>OX451741.1:208835675-210035675 GCA_948472305.1 Vicia faba | reverse complement strand
ATTCCCAAATCAATAGCAGCCTTGAGACCAAAGATACAAGCTTCATACTCGGCCATGTCGTTGGTGCAGCTGAAGCAGAGTCTAGCGGTGAAAGGGGTATGGCAACCTTCTGGAGAAATAAGTACCGCGTCGATACTGTTCCCAAGTGCGTTGGAGGCACCATCAAAGTACAGAGTCCATCGGGATCCTTTTTCAGGTCCGTCATATGGTCTGTTCTCTTCAATGTTGCTCAAAGTCATGATATCCTCGTCGGGAAAGTCGAACCTCATAGATTGGTAATCTTCGACAGCTTGATGGGCCAGATGATCGGCTAGCACACTCCCCTTTATAGCTTTTTGGGTTGTGTAATGTATATCATATTCGGTGAGGATCATCTTCCATCTAGCGATTCTTCCGGATAGAGCAGGCTTCTCGAAGATGTACTTGATCGGATCCATCTTAGAGATCAGTAAAGTGGTATGTGTCAACATATACTGCCTTAGCCGGCGAGCAGCCCATACCAAAGCGCAACAAGTTTTCTCGAGCAGTGAGTATCGGGTCTCACAGTCGGTAAACTTTTTGCTAAGGTAATAAATGGCATGCTCTTTTCAGCCAGACTCGTCATGTTGGCCCAGTACGCACCCCATTGAATTCTCCAAAACAGTCAGATACATGATTAACGGCCTTCCTTCGACGGGTGGCATCAAGATAGGAGGTTCTAGCAAATACTCCTTAATTTTATCGAAAGAAACTTGACAATCATCATTCCATTTAACCACCTGATCCTTCTTCAATAGCTTGAAGATTGGTTCACAGGTAGATGTTAGGTGAGAAATGAACCTTGCAATGTAGTTTAGGCGTCCAAAGAAACCTCTGACCTCCTTTTCAGTGCGAGGGGCAGGCATTTCTTTTATGGCTTTGACTTTGGCAAGATCAACCTCGATGCCTTTGTTGCTAACGATGAATCCCAAGAGTTTACCGGACCTGACTCCGAAAGTGCACTTGCTAGGGTTCAGTGTGAGCTTATATTCCTTTAACCTGACAAACAACTTTTGCAGATGGTCGAGGTGTTCTTCTTCTGTTTGCGAACGGGCTATCATGTCGTCTACGTAGACTTCGATCTCATGATGTATCATGTCATGAAACAAAGCTACCATGGCTCGCTGATAGGTTGCCCCGACATTCTTCAGTTCGAACGGCATCACTTTATAGCAGAAGGTACCCCACTGCGTAACAAAGGTAGTCTTCTCCATGTCTTCGGGGGCCATTTTGATCTGGTTATACCCTGAAAATCCATCCATGAAAGAAAATACCTTATGCTGAGCTGTGTTGTCAACCAAGATGTCAATGTGCGGTAGTGGAAAGTCATCTTTAGGGCTAGCCCTGTTTAAGTCTTTGTAATCCACGCACATTCTCACTTTGCCGTCCTTTTTAGGCACGGGCACAATGTTAGCAACCCACTGTGGGTAGGAAGTAACTGCAAGAAAGCCAGCATTGAACTGCTTCATTACTTTGGCTTTGATCTTTTCAGACATATCGAGCCTCATTAGGCGGACTTTCTGTTTAATTGGTGGACAGTCTTCTTTTGTAGGGAGACGGTGAACCACAATATCTGTATCCAGTCCCGGCATGTCTTCGTAGGACCAGGCGAAGATCTCAACATATTCATTCAACAGCTGAACTAAGCGCTCCTTGACATTTGGCTCTAGGTTGGCACCCACTTTAACTTCTTTTCTGTCTTCCTCTGTTCCCAAGTTGATGGTCTCTAACAACTCCTCGTGAGGTAGAATAGCCCTTTCTTCTTGTTGCAGCAGTCTAGCCAACTCTCCAGGAACTTCATAGTCTTCATCACCTTCGTATTCAGCATGATTGACCAGATCCTCAGAGTCACTGAAGGCCATAGCAGAATTGTTACCCATGGAATCCGGAGTGGATGGGTACCTGCATTTTGTGAGTGTGGGTGTGTGTAAGGGATAAACACCTTTAAACAAATAAAATGTAAAAAGAAAGACAATGAACACAAAAGTTTATATATGAAAACGTCCATGATTCATTAAAATGGCATATGAAGATGAAAAATCAAACCCTTACAAATGGACCTATGTACCTCGGGTAAGGCACAAAGGCAAAAAGAGTGTATGAATTATTTAATAATTATTACAGACCAACATAAATGTTCGAAAGATAAATTACTGATTGAAGAAAGTAATGGGAGCAAAGTCTTTCGACTCCCAGTTGTTCAGCCCTCCTTCAACGGTTGGAAAGATCCAGTCTTCAAAGTTGCTCTCATCTTTACCATCCTCCAAAGCATGAACTCCATGATGGGTGATCTTTAATGGTGGCCCTCCAGCCCGGGAGCGGCGCACAACCTTTTGAGCAGAAGCAGTGAAACCCAAGCCAAACTTGTATGTCTTGTAAGGAAAATCTGGTAGCTGACCCCATATTGTGCTTCCTCCTTCCTCAATCACAGCCTTCACATCGTTAAGGGATGACATCCGGGACACAGGTTTGGAAATGATGGGCACAAAAGTCATTATCTTGGCTACCGCAACTTCAGGAGAAACTTCTTCAAAGTGCTAAAAGGGAGTCTCGATGAATTCACCATCTAATTCCACATAGCGGAATGAATTCAGATGGCTTATCACATACTCCTCCTCGCCACGAACTGTCACAAATTTCCCCTGGACAGGGTACTTAAGCTTTTGATGCAGAGTAGATGTAACGGCTCCAGCATGATGAATCCAGGGTCTCCCCAACAAGCAAGAGTAGGAGGGACGGATGTCCATGACATAAAATGTGGAGTTAAAAGTTTTCGTTCCCACTTTAATTGGGATGTCCACCTCCCCGTGGACCATCCATTTAGAACCATCAAAGGCTCTTACAATGATGTTGCTGGGCTTCAAAATTAGACCTTCACAATCTAGTCTGTCCAATGCTTTCTTAGGAAAGACATTTAAAGACGACCCAGTATCGACCAGAACGTGAGCAAGAGTAGTCCCTCTGCATTCCACCGAGACATGCAGCGCGTCATTATGCTTCCTCCCCTTAGATGTTAAATCGGCATCGGAGAAGCCAAGACCATTGTCGGCTGTTAGGCTGGCTACACACTCCTGGAACTGGTCCGTGGAGGTTTCTTGAGGTACGTGGGCCGTCTTCAGGAATTTGATCAAGGCTTTGGCATGAGCCTCGGAACAGAGCAATAGGGCCAACATAGAGATTTTTGAAGGGGTTTGCCCCAGTTGTTCTACGACATCATAGTCGCTTTTCTTAATTAATTTTAAAATTTCCTCCATTTCCTTTTGAGTGGTCTCGGGAATGACCAAAGGCTATGCCCTCGTCCTGACGGGCGCTTCTTGGATCCCCTTACCTTTATCAGCAGTAACAGCAGAGGGTACAACTTCGGGAGTAACAATTTCTTCAATCAATGGAGTTCGCACAGAGATGTTGACCAGAACAGGAGTAACCATAGGAGCATTTGAGGGTCCGAAGATTGCCCTTGGAGGAGCAATCTCCTAAGAGAAAATTCTTCCGCTGCGGGTGATCTTACTCGTCCCTGCAATATTCCCTATGTCAGGAGTCTCTTCATCGGAACTTTCTTCAACTGATTCAATCTGCTTAACACCGTGGTAGAAGATCTCTCCTCTATAATTCCACGGTATTGTCTTGTTGGACTTGTATGGGATAGGCCCCGACATAGTAATCTTCAGCGGTACAATCTTTGGATCGGATGTAATCTTAACAGGTCTTTGGGAGACCTTGGAAAGATTGGCAGAAATGGTAATTATAGCAACATCTTCGACAGGAATTGGAATAACATGAGTTTTCTCAAAGAGGATTTCTTGATCATCCATTAGGAGTTGGATGCCTAACTTCAATAATGGACAGTCGGATTGTAGGGACGAACAAAGGTAACAATCTTTTTCACAACCTGGGAAAATCCCGGCTTTCAACAGATTCATCTTGATTATTGGTAAAGGGGTCATTAAGTCATCAACAGTAGCAACATACAGACCCTCTTCGATAGCATGGGCATTGTGACCATGCTTTGGCATTGGGGCATAGATCATATTCGGCTTTTCGGGCGCGTCGAATTCCACCTCCTTGGCATCTATTAAATCCTGGATCTTGTTTTTGAGGGGCCAACAATTGTTGGTGTTGTGTCCTATGTCGTCTGAATGATAAGCACATTTAGCGTTGGCATGGTAAAAAGGAGAAGTTGTATTCGGATTTTGTGGTGGCTCTCTCAAGGTTGTAAGGTTTAACTTCAAGAGATGGGGGAGAACCTGGGCAGACGTCATGTTTATTTTGGTGAATTGCCTAGAAGGCCTTCCCACCCTTTGTTGGTTGGTTCTGGGTTGATCGTTTCTAGGTTGATCAGCTGCAGTCTTTTGAATCATTACAGCCCCAACCGCTGGCTGGCGCTCCACTCTTCCTCGACCTCTTTGAGAGTAAACAGCTGACACCTCTTTCTTTGCTGGAAAAGATTTTTTAACGGCAGCGGAAGCAGGTGTATCTTTTTGAATTTTACCACTCTTGATGCCAGCTTCGACTCTTTCACCAATCAGAATTAATTCGGTGAACCCTGCAGACGAACTCCCTATCAGGTGATTAAAGAATGGACCTGATAGCGTCCCCAAAAACATATCAACAAGCTCTCTTTTAGACAATGGTGGTTGCACCCTTCTAGCCAAGTCCCTCCATTTCTAGGCATACTCCTTAAAGCCTTCATTAGAGACCATACCCATACTCTGTAGTTGAGTACGAGTAGGTGCTAAGTCTGCATTATATTGATATTGTCTGTAGAAGGCAGCAGCCAAATCCTCCCAATTGTGTACATCATATCTCTCAAGCTGGTAGAACCAATCTAATTGCGTCCCCGAAAGACTATCTTGAAAAAAGTGGACCCACAGATCCTTATCAGAAGAATGAGGTTGGATCTTTCTGACGTAAGACCATAGGTGCATCTTCGGACAAGACAAACCATCGTATTTAGCAAATGTAGGCACCTTGAATTTAGGGGGAATCACAATCCCAGTAACCAACCCTAGCTCTTCGAAGTCCATCCCAGGCACTCTTTGTACCTCCATAGCCGCCAGACGCTCTTCCATATTCTTGTACTTGTCGTCTGCAGGAGGGTAATGCTGCTCAGAATAGTCTTCATCCTCTTCTTCTTTTTCTTCTTCCTCAGACTCGGAGGGCACTGCAGCTCCCTTTCCTTTGCCAACCCCTTCATCAGATGTTGAGGGGAAATCCAGGACCCTTCTAGCTTGGTTCTAAAATCTTCTACCCAGAGTAGCCACACCAACTCTTTTCTTTTTCTTTTTCTATTTTTCCTTTTCCTTCTCTAATAGTGATTTAAGATCCTCCTGACCCTTTGCCAAGGTCATGAGGAGTTGTTAGAACTGTGAATTTTGTGCTTGTAAGTCTTTGACTGTCTGCTCTATATCCATCTTGCTGAAATAAACAGTAGAGAGATAAGGAAACCTGGTGTGAAGACCTGTTTATGCATATGATGAATGATATGTATTCATGTAATGCATTCAAGGATTCAGAAATTCAAATTTGTTGTAAACAAAAAAGAACGCACGTCATATTAATAAGATGGAATTTGTTAGTACATAAGTTCCCCAAGGGAAAAATAATACAAAATTCTAAGGTAAAAAGACATTGCGCATCCTCTTTGGTGCGATGTAGGTGTTGAGAGTCTGCTCTTCATGGAGTCGACGAGTAAGTTCCAAAACCTTCTTCTCACTGGCATAGAAGCTGGCTTCAAAAGTGTTTCGTTCTTCCTTGAGTTGTATCCAACTCTTTTGCAAATCTTCCAATGATGTTGGCATGTCAGGATGTAGGAGGGTGTATGGAACCTCTCCTTCCATAACAGGCTCTTTGATCATAGGCAGAATGTAAGGGTAAGGCATCATAAGACTCTGGGCGCGGGTTCATACCCACTTGAGGTAAGGCTCAAGTGGTATGGAATTCTTGTGTCCCAGTGTCTTACTGTCCACTTTGTTGGGCATCCTCCAAGCTCGGATAAACCTTTGTCGAAGTCCTTGAGCGTCGTTGTCGAAGTCAAAAACCAAGTCCGGAATCAGCATGTCATGAGGGCCATCCTTTCGGGAATACCCAAACTGTCTCAGAGCTAAGCAGGGGTTGTAGGTAATGCCTCCCCTAATGCCAAGTAATGGGACATTAGGGAATTCCCCACAATGATCAATGATGATGACATTTTCTCTGGACCGAGAACACCAATGAACATCAGAATGTGTGAGAGTCATCAACCGTTGTGACCACCTCAAGCCTTGCTCATTCTTCAAGACTGACTGGGGAAGGTGAGAAATAAACCACCTTGCTATAAGAGGAGTACAACACATGAGAACACCTCTTTTCCTCATTGTTCGTGTGTAAAATGAGTGTAGGATGTCCCCAAGCAATGTAGGCACAGGATTCCGAGATATGAAAATCTTGACAGCATTCACATCTATAAGCTGATCAGGGTTTGGGAACAAGACCAACCCATAGATGAGAAGTGCTACAATCTCCTCAAAAGCTTGCAGGTCTAGAGGATTCCAGCATTCTTGTGCTTTCTCAAACAGAAACTTTGCCAAGAAACCCTTGACACCACTTCTAGTTTCCCAATGACCTTTAATATCAGATGGTTGCAAGTGTAAGGCTTGAGCAACATCTTCATGCTTTGGTTCTCTTTCCGTACCGTTGTAGGGTAGTTGATGGAGAATAGGAATCCTCAGGAGTTGAGAAAATTCCTCCAAAGTAGGCACTAGTTGGTAATCAGGAAATGTGAAGCAGTGGTGTAGGGGGTCAAAGAACTGGAAGAGAACTTTCACCATGTCTTCTTAAATGTTGGAGTTGACCAAGTTGAGAAGTCTACCATGTCTTTCAGTGAAGGGAGAATTCTCTGGAATCTTGGAAGCAAGCTCCTTGAGTTGAGCATGGATTCTCACAAGGTTTACTTGGATTGTTTTCCTGCAGAGTGATTCCATAACCTACAAAACAGGAACAAAGATGAAAATCCAAACCCTTGAAATAGTTAGTGGATGCATATGATGCTTTATGATGTTCATGATGTATGCACAAGTATATGTACAAGCAAGTCACACAAGTTCCTAGTTTCAGGCTTGCATGGGGTTTCATAGGTAAGTACCCTCTTAAAGTTAGTTGGCTCAACCTGTCCTATAAATAGTAACCGGGTCCTAAGGAGCTCAATATCACTGGATTATTTTATGTGTTCATTGTTTCAGTTTAGCCACTTAACTGGAGACCGAAATATTCCAAGAAAATAACCCTCAATGAGTGTAGTATCGAGTATCTACCAACTTCGGACTGCACCAAAGTCGATCATCTCACTACCCCTAATAAGGCCAAGATGGTCAAGTAAAGGTTCTAAAAGTCCATTAGTGCTTCATGACATCACTCAGCGGCCCCGTATTCTCTTTGATTGACTCAAAGGCTATCAGTACCCACAAATATGTCGCACTAATATAGCTATTGCTTCAACCATGTCGGTATACCCCGCACAGTTTCCACAACGTATTGCTATTTACCTATGAATGTTTCCCAAATTCGGGTAGAGGATTTCAAACCCAAACAATAGAACCAAAAGTAAAGCAATCAAAGCAAACAAGGTAAGCATGTAAAGGTGATTTAAACCCTAAGGTAACCCCACTGTTATTATTTTCCCCAGCATATTCGCCAGTTCTGTGATACGGTGGGAGAACTGACTTGAGGTTTTGCGTTTGTGTTCGCAAATGTTTTGGTTTAGCAAGACTCGCCGCCGACTTTTTATTTTATCCAAAGGGAATGTCAAAAAGCACAGGAAAGACCTTTGAGATGTTTTCTTGGGTTCGGGGGGTAGATTATGAAAAGGGAAGGTGCAAGCACCCTTTTCATCCATGGTTATCCATGGGCTCTTAGTTACTTGTTTAGATCACTTGCTTTTGCTTTTCAATTGTTTGAAATGGTGCTTTGTGTGTGGTTTTGAAAATGTTTTGAAAAGAGGCCATCATTGTGGCAACCTTTGTAATGATTCTTGTTTGAATATATACAAAGGTGTTGGTCTTTTGAAAAGATGTTTCAATGTTTGAAAGTTTGTTTTGGGAAATGTTTTGAAATTGTGTTGTGATGTATTTTTGAAAATAGCAAAGATGTTTGCAAGTTTTGTTCAAGTAACTAAGAGTTGTCTACCCTATCTACTCAAGAGTCTTTCCTACACATTTTTAACCCTTTTACATTGTTGTTTTACCATTGCATTTGGTAAAAAACCTTGTATTTGGATGTTAAACGGGACAGGCGCGGGTCATCGTATTGACCATGATAGCAATAGTGCTAAGTATCTTTAGCATTTTGAGGGACTAGATCATTTTGTATAGGCAACCAAGATAGCGTCATCGAGGGACTATGATCTTTTTGTTTTGTTTTTGTTTTGTCAAGATACTTAACATGCATACTGTTGTACCCCAAAATTTTCCCTCCCATATTCTTCAAGATTTCTCAAGGGTTGCACAGTAAAACCATCCTCCTAAGCCAGTCAAAATTAGGGTTTTGGTTCTTGCAAGGAAGTTGGGGTTTTCAAGGGCTCAATCAAGTCCCATAGTCCTATATACATTGTCAAGCATCTACATGCCAAGTTTCAAGACTCACAACATCAAGTTGCACAGTCAAAAGCCCTAATTGCTTCACAATCAACTGTAGGGGTAAAATGGTCATTTGACAGTCAAAAGTCAGAATTTTTGGTCAACATCTTATTTTGAAGCCACAAACATCATTTTATCAAGTCTTGATCATGATGCCACAAGAATGGCTCAAAAATCATCAAGGATGCAAAAGTTTCTATTTTTGGACAGTTGAAAAGTCAATTGTAAATTGACCAAGGCATAACTTTTTCATGGTTCATCAGAAAAATCCCATCAAATGCTCATTTTGAAGGGGATGACATTTCCTACAACTCATCTTCACATTCCAAGTCCAAGAAATGCTCTCACAAAAAGTTATCAATTTCTACATTATAGGTCACTTTCAAAAGTCAACAAAAAGGCATTTTAAGTCAAAGATCATAACTTGCAATTGGTAAATCAAAATGACATGAGACCAAAGGCATTGGTTAGAGGACTTCAAGACCTTTCCAAAATGTCAAAGAACATGTTCATAGGATCAAAATTGAGTAAGATATGCATTGGAGAAGTTGGGAAATTTTTGGGAATTTGCAAAAGTCAACTTTGCCTAAAACACCTTGTTTTTGCTAATGGGCCTCAAATTCTTTCTTGAAACTTTGCCCAAGGCCTATGCACGACCCATTGAGATTAATTTGAATTATTTTCTTATTTTTATTAATTATTTGGATTTTTAATTGATTAATAATTCATTTAATTAATTTAATTGTAGGAAAATTCAAAAGATATGTTTTTCAAATCTTTTGTGGAGCAAATAAGATCAGGGCAAGCTGGAAATTTCGTGCATCCATCAAAGAGGCAAAAATATCCAATTTTGGCAAGGTTTTTCAATCAAAAAGATTGAAAAAGATTTGATTGGAAATCAAAGATGCAAAACTTTATTCCATGGATTTTTGGATCAAAACTTGACCTAAAACCATTCTACTATAAGAGCATAACCAAACCCTAATGCCTCACACGTGTAAGCTGCTGTAAAACACCATAAGCAAATTCCAAAAATTCAAGGAAAATTTGAAAACTGAATTCCATCTCCCAGCACAATTCAAAGCCTTAGAGTGATTCAAACACGTTGCTGACATTCCCAGGAACGGATTGGAATAAAAAACAAGCCTCAAAGCTCAAGAAACACGCTCTAACAGATTCACGGTTTGCCTAACTTTGTCAAAATCGAAACTCATAATTCATGCATCTTTACTATGATTTTTTGTGTGTTTTGAGTTGCTTGCATCCACAGGAATCTTTTGGCATAAACTAATTGCATTGAAACACCTTGAATCATAATCTACCATTGTTGAATCCTAGGGTTTTCAAGCTCTCGAATTAGGGCTTCACAGCATAAGTAAAATTATACCTCAAGATGCCCATGGTTGAAACTGTCTGAATGAGACGAAGACATTGCTACCCTCGCGCTCAATTTATATTACCTGTAGACCTAATCACTATTAACTGTGCTTCCATGTTGTGGGGGTTAAAAACCCCCACTATTTGATATGTTTTTTTGCAGGTTCCATGAAGAAGACGGTGAGCTGGCAATATGTTAGTGGGTCATTTAAATAAAATGGCGCGCGCGTGCTTTACAGTATAGGCGTTGGTTTTCCATATATTATATTTATTGCATATTATATTAACAAAGACAATGCAGTGGCTTGGTGGTTGATGACGTGCTTGGTAACTACTGGGACCTGGGTTCGATTCTCAGGTCCCCCAATCCTTGTTTCATATTTTTTCAAACATATTCCTATGCAGGCTATTCAATGTACTCCACCATAAACCTCACAAATCAAGGCGCCAAGTGTCTCAAAAGACATATCCAAAGGCCAAAAGGAGGAGGAATACCATGTTCTTCAGTCAAAGCATGTGCAGGAAATCCAGAAAGTCAACAGGCTTGGCTTATTGGGCCTAAAATTTCCAGGCTTCACACCTCCATTCTTGGGTCAACACCCCCTGGTTTTACTACTTTCTATTGTTTCTTTTCCTTTTATCTTTTTTTTATAGCTATTAATATTATTTAATTAACTAACAAATTAATATTTTTAATAAATTCAGAGAATAAAAAATGTAAATACTTATGTTATTATTATTATTATTACTAACTTTCACCTTAATAATTATTTTTGTAAATAAAAATGTAAATTAATTAATTTAGCCTTTTAAAATTAGGTCAACTTTAATTGTTTTTCTCAATAACTTAAAATAGGTTAGAATTAGGGTTTTTCTTTTAACTTTTTAATTCCTTTTATTTTTATTTTCATAAAAAAACATAAAACCACAAAAATATTCTTTTTCTCTTAAATAATTAAATAATTAATTAGTATTAGGTTTAATATTTGATTTAATTGCAAAAAAGGACTAAAAATTTCTTTCTTTTCTCAAAAAGGGTCAAGACCCTAAGGACGTCCCGATTTAATTTTCTTTCGCATTTTAATTCTTATTTTTGATTATTATGTATCTGCCCAAAGGATGTAATAGTAATTAGGATTTACCGCTTTCTTTACTTTCCGCGCTTTATTTTCCAAAACGGGTTTTTGTTTTTGGCGATGTATAGACCCGCGCCTTGTAATAGCGTAGATTCATATTTCCGCACTTTATTTTCCGCACTCTTAACTGTTAATTATGCCTGCAAGACTGTATGATAATAAAATTAATCCGTAGCTCACAAATGCATGATCAAAGATAAACATTAACTGAAAAATAACACACAAGCACATGCCACTCCTAGGGTACGCCTCACTGGTTGCCTCGAACGTGGTCATCAAGTATAGGGTGTTTTAGAGGTCGCCCTCCTGTCTAAGATCCAGTCGCCTCAAAACGGTTGCCTCGGATAAAAGGATCTAGGATATTAGGGTTACTTCTAAGGTGTCCTACTATTGCTTCAGTGACCACATTGTCCCTACAATCGAATTGACCCGAATAACTCCAACGATGGTGCTACCTACCTCTCAATGGTGGGATGGCACTATCTAAAGGACTCTTACACAGCCTAATTCCTTAGAGTAGGTAGATTCTCATGGGTACTTGCTCTCTCAAACAAACAAAACAACTTTTCTCACTCACACTTTCTAAAAGTTTTCAAACAAATTTTTCATACACTTTTGAGGACAGATACAAGAGTTACTTAGAAATTTTTCAAACGAAACTTTTTCAAAACCCACACACACTTGAAAAGAAAACATATTTTGAAAACATAGAGTGAGCAAGTACCTAAGAGCCCGTGGATAACCACGGATAGAAAGGGTTCTAACACCTTCCCTTTCTATAAATCTACCTCCCGAACCGAGAGACATCTCAAAGAAGGAATTTTGCTGTGCTTTTATCCTTTCCATGTTGGAGAATATAAAATACGGTGGCGACTCTTGCTTACCGCGGCATTTCGCGAACCAGCTTAAAAACAATCAGTTCTATTTCCACCGATCACAGAACTGGCGACTCTGCTGGGGACACTTATAAAGTGAGGTGTACCTTAGGATTAGACCACTCTTATGTTTTCAATTGCTTGATTTGTTTGCTTTAATATTGTGGGCCTGTCTTGGAGTTTCATAGATCCTAATCCGGATCTGGGGGATACCTTTTAGAAGTAGCAACAAACTGTGAGGGAACTGTGCGGGGTATACCGACACGGTTGAAGCAGTTGCTACGTTGATGTGGCACTTTGGTGAGTACCGGTAACCCTTGAGTCAAGTCAAGGAGAGTATGGGGCCGCCGCGTGGTGTCGTGAAGCATCAACTGACCTTAGGAACCTTACTTGACCATCATGGCCTCTTTAGGGGTAGTGAGATGACCGACTTTGGTGCAGTCTGAAGTTGGTAGATACTCGATACTACACTCATTGAGGGTTGTTTTCTTGGAATATTTTGATCGCCAGTTCAGTGGCTAAATCAAAACAATGAACATAGAAAATAACCCAATGATATTGAGCTACTTAGAACCCGGTTACTTTTGATAGGACAGGTTTTGAGCCCACCAACTTCAAGAGGGTAGTACCCCAAACTTCATGCTGGCCTGAACTCTAAGGGCTGTCTGGTGTGACTTGTGTGCCTTCATACTTGACTACTTGCATACTTGTTATCTGACACATGAGTTTTCTTGCAGGTTTTGTGTACAGTCCTTAATTGGGACTCATTACAGGGCCTACTTACATCACTCCATGCATAGCATAACATCATACCATTGCATACATCCTACATAAGGACTAATCCATGTCAAGGATCTCAAGGGTTTGTGATGCAGGTCATGATGAATCAAATGTCTAGCAAGGGGCAAAGGGGATTTATTTTCCCCTAGCCAAGGTTGATAAATTGAGTCAGGGGCTATGACCCACTCGATATGGTGAGCCTTGACTCTTGAAGAAGGACTCTCATCAACATGAAGTTCCTTCCATCAAGCTACAAAATTCAAATTCTAACAATTTTTCTTGTTTACCCCGCGAGATCCTTGAAAACATCGCATGCATATCATACATATCATTGCATTACAGGTACCCTTTTGACAGGTCACTTATCTTCTTCGCTGTTTATTTTAGCAATCATCATGAATCCTGAATCATCCAATGAACAAGCTATCAAGGCCCTCCAGGCCCAGAATGCCCAGTTCCAAGAGATGGTTATGAGCCTAGCCCAGGGTCAACAGGATTTGAAGACTCTGCTTCTGAAAGAGAAGAAGAAGAAGAAGAGGATTGTTTTGTTCAACCCTAGACGCAAATCTGGGAATGGATCATGAAATGAGGATGAGCTGACTACCCCATCTGTGGGAAAAGACAGTCCCCAAGAGAGAAAGGTTCCTAGTCTCGTGGTCTCCGACAACGAGACGAATTTCAATGATGAACAATACCCTCCTGCCGAGGACAGGTACAAACAACCAGAAGACCGGCTAAGTGCTATGGAGATACAAAAGGTACCCGGTCTAGATTTCGAAGATCTAGGTTTATCCTCTGGGGTGGTGATTCCCCACAAGTTCAAGGCACCTGCCTTTGCAAAGTACGACGGGGCTTCCTGTCCTAAGCTGCATCTCAGATCATACGTAAGGAAGATCCAACCGTATACTGTTGACAAGAATCTATGGATCCATTTCTTCCAGGAAAGTCTTTCAGGGACTCAACTCGAATGGTTCTATCAGCTGGATGGAGCCAGTATTCGTAACTGGGAGGACTTGGCTACTGCATTCTACAAGCAGTATCGGTACAACTCCGACCTCGCTCCTACGCGTACCCAACTCCAGGGTATTTCACTAGGAACGGGTGAAGGATTTAAAGAATATGCGCAAAGGTGGAGAGACCTTGCTGGAAGGGTGCAACCACCTCTGACCGACCGTGAGCTTGTGGACTTGTTCTTGGGGACCCTGTCTGGTCCATTCTTCAACCATCTGATTGGGAATTCTTCTGCTGGGTTTACAGATTTGATCTTGACCGGGGAGAGGATTGAAGCTGGTATCAAGGCTGGAAAGATTCAAGAAGCTGCACCTTCTGATAAAAATCCTTACCATGGGAAAAAGGAGTCCAATGTTGTGCATGGTAAAAAGAGTCGTCATGATCAACATGTAGGGGCAACCCAGATCTCCAATCCTAGGCCTGCTCAACAAGGACAGGGGCAGCAGCGTAAGGAGGTCGCACCCAAACGACAGTTCACCAAGATCAACATGTCACTGGATCAAGCACTACAGCAGTTGTTGAAGGCAGGGCTGATTACCTTAAGGGATCCTCTCCGGAATCCAAACACTTCTGCTCCTAACTATCATCCCAATGACAGGTGCGCATATCACTCTGATAGCCCGGGACATACTACAGACAACTATTGGGCTCTGAAGAACAAGGTCCAAGACATGATTGATGCTAAGGAAGTCCAGTTTGAAGCACCAGAGACTCCAAATATAATCACTGCTCCTTTGCCAAATCATTAAAGGCTTTTGTTTATTTGAATTTCCGAGTTGTATTTTTCTTTGCTTATACAAACAATTAATGTCATAGCAAACTTGTTTATTCCATTAATGCATCGCATATGTCTGTTTGAATTAATCTATTCGTATTCATTATATTCAAAATTGCTTTCATTTTTTGTGATGTTCAACTCTCGATTGATGATTCTAAGCCTCTTGAGGGAGGATGACGAAAATGATACCACAATCTACAGTATGCTTTTGAACAGACCCCACTGATGAAGTACAAGCATTGTTTCAATTCCTAAAAACTGGAGTTATAAGGATGATAATCCCTCGTCAACCCCTCTGAGCCAAAGAAGTTGGAGTTTTTTTTCTTTTCAAAAATTAAAACCCTTAATCATAACCTGGGGCAGGGTAGTTCTCTCAGTTGATCCAAGTGCATAACGAATGACATCAAAAGAAGTCCTTTTGAAACAAAAGACAGTGATGGTTCCGAATAATCATAAAAGATGGGCAGTCATTATTTCCCAAAAAAAAATAAAGGCCCAATAAGTCAAAACCTATGAAGGAGACTTACAAAAACTGGGGCATCCCGCTGACTGTAATCACAAAAGAAACAGTTCAGGCAAAAAACAGGGATAAATGAAGTCGAAAAGAAAGAGGTCCTACAAACCCTCCACAAAAAAGAAATGACTGCCTGTTCAAAATAAATTATCAGTATCCGAACCATCACCGGAATATCAGAGCAAAGACTCAAACAAGGTCTAACGCACGATTAGCTGAGTTTAGGATCGAAGAACATCACAAAGAGCGGGTGGGTACAAATAAATTTTGAGCCTTTATCCTTTGTTTCTTAAACCGTGAACTAGGCCATGTTATAACCCTTAAAAGTCCTAGCTGAAGCATGGGTTAGTTCGAAAGCATACTGTTACCAAAGGTATCCTGACTCCTTAAGGCTTGCTGTCAAATCTTGAGTTGACGTCACATTTTAAAAAAATTGCTTGTTTTAATGAAAAATGCATTTTCAAAAACGTCAAGACAGACATAAGCTTTGCATTTTTAAATAACATTGTTTGCCTATGGCTATTTGTTCGAACGGAAGAGAAATTCGCACGATGAATATCTAGTGAACAAAAGCACTTCCAACCAAGGGGCATGGCATGATCATTGTCCATCATCTGGGGCAGTTAAGTCAAGATTCAGAGAATCTCTCAAATGCCAACAAAGCCAAGGGGCAGATCTCCGCCTGAGTCACTTGGGGCATTGGGTATGAATTCCAGCGACAAATCTGGTACGATCAAACATCTTCTGGTAATATGACAACACAACACTACTGACAATGACACCTCTCTACATCCTGAGGGAATGGGCATAGTCAAAAAAATACTACGCATAATCAAAGACCCGCTAGGTTGACACACCTAGGCAAAAACAAGGGCTTCCCGGCGAACCAAAAGAGTTCGGGTAAAAATAAGGGATGAAAATAAAAAAAATGTACACCCGGCAAGTCGAAAACCTGAAAATGTGGCTTGGGCAAAAATGGGTATCCCGGTGGACTGAAAACCCGAAAGGGCGGTCCAGGAAAAAGTTAGGGATCAAAGCGTACGACTATGTCCCGTCATCTCGTCACTCGCCTACCAGAAGAAGATTTGTCAATCGGCAGTCATCAAGCACCTCTACAGGTACCTTCTCCCACAGAAACTGGGGCAATAAGAATTGTCTAAAGCGATCTGGTTGCTCTGTCCTCCAGGTATAAGGTAGTTTCAGCTGAAGAACGTAACCAATATACCTTCACTCCCCGCAGAGTAGGACAAGATTCAACAATACTCTCCCCAAGCAGAGTTGGCCTCTCATCAGCCCAAAAAGGCACAGTATCTCCAGCAAGTCAATAACGCTCTCCCCAAGCAGAGTTAGTCTACTGTCAGCCTTAAGGAAGTTGGGTATCCCTATAAAATCTCAATATTCTCCAGCAGAATGTACAGATATTCCTCAGCAAGTATCCCTGGCAGCCTTGATATAAGATTGTTCCCCGACGGAATATCAGACACCCCAGTGGAGCCATTTCCCCAGTGCAGTCCAAGAGATTCCCCAGGAGAGTGGAATCCATATCCCCAGTAGATTTTGGAGGCTTATCCCCAGTAGATTATGGAAGCTTATCCCCTGCGGAGTACGAACGCATCTCCCCGGCTTTGTTCAAAGGTTATTCCCCACCAGAGCTTATAACTGGGTTATCCTCAGCTATTTACCACAGAAGGATCGTCCTCGGCGAAGTTCTTCCTATCCCCCAGCGGAGTTCATCAAATCTCTCAACAAAGATTATCAACGGTATCCCCAACGGAGTTATCATCAAAACCTCAACGAAGTATCTCTTCCCACGGAGTAATTCCCCGCAGAGTAATATCTCCAACAAGTTTATTCCCCAACGGAGTCATCTTCTTCTACCGGTTTATTCTTGCAATCATCATCCCCAGCGGAAGCAAAGAGCTCTATTCTTCAACATCATCCCAGGATTCAAAATCTCGGCATTTGTCAAGGATTTATTTTCCTAGACGAAAATACATTCATAGATATTTCACATTTCATACATCCTGTCTTCATACATTATAGCATGCATACGCATCATACAACACAAATCTCATTTATTTTTGAGAGCATCTTAAAATCATGCAGTTCATGCATCATGACATTGCATACAACTGATGTTTTGCCTTTTCAGGAAAAAGGTCAATCCAAAAATGATTACTATCAACTGTCGCAGTTCCAGATTCGATACCTGTATCTGGCCAGGGCATATCTGTGAGCGTTTGATTATGGATTCGATACCTGTATCCGGCCAGGGCATATCTACATTAAAGATATTTCAGAGATAACTTAGAAATGCTCCAGATATGGATGCTGTTCTTTTGCTTATTCAACTTTCCTTTCAGATATAGCTGGGAAATGCTCCAGATATGGATGCTGTTCTTTTGCTTATTCAAATTTTCTCTCCAGAGATAGCTTAGAGATGCTCCAGATAGGGATGCTATTCTCTTGCTTATTCAGAGTTGCTTTTCTAGAGATAGCTTAGAGATGCTCCGGACATGGATGCTGTTCTATTGCTTATTCAGATTCCCTTCTAGAGATGGTTCAGATGCGACCCAGATATGGCTACATTCTGATACTTATTCCAGATTCCCTTTCAGAGATAGCTTAGAGATGCTCCGGACCCGGATGTTATTCTATCGCTTATTCAGAGTTTCTTCCCAGAAATGGCTTGGAAATGCTTTAGACATGGATGCTATTCTTTTGTTTATTCAAAGTTCCTTTCAGTGATAGCTTAGAAATGCTCCAGATATGGATGCTATTCTTTTGCTTATTCAGAGTTGTTCTCCAGAGATAACTTAGAGATGCTCCAACCACGGATGCTATTCTATTGTTTATTCATAGATGTCCTTCTAGAGATGGTTCAGATGCGATCCAGACATGGCTACATTCTGATACTTATTCCAGATTCCCTTTCAGAGATAGCTTAGAGATGCTCCCGATGCGGATGATATTCTATTGCTTATTCAAATTCCCTCTCAGATAGCTTAGAGATGCTCCAGACCCGGATGCTATTCTATCGCTTATTCAAAGTTCCTTTCAGAGATAGCTTAGAAATGCTCCAGATATGGATGCTATTCTTTTGCTTATTCAGAGGTTCCTTCTAGAGATAGTTCAGTTGCGACCCAGGCATGGCGACTTTCTGATACTTATTCCAGAGTTCTTTTCAGAGATGGCTTAGAGATGCTCCTGACCCGGATGTTATTCTACTGCTTATTCAGATTCAAACTTCTAAAGACAACTTAGAGATGCTCCAGACCCGGAGGCTATTCTATTGTTTGGTCCAGATTCATTCAAAAGACATTCCAGATATGATCCAGATTCAGATGACATTATGTCACTCACTCAGATACAGTATGGATATACCCCAGACGCGGCGGTCATTCTACTGTTTATTCAGACGTCAGCAATTAGATATAGACTAGATATGCTCCAGACATGGAAGCTATTCTATTCAGATTCAACTATCCCTTACACCTCCGAATGGCATCTATAAGCCCATTCTCGACAAGGTTCTGTCACATCTCCAGATGGCATCTATAAGCCCATCCTCCTATCCATCGTCTCTCCAAATGGCATCTGTAAGCCCATTCCCGACATCACATTGATGATATCCTACTATGTGAGTGCAAATTTCTGGGCACTCTAGTGTTCAATCATCTTCCACCTTTGGATCACGAAAGGCACGCGAGCCAATCTACATCCTCAGGTCTAAGAAGATTGAACAGGGGCAACTGTTGTACCCCAAAATTTGCCCTCCCATATTCTTCAAGATTTCTCAAGGGTTGCACAGTAAAACCATCCTCCTAAGCCAGTCAAAATTAGGGTTTTGGTTCTTGCAAGGAAGTTGGGGTTTTCAAGGGCTCAATCAAGTCCCATAGGCCTATATACATTGTCAAGCATCTACATGCCAAGTTTCAAGACTCGCAGCATCAAGTTGCACAGTCAAAAGCCCTAATTGCTTCACAATCAATTGTAGGGGTAAAAATGGTCATTTGACAGTCAAAAGTCAGAATTTTTGGTCAACATCTTATTTTGAAGCCACAAACATCATTTGATCAAGTCTTGATCATGATGCCACAAGAATGGCTCAAAAATCATCAAGGATGCAAAAGTTTCTATTTTTGGACAGTTGAAAAGTCAACTGTAACTTGACCAAGGCATAACTTTTTCATGGTTCATCAGAAAAATCCCATCCAATGCTCATTTTGAAGGGGATGACATTTCCTACAACTCATCTTCACATTCCAAGTCCAAGAAATTCTCTCACAAAAAGTTATCAATTTCTACATTATAGGTCACTTTCAAAAGTCAACAAAAAGGCATTTTAAGTCAAAGACCATAACTTGATATTGGTAAATCAAAATGACATGGGACCAAAGGCATTGGTTAGAGGACTTCAAGACCTTTCCAAAATGTCCTAGAACATGTTCATAGGATCAAAATTGAGCAAGATATGCATTGGAGAAGTTGGGAAATTTTTGGGAATTTGCAAAAGTCAACTTTGCCTAAAACACCTTGTTTTTGCTAATGGGCCTCAAATTCTTTCTTGAAACTTTGCCCAAGGCCTATGCACGACCCATTGAGATTAATTTGAATTATTTTCTTATTTTTATTAATTATTTGGATTTTTAATTGATTAATAATTCATTTAATTAATTTAATTGTAGGAAAATTCAAAAGATATGTTTTTCAAATCTTTTGTGGAGCAAATAAGATCAGGGCAAGCTGGAAATTTCGTGCATCCATCAAAGAGGAAAAAATATCCAATTTTGGTAAGGTTTTTCAATCAAAAAGATTGAAAAAGATTTGATTGGAAATCAAAGATGCAAAACTTTATTCCATGGATTTTTGGATCAAAACTTGACCTAAAACCATTCTACTATTAGAGCATAACCAAACCCTAATGCCTCACACGTGCAAGCTGCTGTAAAACACCATAAGCAAATTCCAAAAATTCAAGGAAAATTTGAAAACTGAATTCCATCTCCCAACACAATTCAAAGCCTTACAGTGATTCAAACACGTTGCTGACATTCCCAGGAACGGATTGGAATCAAAAACAAGCCTCAAAGCTCAAGAAACACGCTCTAACAGATTCACGGTTTTCCTAACTTTGTCAAAATCAAAACTCATAATTCATGCATCTTTACTATGATTTTTTGTGTGTTTTGAGTTGCTTGCATCCACGGGAATCTTTTGGCATAAACTAATTGCATTGAAACACCTTGAATCAGAATCTACAATTGTTGAATCCTAGGGTTTTCAAGCTCTCGAATTAGGGCTTCACAACATAAGTAAAATTAGACCTCAAGATGCCCATGGTTGAAACCGTCTGAATGAGACGAAGACATTGCTACCCTCGCGCTCAATTTATATTACCTGTAGACCTAATCACTATTAACTGTGCTTCCATGTTGTGGGGGTTAAAAACCCCCGTTATTTGATATGTTTTTTTGCAGGTTCCATGAAGAAGACGGTGAGCTGGCAATATGTTAGTGGGTCATTCAAATAAAATGGCGCGCGCGTGCTTTACATTATAGGCGTTGGTTTTCCATATATTATATTTATTGCATATTATATTAACAAAGACAATGCAGTGGCTTGGTGGTTGATGACGTGCTTGGTAACTACTGGGACCTGGGTTCGATTCCCAGGTCCCCCAATCCTTGTTTCATATTTTTTCAAACATATTCCTATGCAGGCTATTCAATGTACTCCACCATAAACCTCACAAATCAAGGCGCCAAGTGTCTCAAAAGACAGATCCAAAGGCCAAAAGGAGGAGGAATACCATGTTCTTCAGTCAAAGCTTGTGCAGGCAATCCAGAAAGTCAACAGGCTTGGCTTATTGGGCCTAAAATTTCCAGGCTTCACACCTCCATTCTTGGGTCAACACCCCTTGGTTTTACTACTTTCTATTGTTTCTTTTCCTTTTATCTTTTTTTTTTATAGCTATTAATATTATTTAATTAACTAACAAATTAATATTTTTAATAAATTCAGAGAATAAAAAATGTAAATACTTATGTTATTATTATTATTATTACTAACTTTCACCTTAATAATTATTTTTGTAAATAAAAATGTAAATTAATTAATTTAGCCTTTTAAAATTAGGTCAACTTTAATTGTTTTTCTCAATAACTTAAAATAGGTTAGAATTAGGGTTTTTCTTTTAACTTTTTAATTCCTTTTATTTTTATTTTCATAAGAAAACATAAAACCACAAAAATATTCTTTTTATCTTAAATAATTAAATAATTAATTAGTATTAGGTTTAATATTTGATTTAATTGCAAAAAAGGACTAAAAATTTCTTTCTTTTCTCAAAAAGGGTCAAGACCCTAAGGACGTCCCGATTTAATTTTCTTTCGCATTTTAATTCTTATTTTTGATTATTATGTATCTGCCCAAAGGATGTAATAGTAATTAAGATTTACCGCTTTCTTTACTTTCCGCACTTTATTTTCCAAAACGAGTTTTTGTTTTTGGCGATGTATAGACCCACGCCTTGTAATAGCGTAGATTCATATTTCCGCACTTTATTTTCCGCACTCTTAACTGTTAATTATGCCTGCAAGACTGTATGATAATAAAATTAATCCGTAGCTCACAAATGCACAATCAAAGATAAACATTAACTGAAAAACAACACACAAGCACATGTCACTCCTAGGGTACGCCTCACTGGTTGCCTCGAACGTGGTCATCAAGTATAGGGTGTTTTAGAGGTCACCCTCCTGTCTAAGATCCAGTCTCCTCGAAACGGTTGCCTCAGATAAAAGGATCTAGGACATTAGGGTTACTTCTAAGGTGTCCTACTATTGCTTCGGTGACCACACTGTCCCTACAATCGAATTGACCCGAATAACTCCAACGATGGTGCTACCTACCTCTCAATGGTGGGATAGCACTATCTAAAGGACTCTTACACAACCTAATTCCTTAGAGTAGGTAGATTCTCCTGGGTACTTTCTCTCTCAAACAAACAAAACAACTTTTCTCACTCACACTTTCTAAAAGTTTTCAAACAAATTTTTCATACACTCTTGAGGACAGATACAAGAGTTACTTAGAAATTTTTCAAACGAAACTTTTTCAAAACCCACACACACTTGAAAAGAAAACATGTTTTGAAAACATAGAGTGAGCAAGTACCTAAGAGCCCGTGGATAACCACAGATAGAAAGGGTGCTAACACCTTCCCTTTCTATAAATCTACCTCCCGAACCGAGAGACATCTCAAAGAAGGAATTTTGCTGTGCTTTTGTCCTTTCCATGTTGGAGAATATAAAAGACGGTGGCGACTCTTGCTTACCGCGACATTTCACGAACCAGCTTAAAAACAGTCAGTTCTATTTCCACCGATCACACATACCATGGCCATTTTAAAGGCAACAAGTGGATGAAACCCTAGGGGTGCATGTGTGCATTGTGTTGTCATTTTCATGCATTTTTTGTCTTGTTTTAGGTCTAGCTATTTGTTTTGATTTTGGATATTGCATACAAACCCTAATCTCTATCATGGCATATTTGAAAGCATAAAGTGCGTAAAATAAACCTAAGCTATTACAACATTGATATAGGGAGGGGGATACAATTTTGAATAGGGGATTATTTGCAAGAAATTAAAACCCTGAGATTATTACAACCCAATTGAATTCTTTACTCAAATGATAAATAAGCAATATTTAAATAGACAATTAAATAAATATGCAATATATTATAAATATGCAAAAAATGTTTTTGTTTATTTTTATGTGTTTAAAAATATAATATTTAATGTGTAAAAAAAAAAGAAAATAAACTATTATTTTTATTAAGGGTGGAAACCCTAATTTGTTTTAAGAAAGTATATATATATATATATATATATATATATATATATATATATATATATATATATATATATATATATATATATATATATATATATATATATATATATATATATATATATATATATATATATATTATATTATTTATGTACAATAAAATAAAATAATAAAATATATACAAATTCCAAAAATAAAAATATATTAGAAAAAATATTATTTAAGTATGTAAATAATAAAAATAAAAATATAACATTTTTATGTATTATTTTCAAGTTTTTATTAAAGAAAATAAAAGTATGTTATTTAATAATTATTTTTATGTTAGAAAAAATAATAAAAAATACAAAATAAAATGTGAAAATTTATGAAAATGTTTTTGGTAATTTTTTATGTTCAGAAAAAATAAAATAAAATCAAAAATGAAAAAGAAATAGAAAAATATAAAAATATAAAATAATGGGCCAAGGGGGTGTAAGAAGCAAGTCAGGGGTGCAAAAAGTGAGAAATAGCCAGGCCCAGCCCAGCTACTTCATCTTCAACCTTCGTTCAAACAAAAATACGCGCGCTTCCTGTACAAATTTCCAATTGTTGCATACGTGCTCTAAAGCAAAAACTCACAACATGAAAGTTATAACATTTTTCAACACGATTCCAACCATATAAAGAACTTAATCTAACTCTCAAAGACCAGATAGAATTTCTCTGGCCCTAATTTCTAACCTAACTTTTTCAGAATGTTCATCAATCAAATTCTCTCAACACAATTAACTTAAATGAAACCTATGCATATGTACAGCTTAAGGGAAATGAGTACTACATTTTTTATTCACAAACCTAAGCCTAATGATTCCTAAATAGAGAGATAGAAAGTTGGAAAATACCTGTTTCAGTTGAACTCGTGTATGGCAATGCAAGGGTTTTCAGTGAGGCCTGAGATGTTTGTGAGCTTTCCTGAACTTCCTCTGACCTTCCCTCAATGCTTTGTTTGCTTTGAGCTTGCTTGAATAAGCCTGTAGAAGTCAACCTGCACAAGCTGAAATCAGAAATGGTGAAGCTTATAAATGGAGTTACAGTCAATGGCCAATGGTTGGGATAGCTTAGGTGGGTTATATGGAAGGTATTGGAACTGGTTTGGGACAAAACGCACGAGTGGTTTGTGATTTTGAAATCAAAATACAGAAGCTGCCCTATTTTGCAAGAAGATGGTGTTTTTGTGTTTTGGAAGGCTTGAGGGTTGGATAGCTCGTGCTTCTGGCTCAAGGCAATATGCAAAAGTTGTTTTGAATGCTTACCAACTTTGTTCTTATCAGATTTCAAAGATATGGCTCTTTTGCAAGTTTACTTGGTTTTGAAGTAAAAGTGTGAAGTGATACAAGACAGGCCTGTACAAGCTATCTTCAAGCATGCACAAGATTGTTGTACCTTTTCCTAAGTTTATGGAACTTGTTTTCTGCAAAGAGAGGGGTTCAAGGCTCAAGGGAAGCAAGTTGACATAAAGTTGCCTTTATCAAAATGGCATAGTTAGCTTTTTGCCAAAAATAGATTAAACCCTTGTGTAAACTTCCAATAATCAGAATAATGCCTTAAACCAATGACTTTTCATTCAATTTTTGAGTGTGGAAGGGTTTAGAGACCTGTATTCAAGTACAAACAAAGTTGGACAGATATTGCAACTTGTGTCAATCATGAAAATGCCATGGATCAAAGTGAGTTTTTGCCAAATTCAAACCTTCGATTCTACCTAACCATAAATGATTTTGGGGAGTTCTTGGACATTTTGGAAAGCATGTAACATGCTATACAATCCATCTTTGAAATGAATTTTGAGATTCCAAGTGGAACTAGGTGAAAAACTGCCATGAAGATAGGTCAAAATCCTGCCTAAACTAGGGCAAAATTTCACTAAGTTAAAAGTTTCATGGACCCTTGTTCCAAAATTCATAACTTGAGATCCAAGCTTCTTTTGGGAAAACTTTGTGAATAAAAGTTGTAGATTTTGTGGAGCACTACAACTTTCATGTTAGAAGTTTTGTTTGAATCCAATTGCATCATGGTGAAAAAGTTTGGCAAAGTTGGGAAAAAATAAGAAAACTTTATAACTTAGAAAAATTCTAAGTTATGAAAATTTTCAATCTTAAACCCTAATTTGCAAAATTAGGTTTCTTTATGAACAAGTTTCATGTTTTGACAAATCTTGATGAAAAATGACCCTTGGCACTTGATTTTGACCAAAAAGTCAAAGTTTGACTTTTCAGTGTATAGTTGATTTTTGGTCAGTTGACTGGAAAATTCATCTGTCAATCCAATGTATTTGAGATCTTTTGAAACTTGTGAATAGGTCAAGATGATTCCATTGAGTCATTGAATCCATGCTTGAACCCAAATTGCCATTGGCTAGGTGAAAAATCAGAAATTTCCCTTATATAGTCAAAACCCTAAAAATGATCATTTTGCCCTTTTGATGATCTGATCAAATTTCTTGAGGAGTTGTGGTCCAAACTTGATCAAATGGTTCATATGAGTCTATAATGTTGATGTGGATCAAAACTCATGAGGTTTAACTGTAAATTGGCCACAGTTGACTTTTTCCCTAATACAGCTGATTTCTAGGTCAACTGTCCAATTGACTGGGCAAAAATTTGATTCAAAGCTTGAAACTTGGCATGGGCAATCTTATAAGTCCAAAATGAATTATGAAAGTCACTTTGAACATTGAAAGTCCAAAAATCCCTTTGCAAACTCAAACCCTAATTTCAGGTCATCAGTGCAAGGAGATATCTTGAGTAGAGCAAACCCTAGCTTGGTCTTGAGTTCAAAGAGTCTTGTGAGGGGAAATCTTGATAAAATAAGAGGGAAAATTTTGGGGTACAACAGTCACCATCAGAGAAAGTTGGTGATTGTTATCTTTTTGCTACCTTCAGTGAACGTTGGTAGTTCATAGCCAGTGAATGGTGGTGCTATGATATATTTCCTCTCTACCTTCAGTGAAAGTTGGTAGGTCACCATCAGTGAAAGTTGGTGATTGTTATCTTTTTGCTACATTCAGTGAATGTTGGTAGTTCATCGTCAGTGAATGGCGGTGCTATGATATATTTCCTCTCTACCTTTAGTGGAAGTTGGTAGGTCACCATCAGTGAAAGTTGGTGATTGTTATCTTTTTGCTACCTTCAATGAACGTTGGTAGTTCATCGTCAGTGAACGACGGTGCCATGATATATTTCCTCCCTACCTTCAATGAAATCAGTGAAAGTTGGTGATTGTTATCTTTTTTCTACCTTTAGTGAACGTTGGTAGTTCATCGTTAGTGAATGGCGGTGCTTTGATATATTTCCTCTCCACCTTCAGTGAAAATTGGTAGGTCACCATCAGTGAAAGTTGGTGATTGTTATCTTTTTTCTACCTTCAGTGAACGTTGGTAGTTCATCGTCAGTGAACGGCGGTGCTATGATATGTTTCCTCTCTACCTTCAGTGAAAGTTGGTAGGTCACCATCAATGAAAGTTGGTGATTGTTATCTTTTTGCTATCTTTAGTGAACGTTGGTAGTTCATCGTCAGTGAACGATGGTGCTATAATATATTTTCTCTCTACCTTCAGTGAAAGTTGGTAGGTCACCATCAATGAAATTCGGTGATTGTTATCTTTTTGCTACCTTCAGTGAAGGTTGGTAGTTCATAGTTAGTGAACGGTGGTGCTATGATATATTTTCTCTCTACCTTTAGTGAAAGTTGGTAGGTTACCATCAATGAAAGTTGGTGATTGTTATCTTTTTGCTACCTTCAGCGAACATTGGTAGTTCACCATCAGTGAACGTCGGTGCTATGATATTTCTTTTCTCTCTACCTTCAGTGAAAGTGTGTAGTTCATCGTCAGTAAACGTCGATGATTATTTTTGCTATCTTCAGTGAATGTTGGTAGTTCACTGTTAGTAAACGCCAGTGTTGTTATTTATTTCCTCTTTCTACCTTATGTGAACGTTGGTAGCTTTGCATTCAGTAAAAGTTGGTGTATTTGTTGATCTTTTACCATCCTCTATGAGTCGAGTCTTTTGATCCACCAGTGATTTATTTTCCTGGTTGGGTTTCCCTCTTGATTTTTATTTCCTTTGATATATTCCCAGTGGTGTTTTGTGTCCTTTCGAAGATTCTTTATATGCATCCATACTCATAAGCATTGCATGGTGTGATACGGTGGGAGAACTGACTTGAGGTTTTGTGTTTGTATTCGCACTTGTTCGGTTTAGCAAGAGTCGCCACCGACTTTTTATTTTATCCTAAAGGAAAGGTTAAAAAGCACAGGAAAAAACTTTTGAGATGTTTCGTGGGTTCGGGGGGTAGATTATGAAAAGGGAAGGTATTAGCACCCTTTTCATCCATGGTTATCCATGGGCTCTTAGTTACTTGTTTTAGATCACTTGCCTTGCATTTTCAATTGTTTGAAATGGTGCTTTGTGTGTGTGGTTTTTGAAAATGTTTTGAAAAAGATGCCTTTGTCTAGGCAACCCTTGTAACAATTCTTTACTCGAATGTTTTACAAAAGGTGTTTGTCTTTTTGAAAATATGTTTCAAGGTTTTGAAAGTTGGTTTTGAAGCTGTGTAGTGATGTGTGTTTTTGAAAAAGGCAAGGATTTGTTTTGCAAGTTGGTCAAGTAACCAAGAGCTATCTACCCTAAATTTCTCAAAGATCTTCCCTATGTTTTAACCCTTTTAACAGTATTGTTCCACCACTGTATTTGGTGGACAATCTTGTGTTAGGATGTTAACGGGACGGGCGCGGGTCATCGTTTAAACCATGAATGCAATAATGCCAAGTGTCTTTGGCAAATTTTCCTTTAAGGGACTTGATCATTTTTTAGGCAACTTTGAAAGCGTCATCGAGGGACTATGATCATTTAATTTGTTTTGTTTTGCCAAAGATACTTAACATGCAAGCATGGTCCATTTTTGAAGGCAACAAGCGGGATTACCCTAGGGGTGCAAGTGTAAATTGTGTATTGATTGTCATGCATTTATTTTGTATTAGGTTATCTAGCGGTTGATTTTAAATCTTCGCATACAAACCCTAATTACTATACAGTATATAGAAAGCGATAAATTGCGGGAATTTAAAGTCTAAGCTATTACAGATAAGTATCCGGGGATGGGGGTACAAATATTTACAAATGGGGATGAGACTTATCAGGATAGTATTGTCCAAATATATTTACAACCAAATCGAATCGCATTCTCAACGTAACATGTATCCATGTATAAGAATAAAAGCGATGTATCAAAAGTATTTGTGTAAGTGTATGTGATTATTTACAAATGATGCAAGATATTAACTTAATGCAAAATTAAGTATTTATTAAGTATTATTATCTTTTTTGTGTTTTTGTTAATATGTACAAACAAAAATATTTAATAAAAGAAAAGAAAAATGTTTTAAGTTTTTAGAGAAAATTAACATTTATACATTTTTAGTTAGTGTTATATAAACAAAAGGGTTTTAAAGAAAAATATTTAATTCAAAACAAACTATTTATTTATGTATTTTATTAATGTTTTATACAAGGTCTTAAATTTAAACAAAAAAAGGTTTTAATAAAAAAATGTTTAAACTTAATGAAATCTAATATCTACATATTTTGAGTGTAATAAAAAAAAGGATATTGTTAATAAAATTTAATGTAAAAAATTAGTATATTAAGTTATTTAATAAAGTAAGTTATAAAAAAAAGAGATGTAGTGTGATAAAAAAGAGTAATAGTTTAAAAAAGGAATTAAAATGGGCTTAAGAGGAAAGCTGGGCCCAAATAGGTTAGTAAAGGGAATCAGAGGGGGGGGGGGGGGGTATGCGCGCTGAAGGAGGGGTCAGGCGTTAGAAAACAAATGGGCTTAGGCTTTTGGATGTGGAGCAGGCCCAAGCGCTTGAGACATTTTTCTTAGGGTTTTCATGAGTTTGTTTCATTTGGAATTAGGGTTTACAACATTACAGAGGCGTCGTTTCCACCTTTCTTCGTTTCCTTCGTTCTCCTTGAGCTTTTTGAACGCCTCCCCTTGTGGCCATCAGGCGCCGCCTCTACTTCCTCCTCTCCATGGTCACGCAGGCGGTGGTTACACAAAAGGTATGATCTTTATTTTATGTCTTAACGCATTTTTAGGGTTTCCGTTCATATGTTATTAGTTCTGATCTTTATCTTTGTTATTTGTTTCTGTTTGAGATGCGTGAAAAGGAAGAGAACGATACCTTTGTTGGAGACGGAGGAATGGAATGGAGGCGCCTTAGGCGGCCGGCGAGGGAGCGCGATGCTGAGCTTGCTCTGTGGAAAACTGGTACTCGTATTTGCTTTTTGTTAGGTTTTGTGATGAACGTCTGAAAACCCTAGCTTCTAGTTCTCTCTTCTGCTTATTTGCTTGCTTGCTTGCTCCTTTCAATGATGATTATCTGAGATGCCTGTTTGCTTGCTTGCTCCTTTCTTGGCTTGCTTCTGTATGATTATTTCCTCTCAGTTTGATGATGTTCTGAGTGTGTTTTCTTGGACCCTGTGATGAGCCTAGCTCTGAGGGTTTTGTTGGTTTGAATGCTTTTGTTGAAGGTTCATCAGCTTGATGGTTTATTTGGCTTTTTGGGACAAGTTCATTGTACAGGCAGGCCTGTTGGAGTTTGTTTGGACAGGCCTTTTGATTGCTGGTTTGTGCTTAAGGTTTATGCAGACTTTGTTTGAGATTACAGGCTTGCTGCCATTTTTTCTATGTTACAGTTTGTATGGCCTTTTCTAGTGTAGGCTTTTTGATGAAGGTTAAGGCTATATGCTTGATGCAGGTTTTCTGATATTGAGTTTTGACAGGTAGTTTGGTTTAAGGTTTGAGACAGGTTATAGGCTTGTGTTCTTGGTTGTTTGACAGGCTTCAGGCTGAGTCTTGAAAGGCTTGAGGCTTGTGGTTCTGCAGGTGAAGGCTTTAAGGTTTGTGGCTTGCTGTTATGTTACAGTTTGAGGGCTATATTGTTTGAAACAGGTTTGGCTTCCAGCTTGTTTTGGAGGCTTTGGTTGAAGTTTGTAGTTTGTGCAGGCTGTAAGCTCAGCAGGTTTGAGGTGGTTTGAAATGTTTGAGCAATGTTACAGTTTGTGTGAACTTGTTTTTTTTTATATTCTGCCTCTCTACTGTTTGAAATGTTTGAGCAATGTTACAGTTTGTGTGAACTTGTTTTTTTTTATATTCTGCCTCTCTACTGTGTTAAGATATCTTTGTTTTATATCTTTTCAGCTTGCCTCAACAAACTGTAAGCCCCTCTTCTTTTACTCTCTTTCTCTCTCTATCAGAAAAGCATTTTTTATTGCTTATCTGTACTATGCTCTGAAAAAGTCTTGGCTTGGGAAATGATGAGAATTTGAATATTGCTTGCATATTAGTTTTGCTCTGCATATCTCTTATCTTCTTTTCCAGATTTTATGCCTTTTGTGTACTTGTTGATAGCTTTTGGCTTTTGATATCTTTCTATATCTTTTGGACAGCTTTTGACAGTTTCCTTTGGGCAATTTGTTTTGACATTCAGTTTGCTTAGTCTGAAACTTGTGACTTGTTTTGTGCAGTTCAGTTTGCTATTCAGTTTGAAAACTTTGGTTGACAATTTGGAATTATGAACTATGCAGCTTTGTATTTGGCATATTGAATAGCTTTATGCATTTCATATTTTTGCAAGCATATTTCTATCCCTCTTTGTGAACCAAGAGTATTTTGTGATTTGCAGAGAGGGCGAACAAACTGATTTCGGCCAACTCTTTTAATGATGAGTTTTAAAATATCTGTCTGCCTTTAATTTCATTTGCATTTGACTTCTTCCTTTTCTTTTTTGCAGGTAAAATCAATTGAGCAAAGGAGCATCAGTAGAAGATGAAGACTTAGGAAATTTTAGGATGTAGCTTTATTTTATTTTAATTATTTGTAATAACATTATTTGTAAATACTGTAAATGTATTCAAATAACATTTGTACTTAATAATTAAAAGTAAATAAAAGCTCTTTTGTCAATTAATCCTTTTTAATTCTTCTTCAATTGTTTATTTAATTATTTATAATTCTTAAATTATAATAAATGGAAATAAATCCCAACTATTCTAACTTAGAATAAATAATTAATTAATAAACACTGTAGTCTCGCCACTTAGCATTAATCAATAATAAACCCGGCGCTCCAATTAACCATAGCAATGCACAGTTAATCAAACAAACGTCCACATGTCTTTTCTTTTACTGATCATACCAAACACTACAAACTCTCAATCAGAAGCCTCAATCCATATCTCAGAGTAAATTGAAAAGAACTGTAGAATTAATTCTTTCTGAGAATGCGCGCACAAACCCTAGTTCTTGATTTAATGCCAAAGAAGCGTCCTCCTGATCAAACCCTGAGCCAAACTCAAACAAAACCTAGCAATCTGCTTGAACTGTTCCAGAGTCCATGAAAACCCTAATTTGGATAGACTGATAAGAAAAAATCTGTTTGACTGATTCTTACGCCAATCTGAAAAGTCAGGGAAAACCCGAAGCTGTCATTTCTTGTGGAAAAATAGGAGGGCAAATTTTGGGGTACAACAGTTGCCCCTGTTCAATCTTCTTGAACCTGAAGAGTTAGATTGGCAAGTTTGCCTTTCGCGACTCGAAGGTAAAAGGAGATTGGACACTAGAGTGCCCAAAAAATTTGCACTCGGTGATGTGATGGTAGAGGGAATGGGCTTAAAGATGCCATTTGGTGATGGGTTTAGAGATGCCACCTAGGGATGTGACAGAATCTTGTCGGGGGATGGGCTTAGAGATGCCATCTGGAAATGTGACAGAATCTTGTCGGGGATGGGCTTAGAGATGCCATCTGGAAATTGTTGGTATGAGGATGGGCTTAGAGATGCCATCTGGAAATGTACGTCATTGGTGAGTGGATGAGTATCAGAAAGGTATCCATGTTTTGGAACATCTCTGAACTGGGGGTCTGAATAAGCAATAGATCGACATCCATGTTTGGAGAATTCGTGAACTGTTTTTCAGAGGTCTTGAAGTTGAATAAGCAATAGATCAGCATCCGTTGTTGGGAAGCGTCCGTAAACTGTTTTCAGAGGCTGAAGAATCTGAACAAGCGATAGGTTAACATCCGTGTCTGGAGAACCCGTAAACTGTTTTCAGAAGTCTTGAAGTTGAATAAGCAATAGAGCAGCATCCGTTGTTGGGAAGTGTCCGTAAACTGTTTTCAGAGGCTGAAGAATCTGAACAAGTGATAGGTTAACATCCGTGTCTGGAGAACCCGTAAACTGTTTTCAGAAGTCTTGAAGTTGAATAAGCAATAGAGAAGCATCCGTTGTTGGGAAGTGTCCGTAAACTGTTTTGAAAATTTGCATCTGAACAAGCGATAGATTAACATCCGTGTTTGGAGAATCCGTAAACTGCTTTCAGAAGTCTTGAAGTTGAATAAGCAATAGAGCAGCATCCGTTGTTGGGAAGCGTCCGTAAACTGTTTTCAGAAGTCTTGAAGTTGAATAAGCAATAGAGCACCATCCGTTGTTGGGAAGCGTCCGTAAACTGTTTTCAAAAGTTGAGTAGGAACCGGTGTAGGGTTTCCTGATGATGAGTCCGTGTAAAACTGCATCTGAATGAATCTGGAATAAGTATCAGAATGTCGCCATGTCTGGGTCACATCTGAACTATCTCTGGGTGAATCTGGAATAAGTATCAGAATGTCGCCATGTCTGGGTCACATCTGGACTATTTCTAGAAAGAATCTCGGAAGATGATGATCTTTGTCTGTTGACTGATCTTTCCTGAAAAGGTAAAGAGTTAGTTGTATGCAATGTCATGATGCATGATGCAATGTATGTTATATCAATGTTTATGATATGAATGTGATGAATGCGCATGTAAGCTGATGAGCTGTCTTGCTGAGGATAGATGAATCCTGGATGGCTGGAGATAAAATAATCTTGACTGCTGTCGGGGAAAGTAATTCCTTGACTGCTGCAGGAGGTTGAAAATCCTTTGATCGTTGAAAATGAGAAGTCCTGGGACCGCTGTTGGGGAATCAGAAGCTTGGGTTGTATGCCAATCTACTGGGGATTCCTGTCTTGAGGGGATCTTCACTGGAGAATATTCGAATATCCTGTGAGGGACTGAGAATGAGAGTCTCCATTCTGCTTGGGGATTGATAGTTGGAAGTTTCAGCTCCGCTGGGGATTGCAAGAATCTTTTGATTGCTGAAGGTGTTGATCTGGGATCTTGAAAAAGGTTGGTCGGGGAGATAGTTGTCCTGACTGGTTTCAGGTATTGATCTTCAATCTCTTCATGTAGATGGTTTCCTGGCTTGTTACAGGTGTTAATCCACAATCAGTCATCCACAGATATTTTCCTGGCTTGCTACAGGTATTAATCCGGAACTTAAGAAAGGTTGGTCAAGGAGATATTGTCCTGGATGGTTTCAGGTATTGATCTCTGACCTGAGAAAGAAATATAGTTTTCTTGGCTTGTTACAGGTATTGATCTTCAATCTCTTCATGTAGATGATTTCCTGGCTTGTTACAGGTATTAATCTGGAACTTAAGAAAGGTTGGTCAAGGAGATACTGTCCTGGCTGGTTTCAGGTATTGATCTCTGACCTGAGAAAGAAAGATAGTTTTCTTGGCTTGTTACAGGTATTGATCTTCAATCTCTTCATGTAGATGATTTCCTGGCTGGTTACATGTGTTGATCTATAATCAGTCGTCCACAGATATTTCCATGGCTTGCTACAGGTATTAATCCGGAACTTAAGAAAGGTTGGTCAAGGAGATATTGTCCTGGCTGGTTTCAGGTATCGATCTTTGACCTGAGAAAGAAAGATAGTTTTCCTGGCTTGTTACAGGTGTTGATCTTCAATCTCTTCATGTAGATGATTTCCTGGCTTGTTTCAGGTATTAATCTACAATCAGTCGTCCACAGATATTTTCCTGGCTTGTTACAGGTATTAATCTGGAACTTAAGAAAGGTTGGTCAAGGAGATACTGTCCTGGCTGGTTTCAGGTATTGATCTCTGACCTGAGAAAGAAAGATAGTTTTCTTGGCTTGTTACAGGTATTGATCTTCAATCTCTTCATGTAGATGATTTCCTGGCTGGTTACAGGTGTTGATCTACAATCAGTCGTCCACAGATATTTTCCTGGCTTGTTACAAGTATTAATCTGGAACTTAAGAAAGGTTGGTCAAGGAGATATTGTCCTGGCTGGTTTCAGGTATCGATCTCTGACCTAAGAAAGAAAGATAGTTTTCCTGGCTTGTTACAGGTATTGATCTTCAATCTCTTCATGTAGATGATTTCCTGGCTGGTTACAGGTGTTGATCTACAATCAGTCGTCCACAGATATTTTCCTGGCTTGCTACAGGTATTAATCCAGAACTTAAGAAAGGTTGGTCAAGGAGATATTGTCCTGGCTGGTTTCAGGTATCGATCTCTGACCTGAGAAAGAAATATAGTTTTCCTGGCTTGTTACAGGTATTGATCTTCAATCTCTTCATGTAGATGATTTCCTGGCTGGTTACAGGTGTTGATCTACAATCAGTCGTCCACAGATATTTTCCTGGCTTGTTACATGTATTAATATGGAACTTAAGAAAGGTTGGTCAAGGAGATATTGTCCTGGCTGGTTTCAGGTATCAATCTCTGACCTGAGAAAGAAAGATAGTTTTCCTGGCTTGTTACAGGTATTGATCTTTAATCTCTTCATGTAGATGATTTCCTGGCTGGTTACAGGTGTTGATCTACAATCAGTCGTCCACAGATATTTTCCTGGCTTGTTACAGGTATTAATATGGAACTTAAGAAAGGTTACAGAATGGCAACCGTGTCTGGAGCATATCTGGACCGTATCTTCCAACAGGTGATGAAGGAATTTTGATGACCTTGGTGATTGACATTCGAATGCCCCAAGTGATGATGAGGGAGACTTGCCCCAAGTTAATCTGTAATTGAGAGATTTGTTGAAATCTTGACTGGACTGCCCCAGGTTAACTGAACTTTGAAAGATATGTTGAAACCTTGACTGGACTGCCCCAGGTGTGCTGGATAGTGACATGTCATTCCCCCTTATTGATAGGAGATTTGTCAATGGAAGTGTCGTCCTTTTGAAGTGATTTTGCTCACCGAGAGAGTTTTCGTTCCTCCGAACATTCGTTGTATGAATTTCTTCGCTGTCAAACAAATAGCCATATGCAAACAATGATATTCAGGTAATGCAAAGTTTATGTCTGTCTCGAAGTTTTGAAAAATGCGTTTTTTAGCAGAAAACTTTTTATAAGACAAATTCAACACAAGATTTAGAGCAAAGCCTTACAGGAGTCAGGATACCTGTTGAACAGTATGCTTTCGAACTAACTCATGCTTCAATTAGGACTTTTGAAGGGTTGTAGCGTGGCTTGGTTCACGGTTTAAGAAACAAAGGATAAAGGCTCAAAGTATATTTGTACCCACCCGCTCTTCGTGATGTTCTTCAATCCTAAGCTCAGTTAATTGTGCGTCGAACTCTGTTCGAGTTTAGAACGACTTTTGGGTGATGGTTCACCAATTGAATTTTGGAAGACAGTCATCATCTCCTTTTTCTTTTGCAACATTTTTCATGTTGTTGAGGATTTGTAATGACCTCTTTCTTTTGATTTGTTATCCCTAACTTTTGCCTGACTGTTCATGTTTTCGAGATTACAGTCAGTGGGATGCCCCAGCTTTCTTAAGCCTCCTTTGTAGGTTTTGGCTCAGTGGGCTTTTCTTTTTTGAGAGATAATGACTGCCTATGAGATAAGGAATCATCAATGTCAGTTGATTCCAGAGGAATGCTTTTTTTTGATGTCGTTCGTTGTATTATGAACTGAGAGTTTGCGACTTCAATGCGCATCTTTTTTGAATTAACTGAGAGACTACCCTGCCCCAGGTTTAAATCAAAGGTTTTAATTTGTTTAGAACAGAAAACTCCTACTTCTTTGGCTCGAAGGGGTTGACTAGGGATTATCTTCCTTATAACTCCAGTGTTTGGGAATTGAAAGAAATGCTTGTACATCATCAGCAAGGTCTGTTCAAAAGCATATTGTATGAGATTATGGTATTGTTTCGTCATCCTCCCTCTAAAGGCTTGCAGCTTTTTATCAAGAGTTAAATATCATAAAGAAAGCATAAGAGTAGTGAAAACGAATGGATGAATTCAAGACAAACATATGCAATGCATTAATGAAACAGAGTTTGACATCAACAGATAATTGTTTGAATAACAAAGAGATTGCAACTTGGAAATTCAAATGAAACAAAAGTCTCTTAGTTTAAGCTTTGTCACTTCAGGTGGAGAACTCCTTAACGGAAGATTTTCATCTCGCCATATGGCATGAATCTCACCACTCCAATGTCAATCAGATCTTGAATCTTGTTCTTCAAGGCCCAACAGTCCTCGGTGTCATGTCCCGGGCTATAGGAGTGGTACACACAAAATGCGTCGGGATGATATCTAGGAGCGGAGGTATTGGGCTTCCGAATAGGATCCCTCAAAGCAGTCAGATTGACCTCCAACTAGCGCTCCGGTATTAGAGATGACGGTATATCAGTCTCAGTGAACTGTCTTCCCGATGTATTTTGCTACGCCGATTACCCTGTTGATGCTGACGAGGTTGTTGGTGGGCTTGTGACCCTGAAGCAAGTAGAGGAGCCTTCCCCTTGTCTTCTTGAGTGGTGACTTGCTCTTCAACCTCAGATGTTTGTCCAACTTGGTTGTCCTGAAGTAGTTGGTTGACGAGAACTCTGAGTTCCTCTTGTCTTTGAGCCAAGTCCTGGATGAGAGCCATCTGGCCCACCAGTTGCCCCATCATCTGGATCCTCATTGTTGTTAGCTCAGACTGAAGCTCTTCCAATTGATCACTCCGGGCATTGCTTGAATTCCCCTGGACCATGCCCCTTGTGAGAAGAGCTTTCACTTCTTCTTGCCCCAGGGATAGGTTCAAGAACATCTCTTGAAGTTGAGCATTTTGGTCCTGGATATCCTTGACAGTCCTCTCTAGAGCCATCTCTTACTGAAATAAACAGTAGGAGAGTAAGGAAACCTGAAAAGGAAAAATTGTCATGATGCAATGCATGATATGTGGATGCATGTTTTCAAGGATCTCTTGGGGTAAACACAAGAAAATGTTAGAGGTTGAACTTTGATTTTTGATTGGAGAACTTTGCACCGATGGATATCTTTCCACGAGAATCAAGCTCACCATGTCAAGTGGGTCATAGCCCCTGATTCAAGTTGTTGCACTTGATCTTTGATGGCATTTGTTTAGAGGAGAAACCTCTTGCCCCTTGGTAGACGTCTGGTTCAACGTGACCCTGCATCAAAAGACCCTCAAGATCCTTGAAAGGGTTATTGAAAAAAGGCTATGGTATGATGTCATGATGTTATGTACATGTATGCAAAAGCAAGTAAGTGTATATACAGGTAATCATATTCACACAAAGCAAACAATTCCTTAGGTTTAGGCTTGCATGGGGTTGTAGGTAAGTACCCTCTTGAAGTTAGTTGGCTCATCCTGTCCTAGAAAACCGGGTTCTAAGGAGATCAATATCATTGGATTGTTTTCTGTGTTCATTGTTTTGGTTTAGCCACTTAACTGGCGACCAAAATATTCCAAGAAAACAACCCTCAATGAGTGTAGTATCGAGTATCTACCAACTTCGGACTGCACCAAAGTCGGTCATCTCACTACCCCTAAAAAGGCTAAGATGGTCAAGTAAGGTTCTAAGAGTTCATTAGTGCTTCATGACATCACTCAGCGGCCCCGTACTCTCCTTGATTGAACTCAAGGGTTACCGGTACTCACAAATATGTCACACTAATATAGCTTACTGCTTCAACCATGTCGGTATACCCCGCACAGTTCCCTCACAGTTTTATTGCTATTTACCTAAAAAGGTGCCCTCAAATCCGGGTGTAGGATTTACAACAAACCCAAACAAGGACCCAAACAGTAAAGCAATCAAAGAAATCAAAGCAAGTATGTATGGGTGATCTAAAACCCTAAGGTAACCCCACTTTTAAAAATCAATTCCCCAGCAGAGTCGCCAGTTCTGTGATACGGTGGGAGAACTGACTTGAGGTTTTGCGTTTGTTTTCGCAAATGTTTCGGTTTAGCAAGAGTCGCCACCGACTTTTTATTTTATCCTAAAGGAAAGGTTAAAAAGCATAGGAAAAACCTCTGAGATGTTTTCTTGGGTTCGGGGGGTAGATTATGAAAAGGGAAGGTATTAGCACCCTTTTCATCCATGGTTATCCATGGGCTCTTAGTTACTTGTTTTAGATCACTTGCCTTGCATTTTCAATTGTTTGAAATGGTGCTTTGTGTGTGTGGTTTTTGAAAATGTTTTGAAAAAGATGCCTTTGTCTAGGCAACCCTTGTAACAATTCTTTACTCGAATGTTTTACAAAAGGTGTTTGTCTTTTTGAAAATATGTTTCAAGGTTTTGAAAGTTGGTTTTGAAGTTGTGTAGTGATGTGTGTTTTTGAAAAAGGCAAGGATTTGTTTTGCAAGTTGGTCAAGTAACCAAGAGCTATCTACCCTAAATTTCTCAAAGATCTTCCCTATGTTTTAACCCTTTTAACAGTATTGTTCCACCACTGTATTTGGTGGACAATCTTGTGTTAGGATGTTAACGGGACGGGCGCGGGTCATCGTTTAGACCATGAATGCAATAATGCCAAGTGTCTTTGGCAAATTTTCCTTTAAGGGACTTGATCATTTTTTAGGCAACTTTGAAAGCGTCATCGAGGGACTATGATCATTTGATTTGTTTTGTTTTGCCAAAGATACTTAACATGCAAGCATGGTCCATTTTTGAAGGCAACAAGCGGGATTACCCTAGGGGTGCAAGTGTAAATTGTGTATTGATTGTCATGCATTTATTTTGTATTAGGTTATCTAGCGGTTGATTTTAAATCTTCGCATACAAACCCTAATTACTATACAGTGTATAGAAAGCGATAAATTGCGGGAATTTAAAGTCTAAGCTATTACAGATAAGTATCCGGGGATGGGGGTACAAATATTTACAAATGGGGATGAGACTTATCAGGATAGTATTGTCCAAATATATTTACAACCAAATCGAATCGCATTCTCAACGTAACATGTATCCATGTATAAGAATAAAAGCGATGTATCAAAAGTATTTGTGTAAGTGTATGTGATTATTTACAAATGATGCAAGATATTAACTTAATGCAAAATTAAGTATTTATTAAGTATTATTATCTTTTTTGTGTTTTTGTTAATATGTACAAACAAAAATATTTAATAAAAGAAAAGAAAAATGTTTTAAGTTTTTAGAGAAAATTAACATTTATACATTTTTAGTTAGTGTTATATAAACAAAAGGGTTTTAAAGAAAAATATTTAATTCAAAACAAACTATTTATTTATGTATTTTATTAATGTTTTATACAAGGTCTTAAATTTAAACAAAAAAAGGTTTTAATAAAAAAATGTTTAAACTTAATGAAATCTAATATCTACATATTTTGAGTGTAATAAAAAAAAGGATATTGTTAATAAAATTTAATGTAAAAAATTAGTATATTAAGTTATTTAATAAAGTAAGTTATAAAAAAAAGAGATGTAGTGTGATAAAAAAGAGTAATAGTTTAAAAAAGGAATTAAAATGGGCTTAAGAGGAAAGCTGGGCCCAAATAGGTTAGTAAAGGGAATCAGAGGGGGGGGGGGGGGGGATGCGCGCTGAAGGAGGGGTCAGGCGTTAGAAAACAAATGGGCTTAGGCTTTTGGATGTGGAGCAGGCCCAAGCGCTTGAGACATTTTTCTTAGGGTTTTCATGAGTTTGTTTCATTTGGAATTAGGGTTTACAACATTACAGAGGCGTCGTTTCCACCTTTCTTCGTTTCCTTCGTTCTCCTTGAGCTTTTTGAACGCCTCCCCTTGTGGCCATCAGGCGCCGCCTCTACTTCCTCCTCTCCATGGTCACGCAGGCGGTGGTTACACAAAAGGTATGATCTTTATTTTATGTCTTAACGCATTTTTAGGGTTTCCGTTCATATGTTATTAGTTCTGATCTTTATCTTTGTTATTTGTTTCTGTTTGAGATGCGTGAAAAGGAAGAGAACGATACCTTTGTTGGAGACGGAGGAATGGAATGGAGGCGCCTTAGGCGGCCGGCGAGGGAGCGCGATGCTGAGCTTGCTCTGTGGAAAACTGGTACTCGTATTTGCTTTTTGTTAGGTTTTGTGATGAACGTCTGAAAACCCTAGCTTCTAGTTCTCTCTTCTGCTTATTTGCTTGCTTGCTTGCTCCTTTCAATGATGATTATCTGAGATGCCTGTTTGCTTGCTTGCTCCTTTCTTGGCTTGCTTCTGTATGATTATTTCCTCTCAGTTTGATGATGTTCTGAGTGTGTTTTCTTGGACCCTGTGATGAGCCTAGCTCTGAGGGTTTTGTTGGTTTGAATGCTTTTGTTGAAGGTTCATCAGCTTGATGGTTTATTTGGCTTTTTGGGACAAGTTCATTGTACAGGCAGGCCTGTTGGAGTTTGTTTGGACAGGCCTTTTGATTGCTGGTTTGTGCTTAAGGTTTATGCAGGCTTTGTTTGAGATTACAGGCTTGCTGCCATTTTTGCTATGTTACAGTTTGTATGGCCTTTTCTAGTGTAGGCTTTTTGATGAAGGTTAAGGCTATATGCTTGATGCAGGTTTTCTGATATTGAGTTTTGACATGTAGTTTGGTTTAAGGTTTGAGACAGGTTATAGGCTTGTGTTCTTGGTTGTTTGACAGGCTTCAGGCTGAGTCTTGAAAGGCTTGAGGCTTGTGGTTCTGCAGGTGAAGGCTTCAAGGTTTGTGGCTTGCTGTTATGTTACAGTTTGAGGGCTATATTGTTTGAAACAGGTTTGGCTTCCAGCTTGTTTTGGAGGCTTTGGTTAAAGTTTGTAGTTTGTGCAGGCTGTAAGCTCAGTAGGTTTGAGGTGGTTTGAAATGTTTGAGCAATGTTACAGTTTGTGTGAACTTGTTTTTTGTGATATTCTGCCTCTCTACTGTGTTAAGATATCTTTGTTTTATATCTTTTCAGCTTGCCTCAACAAACTGTAAGCCCCTCTTCTTTTACTCTCTTTCTCTCTCTATCAGAAAATTATTTTTTATTGCTTATCTATACTATGCTCTGAAAAAGTCTTGGCTTGGGAAATGATGAGAATTTGAATATTGCTTGCATATTAGTTTTGCTCTGCATATCTCTTATCTTCTTTTCCAGATTTTCTGCCTTTTGTGTACTTGTTGACAGCTTTTGGCTTTTGATATCTTTCTATATCTTTTGGACAGCTTTTGACAGTTTCCTTTGGGCAATTTGTTTTGACATTCAATTTGCTTAGTCTGAAACTTGTGACTTGTTTTGTGCAGTTCAGTTTGCTATTCAGTTTGGAAACTTTGGTTGACAATTTGGAATTATGAACTATGCAGCTTTGTATTTGGCATATTGAATGGCTTTGTGCATTTCATATTTTTGCAAGCATATTTCTATCCCTCTTTGTGAACCAATAGTATTCTTGTGATTTGCAGAGAGGGCGAACAAACTGATTCCGGCCAACTCTTTTAATGATGAGTTTTAAAATATCTGTCTGCCTTTAATTTCATCTGCATTTGACTTCTTCCTTTTCTTTTTGCAGGTAAAATCAATTGAGCAAAGGAGCATCAGTAGAAGATGAAGACTTAGGAAATTTTAGGATGTAGCTTTATTTTATTTTAATTATTTGTAATAACATTATTTGTAAATACTGTAAATGTATTCAAATAACATTTGTACTTAATAATTAAAAGTAAATAAAAGCTCTTTTGTCAATTAATCCTTTTTAATTCTTCTTCAATTGTTTATTTAATTATTTATAATTCTTAAATTATAATAAATGGAAATAAATCCCAACTATTCTAACTTAGAATAAATAATTAATTAATAAACACTGTAGTCTCGCCACTTAGCATTAATCAATAATAAACCCGGCGCTCCAATTAACCATAGCAATGCACAGTTAATCAAACAACATCCACATGTCTTTTCTTTTACTGATCATACCAAACACTGCAAACTCTCAATCAGAAGCCTCAATCCATATCTCAGAGTAATTTGAAAAGAACTATAGAATTAATTCTTTCTGAGAATTCGCGCACAAACCCTAGTTCTTTATTTAATGCCAAAGAAGCGTCCGCCTGATCAAACCCTGAGCCAAACTCAAACAAAACCTAGCAATCTGCTTGAACTGTTCCAGAGTCCATGAAAACCCTAATTTGGATAGACTGATAAGAAAAAATCTGTTTGACTGATTCTTACGCCAATCTGAAAAGTCAGGGAAAACCCGAAGCTGTGATTTCTTGTGGAAAAATAGGAGGGAAAATTTTGGGGTACAACACATGGCATCTTAGGGCCAAAAATAAGGTTTGTTTTATATTTAAGTATCTTCGATCGCGTCGACACGAAGACTTTTTAACCTTCATATCTCCTGATAGAAGAAACTTAAATAAGGGCAACAGTTGTACCCTAATTTTTTTTCCCTAAGATCCCTTCATCATACCATATTGATTCAATCACAACAAGATCACATTAGGGTTTTTTGGTTCTCCTCCCTATCTTTAGCTTTGCTCTTGGAGGAATCACCAAGCACCTTGACTTGTTTTCTTTTGTGATCATTCATGTTTTGTTTTGAATTTCCTTTTAATTAATAAAATGCAATGTTGGTTTGTCTCACTTGTCAACAATGTAGGTAAAGGCAATGTGGCTTAGCAAGTTGATCCATGGGTTCATGAGTTTATTTCCATGACCTAGTCAATAAAGTTTGAGAAATTCAAACCTCACCATTGAAGTTGTTTTAGAAGAAATTGCATGGAAAGGTTTATTTTGGTTCACTACATTTCAAAGTTATCAAAATTGATTCAGAAGTACAAGGGGTTGATTAAAGAAGTTGTCATGGTTGGACAAGGTCTTGTTCCCATTGGTCACAAGTGCATATTTCTATCAATTCTCAAGATTTGGAAGCGGTTTTGGTGGCTATGAGTTCTCATTATCATCCTCAATAACTTCTATTTACAAAGCAATAGTGTTGGTACAAGAAGGTTGTTCAAAATTGTCAAAGTTCCTAAAAGCATTTTCTTGATCTAGGAGCTAGGGTTTTGAACTTCAAAGAAGTATATCATGCTCATATTTTGGTATTTTTGAGTGATTCCAAAGATATCCTTATCTTCAAAGGGTTATTAACAAATCACTTCAAAAGTTTCAAGGAGTTTTCATGTGGAAGAAACTTGATGATGAAGAAAGATTACAAGTCCCCTAGATGAACCCCCAATTTCTCATGTGTGACTTCAAATGATCATAACATGGTCAATTTTTAACACCATGAGCCCACTCTTTTTCCATAATTCTATTAAGGATGTGAACTTTGTTCCTTCTTTTATATGCAAAGTGATAAAATGGATGGAAGATGCCCTAAGGATACAAAATATTATAGGTCATTTCATGATTTTTTGCCAACTTCAACAATTCATAACTCTCTCAACTTTTGGAGATTTTAATTGGTTCAAGTTTCAAAATGTCATTCAAGAGGTCTATTTTATTCCATCTTTTTTATTCAAGAGGAAATTCCAAGTGGAAGGCCATGTTTTCATGCAAAACATTATAGGTCACTTTTGAAGAAAAACTTGAAATATTTCTAAGTATGGAAAGTCAACCATTTTTTTTCAACTTTGACTCATTGCAACTTTCAGCTCAAACATCCATTTGACTCCATTATTTTCCCATTGCAAAGCTTGTAACCTCATCTTTCTAAATCATCAAGAATCACACCCTAAGACCCCTTGAGCTGAGAATGCCATTGGTTTGAACTTGGTAACTTAGAACTGAAGTTTCTTCAAAAGTCAAAATTTGAAATCATTGATTTAGCTTCTAAACACTTTGTTTCTGTGTGTTTTTGATTCTAAGCATGTTTAGTGAACTTCCAAAAGTGATTAGCATAGCAAAACGTGCATTTTGGATGAGTTTTGATCAAATTAGAAGTCACACTTTTCTTGTTTTCAACTTCACACGATTTCCCTCCAAACTTCATCATTTCACACGCTTGAACATTCCATTTGATTCCCTATAAATAGAGGGTCATCCCTCATTCATTTCCTCAAGCTTGAATAGCCAGAATCACCCTGCCAAACTTGCTCCATAACTCAATTTTCTGTAACTTCAAAATCAGTGTTCAAACCTTTTTCAATCCAATTTTTCTATGAATTCACCTTCTTGATCTTCCCTGAAGCTAACCATACAATTTCCTTCAAGAATCGTGCCCTATATTGCTCCATAGAAGTCCAGTTTCAGAGCTCTGTAACTCAACTTCAATAGGTAGATTTCTCCATTAATTCTTCAAAACTTCGATATCATTGTGAAGCTCTCATTGCCCTGGTTCTAGTCGCAACACTTTGTTTTATCTGGAAACACGTTTTGACCATGAAATTTCAAATCCCTTTTCAAAACTTTCCTTCCAAATTGCTTGAGCTACAGTTTATATAAATTTGTCGTGAAGGTGTGGTTGTCTTCGTCTTGAAGAGACGAAGCGAATGGCATAGGTCTGAGCTTCTGATTTTACACTTTGAGAGACCTGCAATTCACGTTGGCTGGAGGTTGAAGATGACCAACGTGTCATCTTCCAATCAATGACGGTGCGCCACTTGTTTTTTTAAAAATCTGATTTAATTAATGATTCAGTGCTTTATTCACTAAAGTGCATAGCATGCACAGCGCGCCAGGTCCACTTGATCTGTTTACTAACGCGTTTTGACATTGATCAGATGGGCCATATTTTTTTGGTTTGATATTTTATTTTCTGGTTTTTATTTTAATTGTTTTAATTTTCAAAAAATCATAAAAAATTCATTTTTAGTCCAACGAATCTGAAAAAATTATGAAAAATATTTTGATTTTTCTTTCTGATTTATATTTTTTCACAAATTTATTGCGTTTTTATATTTTTTATGAATTTTCACATTATTTAAATTGTTTTAAAGGTTTAAAAATACTTTTATGCATTTTTAAATTCTGAAAAAAATTATGGAATGATCCAATGATATTGTGACAAATATTGGTGACCTTATTTATTTTTTATTTCTGACTTTGTTATTTTTTTATCATTTTTGGTTTATTTTACTCATTATTTTTAATTTTTCTCTTTTATTTCTATTTTAAAACCTTTTTTAATGTATATACTAAATGCAATATTATTTTGTGATTATTTTCTGGATGATCTTGGGTTGAATTTTTGATTATGAACTTTATTAACATCATTGAATCCATGGTGTTGAGTCTAACTCCATAAAAATGGATGAATGATTTTAATAATAGTTTGATTAAAATTTAATTCAAATGTGGTTTGTATATTCTTCCATACCCCTCTTCATCTTATCCCTTTCTTATTGCACTAAGTGTTATTGGAGCATGATCTCTATATCATGTCTCAAAACAAATGGTGCATAGATTGCTATTGACCATCCTCAAAATAGGTGCGACTTCTACATAAGTCCACTTACGATTGCTTAACATAGTGCTAAATTTTGTCCAGATTCGAATAAATGATCATTCTGGCCCAAACTTATGTTTGCAAGCCCAAGTATGTTAATTTGATCTCTTTGATCAAATAACCTTGAGATTCATTGTGTGGGGGCTTTGGTTCTACCAATCCTCTAATGGATCTACAACACTTTTGGTCAACGCGGATCACTTAAACATTGTTGATCATTAAATGGTACTTTTGAGGATTCCAAATGGATGATATACTTGACAAAAAGCAAATGCAACTTGTTGTGTGAAGGCTTTGGTTATACCAATCCTCTAATGAGTTCCAAATGCAAGTTTCAAGATGGTCATCCAACTAACCACTAATTATACAATTGATTTTACTTTATGCTTTTATTTTTTATGATTTATGTACCATTTACTTTAAGCATTACATTTCATGCTATTTTCATTTTGCTCACTTGAGCATTTATATTCTTGTTATTTTTATTTTGATCACTTGAGCCTTTATTTTCTTTTTCAAGACACCTAATAATCAACATGAACCCTAAAAAACCCTTTAATGATACTTGGACTATTTGGTTACTATCCTTGGCATTGTGGAGTATTGGACTTCTTGGCTTAGGATTAGAAACCTTGACCTATGTTGGAGACCTTGTGGCCTTAATTGATATTTTGTCTGGAGTTCTTGAGGTTTACCTCAAGACATAGGGTTGTTTGTTTGTTTTGTGTGCAGGTCATTGTGATTACATACTTTGTTTATAATCTGGAATTCATCCATATACAACCGTTACTCTGCCCAATTTTTGTGAAGACTTAATACACTTGAAGTTTGGTTTTCTCAAGAGGTCTAGTATCTTTGTTTGCTTGGTTTCAATCCAAAGAATGAGAATTCTATTTTGACTCATAATGTCAAGTATTGGCTTCTTGTTGTCTAGATGGTCCTTATCCGTAGCTTTTATCTTATGCTTTAGGATAGTCTCTTCTTCTCCTCCTATCAACTTTAATTTCAAAAATCTTCTTCCTCCTTTTGAAAACTCTTCTTGTTTTTAAACTTGTACCACTTTCATAATAAACTTGGACTTATGTCCATGCATTTTTCAAAATATTTTCATAAATAAACTTCAATCAACTTAATAATACCTTGACATTTTTGCGAGAAGACTAAAAGTCAATCAATCTCATTTCAAACCATTTTGCCACTTTGGCTTTTACTTTGAACTTTTATCGAAAAGATTAGACTCTTGTCAATCCTTGTAGTGATGCAAACAACTATACTTCTACAATATGTAGTGAAGTGAGATGTTTTCCACTTGGGTATTGAGTGAAGCATTGTTGATTTTAAAATCCAAGCCATATCCTCCACTTTGAGATGATGAAAATTCTCCTTTCTCATGATTGTGAGTAGTAAGTATGTTTTCCACACGGACAATGATGATGTCTTATCTCATAAAATTAACCGACACATTTGTGTTTTAAAATTTTTAAAGGTGAACTACGCGTACGCTGATCCCCTATTGCACGAAAGGTGGTACATATGCACTAAAAGTTCGCAACTGCGGCGGGTGCAAAAATCATAAAAAATATACTTCTTTTCTCACCTCCACCATCTATTTTTCATACAACATTTTATAGCCAAAATATACAGATTTTTACAAAGAGGTTCCTGCGGAGTATCGTAGATGTTTAGGGTGCTAATACCTTCCCTGTGCATAAACAACCCCTTACCTTGAATCTTTCCCCCCTCTTTTGGGTTATTCGCTCTTTTCCCATTCCTTTGGAAACAATAAAGCGCGGTGGCGATTTTTATTTTGATTTGTATAAGTCTAGTCAAATCCAATGACTTAGTCTTTAACATTTCTACCGCTATAGTAATCCACCTCAACTCTTTCAAATATGTGGATATGGATGGCGAATTTATAGAAACCCCGTGTCAGGCTTTTGAAGTTGTGCCACCAATGGTTGCTACTACCAAATTTTCCTCTGAGGTGTCCAAAGCTGTTAAGGTCGTGCCAAAGATGGTTTCGTTTAGAGATGCTCGTGTCGTAGTCGAAGAAGGAAGATGTGATACTTGGGGGAAACTCCTTGAGATCCCATTTAAAGCAGACAAATGTGGTTTGGGTTTCACTATCAAGGCTCAGAAAGAAGTGAGGCACGCTCGTGCAGGGAAGCCCCCTCTCTGTATTGGAAGTCATGAAGTTAACGTTGTAGGTGATTCTGATGATGAATGTGCATTTGAAGAATGGGTATATCCTACTACAACAAAGCTCAACAATTGGCACGCAAAGGACTTCATTCCCATCTCCTTCATTGAGGAGTAATTACTTGTTTATTGCTTTCTATTAATTCAATAATATTTTGTCTATAATATTAAACAATGACTTTTAAGCCATGTGCTTGGCCCGGGGCACTATGGTCCATTTGTCAAGGGTTTTATTTATGTTCATTTTATCATATGATCATTCAATACAAACCATTGGACTTTTTTGCATTCGAACTTTTGTGCTCATTGTCTTTCTTTTTCTTCAAATACATTTTCCAAAATAGCCATGTATCTTACATGCACACACACACACTCTTGCAGGTCCTCATCCACTCTAGATCTCATTGCCAATGACTCTACTATTGCCAACTATGATTTCGAACATCCAATTAACCAAGACGAAGACAAAGGCGAGGAAGATTGTGAAATACCAGGAGAACTAGCCAGACTTCTATTACAAGAGGAAAAAGCTACTCGGTCGCACGAAGAGGTCAAGATCAACGTTAACCTGGAAAGCAGTGTCAAAAGAAGATTGGTTCAGATGTTACAAGACTATGTGGAAGTATTTTCTTGGTCGTATGAAGATATGCCAAGGTTGGATACCGACATTGTAGTTCATCGTCTGCCGACAAAGAAAGATTGTTCTCTTGTCAAACAAAAAGTTCATCGCATGAGGCCTGATATGTCTGAAAAGATAAAAGCTGAAGTGATGAAACAATTTGATGCAGGATTCCTAGCTGTGACATCTTATCCCCAATGGGTTGCAAACGTGGTGCCGGTGCCGAAGAAAGACGGAAAAGTTCGTATGTGTGTAGATTATAGGGATCTAAATAGGGAAAGCCCCAAGGATGACTTCCCTCTACCATATATTGACATCTTGGTCAATAACACCACTCAGCATAAAGTCTTCTCTTTCATGGATGGTTTCTCCGGCTATAATCAAATTAAGATGGCTCCCGAAGACATGGAGAAGACCACTTTCATTATGCAATGGGGCACCTTTTGCTACAAGGTCATGTCGTTCGGATTAAAGAATGCAGGGGCAACATATCAAAGGGTTATGGTAGCTTTGTTTCATGACATGATCCATCATGAGATAGAGGTATATGTGGATGATATGATTCCAATATCACAAACCGAAGAGGAACATCTCGATCACCTATACAAGCTATTTGAGAGGTTGAAAAAGTATAAGTTGATGTTGAACCTTAATAAATGCACATACAAAGTACAATCTGGAAAGCTTCTAGGTTTTGTTGTTAGTGATAAAGGCATCAAAGTCGATCCTGCCAAGGTGAAGGTCATCCAAGAAATGCCATTCCCTCACTCTGAAAAGGAGGTTAGAGGATTCTTGGTTCATCTTAACTACATCGCCCGCTTCATATCTCACTTAACTGCTACGTGTGAGCCAATCTTCAAACTCTTGAAGAAAGATCAAGTAGTCAAATGGAATGATGAATGCCAAGATTCCTTCCACAAAATCAAAGAATATCTGCAAGAACCTCCTATTCTCATGCCTCCAGTTGAAGGAAGGCCCTTGATCATGTACTTGACAGTGCTAGAGAATTATATGGGGTGTGTTTTGGGTCAACGTGACAAGTATGGATGAAAAGAGCATGCTATTTATTACCTGAGAAAAAATTTTACCGACTGTGAAACCAGATATTCACTGCTCGAGAAAACTTGTTGTGCTCTGGAATGGGCTGCTCTCTGGCTAAGATAGTATATGTTGACTCATACCACTCTATTGATTTCTAAGATGGACCCTATAAAGTACATCTTCGAGAAACCTGCTCTTTCCGGACCGATAGCTGGATGGCAAATGATCTTGACTGAATACGATATTCAATACATAACGCAAAAGGCCATCAAAGGAAGCGTATTAGCAGATCATTTGGCCTATCAAGTTGTTGATGATTATCAGTCTATGAACTTTGACTTCCCAGATGAGAACATCATGCTAGTGACTGACTGCGCGAAACCTGGACCATATGACGGACCTGAACAAGGATCCCGATGGACTATGGTCTTCAATGGGGCTTCCAACACTTTGGGTAATGGAATTGGTGTTGTGTTCATATCCCCTGAAGGTTGCCACACTCCCTTCACTGCCAGACTGTGCTTCGATTATACGAATAACATGGCTTAGTACGAAGCATGCATTTTGGGTCTGAAGGATGCCATTGGTTTGAGGATCAAGCATTTGAATGTGTTTGAGGATTCTGCTCTAGTGATTATCTAAGTAAAAGGAGATTGGGACACTAAGCACCCTAATCTCATCCCTTACAAGGAGCTTGTGCTATCTCTTATTCTTACTTTGAAGAGGTCACATTTGAACACTTCCCTAGGGAAGAAAATCAACTAGCCGATGCTTTGGCCATAATGTCTTTTATGTTCAAGGTCAAATGGGACAACGAAGCTCCCATGATTACAATTGAGAGATTTGATGAACTTGCGCACTGCTATGAGCTTGACACTGACACAGAAAATCCATGGTACCATGAGGTGAAAAGATACCTTGAAGCACAAGAGTACCCTGAAGGAGCATCCATCAATGACAAAAAGTTATTATGAAGATTTTCAGCCAAATTCTTCCTAAGTAATGGAATCTTGTACAAACGCAACCATGAATCTACTCTACTTGGATGTATGGACAAGAAGGAGGTAGAGGAAATTATGGAAGACCTACATGATGGTCTCTTTAGGACTCACTCTAACGGACATACTATGGCCAAGAAAATCCTGAGAGCTGGTTATTATTGATCAACAATGGAGACTGATTGCCATCATCACTCAATAACTTGCCACAAATGCCAAATCTATGCTGACAAGGTACATATGCCTCCTATCCCTCTGATCGTCATGACCGCTCCGTGGCCATTTGCAATGTGGGGCATTGACATGATTGGATAGGTCAAACTCACTGCTTCCAATGGATATCGCTTCATTCTTGTCGCTATCGATTATTTCACCAAATGGGTCGAAGCCGTCTTATTTGCCTCAGTCACAAAGAGTGTGGTAGCTAGATTCATCAAACACAACCTCATCTGCCACTATGGTATCCCTGAAAGGATCATCACCGACAATATGAATAACCTCAACAATGATATGATTACATAACTTTGTACTCAGTTCAAAAGCAAGCATCACAACTCTTCTCCTTATAGACCTAAAATGAATGGCGTAGTGGAAGCGGCCAACAAAAACATTAAGAAGATTGTGCAGAAGATGGTAGTAACCTACAAAGACTAGCATGAGATGTTACTGTTTACTCTTCATGGCTACCGTACTTCAGCTAGAACATCAACTGGGGTAACTCCCCTTTCTTTGGTCTATGGCATGGAAGCTGTTCTGCCAGTGGAAGTTCAGATTCCCTCATTAAGGATTATGAATGAGGTAGACCTAGGCGAAGACGAATAGATTCAGACAAGATTGGATCAGTTGAACTTTGTGATACGGTGGGAGAAATGACTTGAGGGTTTTGCATTTTATCGCAAATATTGCGGTTAGCAAGAGTCGCCGCCGACTTTTCTTTTATCCAAAAGGAAAGGTGAAAAAGCACAGGAAAGACCTTTGAGATTGTTTCTTGGGTTCGGAGGGTAGATTATAAAAAGGGAAGGTATTAACACCCTTTTTATCCATGGTTTTCCATGGGATCTTAGTTACTTGCTATATCACTTGCTTTTGTTTGAAATTGTGTTTTATTTTTTTGAAAGTATTTTGTAAAGAGGCCATTGTTTAGGCAATCTTTGTAATGATTCTTGTTTGTAAGAATGTATACAAAGATGTTGATCTTTTGAAAATGTTTTCAAGTTTGTAAGATGTTTGAAAGTGTAAGTGTTTGTTTTTGAAAATAGCAAGGATGTTTTGTTTGAAATGGAGCAAGTAATTAGGAGCAATCTACCTACTCAAATGTCTTTCTTGTTCATTTTCTTTTCCTTTGACATTGTTGTCTTACCATTGATTTGGTAAGCAACCCTATCTTTGGATGTTAACGGGACGGGCGTGGGTCATCGTATAACCATGATTAGAAATGTTGCAAGGTATCTTAGCATTATTTTTTAGGGTCTAAGATCATTTATAAGGCAACTTAGATAGCGTCATCGAGGGACTATGATCTTGTATTTGTTTGTTTTTGCTAAGATACCTTACATGCGTAATATGACCATTTTGTAAGGCAACCAAGTGGATTTTACTCTAGGGGTGCTTGTGTGAAAGTGTGTTGTTTTCATGCTTGATTTTGTCTTGAATTAGGGTTTGCTATTTGGTTGGTTTTAATCTTACCATACAAAACCTAATTACTAGCATTGTATATACGAAAGCGATAAATTGTGAAATTTAAAGTTACTACGCTATTACAATACTTGTGAGAGGGGGTATACAATTTATGAATTGGGATTTCAATAATATAAACCTAATTAATATATTACAACCAAATTGAATATGTACAAATAATTGAAGAAATAATATAAAGTACAAATTCAAATGGAAAGAAATGATTTTTGTGTTTGGATTTTTATATGAAAGGGGTTTTAACCTAAACCTAATTAGAGAAAAATAATTAAATCAAAATTTAATTAACTTAAATTAATTAAGAAAAGATTTTTGAGCAAAACCTTAATTATATTTAGTTGATTAAAAGAAAATAAGTTTAAAGAAAAAGAGTATTTATGTATTTTTGTATTTTTTTGCTTTGAAAATAATATATGGTGTTATAAAATATTTTTAGTCTTTTTTGGTATTTAAATAATATATTTTTAAATAGTATGAAGAAATATAAATAATATAATTATTAATTAAGTCTATAATATTTTAGTTAAAATATAAATAAAGTGTAGTAAATAAAATATTTTTTGTTTATGGAGAAAATAAAATAAAATAAAGTCAAAATATAAAATATATCATTTTTTATGTTTTTTATGATTTTTAGTATTTTAGAAAATATATTTAAAAGAAAAAAAATGAAATAAATAAGTAAATAAAAATAAATGGGCCAGGGGGTGCCACAAGTAGGCAGGGTGTTAGTCAGCAAAAACAAAAAGAAAAGCCAGGCCCAAAGGGCCCGGCGTCTGCAAACAGAATCAGAAAAATGTCAAAAAAATGCAAAAATGCAAAAATGTAAAAATGGTCATGCTGGGGCTTGAACCCAGGACCAAGGGGTGAACAGGCGTGCGCTTTACTACTGGGGTGGCTATACATCCGTTTACTTATGTCAAACCATAAGTATATATTAGAAACTGCTTCCTGAAAGCAACTTCATCTTCAACCTCGCGCCTAGCCAGACCACCTGTATCTTCTTCATCTCTCAACAAAAATAGAAATTTTAAACATGAAAGTTGCGGTGTTCCTTCCCACGAATCCAACCATATAACTTATGTAAGCTAAAATTTAAAGGTGAAAACTAATTTTTCTGGCCCTAAATTGAAACCTAATTTTCTCAGAAATTTCAAATCCAAAATTCTCTATACACAGTCAATATAAATAGGAACTATGAACATGGTCAGCTTTAGAGAAAAAATATCTACATTTTGTCTTTACAAATCAGGATCAAATGATGCTTGTATGAAGAGATAGAAGTTTGAAAATTTACCTCTTACAGCTGGAGTCGTGAATGGAGTTTGAGCAACTTTTGAGATGGCCTGAGGATCTGTTTAGCTTGCCTGGACCTCCTTGAGTGTATTCCAACTCCTACTTTTCCTTGAAAGTTCCTGAACCTCTCTACTTAAGTCAACCTGCAAGCTTAATGTTTGAAAATGGTGGATAGTGATAGAGAAGTTACAGTCTTGAAACAGGGGTCTGGATTACTTTGGTATGATATATAGAAGGTGTTTGAATGATTGGTTTTCAAAACTCACGAGTGGAAATGAAGATGATGAGTTTTGGTTCAAAATTGTATATCAATGGTGTTTTTGAGCAGATTTATGGTTTTTGAGTGTTTGAGATAGTTTCAGGGCACTAGTATTCGTGTTTCATCTTGCAAATAGTGTATGTACTTATAGGCAAGAGGTTTTGAGGCTTGAAATAACTCATAAATTGAAATCACATGTTATGGCTTGGTTACTTGTTTTTGAAGCAAAGTTGACAAACATGGTTTCAATGTGAAGTACAAGGATTTGTAGGGTGGTTAGCAGGTTGTAGATATGTTTCTTCTTGCTTTTAAATTCTTTTGAGTCAGAAACAACAATGTATGGCCTCAAGAAGAGTTGACATTGTGATTAAAGTCACTTTTCCAAAATGGAAGTGGTGACTTTCTTCCCAAAATGGAAATGCAACTTGGATAATGGCTCAAATGCTTGGACAATGGCTCTATCAGTTGTGTAAACATTAAATTATTGAGTGATTAGCAAGTTTTAAGCCTGCAAAGCAAGATTTGTACAACATGCTTGAAGATTGGATCAAGTGTTCTTCACAAAATGGCTTGTAATTCAAGTTTGAAAACCCTAACTTCTTGCCTTCGATTCTCCTTGCTCAAGAATGATCTCAAGGAGTTCTTGGACATTTTGGAAAGATTGCAAAGTTCTCTTCAACTCATATTTGAATTTCTTTTGAATATTCCCCTTGTAACTATGTGAAAAATTTCCATGAAGTTAGGTAAAAAATCTGCCTAACTAGGGCAAAATTTCACTAAGTCTTTTTTGGTTCATGAGCATGTATTCACAAAATTATAAATTGAGATCCAATCAATTTTAAGAAAAGTTGTGTGAAGAATAGGTTGTATATTTCATGGATATCTACAACTTTCATGTTGGAAGTTTCTCTTGAATCATCTTGCATCATGGTGAAAATTTGGCTTAAAGTTATGAAAAAAATAAGAAAATTTTCATACTTAGAAAAAATTCTAAGTTAAGAAATTTTAACATTTCTAGATGAAATATTAAATTCTTGATTTCTTGATGAACAAGTTTCATATTTTGAAATGTTTTGATTAATCATGATCCTTGGCACTTGAGTTTGACCAAAAAGTCAAAAGTTTGACTTTTTAGTATACAGTTGACTTTTGATCAGTTGACTGCAAAATTCATCTGTCAATCCAATGGACTTGCAATGTTTTGAATCATGTCATTAGGTAAAAATGATGCAATTGGACTCTTGATATCATGCCTTAAACCAATTGACCATTTGCTAGGTTAAAAATCAGAAATCGCCCTTTCCCAGTCAAAACCCTAATTTTGACCATTTTGCCCTTTTGGAGATTTGATTAAATTTCTTGAGGAATTGTGGTCAAAACTTGATCAAATGATACATATGAGTCCAAAATATTGATGTGGATCAACAATTATAAATTTTGACTGTAAATTGGCCATGGTTGACTTTTTTTCCCAATACAACTGATTTTAAGGTCAACTGTTCAATTGACTGATCAAAAGTGTGATCCAAGGCTTGAAACTTGACATGAGTGATCTTGGGGGTCCATAATGATCCATGAAAGTCATATGAAGCATTGATAGTTCAAAATACTTGTGCAAACTCAAACCCTAATTTTGGTCATCAGTGCATAAGGAGGTGTCTTGAGCTGATCAAACCCTAGTGCAGTCTCGAGCCCAATGAGATCTTGTGAGAAAATTCTTGATAAGTGAGAGGGAAAATTTTGGGATACAACAGCTTCCCCTGTTCAATATTCTTAAGCCTGAAGAGTTAGATTGGCGTGTTTCGTCAGTCGTGACTCGAAGGTGGAAGATGATTGGACACTAGAGTGCCCAGAAATTTGCACTCGGTGATGTGATGGTTGAGGGAATGGGCTTAAAGATGCCATTTGGAGAGGTAATAGAAAGTTGTAGGAGATGGGTTTAAAAGATGCCATCCAAAAGTGATTTTTGTTTTTTGTAATTTGTAAGCTGTAAGAATGAGTATCAAAATGGCGTCCGTGTTTGGAGCGTATCTGAACTGTATCTGAAAGCTGAATCTGAATGAGTATCAGAATGGCATCCGTGTCTGGAGCGTATTTGAACTGTATCTAAAAGCTAGTTTTGAATGAGTGTCAGAATGGCATCCGTGTCTGGAGCGTATCCGAACTGTATCTGAGAGTTGAATTTGAATAAGTATCAGAATGGTATCCGTGTCTGGAACGTATATGAATTGTATCTGAGAGTTGAATTTGAATGAGTATCAGAATGGCATCCATGTCTGGAGCGTATCTGTACTGTATCTGAAAGTTGAATCTGAATGAGTATCAGAATGGCATCCGTGTCTGGAGCCTATCTGAACTGTATCTGAAAGTTGAATCTGAATGAGTATCAAAATGGCATCCGTGCCTGGAGCGTATCTGAACTGTATCTGCGAGCTGATTTTGACTGATTATCAGAATGGCATCCGTGTCTGGAGCGTATCTGAATTGTATTTGAAAACTCTGAACATTGTTAATGGTAGCTGTTAATCTTATCCTGAAAAGGGTAAAATGTTAGCTAAAATGTAAAGTCATGTTGCATGAAATGTATGATATAATGCATTCGTTTTATCAATGTTTATGATATATGGATGCAATGCATGTGTATGTGAGCTAATTTTTTGCATTGTTGTTGGATTGGGGAAAATAAACCCCTGACCACTGCTGAGGATATAAGTCTTCATGTTGTGAAATCTAAGTGTTGATGAATTTCTATTTAGAGAAATAAACTTTGTTGTAAGGGAAATGTTGTGTACTTCTTGCAAAATCCTGTTGGAAAATCCTGACAAATTGAATGACTTCTACTGGGGATTGATAATTGGAAACTCGTTCTGCTAGAATTTAAACTGCAAACTGTGGGGGATTTATGGAAATATCTTAGAGAGATTTCCCTACCTCTTAAAACCATTAGTAATTGTATTTTATTTTGTTTATTTGTAAACAATAATTATGTTCAAATGCATATGTTCAACAATGAATCATTGGACGTTTTTGTAAACAAAAGACAAGAGTAAAGAAAAACAGATAATTTTGCACTTCCAAAGGAATACCTTTGTATTGACTTTGAGTAAGTATTTGTACAAGGAGACAAACATTCTAGTAAGAGAATGTTGTCATAAAAAAATGAAGATTTTAATACAAAGAAAATATAGCTATGTGTAATAATCCCATGGGGTTCCCATTCTGCTATAGCCTTTGTATCTCTGAGCATCTTGTCTATTTGTTGCCTCGTCCAAAGATGATTGAATTGATCAGAACCTATGAGTTTTTCAGTTGAAGCCAAAGGTTGTCCGTAAGGTGATCCAACGGGACATAGTCATACGCTTTAATTCCCTAACTTTTTCCTGGACCGCCCTTTCGGGTTTTCAGTCCATCGGGAAACCCCTTTTTTTCCCAAGCCGCCCTTTCGGGTTTTCAGCTCACTGGGTGTACAAATTTTTTTGTTTTATCCCTAATTTTTGCCTGAACCTTTTGGTTCGCCGGGATGCCCTTGTTTTGCCTAGGTATGTCAACCTAGCGGATCTCTTATGCGTAGTATCTTTTGACTATATCCGCGTTTGTAGGATGCGACAGGTCGTCACCATCCATGGTGGTTAAGATCATTGCCCCACCAGAGAAAATGTTTTTGATTATAAATGGTCCTTCATAGGTAGGAGTCCATTTTCCCCTGGGATCACTTTGTGGAAGTATGATGCGTTTGATCACTAGATCCCCAACTTGATACACTTGGCATCTGACCTTCTTGTTGAAAGCCTTGATCATCCGTTTTTGATACATTTGACCATGGAAAACAGAAGTAAGTCTCTTCTCATCAATCAAATTCAGTTGATCAAGTTGAGTCTGGATCCAATCGTCTTCGTTCAACCTTGCATCCTTCATAATCCTCAGAGACGGGATCTGGACCTCGATAGGTAAGACAACCTCCATGCCATAAACCAGAGAATAGGGTGTTGCCCCGGTTGATGTGCGAGCTGTGGTATGATACCCGTGGAAAGAGAATAGTAACATTTCATGCCAGTCTTTGTATGTGACTGTAATTTTCTGTATGATCTTTTTAATGTTTTTATTTGCAACTTCGACAGCACCATTCATCTTTGGCCGGTAAGGGGAAGAATTGTGATGCTGGATCTTGAGTTGCTCGCACAAAGCGGTGATTATAGTGTTGTTGAGATTTGTACCATTGTCAATGATGATCCTTTCTGGGATACCATATCGGCAAATGAGATTTTGCTTGATGAAACGGGAAACAACATTCTTGGTAACGAAAGTGAAGGAAGCTGCCTCCACCCACTTTGTAAAATAATCAATGGCCACTAATATGAAGCGGTGTCCATTGGAGGTTGTTGGCTTGATTTCCCTAATCATATCAATCCCCCACATAGCAAAGGGCCAAGGAGCCGTCAAGACATTCAGAGCAACCGGAGGTACATGCACCTTGTCAGCATAGATCTGACACTTGTAGCAGGTTCGAGAGTTTTGATAGTAATCTGCTTCCATGGTAGACCAGTAATAGCCTTCCTGTAGGATTTTCTTTGCCATCATATGCCAACTGGAATGGGTGCCAAAAGTGCCTTCATTCAATTCAGCCATGATCCTTTCAGCTTCAACCTTATCTACGCACCGAAGTAACACATAGTCATGGTTGCGTTTGTAAAGAATGCCATTACTAAGGAAGAACTTAGCAGAGAATCTCCTTAAGAACTTCTTATCATTGATTGAAGCTCCTTCTGGATATTCTTGAGCCTCGAGATACTTCTTGACTTCGTGAAACCAAGGCTGGTCCACTACTTCTTCAGTATTAATCTCGTGACAGTGCGCTGGTTCCTCCATTCGCTCGATGGTGATCTGGGGAGCCTCGTTATCCCAATTAAGTTTAAACATAGATGACATTGTGGCTAGAGTGTCTGCTAGTTGATTTTCTTCTCGCGGGAAATGCTCGAAGGTAATCTTCTCAAAATGTGGTAGCAACGTCAAAACATGTTCTTTTAAAGGGATAAGGTTAGGGTGTTTGGTGTCCCATTCCCCTTTGATCTGGCTGATAACCAAAGCTGAATATCCGAATACATCCAAGGATTTGATCCCCAAGTCTATGGCAGCTTTGAGACCAAAGATGCACGCTTCGTATTCCGCCATGTTGTTTGTACAATTGAATCAAAGTCTGGCAGTAAAGGGAGTATGACACCCTTCCGAAGATATGAGTACAACACCGATACCATTTCCAAGTGCGTTGGATGCCCCATCAAAGAACAGGGTCCATCGGGATCCTTGTTCAGGTCTGTCATATGGCCTGAATTCTTCATAGTTGTTTACCGTCATGATGTCTTCATCTGGAAATTCGAACTTCATGGATTGGTATTCTTCTACAGCTTGGTGAGCAAGGTGATCAGCTAGTACACTGCCCTTTATAGCTTTCTGGGTAGTATATTGTATGTCATATTCAGTTAGGATCATCTGCCATCTAGCTATTCTCCCAGAGAGAGCCGGTTTATCAAAGATGTATTTTATCGGATCCATTTTAGATATCAACAAAGTAGTATGAGTCAGCATATATTGTCTTAGCCGACGAGCAGCCCATGCCAGAGCGCAGCAATTTTTCTCGAGCAGTGAATATCTGGTTTCACAGTCGGTAAAATTTTTGCTCAGGTAGTAAATAGCATGCTCTTTTCGGCCAGACTCGTCATGCTGCCCCAATACACACCCCATTGAGTTTTCTAAAACAGTCAGATACATGATCAACGATTTTACCTCGACTGGTGGCATCAACACAGAAGGCTCTTATAAGTATTCTTTGATTTTGTCAAAAGCAACTTGGCACTCGTCATTCCATTTGACTACCTGATCTTTCTTCAACAATTTGAAGATTGGTTCACATGTAGCTGTCAGGTGGGAGATGAATCTGGAAATGTAGTTCAAACGTCCCAAGAACCCTCTGACTTCCTTTTTAGTACGAGGAAAAGGCATATCTTGTATTGCTTTAACTTTGGTAGGATTGACCTCGATACCTTTGTTGCTGACGATAAATCCTAGGAGTTTACCACACCGTACCCCAAATGTGCATTTGTTTGGATTCAACCTCAGCTTGTACTTCTTTAGTCTTTCAAACAGTTTTTGTAAGTGATCAAGATGCTCTTCTTCTGTTTGAGATTTGGCTATCATATCGTCCATGTAAACCTCTATTTCGTGATGTATCATGTCATGAAATAAAGCTACCATGACACGTTGATAGGTTGCCACGACATTCTTTAGTCTGAATGGCATCACCTTATAGTAGAAAGTGCCCCACTGCGTGACAAAGGTTGTTTCTCCATGTCCTCAGGCGCCATTTTGATTTGGTTATAACCTGAGAATCCGTCCATGAAGGAAAACACTTTGTGTTGTGCCGTATTGTCAACTAGAATATCAATGTGGGGGAGTGGAAAATCATCCTTAGGGCTTGCCTTATTCAAATCTCTGTAGTCCATACACATTCGCACCTTGCCGTCCTTTTTGGGCACTGGAACAACATTGGCAACCCATTGGGGATAAGAGGTGACATCCAAGAATCCAGTGTGGAATTGCTTCATGACTTCTGCTTTAATCTTTTCTGACATATCAGGCCTTATGCGGCAAACCTTTTACTTTACTGGCGAACAATCCTCTCTTGTAGGTAGATGATGTACCACAATATCTGCATCAAGTCCTAGCATGTCTTCATACGACCAGGAAAAGACTTCGACATAATCGTGCAACAACTGAATCAGACGCTCCTTGATACTGGGTTCCAGATTGGCACCCACCTTGACCTCTTTTTTGTCTTCTTTGGTACCTAGGTTGATCGTATCCACGAGTTCTTCGTGAGGCTGAATGGTTCTCTCTTCTTGTTGTAGTAGTCTGGCAAGTTCCCCTGGTACTTCACAATCTTCCTCACCTTCGTCTTCGGCTTAGTAGATTACATTCTCAAAGTCACAAAAGGCCATAGCAGTATCGTTACCCATGGGATCCCGAATGGATGTATACCTGCATTGTGAGTGTGGGTGTGTGTAAGGGTATAGCTATCTTTGAAAGAAAATAAAATGTAAAAGAAAAATAATAAGCACAAAAGTTTGTATGCGAAAAAGTCCATGATTCATTGATGTCATATGAAAATGAGATAATAACCCTTACAAATGGACCATTGTGCCTCGGGTAAGACACAAGGTTTTAAGAGTGCGGATTATTTTAATATTACAGATCCAACAAAATGTAAAGACAAATTACCGTGGGATAAAAGTGATCGGGACAAAATCTATAGCCTCCCAATTGCTGAACCCTCCACTGACAGTCAAGAATATCCAGTCTTCCAAGTCAAATCTTACTTCATCATCTTCTACGGTGTTGACCTCGCAGTTGTTGATCTTCAGGGGTGGTCCTCTGGCGCGAGCGTGGCGTACAGGCTTCTGAGCACTTTAAGTGAAACATAGGCCAAACTTGTTAGACTTATATGGGATATCTGGGAGTTGTCCCCAGATAGTGCAACCGCCTTCTTCTACCACTGCTTTGGCATCCTTCAGAGATAACATCCGGAGTGGAGGCCTTGCGATCTTGGGAACAACCTTGGTTACTGCCGCATCTTGCGGGACCTCTTCAAAGTGTTGGAATGGAGTTTCAATAAATTTACCATCTAATTCCATATATCTGAAGGAATTGAGATGGCTGATCATATACTCTTCTTCTCCATGAACAGTGAAAATCTTCCCTTGAGTCGGATATTTCAGCATTTGGTGCAACATAGAAGTGACAGCGCCAGCATTGTGAATCCATGGTCAGCCTACTAAGCAGGAATATGAGGGACGGATGTCTATTACATAAAAAGTTGAATCAAAAGTTTGTGTTCCAACTTTAATGGGAATGTCTACCTCCCCATGTACCATCCTTTTCGAGCCGTCAAAAGCCCTTACTACTATGTTACTTGGCTTCAATGTCAATCCCTTACAGTCAAGTCTATCAAGAGCTTTTTTAGGCAATACATTCAGAGATGAGACAGTGTCCACCAAAACATGGGCCAAGTTTGTGCCCCTACATTCAACTGAGACATGCAATGCCTCATTATGCTTCCTTCCTCTTGGTGTTAAATCAGCATCCGAAAAACTTAGACCATTATCTGCAGTCAAGCTGGCTATGCAGTCTTGAAACTGATCGGCAAATGTCTCTTGGGGTACATGGGCAGTTTTCAGGAATTTTACCAAGGCTTTTGCATGCGCCTCGGAACATAGTAGTAATGCTAGCATGGATATTTTAGAGGGAGTTTTCCCCAGTTGTTTAACTACATCGTAGTCGCTTCTTTTTATGATCTTCAAAATTTCCTCCATCTCTTTCCGGGAGGTCTCAGGGATAGCCAATGATTGCATCCTCGTCTTGACATACTCAACCAGAACACCTTTTCCTCGAGTTTCAGTTAATTTGGCAGCAGGAGTGTTGGTAGGAATGATAACAGGGGTTGTAACAGCTTTGTCAGTTGGAGTATTGTTGGAGATGATTGTAGGACTGGGAACATCTTTTAGGGGAGAAACATCAGGAATGATTACGGGTCCAGAAACTTCTTTTGGGGGAGCAATTTCTGGAGAGAATATACTTCCGCTTCAGGTAATGTTGCTAGTTCCTGCAATATTACTGATGTCGGAGTTGAATTTCTCAGAGCTTGAATCTTCGGCGGCTGGCCAGTCATGTTTGATACCATGGTAGTAGACATCCCCTCTATAATTCCATGGTACGGTCTTATATGATGAATATGGGACTGGTCCAGGCATTGTAATTATTAAATGAGTTTCTTTTAGAACTGATGTAATTCTAACAGGTCTTTTGGTGGAGACCCTGGAAGAATTGGCGGAAATGGTAATGATAGAAACATCTTCAAAAGGAATAGGTGGAACAGAAGTCTTTTCAAACAAAATTTCTTTGTTATCTATTAGGCACTGAACGCATGCTTTCAACAAAGGACAGTTGGTTGGTGAGGACAAACAGAAATGGAAAACTTCTTCACAGCCCGGGAACACACCGGCATTCAACAAGTTCATTTTAATAGTCAGGAGTAGGGTCATAAGCTCATCAACTGAAGTAAAAAACATTTCTTCTTCAATGGCATTGGTATTATGGCCATGTCTGGGCATAGGGACAGAAATTATATTTGGCTTTTCAGGCGCATCGAATTCGATCTCTTTTGCTTCAATGAGATCTTGTATCTTGTTCTTTAGAGCCCAACAGTTATTAGTGTCGTGGTCGGGACTTTCAGAGTGGTATGAACAACGGGCATTGGTATGATAGTGAGGAGATGTGGTGTTGGGGTTTTTGAGAGCTTCTTTCAAGGTCACCAAATTAGATCTTAGTAGATGCGGTAATACCTGAGACGGGGTCATGTTAATTCTGGTGAATTGTCTGACTGGCCTTTCCATCCTTGGTTGATTATTTCTTTGTTGATCAGGCGCATGCTTAAGAATCATGACAGCCCCCACCACTGGTCAGAGTTCGGCCCTATCTTGGTTTCTTTGCGGATATACAACAACCACCTATTTCTTTCCGATGAAAGGCTTCCTTACAGCTACAGAAGAAGATGTATCTTTATGAATCTTTCCACTCTTTATACCGGCTTCTATCCTTTCTCGGTCAATATTAGTTCAGTAAAACCTGCAGTTGAACTTTCGATTAAATGATTGAAAAAGGGACCAGGCAAGGTGCCCAAGAACATGTCTACCAATTCTCTCTCAGATAGAGGGGGTTGAACTCTTCCAGCCAAGTCTCTCCATTTTTGCACATAGTCCTTGAAACCTTCATTGGAAACCATGGCCATACTCTAGAGTTGAGTATGGGTAGGCGCAAGATCAGAATTGTATTGATATTGTTTATAGAAGGCTGCAGCAAGGTCTTCCCAATTGTGAACGTCGGCTCTTTCTAGTTGGTAAAACCAGTCAAGTTGAGTTCCAGACAGACTATCTTGGAAGAAGTGTACCCATAAGTCTTTGTCAGTGGTATGGGGCAGAATTTTCCTTACATATGACCGAAGATGCATTTTAGGGCATAAGACTCCGTCATACTTGGATAACACAAGTGCTTTGAATTTGGGAGGAATGACAATCCCCGACACTAACCCCAATTCCTCAAAGTCCAAGCCAGGCACTTTTTGGATTTCCATCGCACTCAACCGCTCTTCGAGATGTTTATACTTGTCACCAGCTGAAGGGTACTGTTATTCGGAATAGTCTTCTTCTTCCTCTTCCTCTTCTGATTCTAACGGGACAACTGTCTCCTTGCCTTTCCTATCTTGATTGTCTCTTTCACCGGATGTCGTTGCAAAACCTAAGGTCCTTCTTGTTTGCCCATGAAATCTTCTTCCCGTGTTTAAGACTCTGGTTACCTGCTTTGTTTTCTTTTTCCTCTCTTCATCTAGCAAAGTCTTCAACTCTTCTTGTCCCTTGGCTAGGGTCAAGAGCAACTGTTGAAACTGTGTATTCTGAGCTTGGAGGTCCTTCACTATTTGCTTGAGATCCATCTTACTAAAATAAACAGTAGAGAGATGAGGAGACTTGTTGCAAAATATCTGCTTATGTTATGATGAATGGTATATGCATATGTAATGATTTCAAGGATTTTAAGATTCAAATTTGTTTTAGACAAAAAGGAAACACACGTTATATTAATAAATTAAAGCTTGAGTACATCAATTCCCCTTGGGTAAAATAGTACAAAAACTCTAAGATAGAAAGGTAGTACGCATCCTCTTTGGTGCAATGTAGGCATTGAGAGTCTGCTCCTCATGAAGTAGCCTAGTGAGTTCCAAAACCTTCTTCTCGCTTGCGTAGAATTGGGCTTCAAAAGTATCTTGCTCCCCCTTGAGTTGTATCCAATTTCTTTGTAGGTCTTCAAGAGAGGTGGGCATATCAGGATGTAGGATAGTGTATGGAACATCTCTCTCCATGACAGGCTCAATGATTATCAGGAGAATGGAGGGGTAAGGCATCATAAAACTCTGAGCACGAGTTCGTACCCATTTGAGGTAAGGTTCAAGAGGGATGGAATTCTTGTGCCCCAAAGTCTTTCTATCCACCTTGTTTAACATCCTCCAAGCTCAGATAAATCTCTGGCAAAGACCTTGATCGTCGTTGTCGTAGTCAAATACTAAACCTTGAATCAGCATCTCATGCGGTCCATCCCTTCGGGCGTTACCAAACTGTCTTAAGGCTAAACATGGGTTGTAAGTGATACCTCCCCTAATGCCAAGTAAATGGACATTAGGTAATTCTCCACAACGTTCGACAATGATAACATTCTCTTTGGATCCGGAGCACCAATGAATATCTGAATGTTTGAGCGTCATCAACCTTTGTGACCACCTTAAACCTTGCTCATTATTTAATACAGATTGGGGAAGATGAGAAATAAACCACCTTGCCAAGAGAGGAGTGCAACACATAAGGACACCTCTTTTCCTCATTGTGCGAGTGAGAAAAAAGTGTAGGATATCCCCTAGCAATGTAGGTACCGGGTTGCAGGATATGAAGATTTTGACGGTGCTGACATCTATGAGTTGGTCAGGATTTGGAAACAAAACCATCCCATAGATGAGGAGAGCCACAATTTCCTCAAAGTCTTGCAAGTCCAAGGAATTCCAACAGCTTTGGGGTTTCTCAAACAGGAACTTTGCTAGGAAACCTTTGACACCACTCCTTGTTTCCCAATGAGTTGTGATATCAGATGAGTGTAAGTGTAGAGCTTGAGCAACCTCTTCTGGATTTAGGTCTCTTTCCGTACCGTTGAAAGGTAGTTGATTGAGAATGAGAATCCTCAAGAGTTGGGAGAATTCTTCCAAAGTAGGCACAAGTTGATAGTCGGGAAATGTGAAGCAATGGTATAAAGGATCAAAGAAGTGAAAAAGCACCTTCATCATATCCTCATATGTGTTGGAGGTGACCAAGTTGAGTAGGCGACCATGTCTCTCGGTGAATGGAGAGTTTTCAGGAATCCTTGAAGCTAGCTCCTTGAGTTGTGGAGGGATCCTTACAAGTTTGACTTGAATAGTTTTCCTGCGAAGTGAATCCATATCCTACAAAACAAGAACAAAGATGAATCCAAAAATCCTTGAAATGGTTAGTGGATTTATATGATGTTTATGATGTTCATGATGTTATGTACAAGTATGTTTATACAAACAAAGCAAACAAGTCCTTAGGTTTAGGCTTGCATGGATTTTTATAGGTAAGTACCCTCTTGAAGTTTAGTTGGCTCAAACTTGTCCTAGTAATAGTAACCGGGTTCTAAGGAGCTCAATATCACTGGTTTGTTTCCTTGGTCATTGTTTCAGCACAAGCCTCTTTAATGGCGACCGAAATATTCCAAGAAACCAAACCTCAATGAGTGTAGTATCGAGTATCTACCAACTTCGGACTGCACCAAAGCCGGTCATCTCACTACATCCTAAAGGCCAAGTTGGTCAAGTAAAGGTTTTAAAAGTTCATTAGTGCTTCATGACATCACTCAACGGCCCTGTATTCTCTTTGATTAACTCAAAGGCTACCGATACCCACAAATATGTCGCACTAACATAGCTATTGCTTAGACCATGTCGGTATAACCCGCACAGTTTCCATAATGTATTGCTACTTACCTATAATGTATCCCAAATCCGGGTAGAGGATTCAAACCCAAATAAAGAGCCATAATGTAAAGCATACAAGTCAAACAATGTAAGCAAGTAAATGTGATCTATCCCTAAGGTAACCCCACTTTTTTTTAGAATTTTCCCCAGCAGAGTCGCCAGTTCTGTGATACGGTGGGAGAACTGACTTGAGGGTTTTGCGTTTTATCGCAAATGTTGCGGCTAGCAAGAGTCGCCACCGAATTTTCTTTTATCCAAAAGGAAAGGTGAAAAAGCACAGGAAATACCTTTGAGATTATTTCTTGGGTTCGGGGGGTAGATTATAAAAAAGGAGGGTATTAGCACCCTTTTTATCCATGGTTTTCCATGGCCTCTTATTTACTTGCTAGATCACTTGCTTTTTTTTGAAATTGTGCTTTGTGTTTTTGAAAGTATTTTGTAAAGAGGTCATTGTTTAGGCAATCTTTGTAATTATTCTTGTTTGTAAGAATGTATACAAATATGTTGATCTTTTGAAAATGTTTTCAAGTTTGTAAGATGTTTGAAAGTGTAAGTGTTTGTTTTTGAAAATAGCAAGGATGTTTTGTTTGAAATGGAGCAAGTAATTAGGAGCAATCTACCTACTCAAATGTCTTTCTTGTTCATTTTCTTTTCCTTTGACATTGTTGTCTTACCATTGATTTGGTAAGCAACCCTATCTTGGATGTTAACGGGACGAACGTGGGTCATCGTATAACCATGATTAGCAATGTTGCAAGGTATCTTAGCACTCTTTTTGAGGGACTAAGATCATTTGTAAGGCAACTTAGATAGCGTCATCGAGGGACTATGATCTTGTATTTGTTTGTTTTTTCTAAGATACCTTACATGCGTAATATGACCATTTTGTAAGGCAACCAAGTGGATTTTACCCTAGGGGTGCTTGTGTGCAAGTGTGTTGTTTTCATGCTTGATTTTGTCTTGAATTAGGGTTTTCTATTTGGTTGGTTTTAATCTTTCCATACAAAACCTAATTACTAGCATTGTATATACGAAAGCGATAATTACTAGCACTGTATACAATTTATGAATGGGGATTGCAATAATATAAACCTAATTAATCTATTACAACCAAATTGAATATGTACAAATAATTGAAAAAAAATATAAAGTACAAGTGCAAATGGAAAGAAATGATTTTTGTGTTTGAATTTTTTTATGAAAGAGGTTTTAACCTAAACCTAATTCTACTTAGTTGATTAAAAGAAAATAAGTTTAAAGAAAATGAGTATTTTTGTATTTTTGTATTTTTTTTGCTTTGAAAATAATATATGGTGTTATAAAATATTTTTAGTCTTTTTTGGTATTTAAATAATATATTTTTAAATAGTATGAAGAAAAATAAATAATATAATTATTAATTAAGTCTATAAGATTTTAGTTAAAAAATAAATAAAGTGTAGTAAATGAAATATTTTTTGTTTATAGAGAAAATAAAATAAAATAAAGTCAAAATATAAAATATATCATTTTTTGTGTTTTTTATGATTTTTAGTATTTTAGAAAAAATATTTAAAAGCAAAAAAATGAAATAAATAAGTAAATAAAAATAAATGGGCCAGGGGGTGCCACAAGTAGGCAGGGTGTTAGTCAGCAAAAACAAAAAGAAAAACCAGGCCCAAAGGGCCCGGCGCCTGCAAACAGAATCAGAAAAATGTCAAAAAATGCAAAAATGTAAAAATGGTCACGCTGGGGCTTGAACCCAGGACCAAGGAGTGAACAGGAGCGCGCTTTACCACTGGGTGGCTATACATCTGTTTATTTATGTCAAACCATAAATATATATTAGAAACCGCTTCCTGAAGGTAACTTCATCTTCAACCTCGCAGCTAGTCAGGCCACCTGTATCTTCTTCATCTCTCCACAAAAATGGAAAGTTCAAACATGAAAGTTGTGGTGTTCCTTCCCACGAATCCAACCATATAACTTATGTAAGCTAAAAGTTAAAGATGAAAATTAATTTTGCTGGCCCTAAATTGAAACCTAATTTTCTCAGAAATTTCAAATCCAAAATTCTCTATACACAGTCAATATAAATGGGAACTATGAACATGGTCAGCTTTAGAGCAAAGATATCTACATTTTATCTTCAGAAATCAGGATCAAATGATGCTTGTATGAAGAGATAGAAGTTTGAAAATTTACCTCTTACAGCTGGATTCGTGAATGGAGTTTGAGCAACTTTTGAGATGGACTGAGGATCTGTTTAGCTTTCATATACCTCCTTGAGTGTATTCCAACTCCTACTTTGCCTTGAAAGTTCCTGAACCTCTCTACTCAAGTCAACCTGCAAGCTTGATGTTTGAAAATGGTGGATAGTGAAAGAGGAGTTACAGTCTTGAAACAAGGGCCTGGATTACTTTGGTATGATATATAGAAGGTGTTGAATGATTGGTTTTCAAAATGCACGAGTGGAAATGAAGATGATGAGTTTTGGTTCAAAACTGTATATCAATGGTGTTTTTGAGCAGATTTATGGTTTTTGAGTGTTTGAGATAGTTTCAGGGAACTAGTATTCATGTGTCATCTTGCAAATAGTGTATGTACTTATAGGCAAGAGGTTTTGAGGCTTGAAATAACTCAGAAATTGAAATCACATGTTATGGCTTGGTTACTTGTTTTTGAAGCAAAGTTGATAAACATGGTTTCAATGTGAAGTACAAGGATTTGCAGGGTGGTTTGAAGGCTGTAGATATGTTGCTTCTTGCTTTTAAATTCTTTTGAGTCAAAAACAACAATGTATGGGCTCAAGAAGAGTTGACATTGTGATTAAAGTCACTTTTCCAAAATGGAAGTGGTGACTTTCTTCCCAAAATGGAAATGCAACTTAGATAATGGCTCAAATGCTTGGACAATGGCTCTATCAGTTGTTTAAGCATTAAATTATTGAGTGATTAGAAAGTTTGAAGCCTGCAAAGCAATATTTGTACAGCATGCTTGAAGATTGGATCAAGTGTTCTTCACAAAATGACTTGTAATTCAAGTTTGAAAACCCTAACTTCTTGCCTTCGATTCTCCTTGCTCAAGAATGATCTCAAGGAGTTATTGGACATTTTGGAAAGCTTGTAATGTTATATTCAACTCATATTTAAATTGCTTTTGAAGATTCCCCTTGGAACTATGTGAAAAATTTCCATGAAGTTAGGTTAAAAATCTGCCTAACTAGGGGAAAATTTCACTAAGTCTTTTTTAGTTCATGAGCATGTATTCACAAAATTATAACTTGAGATCCAAGCACTTTTAGGAAAAGTTGTATGAAGTAAAGTTGTATATTTCATGGAGAGATACAACTTTCATGCTGGAAGTTTCTCTTGAATCATCTTGCATCATGGTGAAAATTTGGCTTAAAGTTATGAAAAAAATAAGAAAATTTTCATACTTAGAAAAAATTCTAAGTTAAGAAATTTTAACATTTTAAGATGAAATCTTAAATTCTTGATTTCTTGATGAAAAAGTTTCATATTGGACATGTTTTTATGAATCATGATCCTTGGCACTTGAATTTGACCAAAAAGTCAAAAGATTGACTTTTCAGTATACAGTTGACTTTTGATCAGTTGACTGCAAAATTCATCTGTCAATCCAATGGACTTGCAATGTTTTGAATCATATCATTAGGTAAAAATGATGCAATTGGACTCTTTATATCATGCCTTAAACCAATTGACCATTTTCTAGGTTAAAAATCAGAAATTGCCCTTTCCTAGTCAAAACCCTAATTTTGACCATTTTGCCCTTTTGGAGATTTGATTAAATTTCTTGAGGAATTATGGTCAAAACTTGATCAAATGATACATATGAGTCCAAAATGTTGATTTGGATCAACAATTATGAATTTTGACTGTAAATTGGCCATGGTTGACTTTTTTTCCCAATACAACTGATTTTTAGGTCAACTGTTCAATTGACTGATCAAAAGTGTGATCCAAGGCTTGAAACTTGACATGAGTGATACTGGGGGTCCATAATAATCCATGGAAGTCATATGAAGCATTGATAGTTCAAAAACAATTGTGCAAACTCAAACCCTAATTTTGGTCATCAGTGCATAAGGAGGTGTCTTGAGCTGATCAAACTCTAGTGCAGTCTCGAGCCCAATGAGATCTTGTGAGAAAATTCTTGATAAGTGAGAGGGAAAATTTTAGGGTACAACAAACTTGATCGATGAAAAGCAACTGGCTTCTGTTTGTCATGGTCAGATGTATCAAAAATGTATGATCAAGGCTTTCAACAAAAAATCAGGCCTCGGATATATCAAGCTGGTGACTTGGTAATAAAGCGCATCATTCTTCCACAAGGTGACCTCAGGGGCAAATGGACTCCCACCTACGAAGGGCCATTTGTTGTCAAGAGAGTGTTCTCTGGTGGTGCCATGATGCTGACTACCATGGACGGTAAAGACTTCCCACGTCCTGTGAACTCAGAAATAGTTAAAAATACTACGCATAAGAGACCCGCTAGGTTGACACACCTAGACAAGATAAAGGAATTCTGGCAAACCAAAAGGTTTGGGCCAAAATTAGGGATATATGTAAAAGATTGTACACCCGGCAAGTTGAAAACCCGAAAGGGAGACTTGCACAAAAATGGGTATCCTGGTGGGCTGAAAACCCGAAAGGGTGGTCCATGCAAAAGTTAAGGATTAAAAGCGTATGACTATGTCCCGCGGGATCACCACAATCGATTTTATTACCAAGGTCCAAGTTCAAATGGTCCAAAATCAGTCCAATCAACTTCTGTCAACGGCAAGGGACGTTTGAAGACATCGGGGCAATAGTAGAGTTGGAACGCAATGAGATCACTTCCACATGGCTATTATCTTTGTTTTCAATTTTGTTTTCCCTTCGATGATTTCCTCTTACTAGGATCTCCGTCTCTTTGTATAAAAACGCCTATTCATGGTCAAAATATCAATACAAATATACTTTGAAGTGCAAACTTTCTGTTTTTGTTTTGAATGCAAAGATGTCCAATGACTAAAATTGAACGAACATATGCATGTGAACATAATTAAAAATCTTTGGCACATGTGTCTTTCTAAGAAGCAACAAGCATCTCTTTAATGTATATGGAATATCCCCACAGAGTTATTTCATTAGCATTATCCCCACAAGGCCAACTACAATAAACCTTTCCCCCAACAGAGTTACCCACAAAGTCTCTTTGCATAGGTTGATCCCCAGCCAGAGTGTCAATCTCTTGACAACTCTCTCCCCAGCTAAGTTGGTCCTAAAAGAAGAAGCCTTGTGGATCTCTTCCTAAAATAACTCACCTCGTCAGCAGTTCGTCAAGTATTCCTCAACAGGGTTTATTTCTTCAATATGGTTTATTTCCCCAACTATATCTGTCTACCACGGCTGAGCCTATCCTCTCCATCTTGAGTTTTCCTCTCAGACTATTACAAATCAGAGGGCCACAAGCCCTAATCCCCAGTGAAGTCGCCAACAAAGTCATTGCTATCTCCAAAAGTTGTTGTGAAGCCCGGAATCTGACCAGATAACAGTTTTAACATTAATAAGTTGTTGTGAAGCCTAGATCCGACAAGATAACAGTCAACTTCATTCGTTCAAAATACTATGAAGCCTGGACCCAACTAGATAATAGTGAAACTTTTAAAATACTATGAAGCTTGGACCCAACCAGATAATAGTTTAACTTTTCAAATACTATGAAGCCTGGACCCGACCATATAATAATACAACTTTCAGTCACTATGAAGCCTGGACCCGACCAGATAATAGTGTAAATTTCAAATACTATGAAGCATGGACCCGACCAGATAATAGTACAACTTTCAGTCACTATGAAGCCTGGACCCGACCAGATAATAGTGTAACTTTTCAAATACTATGAAGCATGGCCCCGACCAGATAATAGTACAATTTTCAGTTACTATGAAGCCTGGACCCGACCAGATAATAGTTAATTTCTCAAGACACTATGAACCATGGACCTGACCAAATAATAGTTTAACTCTTCGAGATATTGAAGAACCTAGACTCAACCAGACCAAGGTTTAACTTCTTTTCCCCAGTAGAGTTTTCCTATACCCCAGCAAGTTACTGTGAAGCCTGGACCGGACCAGATATCAGTTCAATTTCATCTTTTCAAGTAAGTTACTGTGAAGCCTGGATCCGACCAGATATCCGTTCAACTTTATCTTTCCAAGCGAGTTATTGTGAAGCCTGGATCCGACCAGATAGCAATCAACTTTATTCCCTCATAAATTCGTTGTAAAGCCTGGAATCTGACCAGATAATAACTAGTTACAAGCAAGTTACTGTGAAGCCTGGATCCGACCAGATATCAGTTCAACTTCATCTTTTCAAGAAAGTTATTGTGAAGCCTGGATCCGAACAGATAACAATTAACTTTATTCCCTCAAAAATTCATTGTGAAGCCTAGAATCCGACCAGATAGCAACTAGTTTCAAACAAGTTACTGTGTGTTGTACCCCAAAATTTTCCCTCCCATATTCTTCAAAGTTTTGACAAGCATCACCTCAAATGGCTCACAAATCATCAAGGTGTCAAAAGTTTCTATTTTTGGACAGCTGAAAAGTCAACTGTAACTTGACCAAGGCATAACTTTTTCATGGTTCATCAGAAAAATCCCATCCAATGCTCATCTTGAAGGGGAAGACATTTCCTACAACTCATCTTCACATTCCAAGTCCAAGAAATGCTCTCACAAAAAGTTATCAATTTCAACATTATAGGTCATTTTCAAAAGTCAACAAAAAGGCACTTTAAGTCAAAGACCATAACTTGAGATTGGTAAATCAAAATTACATGGGACCAAAGACATTGGTTAGAGGACTTCAAGACCTTTCCAAAATGTCCAAGAACATGTTCATAGCTTCACCATTGAGCAAGATATGCATTGGAGAAGTTGGGAAATTTTTGTGAAATGGCCAAAGTCAACTATCCTTGAAACTTCATTTTTTGACAAAAGGGCCCACTTTTTCCACTTAATTCATCCTTGTCATGCCTCCCACGTGTCCCACAATTTATTTCAAGAATAAAAATTAATTTTTCTATTTTTATTTAATTTTATTTGATTTAATTCATTTTAAATCTTTAAAATTCAAATAAAAAATCAAGAAAATTAAATAAAGGATATTTTGTGGTTTGAATAGCTTTGATACACCATTATTCACATGCCAAATTCGTGCAAGACCTATTCCAAGCATAAAAATTCAAATTTTGACAAGAAAGGCAAGTTGTTCAATGGTGGTTATGGGCAAAATCAAAAACTTCATTGCATTGGTTTAATGTCCATTATTCTGATTGATTCTCATTACAAAACATATATGCAAGCCTTGGCAATAGAAGACACGACCTAGAACTCTCACATATAGCATAAGCAATCTCAAAATTTCAAAGGAAAAGTGTGAAACTGAAAACCACCTTCCAGCATATTTCAAGCCTCTCCTTTGATCCAAACACACTCCTGACCCTTCCAGGAACCTTTTGCAATCAGAATTAAGCGCAAAACCTCAAGAACTCGTGCCACACAACTCATACGGTTTGCATATATTTCCAAATCTACATATCATATTCCATGCGTTTTTAATACATTCTCTTGATTGATTTGTGTTGCTGACATCTTCCCAAAGCTTTTGGCATTGTCTAATTTCATTATCATGTACAGAATCATGACTTGCCATTAAAACACTTTAGGGTTTTTAAGGTTTAGAATTGGGGCTTTTGCTATACTGTAAAATCAGGACTCCAAACATATATGGTCAAACTCAGCATGATGAGACGAACAGGAAACATACCTCGCGCCTTTTTTATATTCACCATATAGCTAATCGCTATTTTTAACATTAGTATTTTGTGGGGGTTTAAAACCCCCGTTATTTGCTTGTGTTTTTTGTTTCAGAACGAAGAAGATGACTACGTGGAATGATGGGAATGGGCCATTCAAACATGGCGCGCCTTTTTGTGTTTTTCCAGCATATAACGCATTTGTTTTATATAATATTTGTTGTTTATTAGGTTTACAAACAAATGTGTTTGGTTCAGTGGTTGGCTACGTGTTTGGTAATCTCTGGGACCTGGGTTCGATTCCCAGGCCCCCCATAAATCCAATATTATTTTTTTTCAATGTGTTCTTGTGCAGATTCTCAAATAGCTTCCACCATAGACCTCATCCAGGAGTCAGCCAAGTGTCCACCAGTGCAGATCCAAGGGCCAAGCATAAGGATCATGGTGCTCTGGAGTCAACATGGGCGTAGACAATCAGAAAAAGTCAACATGGCTGAAGATTCAAATGGGCCTCAAATTCTACACACACCTCCATCTGGCCCAGTACCCCCATGGTTCTTGCATTTTTTCTTTCCTTTTATTTTTTATTTTTACTAATTATACTTATTAACTATTATCATTTAATTAATTCATAACTAATTTTTCACAATAAAATTCAATAAAAAAAACCAAAAATACTTTATTAATTTAAGTAATTATTTTGTAAATAAATATTAAATAATTGAATTAGCTTAAGTTAGGCCATTTTAACCTTTTTTTAAATAACTAAAATGATTTAGAATTAGGTTAACTTAGAATTTTAATTATTTTATTTTGTTTCATAAAAACATAAAAACACAAAAAATATTTTCTTTTAATAAATTAATTAATTAGTTAATTATTAGTCATTAATTTCATTTAATCACAAAAAAGACAAAAAATTCAATTTCTTTTCTTAAAAGGGTCAACACCCTTAAGACATTCCCGATTCATTCCTTCGCGCGTACTTTAGTTTTAATTCTTTATTTTTGATTATTTCTGTAACTGCTTCCGGATGTAATAGTAATTAGGATTTTACTGCTTTATTTACTATTTCTCGTACTTATTTACCAAAACGGGTCTTTGTATTTTTGGCGATGTATAGACCCGCGCCTTGTAATAGCGTAGGATTTATGTTTCCGCAATTTACTTTCCGCACCCCCTAACTGTTAAATGCATGAAAGAATGTATGGTAAATAAAAACAACTCGTAGCTCACAAATAACATGTACAAAAACATTAACTGAAAAAACAACACACAAAGCACATGCCACTCCTAGGGTACGCTTCACTCGTTGCCTCGAAACGTGGTCATCAAGTATAGGACGTCTTAGAGGTCACCCTTATGTCTAAGATCCAGTTTCCTCGAAACGGTTGCCTCGGATACAAAGGATCTAAGACGCTAGGGTTACTTCTAAGGTATCCTACCATTGCTTAGGTGACCACATTGTCCCTTAATCGAATTGACCCGAACACCTCCAACGATGGTGCTACCTACCTCTCAATGGTGGGATAGCACTATCTAACTCTTACACAGCTTAATTCCTTAGGGTAGGTAGATGACTCATGGATACTTGCTCTTTTCAAAACAAACAAAATACCTTTCACACCTTACACTTTCAAAAAGTTTTCAAACAATACTTCATACACTCTTGAGGACTGATACAAGAGTTACCTAGAAGTTTTCAAACGAACTTTTCTTCAAAACCCACACACACTTGAAAAGCAAATAATCTTTTGAAAACATAAGAGCAAGTACCTAAGAGCCCGTGGATAACCACGGATAGAAAGGGTGCTAACACCTTCCCTTTCTATAAATCTACCTCCTGAACCGAGAAACATTCTCGAATAAGGAATTTTGCTGTGCTTTTGTCCTTTCCATATTGGAGAACATAAAAGACGGTGGCGACTCTTGCTTACCGCGACATTTCGCGAAACCAGCTTAAAAAACAGTCAATTTTATTTCCACCGATCACAGAACTGGCGACTCTGCTGGGGAATTAATAAAGTGAGGTGTACCTTAGGAATAGTTCATCATCATGTTTTCAATTGCTTGATCTGTTTGCTTTAAAATTGCGGGCCTGTTTTGGGAGTTTCATAGATCCTAACCCGGATCTGGGGAATACCTCTTAGAAAGTAGCAATAAACTGTGAGGGAACTGTGCGGGGTATACCGACACGGTTGAAACAGTTTGCTACGTTGATGTGGCACTTTGGTGAGTATCGGTAACCCTTGAGTCAAGTCAAGGAGAGTACGGGGCCGCCGCGTGGTGTCGTGAAGCATCAACTGACCTTAGGAACCTTACTTGACCATCCTGGCCTCTTTAGGGGTAGTGAGATTACCGACTTTGGTGCAGTCCGAAGTTGGTAGATACTCGATACTACACTCATTGAGGGTTGCTTTCTTGGAATATTTTGATCGCCAGTTCAGTGGCTAAATCAAAACAATGAACACGGAAAACAACCCAATGATATTGAGCTCCTTAGAACCCGGTTACTTTTGATAGGACATGTTTTGATCCCACCAACTTCAAGAGGGTAGTATCCCAAACTTCATGCTGGCCTAAACTCTAAGGGCTCTTTGTGTGACTTGTGTGCCTTCAAACTTGACTACTTGTATACTTGTTATCTGACACTTGAGTTTCTTGCAGGTTTTGTTTACAGTCCTTAATCTGGACTCATAACAGGGTTTACCTACATTACTCCACGCATAGCATAACATCATACCATCTTACCATTGCATGCATCCTACATAAGGACTAATCCATTTCAAGGACCTCAAGGGTTTTGTGATGCAGGTCATGATGAATCAAATGCCCAGCAAGGGGTAAAGAGGATTTATTTTCCTCTAGCCAAGGTTAATGACTTGAGTCAGGGGCTATGACCCACTCGATATGGTGAGCCTTGACTCTTGAAGAAGGACTCTCATTAACATGAAGTCCCTTCCATCAAGCTACAAAATTCAAATTCTAACAATTTTCTTGTTTACCCCGCGAGATCCTTGAAAATATTGCATGCATACATACATATCATGGCATTACAGGTACTCCTTTGACAGGTCACTTACCATCTTCGCTGTTTATTTCAGCAATGGCTTCCTAACAAAACAACCAGGATCTTCATGCTCAAGAGACTCGGTTCGGGGAGATCCTCCTAAATCTATCCAAGGGGCAGGAAGAGCTGAGAACACTCCTCATGGGGAATTTGGTCAGGAAGAGTCCCGAAGACGACAAGGACGAACGGCTGAAACATCTGCAAGCTGAGGTGGATGTAATGAGAACCCAGATGCTGGGGCAAATGGCTCTTATCCAAGACTTATCTCAAAGACAAGGAGAGCTCAGGGTTCTCGTCAACCAACTGCTTCGGGATAACCAACTGGGGCAAACATCTAAGGTTGAAGAGCAAGCCATCATTCAACCACCTGTGGGGCAAGAAGACAAGGGAAAAGCTCCTCAGTTTGCTTCGGGGTCACAAGCCCAGCATCAACCTCACCAGCGTCAACAGGGTAATTGGCGTAAGCAAAATACGTCTGGAGGACATTTCTCAGAGACTGGTGTGCCATCCTCACTAATACTGAAACGCTTGTTGGAGGTTGTTGTACCCCAAAATTTTCCCTCCCATATTCTTCAAGATTTGCAAAGAGCAAGCTTCAAAATCTCCCCAAGGGTTGCACAGTTCAAGGGCCTCCTAACAGTCAAAAACTAGGGTTTTGGTTCTGACAAAGAAAATGAATTTTCCAAGGGTCCAATCAAGTCCCATATGCCTACAAACATGGTCAAGCATCCTCATGCCAAGTTTCAATACTTACAGCACAAAATTGCACAATCAAAAACCCTAATTGCCCTACAGTCAACTGCAGGGGCAAAATGGTCATTTGACAGTCAAAAGTTCAAATTTTTGGTCAACATCTTATTTTGAAGCCACAAACATCATTTTATCAATTCTTGATCATGATTCTCAAGGCATGGCTCAAGAAGTCTCAAGATGCAAAAGTTTCCATATTTGGACATTTGAAAAAGTCAATTGTAACTTGACCAAGGCATAACTTCCACATGGTTTATCAGAAAAATTCCATCCAAAGCTCATTTTGAAGATAAAGACATTTCCTACAACTCCTCTTCACACTTCAATTCCAAGAAATGCTCTCACAAAAAGTTATCAATTTCAACATTATAGGTCATTTTCAAAAGTCAACAAAAAGGGACTTTAAGTCAAAGACCATAACTTGAGATTGGTAAATCAAAATTACATGGGACCAAAGGAATTGATTAGAGGACTTCAAGACCTTTCCAAAATGTCCAAGAACATGATCAAAGCTTAAAAATTGAGCAAGATATGCCTTGTGGAAGTTGGGAAATTTTTGGGAATTTTGAAAAGTCAACTTTGCTTCAAATGCCTTAAAATAGCTAATGGGCCACATTTTCTTCCAAGATTCATCATCCAAAGCACATGCACGACCATTTGGCCCAAAGGGGATTTATTCACCATTTTTATTTATTTATTTGAATTTTTAATTACTATTAATTCATTTAATAAAATAAAATATGGGAAAAATACTCAAACAAGCTTTTCAAATCTTTTTATGCATGGAATACCTTCAAGATTTCGTGCCCTATCTAATATGGAAAGAATCAAGGTGATTTGATCATAATTGGCACCAAAAGCACATGAAAAGATTTGGAAGATATGCCATGAAAATCAAATATCTTATACATCAATGCAAAGGGTTTTGGATCCAAATTTCAACCCTAATCTGATCCTATACTTATACTAATGCAAACCCTAGTGCAAAAAACCTCTAAGCTGCGCCAGACTTCAAGAACAACTTTTGCAATTTTTGGTGAAAAAGTGAAAACTGAAAACTATATTCTAGCACGATTCAAAGCAAAATACCAATTGCAAAAGCTTCCTAAGGCATTACTGAACCTGACTGGATACTTTTCCACGCCCATAGCATCCAGAATTGGTACATAGAACTCAAAGTTTCTCACACTTTATGCATATTCGTGTTTTAATTTTTAAGCATCCTCATTGCATTTTCTTTGTTGATTTATACTAATTGATTCATTCTAAAGCTAACCATATATTTTAATTGAGTTTTCGTGCATCATATGAGAATCCACCATTGGAGTATTTTAGGGTTGCAGAGGTTCAAATTTGGGGTTTCTCTGTTATGGAAAAATTGAGACGTGAGACTTGTACCATTAGAACCAGGAGCTTCAAACAAACTCAATGCTTAGGTCGCGCCTAATTTATGATCAAAGGATTTCTATTCGCTATTTTTTCATACATCATATAGTGGGGGTTTAAAACCCCCGCAATCTTGTTTTCTTTTTTCAGGCGAATGCAGAACGGGGGAGGAAGACGCGTAGGTGTCACAACATGAATGGGCAATTCAAAGATTAGCGCGCTTTTTATTTATTCAGGCCACTAACTTTTTTTTCTCTTATAATTATTACTTCCCACTAATGTTACAAAGAAGGCGCATGGTACAGATGGTTAGTGCGTTGTCACATAAGCACTGGGACCTGGGTTCGATTCCCAGGTCCCCTCACTTCCTTAATATATTTTGGTTCCATGAGATTCTATGCAGCTTGCTCCCTGAAGACCACCATACAACCCATAATCCAAACGTGCCACATGGCCACTGAGGGCAATCCAAAGGTCAAGATTTGAGGAGCACCATGGGCGCCAGTCAATGCACACGCACGTGGCCTTGGAAAGTCAACTGAAGGCTTTCAAACATTGGGCTTAATTGCTGGACAACACCTCCAAAATTAGGGTCAACACCCCCCATCTGTTTGTATTTTCTCTCTCACTTTTATTTTCTTTTATTTATTTTCTTTTATTTATTCCTCTTAATTAATTGTTTTATTTAAATTCTTCAAATTAAAATTTTCATAAAAATAAAAAAAAAAAAATCAGAAAAGATAAAATATAAATATATTTCACTTAAGCATTTTTTTTGTAAATAAATCTTATTAATTAATTTAGTCTTAATTTTAGGTTTAAATCTTAATGTTTTTTTATAAACTTAAAAATTGTAGAATTAGGGTTTTAAGCACTTTTATCTTTTTTTTCCTTTTTTCACCATATTAATTATTAATTATTAATTATTATTTTTGTAAATAAAATTGTATTAAATAATTAGGTTAACTTTAGGTTTAATTTTAACATTTTTTTTAATAAATTAAAAATAGCTAGAATTAGGTTTTAAATTTCATTTAATTCTTATTAAAAAACCATAAATACAAAAAACTCCAAAAAAAAAACTCTTTTATTTTAATTTATTTAATTTGTTCATCGTAATTTAATTTCATTAAAAAGGGTCCAACACCCTCGCATTCGATAGTAATTCCAATTCGCGCACTTATCTTATTTCCTCTTTTTCATGTAATTCTCCCAAAGCCGTGTAAATCAGACATTTATCTTTTCCGCATTCTTTATTTTATTTCAAATCGGGTCCTGGATTAAATTTGGCGATGTGGACCCGCGCCTTTGTAATAGCATAGGAACTTTAATTCTCGCAACTTTTAAACTGTTAATTAAATTGCATGAAAGAATGAATGTCAAAATAAAAGCAACGCGTAGATCATCCACGACATGAACAAGATAAATGCAAATGAACATGACACACAAATCACACACCACCCCTAGGGTACGCCACACTGTTGCCTCGTCCCTCGAAACGTGGTCGTCGACTATAGGACGTCTTAGTGAGTCCTTATGGCTCATTGATCTGGTTGCCTCGGAAAAGTTGCCTCGGAATAGTTGCCTCGGAATGAAAGATCAATGGCATAAGGGTAGCTCCTAAGGTATCTTACCGTTGCTCGGTGACCATACTGTCCCAAAACTCGAATTGACCCGAACACCTCCAACGGTGGTGCTACCTACCTCTCAATGGTGGGATGGCACTACTTTAAAGGACATCTACACAGACGAATTCCTTAGGTTAGGTAGACGACTCTAGATACTTGCTCTAATCTCAAAACAAATCAAAAACTTTTCACACCGACACCTTTTCAAAAAGCTTTCGAAAGCAACTTTTCAAACACTCTTGAGGACTGATACAAGAGTCGAACTGGAATTTTCAAAGAAACTTTTTAAAACCCACAGTTGAAAAGCAAACAAACCATTTTTGAAAACACAAATGAGCAAGTATCTAAGAGCCCATGGATAACCATGGATAGAAAGGGTGCTAACACCTTCCCTTTCTATAATCTACCTCCCGAACCGAGAGCAATCTCTATAAGGAATTTTTCTGTGATTTTGTCCTTTCCATTTGGAAAAAAAATAAAAGACGGTGGCGACTCTTGCTTCCGCGACATTTCGCGAACCAGCGTTAAACAGTCAGTTCCAGATCCACCGATCACAGAACTGGCGACTCTGCTGGGGAGAAACTTAAAGTGAGGTGTACCTTAGGATAGTTCATAACTGTGTTTTCAATTGTATTGATTTGTTTGCTTTATTATTGTGGGCTGCATGTGAGTTACATAGATCCTAACCCGGATCTGGGGATACCCTGTTTAGGTAGCATAAGCTGTGAGGGACCTGTCTGGCGTAGACCGACACGGGTGAAGCAGTGGCTACGTTGGTGTGGCACCTTGGTCTGTACCGATATCCCTTGTGTTGCAACGAGGAGAATATGGGTCTTCTGAGGAGTCATTAAGCACCAACAGACCTTAGAACCTTAAATGACACAACTTGGCCATTAGAACAGTAGCAGTATGCTACGCCCATTGAGACTAAACTCTCGTGATGGTTCTGGCTGCAAGAAAAGATTGCGATGCTGGAGTTATGACCGATTGAGGGTAGTCAATGATATTGGGATCCTCTAAGAACCCGGTTACTTTTGATAGGACAGGTATGAACCAACAAACTGAAAGAGGGTAATACCTAGACCTCGTGTTGGCCTAAACTCTAAGGGCTTCTCTTGTGTGACTTGTGTGCCTTCGTACTTGACTACTTGCATGCTTGTTATCTGACACATGAACTACTTGCAGGTTTTGTTAATAGTCCTTAATTGGGACTCATAATAGGGTTTACTGAGTTTCTTGCAGGTTTTGTTTATAGTCCTTAATTGGGACTCATAACAGAGTGTACTAAGTTTCTTGCAGGTTTTGTTTATAGTCCTTAATTGGGACTCATAACAGAGTGTATTGAGTTTCTTGCAGGTTTTGTTTATAGTCCTTAATGGGGACTCATAACAGGGTTTAATTACATCACTCCATGCATACAATAACATCATACCATTGCATGCATCCTTCATAAGGACTAATCCATTTCAAGGATCTCAAGGGCTTGTGATGCAGGTCATGATGAACCAACTGTCCAACAAGGGGCAAAGGGGATTTATTTTCCTCTAGCCAAGGTTGTCAGGGGCTATGACCCACTGGATATGGTGAGCCTTTGACCCTTGAAGAAGAATTCTCAACAACATGGGTTTCCTTCAATCAAGCTACAAATTCCAATGCTAACAATTTTCTTGTTTACCCTGCGAGGTCCTTGAAAACATTACATGCATGTCATACACATCATTGCATTACAGGTACCCTCTGTACAGGTCACTTACCTCCTCCGCTGTTTATTTCAGCAATGGCTTCCCAACAATACAACCAGGACTTCCATGATCAAGAGACTCGGTTCAGGGAAATCCTCCTGAATCTATCCAAGGGGCAGGAAGAGCTGAGAACACTTCTCATGGGGACTTTGGTCAGGAACAGTGCTGAGGATGAACGGCTGAAACACCTGCAAGCTGAGATGGATGCAATGAAAGCCCAGATGCTGGGGCAGGTGACTGCCATTCAAGGTTTAGCTCAAAGACAAGAAGAGCTCGGAGTCCTCGTCAACCAACTGCTTCAGGGTAACCAACTGGGGCAAACGTCTAAGGGTAAAGAGCCAGTCATCATTCAACCATCTTTGAGACAAGGAGATAAGGGAGAGCTCCTCAAATGGCTCCAGTGTCACAAATTCAGCATCAACCTCACCAGCTTCAGCCAGACAAGCCCAGGAGGCAATTCACCCCGCTCAACATGTCGTTGTTTCAAGCTTTGCAACGCCTGTTGAGATTGAATCTGATCACATTAAGGGCTCATCCCCGGAACCCTAACACATCATCTCCTATCTATGATCCCAATAAGAGGTGTGCCTACCACTCTGCCAGTCCAGGACATGATACAAATGAGTGTTGGGCTCTGAAGAACAAGATCCAGGACCTAATTGATGAAGGAGCATTGGAGTTCACACAAGATGGTCAGGCTGAGTTTTTCTACCATCCCTCCAAGGCTCACCATTTGAAGTAACAAGCCCTGAGATGAAAAGACCTTTGTTCATTAGGATTTTTCAAAGTTGTAATTTTCTTTTGTTCAAACATTTACTCATGTTAAACGTTGTTGTTTCATCAATGCATCGCATATGTCTGTTTTGAAGCAATATATTCGTATTCACTATATGAAAATTATTTTCATATTTTTTCTGATGATCAACGCTCGATTAATAATTCTAAGCCTCTTGAGGGAGGATGACGAAAACGATACCACGATCTTTACAGTATGCTTTTGAACAGACCCCGCTGATGAGGTAAAGGCATTGTTTCAAATCCTAAACACTGGAGTTATAAGGAAGATAATCCCTCGTCAACCCCTCTGAGCCAAAGAAGTAGGAGTTTTTTTTTTCTTTTCGAAATTTAAAACCCTTAATCATAACCTGGGGTAGGGTAGTTCTCTCAGTTGATCCAAGCGCATAACGAAGGGCACCAAAGAGGTCCTTACAAAACAAAGAAAGACAGTGATGGTTCCGAATGATCAATAAAGAAAGGCAGTCATTATCTTTCAAAATAAAAACCCATTAAGTCAAAACCTATGAAGGAGACTTACAAAACTGGGGCATCCCGCTGACTGTAATTCCAAAAAGGAAACAGCTCAGGCAAAAAATAGGGATAATAAAATAAAAAGAAAGAGGTCATACAAACCCTCAACAAAAACAAAAAATGACTGCCTATTCAAAATAAATTGTCAAACATCCGAACCATCACCGGAATATCAAAGCAAAGACCCAAACAAGGTCTAACGCACGATCAACTGAGCTTAGGTTTGAAGAACATCACGAAGAACGGGTGGGTACAAATAATTTGAGCCTTTATCCTTTGTTTCTTAAACCGTGAACCAGGCCACGTTATAACCCTTAAAAGTCCTAGCTGAAGCATGGGTTAGTTCGAAAGCATACTGTACGAAAGGTATCCTGACTCCTTAAGGCTCACGGTAAATACGGAGTTGACATCACGTTTTACAAACATTCACTTGTTTTATGAAAAAGAATGCATTTTCAAAATCTTCAAGACAGACATAAGCTCTGCATTTTTAACATGACTTTGTTTGCATATGACTTTTTGTTTGAACAACATAGAAATTCGCACGACGAATGCCTAATGAACAGAAGCACTTCCAATCGAGGGGCAGACGTGATTATTGTCCATTATCTGGGGCAATTAAGTCAAGATTCGGAGAATCTCTCAAAAAGGCCAAATAGCCTGGGGTAAATCTCCGCCTGAGTCACTTGGGGAATTCCAACAACGAATCTTGCCTGATCAAACATCTTTTGGTGGCATGGAAAAACACCTCCAACAGGGGCAACTCCCTACATTCTGGGGGCATGGATATAGTCGAAAAAATACTATGCAAAGTCAAAGACCCGCTAGGTTGACGTACCTAGGCAAAAATAAGGGCTTCCCGGCGAACCAAAAGGGTTCGGGCAAAATGAAGGGATGAAATAAGAAAAATCTGTACACCCGGCAAGTCGAAAACCTGAAAAGGCGGCTTGGGCAAAAAGGGTATCCCGGTGGACTGAAAACCCGAAAGGGCGGTCCAGGCAAAAGTTAGGGATTAAAGCGCACGACTATGTCCTGTCATCCTGTCACCTGCTTACCAGAAGAAGGTTTGTCCATCAACAACTATCAGCACCTCACAGGACTTCCTCTCCCGCCTTAGAAACAGGGGCAATAATGAGTGGTCTAAACGGTCTGATGGTTCTGTCCACCAAGGTATCAAGGTAGGTTCAACTGAAGAACATAACCAGTATATCCTAATTCCCCAGAGAGTGCATCAGCAAGGCAATACACTCTCCCCAAGCAAAGCTATTATCAGCCTTAAGGAGGTTGGGTATCCCCGCAGATCTCAACATTCCCCAGCACGATATACCGACATTCTTAACAAGCATCCCCGACAGTCTCAGTCTAAAGATTGTTCCCCGGCGGTATATCTGACATTCAATGGAGTCACTTCCCCAATACAGTTCAAAACTTCCCCAGGAAAGTCCAATCCAATTTCCCCAGGAAAGTTAGAATCCATCTCCCCAAGCAGTAAGCTTATCCCCAGTAGATTCTGGAAGCTTATCCCCGCGGAGCACGAACGCGTCTCCCGGCTTTATTCAAAGAGTTATTTCCCTACCAGGATATAACTGGGTTATCCTCAGCCAAAAGCCACGGAAAGATCGTCCTCGGCGAAGTCTTCTTATCCCCAGCGAAGTCCATTAACACTTCCAACGCAACAATGGTATTCCCAGCAAAGTTACCATCAACATTTCAGCAAAGTACCTCTTTTCCTACAGAGTATTACTCCCCAACAAGATTGTTAGAGTACTTTTTTCCCCAGAGTATTACTCCCCAGCAAGATCACTAGAGTACTTTTTTCCCCGCAGAATATTCCATTTGCCAAGTTTATTCCCCAACGGAGTTATCTTCTCCTACCGGTATTCTTGCAACTATCATCCCAAGCGGAAACAAAGATCTATTCTTCAACATCAGCCCAGGAGTGACTTCCCGGCACCCATCAAGGATTTATTTTCCTAAGACAAAAAGATACATTCATAAACATCGCACTTCCATACATTATAACATGCATATACGCATCATATCTTACAAATCTCATTTATGTTGAGAACGTCATTGCTCGATCCATAGCATGCATTGCATATGACTGACCTTTACCTTTCAGGAAAGATCCAGTTAAGTTCTCAGCTATATTCCAAGACCTAGACCGGTTCAGTTAAATCGACCCTAATATTTTCCTGTTTCTTATCCAGTCAAAGGCCTTCTCTGGTTCAGTCAGATCGACCCTAAGATCTCCCTGTTTCTTATCCAGTTGAAGATTTCAAGACCTTGTCCGGTTCAGTTAAATCAACCCTAAGATTTTACTGTTTCTTATCCCGTCAAAGGCCTTCTCTGGTTCAGTCAGATCGACCCTAAGATCTCCCTGTTTCTTATCCAGTTGAAGATTTCAAGACCTAGACCGGTTCAGTTAAATCGACCCTAAGATTTTACTGTTTCTTATCCAGTCAAAGGCCTTCTCTGGTTCAGTCAGATCGACCCTAAGATCTCCCTGTTTCTTATCCAGTTGAAGATTTCAAGACCTAGACCGGTTCAGTTAAGTCGACCCTAAGATTTTCCTGTTTCTTATCCAGTCAAAGGCCTTCTCTAGTCCAGTTAAATCGATCCCTAACAGATTTTCCTGATAAAGACTCAGTAGAAGATATCCAAGATTCTCTCAGCGTTACTGTTGAGGTTGAAGTCGCCCAAGATTCTCTCAGCGTTACTGTTGAGGTTGAAGTCGCTCAAGATTCTCTCAGCGTTACTGTTGAGGTTGAAGTCGCCCAAGATTCTCTCAGCGTTACTGTTGAGGTAGTAATCGTCCCTAGATTCTCTCAGCGTTACTGTTGAGGTTGAAGTCGCCCAAGATTCTCTCAGCGTTACTGTTGAGGTTGAAGTCGCCCAAGATTCTCTCAGCGTTCCTGTTGAGGTAGTAATCATCCAAGGTTCTCTCACCGTTCCTGTTGAGGTAGTAACCATCCCTGGTTCATTCATCACCTTTTGAAGCTCCAGATTCAATTCCTGTAACCAGTCAGGACACATCTATACAAAGAGTTCGAAGACCGGCTCCTGTAACATGCCAGGTACTCATTTTTCTTTTGTAGGTACGCAAGTTCTCGCTAAAGAATCTCTTACGCGATCGACATCCAGATGGCATCTATAAGCCCATCCACCTTCCATCATCTCTCAGCATGGCATCTATAAGCCCATCATCCTATCCATCAATCTCTAAATGGCGTCTGTAAGCCCATTCCCACCATCACACTACTATGTGAGCGCAAATTTCTGGGCACTCTAGTGTTCAATCATCTTCCACCTTCGGATTACGAAAGGCACGTCAGCCAATCTGCATCCTCAGGTCTAAGAAGATTGAACAGGGGCAACTGTTGTACCCCAAAATTTTCCCTCCCATATTCTTCAAGATTTTCAAAGAGCAAGCTTCAAAATCTCCCCAAGGGTTGCACAGTTCAAGGGCCTCCTAACAGTCAAAAACTAGGGTTTTGGTTCTGACAAAGAAAATGAAGTTTCCAAGGGTCCAATCAAGTCCCATATGCCTACAAACATGGTCAAGCATCCTCATGCCAAGTTTCAAGACTTACAGCATAAAATTGCACAGTCAAAAACCCTAATTGCCCTACAGTCAACTGCAGGGGCAAAATGGTCATTTGACAGTCAAAAGTTCAAATTTTTGGTCAACATCTTATTTTGAAGCCACAAACATCATTTGATCAATTCTTGATCATGATTCTCAAGGCATGGCTCAAGAAGTCTCAAGATGCAAAAGTTTCCATATTTGGATAGTTGAAAAAGTCAACTGTAACTTGACCAAGGCATAACTTCCACATGGTTTATCAGAAAAATTCCATCCAAAGCTCATTTTGAAGATAAAGACATTTCTTACAACTCCTCTTCAATCTTCAAGTCCAAGAAATGCTCTCACAAAAAGTTATCAATTTCAACATTATAGGTCATTTTCAAAAGTCAACAAAAAGGGACTTTAAGTCAAAGACCATAACTTTAGATTGGTAAATCAAAATGACATGGGACCAAAGTCATGGATTAGAGGACTTCAAGACCTTTCCAAAATGTCCAAGAACATGATCAAAGCTTAAAAATTGAGCAAGATATGCCTTGTGGAAGTTGGGAAATTTTTGGGAATTTTGAAAAGTCAACTTTGCTTCAAATGCCTTAAAATTGCTAATGGGCCACATTTTCTTCCAAGATTCATCATCCAAAGCACATGCACGACCATTTGGCCCAAAGGGGATTTATTCACCATTTTTATTTATTTATTTGAATTTTTAATTACTATTAATTCATTTAATAAAATAAAATATGGGAAAAATACTCAAACAAGCTTTTCAAATCTTTTTATGCATGGAATACCTTCAAGATTTCGTGCCCTATCTAATATGGAAAGAATCAAGGTGATTTGATCATAATTGGCACCAAAAGCACATGAAAAGATTTGGAAGATATGCCATGAAAATCAAATATCTTATACATCAATGCAAAGGGTTTTGGATCCAAATTTCAACCCTAATCTGATCCTATACTAATGCAAACCCTAGTGCAAAAAACCTCTAAGTTACGCCAGACTTCAAGAACAACTTTTGCAATTTTTGGTGAAAAAGTGAAAACTGAAAACTATATTCTAGCACGATTCAAAGCAAAATACCAATTGCAAAAGCTTCCTAAGGCATTACTGAACCTGACTGGATACTTTTCCACGCCCATAGCATCCAGAATTGGTACATAGAACTCAAAGTTTCTCACACTTTATGCATATTCGTGTTTCAATTTTTAAGCATCCTCATTGCATTTTCTTTGTTGATTTATACTAATTGATTCATTCTAAAGCTAACCATATATTTTAATTGAGTTTTCGTGCATCATATGAGAATCCACCATTGGAGTATTTTAGGGTTGCAGAGGTTCAAATTTGGGGTTTCTCTATTATGGAAAAATTGAGACGTGAGACTTGTACCATTAGAACCAGGAGCTTCAAACAAACTCAATGCTTAGGTCGCGCCTAATTTATGATCAAAGGATTTCTATTCGCTATTTTTTCATACATCATATAGTGGGGGTTTAAAACCCCCGCAATCTTGTTTTCTTTTTTCAGGCGAATGCAGAACGGAGGAGGAAGACGCGTAGGTGTCACAACATGAATGGGCAATTCAAAGATTAGCGTGCTTTTTATTTATTCAGGCCACTAAATCTTTTTTCTCTTATAATTATTACTTCCCACTAATGTTACAAAGAAGGCGCATGGTACAGATGGTTAGTGTGTTGTCACATAAGCACTGGGACCTGGGTTCGATTCCCAGGTCCCCTCACTTCCTTAATATATTTTGGTTCCATGAGATTCTATGCAGCTTGCTCCCTGAAGACCACCATACAACCCATAATCCAAACGTGCCACATGGCCACTGAGGGTAATCCAAAGGTCAAGATTTGAGGAGCACCATGGGCGCCAGTCAATGCACACGCACGTGGCCTTGGAAAGTCAACTGAAGGCTTTCAAACATTGGGCTTAATTGCTGGACAACACCTCCAAAATTGGGGTCAACACCCCCCATCTGTTTGTATTTTCTCTCTCACTTTTATTTTCTTTTATTTATTTTCTTTTATTTATTCCTCTTAATTAATTGTTTTATTTAAATTCTTCAAATTAAAATTTTCATAAAAATAAAAAATAATAAAAAAAATGAGAAAAGATAAAATATAAATATATTTCACTTAAGCATTTTTTTTGTAAATATATCTTATTAATTAATTTAGTCTTAATTTTAGGTTTAAATCTTAATGTTTTTTTATAAACTTAAAAATTGTAGAATTAGGGTTTTAAGCACTTTTATCTTTTTTTTCCTTTTTTCACCATATTAATTATTAATTATTAATTATTATTTTTGTAAATAAAATTGTATTAAATAATTAGGTTAACTTTAGGTTTAATTTTAACATTTTTTTTAATAAATTAAAAATAGCTAGAATTAGGTTTTAAATTCCATTTAATTCTTATTAAAAAACCATAAATACAAAAAACTCCAAATAAAAAATCTCTTTTATTTTAATTTATTTAATTTGTTCATCGTCATTTAATTTCATTAAAAAGGGTCCAACGCCCTCGCATTCGATAGTAATTCCAATTCGCGCACTTATCTTATTTCCTCTTTTTCATGTAATTCTCCCAAAGCCGTGTAAATCAGACATTTATCTTTTCCGCATTCTTTATTTTATTTCAAATTGGGTCCTGGATTAAATTTGGCGATGTGGACCCGCGCCTTTGTAATAGCATAGGAACTTTAATTCTCGCAACTTTTAAACTGTTAATTAAATTGCATGAAAGAATGAATGTCAAAATAAAAGCAACGCGTAGATCATCCACGACATGAACAAGATAAATGCAAATGAACATGACACACAAATCACACACCACCCCTAGGGTACGCCACACTGTTGCCTCGTCCCTCGAAACGTGGTCGTCGACTATAGGACGTCTTAGTGAGTCCTTATGGCCCATTGATCTGGTTGCCTCGGAAAAGTTGCCTCGGAATAGTTGCCTCGGAATGAAAGATTAATGGCATAAGGGTAGCTCCTAAGGTATCTTACCGTTGCTCGGTGACCATACTGTCCCAAAACTCGAATTGACCCGAACACCTCCAACGGTGGTGCTACCTACCTCTCAATGGTGGGATGGCACTACTTTAAAGGACATCTACACAGACGAATTCCTTAGGGTAGGTAGACGACTCTAGATACTTGCTCTAATATCAAAACAAATCAAAAACTTTTCACACCGACACCTTTTCAAAAAGCTTTCGAAAGCAACTTTTCAAACACTCTTGAGGACTGATACAAGAGTCGAACTGGAATTTTCAAAGAAACTTTTTAAAACCCACAGTTGAAAAGCAAACAAACCATTTTTGAAAACACAAATGAGCAAGTATCTAAGAGCCCATGGATAACCATGGATAGAAAGGGTGCTAACACTTTCCCTTTCTATAATCTACCTCCCGAACTGAGAGCAATCTCTATAAGGAATTTTTCTGTGCTTTTGTCCTTTCCATTTGGAAAAAAATAAAAGACGGTGGCGACTCTTGCTTCCGCGACATTTCGCGAACCAGCATTAAACAGTCAGTTCCAGATCCACCGATCACAGAGGTCAAGCTGATTGCTTTAAAGGATCCTCCCAAGAAGCTCAACATAACCTCCCTAAAGTACAATCCTGATGAAAGGTGTGCCTACCATTCTGACAGTCCTGGACATGACACTGACGACTGTTGGAGCCTGAGGAACAAGATCCAAGACTTGATCGACGAAAGGGTGCTGGAGTTCATGCCGGGAGGGAAAATGAAAATCTTCTGCTGAGAATCTTCGATCTGAAATGACTGGTGCAAACTAAGAAGCTTTTGTTCATTCGAATGTTCAAGTTGTATTTTTTCTCTGATTGTTCAAACATTTGTTCATGTCAAACTCTTTTACTTTATCAATGCATCGCATATGTCTGTTTTGAATCAATATATTCTCATTCGCTATATTCAAACTGCTTTCATTTTTTGATGTCAACTCTCAATTAATAATTCTAAGCCTCTTGAGGGAGGATGATGAAAACGATACCATAATCTACAGTATGCTTTTGAACAGACCCCGCTGATGAGGTACAGGCATTGTTTCAATTCCTAAACACTGGAGTTATAAGGAAGATAATCCCTCGTCAACCCCTTCGAGCCAAAGAAGTAGGAGTTTTTCTTTTCAAAAATTAAAACCCTTAATCATAACCTGGGGCAGGGTAGTTCTCTCAGTTAATCCAAGTGCACAACGAATAGCACCAAAGAGGTCCTCACAAAACAAAAGACAGTGATGGTTCCGAATAATCATAAAGATAGGCAGTCATTATCCCTCAAAATAAACGGCCATTAAGTCAAAACCTATGAAGGAGACTTACAAAACTGGGGCATCCCGCTGACTGTAATCACAAAAGAAACAGTTCAGACAAAAAACAGGGATAACGAAATCAAAAAGAAAAGAGGACCTGCAAACCCTCAACAAGGAAATGACTGCCTATTCAAAATAAAATGTCAACATCCGAACCATCATGGGAATATTAGGACAAAGACTCGAACAAGGTCTAACGCACGATCAACTGAGTTTAGGTTTGAAGAACATCACGAAGAGCGGGTGGGTACAAATATAATTTGAGCCTTTATCCTTTGTTTCTTAAACCGTGAACCAGGCCACGTTATAACCCTTAAAAAGTCCTAGCTGAAGCATGGGTTAGTTCGAAGGCATACTGTTACGAAAGGTATCCTGACTCCTTAAGGCTTGCTGTAAAATACTGAGTTGACATCACATTTTACAAAATTTACTTGTTTTACTGAAAATGCATTTTCAAAAATTTCAAGACAGACATAAGCTTTGCATTTTTAATATAACATTGCTTGCATATGACTATTTGTTTGAACATCATAGAAGTTCGCACGACGAATGTCTAATGAACAAAAACACCTCCAATCAAGGGGCATGGCATGATCATTGTCCAATATCTGGGGCAGTTAGGTCAAGATTCGAAGAATCTCTCAAAAGGCCAACCAGCTTGGGGCAAATCTCCATCTGGATCACTTGGGGCATTGGACGATCAAACGAAGATCTTCTGGTGGCATGGTAGCATTGCACTACTGACAGTAATAACTCCCTGCATCCTGAGAGCACGGACATAGTCGGAAAAAATACTGCGCATAATCAAAGACCCGCTAGGTTGACACACCTAGGCAAAAATAAGGGCTTCCCGGCGAACCAAAAGGGTTTGGGCAAAAACAAGGGATGAAATGAAAAAATCTGTACACCCGGCAAGTCGAAAACCTGAAAAGGCGGCTTGGGCAAAAATGGGTATCCCGATGGACTGAAAACCCGAAAGGGCGGTCCAGGCAAAAACTAGGGATCAAAGCGTACGACTATGTCCCTTCATCTCGTCGCCTGCCTACCAGAAGAAGATTTGTCAACCGGCAGTCATCAAGCACCTCCACAGGTACCTTCTCCCGCAGAAACAGGGGCAATAATGAGTTGTCTAAGCGATCTAGTTGCTCTGTCAACCAAGGTACCAAGGTAGGTTCAGCTGAGGAAGGTGACCAAGATACCTTCACTCCCTGCAGAGTAAGATAAGATTCAGCAATACTCTCTCCCCAAGCAGAGTTAATCTACTGTCAGCCTTAAGGAAGTTGGGTATCCTCATAAAATATCAACATTCTCCAACAGTATGCAGATATTCCTTAACAAGCATCCCCGACAGTCTTAATATAAGATTGTTCCCCGGCAGAATACAGACATCCAGTGGAGCCACTTCCCAGTGCAGTCCAAAATCTCCCCAGTAGGAAGCTTATCCCCAATAGATTCTGGAAGCTTATCCCCTGCAGAGCACGAACGCGTCTCCCGGGCTTTATTCAAAGGTTATTCTCCACCATGGCTTATAACTGGGTTATCCTCAGCTAAAAACCACGGAAAGATCGTCCTCGGCGAAGTTCTTCCTATCCCCCGGTGGAGTTCATCAAATCTTCCAACATAACTCATCAACGGTATCCCCAGCGGAGTTATCATCAATTTCAAAACCTCAGCGAAGTATCTCTTCCCACAGAGTAATTCCCCGCAGAGTAATCTCTTCGCCAAGTTTATTCCCCCAACGGAGTCATCTTTTCCTATCGGCTTATTCTTGCAACCATCATCCCCAGCGGAAATGAAAAACTTCACTCTTCAACGTCAGCCCAGGATTCAACTTCCCGGCATTTGTCAAGGATTTATTTTCCTAGACGAAAATACATTCATAAACATATCACATTTTCATACATCCTTCTTACATACACCATGACGCATGCATATACGCATCATAACGCACAATCTCATTTATGCTTGAGAACATCATAACGTCATGACATCATGCATCATAATATTGCATACAACTGATGTTTTGCCTTTTCAGGAAAAAGGTCAATCCCAAAGATGATTACTATAACCTATCGCAATTCCAGATTCGATTCCTGTATCCAACCAGGGCATATCTATGAGTAGATTCGACACCTGTATCCAGCCAGGGCATATCTACATTAAAGAGATTGAAGAGATAGCCGAGAAATGCTCCAGAGATGGACGTTATTCTTTTGCTTATTCAAGAGTTTCCTTTCAGATATAGCTGGGAAATGCTCCAGATATGGATGTTGTTCTTTTGCTTATTCAGATTTTCTCTTCAGAGATGGCTTGGAAATGCTCCTGATATGGATGCTATTATTTTGCTTATTCAAGAGTTTCCTTCTAGATATAGCTTAAAGATGCTCCGGACACGGATGCTATTCTATTGCTTGTTCAGACGTCCTTCTAGAGATGGTTCAGATGCGACCTAGATATGGCTACATTCTGATACTTATTCAGATTCCTTCTCAGAGATGGCTTAGAGATGCTCCGGACCCGGATGTTATTCTATTGCTTATTCAAAGTTTCCTTTCAGATATAGCTGGGAAATGCTCCAGATATGGATGATGTTCTTTTGCTTATTCATATTTTCTCTTCAGAGATGGCTTGGAAATGCTCCTGATATGGATTCTATTCTTTTGCTTATTCAATAGTTTCCTTCTAGATATAGCTTAAAGATGCTCCGGACACGGATGTTATTCTATTGCTTGTTCAGACGTCCTTCTAGAGATGGTTCAGATGCGACCCAGATATGGCTACATTCTGATACTTATTCAGATTCCTTCTCAAAGATGGCTTAGAGATGCTCCGGAACCGGATGTTATTCTATTGCTTATTCAGAGTTTCCTTTCAGATATAGTTGGGAAATGCTCCAGATATGGATGCTGTTCTTTTGCTTATTCAGATTTTCTCTTCAGAGATGGCTTGGAAATGCTCCTGATATGGATGCTATTCTTTTGCTTATTCAAGAGTTTCCTTCTAGATATAGCTTAAAGATGCCACGGACACGGATGCTATTCTATTGCTTGTTCAGACGTCCTTCTAGAGATGGTTCAGATGTGACCCAGATATGGCTACATTCTGATACTTATTCAGATTCCTTCTCAGAGATGGCTTAGAGATGCTCCGGACCCGGATGTTATTCTATTGCTTATTCAGAGTTTCCTTTCAGATATAGCTGGGAAATGCTCCAGATATGGATGCTATTCTTTTGCTTATTCAGATTTTCTCTTCAGAGATGGCTTGGAAATGCTCCTGATATGAATGCTATTCTTTTGCTTATTCAAGAGTTTCCTTCTAGATATAGCTTAAAGATGCTCCGGACACGGATGCTATTCTATTGCTTGTTCAGACGTCCTTCTAGAGATGGTTCAGATGCGACCCAGATATGGCTACATTCTGATACTTATTCAGATTCCTTCTCAGAGATGGCTTAGAGATGCTCCGGACCCGGATGTTATTCTATTGCTTATTCAGAGATTCCTCTTCAGAGATAGCTTGGAAATGCTCCAGATATGGATGCTGTTCTTTTGCTTATTCAGATTTTCTCTTCAGAGATAGCCTAGAGATGCTCTAGATCCGGATGCTATTCTATCGCTTATTCAGAGATTGCTTCTAGATATAGTTCAGTTGTAGCCCAGACATGGCGACATTCTGATACTTATTCAGATTTCCTTTGAGATATAGCTTAGAGATGCTCCTGACCCGGACGATATTCTATTGCTTATTCAGATTCAAGCTTCTAAAGACAACTTAGAGATGCTCCAGCCCAGATGCTATTCTATTGTTTAGTCCAGATTCATTCAAAAGACAGTCCAGATATGATCCAGATTCGGATGACATTCTGTCACTCATTCAAACACAGTATGGATATACCCCAGACGCGGCGATCATTTTACTATTTATTCAGACGTCAGCAATTAGACACAGACTAGATATGCTCTAGACACGGAAGCCATTCTATTTCTTATTCAGACGCAGCTACCCATTACAGTTCCAAATGGAATCTATAAGCCCATTCCCGACAAGGTTCTGTCACACTTCCAGATGGCATCTATAAGCCCATCCTCCTATCCACCATCTCTCCAAATGGCATCTGTAAGCCCATTCCCGCTATCACACTGCTGATACTCTACTATGTGAGTGCAAATTTCTGGGCACTCTAGTGTTCAATCATCTTCCACCCTCGGATCACGAAAGGCACGCAAGCCAATCTACACCCTCAGGTCTAAGAAGATTGAACAGGGGCAACTGTTGTACCCCAAAATTTACCCTTCCATATTCTTCAAAGTTTTAACAAGCATCACCTCAAATGACTCAAAAATCATCAAGGTGTCAAAAGTTTCTATTTTTGGACAGCTGAAAAGTCAACTGTAACTTGACCAAGGCATAACTTTTTCATGGTTCATCAGAAAAATCCCATCCAATGCTCATCTTGAAGGGGAAGACATTTCCTACAACTCATCTTCACATTTCAAGTCCAATAAATGCTCTCACAAAAAGTTATCAATTTCAACATTATAGGTCATTTTCAAAAGTCAACAAAAAGGCACTTTAAGTCAAAGACCATAACTTGAGATTGGTAAATCAAAATGACATGGGACCAAAGGCATTGGTTAGAGGACTTCAAGACCTTTCCAAAATGTCCAAGAACATGTTCATAGCTTCAAAATTGAGCAAGATATGCATTGGAGAAGTTGGGAAATTTTTGTGAAATGGCCAAAGTCAACTATCCTTGAAACTTCATTTTTTGACAAAAGGGCCCACTTTTTCCACTTAATTCATCCTTGTCATGCCTCCCACGTGTCCCACAATTTATTTCAAGAATAAAAATTATTTTTTCTATTTTTATTTAATTTTATTTGATTTAATTCATTTTAAATCTTTAAAATTCAAATAAAAATCAAGAAAATTAAATAAAGGATATTTTGTGGTTTGAATAGCTTTGATACACCATTATTCACATGCCAAATTCGTGCAAGACCTATTCCAAGCATAAAAATTCAAATTTTGACAAGAAAGGCAAGTTGTTCAATGGTGGTTATGGGCAAAATCAAAAACTTCATTGCATTGGTTTAATGTCCATTATTCTGATTGATTCTCATTACAAAACATATATGCAAGCCTTGGCAATAGAAGACACGACCTAGAACTCTCACATACAGCATAAGCAATCTCAAAATTTCAAAGGAAAAGTGTGAAACTGAAAACCACCTTCCAGCATATTTCAAGCCTCTCCTTTGATCCAAACACACTCCTGACCCTTCCAGGAACCTTTTGCAATCAGAATTAAGCGCAAAACCTCAAGAACTCGTGCCACACAACTCATACAGTTTGCATATATTTCCAAATCTACATATCATATTCCATGCGTTTTTAATACATTCTCTTGATTGATTTGTGTTGCTGACATCTTCCCAAAGCTTTTGGCATTGTCTAATTTCATTATCATGTACAGAATCATGACTTGCCATTAAAACACTTTAGGGTTTTTAAGGTTTAGAATTGGGGCTTTTGCTATACTGTAAAATCAGGACTCCAAACATATATGGTCAAACTCAGCATGATGAGACGAACAGGAAGCATACCTCGCGCCTTTTTTATATTCACCATATAGCTAATCGCTATTTTTAACATTAGTATTTTGTGGGGGTTTAAAACCCCCGTTATTTTCTTGTGTTTTTTGTTTCAGAACGAAGAAGATGACTACGTGGAATGATGGGAATGGGCCATTCAAACATGGCGCGCCTTTTTGTGTTTTTCCAGCATATAACGCATTTGTTTTATATAATATTTGTTGTTTATTAGGTTTACAAACAAATGCGTTTGGTTCAGTGGTTGGCTACGTGTTTGGTAATCTCTGGGACCTGGGTTCGATTCCCAGGCCCCCCATAAATCCAATATTATTTTTTTTCAATGTGTTCTTGTGCAGATTCTCAAATAGCTTCCACCATAGACCTCATCCAGGAGTCAACCAAGTGTCCACCAGTGCAGATCCAAGGGCCAAGCATAAGGATCATGGTGCTCTGGAGTCAACATGGGCGTAGACAATCAGAAAAAGTCAACATGGCTGAAGATTCAAATGGGCCTCAAATTCTACACACACCTCCATCTGGCCCAATACCCCCATGGTTCTTGCATTTTTTCTTTCCTTTTATTTTTTATTTTTACTAATTATACTTATTAACTATTATCATTTAATTAATTCATAACTAATTTTTCACAATAAAATTCAATAAAAAAAACCAAAAATACTTTATTAATTTAAGTAATTATTTTGTAAATAAATATTAAATAATTGAATTAGCTTAAGTTAGGCCATTTTAACCTTTTTTTAAATAACTAAAATGATTTAGAATTAGGTTAACTTAGAATTTTAATTCTTTTATTTTGTTTCATAAAAACATAAAAACACAAAAAATATTTTCTTTTAATAAATTAATTAATTAGTTAATTATTAGTCATTAATTTCATTTAATCACAAAAAAGACAAAAAATTCAATTTCTTTTCTTAAAAGGGTCAACACCCTTAAGACATTCCCGATTCATTCCTTCGCGCGTACTTTAGTTTTAATTCTTTATTTTTGATTATTTCTGTAACTGCTTCCGGATGTAATAGTAATTAGGATTTTACTGCTTTATTTACTATTTCTCGTACTTATTTACCAAAACGGGTTGTTGCACCCCAAAATTTGCCCTCCCATATTCTCCAAGAAATTGCCAAGCCAAGTGGCAAAATTCCCCAAGGGTTGTGCAGTCCAACTGTCTCCTATACAGTCAAAACTAGGGTTTGTGTTCTGATCAAGAAAAGGAAGTTTTCAAAGGCTCAATCAAGTCTCATATGCTTACAAACATGGTCAAGTATCCTCATATCAAGTTTCAAGGCATTCAGCTCAAAATTGCACAGTCAAAACCCTAAATTGCACTACAGTCAACTGTAGGGGCAAAATGGTCATTTGACAGTCAAAAGTTCAAATTTTTGGTCAACATATCATTTTGAAGCCACAAACATCATTTGATCAATGCTTGATCATGATTCTCAAAATTTGGCTCAGAAATCACCAAAGATGCAAAAATTTCCTTATTTGGACAGCTGAAAAAGTCAACTGAAATTGACCAGGGCATAACTTTCACATGGATTATCAGAAAAATTCCATCCAAAGCTCATTTTGAAGAGAAAGACATTTCCTACAACTCATCTTCATACTTCAAGTCCAAGAAATGCTCTCAAAAAAAGTTATCAATTTCAACATTATAGGTCATTTTCAAAAGTCAACAAAAAGGGACTTTAAGTCAAAGGCCATAACTTGAGATTGGAAAATGAAAATGACATGGGACCAAAGGCATTGGTTAAAGGACTCAAAGACCTTTCCAAAATGTCCAAGAACATGAGAAAAGCTTAAAAATTGAGCAAGTTATGCCTTGTAGAAGTTGGGAAATTTTTGTGAAATGGCAAAAGTCAACTATCCTTGAAACTTCAATTTTTGACAAAAGGGCCCACTTTCTTCCACTTGATTCAGCCTTGTCATGCCACACACGTGTCCCATGATCAATTTCAAGATCAAACATTTATTTTTCTATTTTATTTAATTTTTATTGATTTAATTCATTTTAAATCCATAATAATTCAAATAAAATCTAAAAATCAATGGAATAGTATCTTTTGGATTTGAATAGCTTTCATTCATCATGTGCCAGCTCACAAACTCATGCTAGGGTTATGTTGTACACCAAGTCTTGGTTTTGCCTAAAAAAAGGGAAAGTTTGCTAAGGGTGAAAAAACCTAAACCTAATTCTCTTATTTCATGGATCTTTGACCTAGTTTAGGGTTATGTTGTACACCAAGTCTTGGTTTTTCTTTAAAAAAAGGGAAAGTTTGTTAAAGGTGGAAAACCTAAACCTAATTCTCTTATTTCATGGATCTTTGACCTAGTTTAGGGTTATGTTGTACACCAAGTCTTGGTTTTGCTTAAAAAAAGGGAAAGTTTGTTAAAGGTGGAAAACCTAAACCTAATTCTCTTATTTCATGGATCTTTGACCTAGTTTGTACCATAATTCCCTTCCAACATAAATATTGAAGCAAACCCTAAAGCCGAAAAGACACAAGCTGCTACAGAACACCATAAGCAAATTCCAAAATTCAAGGAAAATTTGAAAACCGAATTCCACATTCAAGCACAATTCAAAGCCTTAGAGTGATTCCAACACACTGCTGATATTCCCAGGAACGGATTGGAATAAAAAAACAAGCCATAAAGCTCCAAGAACACGCAAGAACAAGTCACACGGTTTGAATTTTTTCCATAAACGCATACTTCGATTCATGCATCATTAACGTATTTTGTGGATTGTTTTGTGCTCACAGGGACTGTACGAAGCTTTTGGTACAATTTAATTTGATTATAATGCCCTGAAACAAAAACCTCCATTGGGTCCATCCACCCCCCTGGTTTGCAATTCTTTTATTTTTTTATTTTTTAATTGCTATTTTATTTTCCTGATTTGTTTTAATTTAATTAATTATTTTTTTTTCACAAATATAAAAAACATCATAAAAAAAAATCAGAAAAGACAAAAATACGATCAATAATTTTTATTCTAATTATTTCCTTATACATACATTAGCATGTAAATAAATTCAATTTAAATTAGGGTTTGCAATACTAATTCTTTTTTTTTTCCATAAAAAATTCCAAAAATATAGCATTAGGTTTAATAACTTTTTATTCCTTTTAATTTTCCTTCTTTTTTGCCATAATATTAGTGATTTATTTATTTTCATAATTAAACTTGTAAACTAATTAGGGTTGCATTTAGGTTAACTTTTAATACTTTCATAATAAACTTAAAAATAATTAGAACTAGGTTTAACATTTCATTTTGGTTTTTTTAATTAATTCTTTTTTATTAAATCTCAAAAAACACAAAAATACTAAAAAACATTTTCTTTTAATTCCTAATTTTAATTCCTTATTAATAATATTTTGCAAAAGGGTCCAACGCCCTCGTTCGTAATTTATTTTATTCGCACATTTGTTTTATTTCGCTTAATTCATTATGTATCTCTCCCAAAGCGTTGTAACTTGAACTTTTCGCACTTTTATTTACTTTATTTATTTTCTGTCAAATCGGGTCCGGTTTAATTTTGGCGATGTGGACCCGCGCCATTTGTAATAGCTTTAGATTTATTTTCCGCAAATATTTTTTAACTGTTAACAAAAGCATGAAAGAATGTATGGCCTTAAATAAAATCAAGCGTAGAACACCAACAAACATGACAAGACAAATATCAATAAAAACGACACACAAATCGCACACACCACCCCTAGGGTACGCCTCACTGTTGCCTTGCCTCGAAAGGTGATCGTCGAGTAGAGGATGTCTTAGTAAGTCCTCATGATCCGGGAACCTGGCATGAGGGTAGCTTCTAAGGTGTCTTCCCATTGCTCCGGTGATCACCATGTCCCTACAAACTCGAATTGACCCGAACACCTCCAACGGTGGTGTTACCTACCTCTCAATGGTGGGATGGCACTACTTTAAAGGACATTTACACAGACGAATTCCTTAGGGTAGGTAGACGACTCATGGATACTTGCTCTCTTCAAAACAAAAATTCAAAGACTTTTCACACCAACACTTTTCAAAAGCTTTCAAAGCAAATTTTTCAAACACTCTGACGTACGAGTCGAACTGAAATTTTTCAAAGAAACTTTTTAAACCCACATTGAAAAGCAAACAAACAATTTTGAAAACACATTGAGCAAGTATCTAAGAGCCCATGGATAACCATGGATAGAAAGGGTGCTAACACCTTCCCTTTCTATAATCTACCTCCCGAACCGAGAGCGATCTCTTTAAGGAATTTTTCTGTGCTTTTGTCCTTTCCATTTGGAGAAAATAAAAGACGGTGGCGACTCTTGCTTCCGCGACATTTCGCGAACCAGCGTTAAACAGTCAGTTCCAGATCCACCGATCACAGAACTGGCGACTCTGCTGGGGAACAAACTTAAAGTGAGGTATACCTTAGGGCTAGCTCATAACTATGTTTTCAATTGTCTTCTTTGCTTGCTTTAAATTGTGGGTTGCTTGGGAGTTCTATAGATCCTAAACCCGGATCTGGGGGATACCTTCTTAGAAAGTAGCAATAAGGCTGTGAGGGAACTGTGCGGGGTATACCGACATGGTTGAAACAGTCTGCTACGTTGATGTGGCACTTTGGTGTGTACCGGTAACCCTTGAGTTCAGTCAAGGAGAGTACGGGGCCTCCATGTGGTGTCATGAAGCATCAACAGACCTTAGGAACCTTAATTGAACTATCTTGGCCTCTTTAGGGTAGTGAGATAACTGACTTTGGTGCAGTCCGAGGTTGGTTGATACTCGATACTACACTCAATTGAGGGTTGCTTTCCTGGAATATTTCGGTCGCCAGTTCAGTGGCTAAACCGAAACGATGAACAATGAAAGCAATCCCGTGATATTGGGAACCTTAGAACCCGGTTACTTTGATTAGGACAGGTTGAACCCACCAACTTCAAGAGGGTAATACCCAGACCCCATGCTGGCCCAAACTCTAAGGGTTTCTCTTGTGTGACTTGTGTGCCTTCGTACTTGACTATTTGCATGCTTGTTACCTGACACATGTTTCTTGCAGGTTTTAGGTTGCAGTCCTTAATCGGGACTCATAACAGGGTTACCTACATTACCCCATGCATATCATGACATCATACCATTGCATACATCCTAACCCATTTCAAGGACCTCAAGGGCTTGTGATGCAGGTCATGATGAATCAAACACCCAGCAAGGGGCAAAGGGGATTTATTTTCCTCTAGACAAGGTTGTCAGGGGCTATGACCCACTGGATATGGTGAGCCTTTGACCCTGGAAGAAGGACTCTCAACAACATGAAGTACCTTCAATCAAGTTACCAGTTCTCAACTCTAACAAAGTTTCTCTGTTTACCCCGCGAGGTCCTTGAAATCATTGCATGCATATCATACATCTCATTGCATTGCAGGTATCCCTTTGACAGGTTGCTTACCCTTCTTCGCTGTTTATTTCAGCCGATCGTCATGAATCCTGAATCATCAGCTGAGCAGTATATCAAGGCCCTCCAGGCTCAGAATGCCCAATTCCAAGAGCTGATCATGAATTTGACCCAGGGGCAACAAGATCTGAAGGCTTTGCTTTTGAAGAAGGACAAGAAGAAGAAGAGGACTGTTCTGTTCAGCCCTAGACGCAGATCTGGGAATACACCGCAGGAGGAAACTGAGAGGACAACCCCATCTGTGAGGGAAAGCAGTCACCATAAGAGAGAGGTGCCTAGTCCAGTGGTCTCCGACAACGATACAGATTTCAACGACGAACAGTACCCTCCGGCTGAGGACAAGTACAAACAGTTGGAGGATAGGCTGAATGCTATAGAGATCCAACAGGTACCTGGGCTGGATTTTGGAGATCTGGGTTTGTCAACTGGTGTGATTATTCCTCGGAAGTTCAAGGCACCATCCTTTACCAAATATGACGGGGCGTCTTGTCCCAAGTTACATCTCAGGTCCTATGTTCGGAAAATCCAACCGTACTCAGCAGATAAGAACTTGTGGATCCACTTCTTCCAGGAAAGTCTTTCAGGGACTCACCTCGAATGGTTCTATCAACTGGATGGGACCAAAGTTCGTAACTGGGAGGAGTTGGCGACTGCTTTCTATAAGCAGTACCAGTACAATGCCGACCTTGCTCCCACACGTACCCAACTCCAGGGTATGTCGTTGGGGTCAAGTGAAGGTTTCAAGGAGTACGCACAAAGATGGAGAGACCTTGCTGGAAGGGTGCAACCTCCGTTAACTGACCGGGAACTCGTTGATATGTTCTTGGGAACCCTATCCGGGCCATTCTTCAATCACCTCATTGGTAACTCATCGGCTGGATTTACCGACCTCATCCTGACTGGCGAAAGAATTGAAGCTGGTATCAAGAGTGGGAAAATTCAAGAGGCCACACCTTCTGATATTCATAAAAAGCCTTACACGGGAAAGAAGGAATCTAATGCTGCATACAGTCAAAAGAGTCGTCGTGATCAACATGCAGGGGCAGTCATGATCTCTGGTTCTGCACCACGCCGCCAACCACAAAGGGGAAACCAGCAAAGGCCGGACGGGCCTAAAAGACAGTTCACCAACATTAACATGCCATGGTCACAAGCACTGCAACACATGTTGAAGATGAACCTGATTGCAGTGATTAATCCTCCTACAAATCCCAAGACCTCCTCTCCTAGCTACAATCCAGAAGCAAGGTGTGCTTATCATTCTGATAGCCCGGGGCACGATACCGAGGACTGTTGGGCACTGAAGTACAAGATTCAGAACATGATCGATGCTAAAGAGATCGAGTTCGAGCCCGCCGAGACTCCCAATGTGATTACTGCTCCATTGCCAAAACATGGCTAGGATCGAGAGATTTTTGTTCATTTGAATTCAAGTTGTATTTTTCTTTTCTTGTTCAGATAAACAATTATCATGTTAAACTCTTTTATTTCATGAATGCATTACACATGTCTGTCTTGATTTAATTATGTTTACTATGCTTAAAACTGCTTTCATATTTTTGCAATGGTCAACTCTTAATTGAAAATTCTAAACCTCTTGAGGGAGGATGACGAAAACGATACCACGATTTACAGTATGCTTTTGAACAGACCCCGCTGATGAGGTACAGGCATTGTTTCAACCCCTAAACACTGGAGTTATAAGGATGATAATCCCTCGCCAACCCATCAGAGCCAAAGAAGTAGGAGTTTTATTTTCGAAAATCAAAACCCTTAATCATAACCTGGGGCAGGGTAGTTCTCTCAGTTGATCCAAGTGCACAATGAATGGCACCAAATGAGTTTTTTCAAAAACAAAAGACAGTGATGGTTCCGAACAATCATAAGGACAGGCAGTCATTATCAAAAAAAAATCATAAGCGAAAAGCCCAAGAAGTCAAAACCTATGAAAAGAGACTTACGAAACTGGGGCATCCCGCTGACTGTAATTCCAAAAAGGAAACAGTTCAGGCAAAAAAAGAAAGGGATAACAAAAATCAAGAAAGAGGTCTCACAAACCCTCAACAAAAAATGACTGCCTAGTCAGAATAAATCATCAATGTTTGAACCATCACCGGAAAATCAGAGCAAAGACTCAAACAAGGTCTAACGTATGATCAACTGAGTTTAGGGTTGGAGAACATCACGAAAGAGCGGGTGGGTACAAATAATTTGGGCCTTTATCCTTTGTTTCTTAAACCGTGAACCAGGCCACGATATAACCCTTAAAAGTCCTAGCTGAAGCATGGGTTAGTTCGAAAGCATACTGTTACGAAGGTATCCTGACTCCTGAAGGTTTGCTGTAAAATCTTGAGTTGACACCGCATTGTATTACAACAAAATGCATTTTCAAAATATTCAAGACAGACATAGACTTTTGCATTCTTAAAATAACTTTGTTTGCATATGAATTTTTGTCTGAACAGCAGGGAAATTCGCACGATGAATATCTTGTGAACAGAAGTACCTCCAATCAAGGGGCACAGTAGGAGCATTGCCCATTATCTGGGGCATGACAAAGTATTTCCAACAGGGGAAACTCCCCACATTCTGAGAAATATGGACATAGTCGAAAGAATACTACGCAAAATCAAAGACCCGCTAGGTTGACACACCTAGGCAAAAATAAGGGATTCCCGGCGAACCAAAAGGGTTCGGGCAAAAATAAGGGATGAAATGAAAAAACCTGTACACCCGGCAAGTCGAAAACCTGAAAAGGCGGCTTGGGCAAAAATGGGTATCCCGGTGGACTGAAAACCCGAAAGGGCGGTCCAGGCAAAAGTTAGGGATCAAAGCGTACGACTATGTCCCGGCATCTCTTCACTTGTCTACCCGAAGATTTGTCAATCACCCACGCAGGTATCCTCTTCCCTTATCTCCGAAGCAGGGGCAATAATGAGTGATCCAGGCGATCCAATTGCTCTGTCAACCAAAGTACAAAAGACAGACCAACATAAGAAGGATTACCATCTACCTTTATAAATTCCAGATCGTGGGTTAACATCCGAAACCAAAACAGGACAATCATCCACTTAATCCAAATCATGTAACCCTACACCGGTTCCTTCTCAATTTTCAGACAAAGTCATACACAGACTCATTCTCCGCAAGTAACCTTACCCCGGTTCATCCAGAAGTTTTTACACGAACTTATCCAAGTAACCTAACCCCGGTTCCTCCAGAAATCTTACAAGGATTTATCTCAAGATGACCTAACCCCGGTTCATCAAGAAGTTTTTACACAAACTTATCCAGGTAACCTAACCCCGGTTCCCCCAGAAGTTTTTACACGAACTTATCCAAGTAACCTAACCCCGGTTCCTCCAGAAATCTTACATGGATTTATCTCAAGATGACCTAACCCCGGTTCATCAAGAAGTTTTTACACAAACTTATCCAGGTAACCTAACCCCGGTTCCTCCAGAAATCTTACAAGGATTTATCTCAAGATGACCTAACCCCGGTTCATCAAGAAGTTTTTACACGAACTTATCCAGGCAACCTAACCCCGGTTCCTCCAGAAGTCTTACATGGATTTATCACAAATAACCTTACCCCGGTTCATCAAGAAGTTTTTACACAAACTTATCCTGCGGCAACCTAACCCCGGTTTCCTCCAGAAATCTTACAAGGATTTATCTCAAGATGACCTAACCCCGGTTCATCAAGAAGTTTTTACACGAACTTATCCAGGTAACCTAACCCCGGTTCCTCCAGAAGTCTTACATGGATTTATCACAAATAACCTTACCCCGGTTCATCAAGAAGTTTTTACACAAACTTATCCTGCGGCAACCTAACCCCGGTTCCCTCCAGAAGTCTTACATGGACCTATCTCAAGAAACCCAATCTCGGTTCCTCTAAGAGTCTCACATGGACCTATCTCCAGATGACCTTACCTCGGTTCGCCAAGAAGTTTTACACGAACTTATCTTGCGGAAACCTAACCCCGGTTCCCCCCAGAAGTCTTACATGGATTTAGCTCAAGATAACCTCACCCCGGTTCATCAAAGAAGTTTTACATGAACTTACCTTGCCAGGCAACCCTACACAGGTTCTCCTTCTCCGGACGTAGTTTTACACGAACTCGACATCAAGCAACCCTACACCGGTTCCCTCTCTTCAAGATGCAATTTTACATGGACTCGTCACCCAGAAACCCTACACCGGTTCTCCCTTTCCAGAAACGAAGTTTTACACGAACTCATCATCAAAGTAACCCTACCCAGATTCCTTCTCCATTTCAGATGCGGTTTTACACGAGCTCGTCAGCAGGCAACCCTACATATGTGCCCTCGTTCAACTTACAAAATTCAGCAAAGCATCCCTCTTCCCACAGAGTATTGCTTCCCAGCATGGTCGCTAGGGCATCTTTTCCCCCTGCAGAATCTTCCATTTGCCAAGTTTATTCGGCAACGGAGTCATCTTCTCCTACCGGTATTCTTGCAACTCTCATCCCCAGCGGAAGCAATAAATCAACACTTCAACATCAGCCCAGGAGTGACTTCCCGGCACCCGTCAAGGATTCACTTTCCTAGACAAAAACATACATAAAATATCACATACATCATTATAGCATGCATAGACACATCATATCATACAAGTCTCATTTATATTGAGAACATCATTGCTTGTTTCATATCATGCATTGCATATAACTGACCTTTACCTTTCAGGAAAGATCCAGTTAAGTTCTCAAGATATTCCAAGACCTTGTCCTGTTCAGTTAAATCGACCCTAAGATTTTCCTGATGCTTATCCAGTCAAAGGCCTCTTATGGTTCAGTCAGATCGACCCTAAGATCTCCCTGATTCTTATCCCAGTAGAAGACACCCCAGATTTTTCTCAACGAGCGTTGTTGAAGTTAAAGTCACCCAGATTTTTCTCAACGAGCGTTGTTGAAGTTAAAATCACCCAGATTTTTCTCAACGAGCGTTGTTGAAGTTAAAGTCGCCCAAGATGTTTCCCTCTCCGACGATGAGTGTGAGGTGATAGTCTCCTATGGTTCCCTCACCGACGGCGAGTGAGGTGGTAAGTCCTTCTCCTATGGTCCCCTCTCCAACGGTGAGTGAGGTGGTAATTCCTTCTTCAGATGTTCTCTTATCCGACGGTGTGTGAGGTGACAATTCCTTTTCCTATGATTCCCTCTCCAACGACGAGTGAGGTGAGTCCCTTTCAGCTTATAATGGCCTATGGTTCTCTTCCCGATACTGCAAAGATGGTAATTCCCGCCAAGATTTTTCTCAACGAGCGTTGTTGAAGTTAAAGTCGCCTGAGGTTCTCTTACCATTCATGCTAAGGCAGTAACCATACGGGGTTCATTCATCATCTTGTGAAGCTCCAGATTCAGCTCCTGTAACCAGTCAGGACACATCTATACCAAGCATCTAAAATCAGCTCCTGCAACGTGCCAGGTACTCATTTTTCTTTTGCAGGTATGCAGGTTCTCGCTAAGGAATCTCCTACGCGATCAACGTCCAGATGGCATCTATAAGCCCATCACCCTATCCAGCAATCTCCAAATGGCATCTATAAGCCCATTTCCATCATTGCTAACATGTGAGCGCAAATTTCTGGGCACTCTAGTGTCCAATCATCTTCTACCCTCGGATTACGAAAGGCACGTCAGCCAATCTGCATCCTCAGGTCTAAGAAGATTGAACAGGGGCAACTGTTGCACCCCAAAATTTGCCCTCCCATATTCTCCAAGAAATTGCCAAGCCAAGTGGCAAAATTCCCCAAGGGTTGTGCAGTCCAACTGTCTCCTATACAGTCAAAACTAGGGTTTGTGTTCTGATCAAGAAAAGGAAGTTTTCAAAGGCTCAATCAAGTCTCATATGCTTACAAACATGGTCAAGTATCCTCATATCAAGTTTCAAGGCATTCAGCTCAAAATTGCACAGTCAAAACCCTAAATTGCACTACAGTCAACTGTAGGGGCAAAATGGTCATTTGACAGTCAAAAGTTCAAATTTTTGGTCAACATATCATTTTGAAGCCACAAACATCATTTGATCAATGCTTGATCATGATTCTCAAAATTTGGCTCAGAAATCACCAAAGATGCAAAAATTTCCTTATTTGGACAGCTGAAAAAGTCAACTGAAATTGACCAGGGCATAACTTTCACATGGATTATCAGAAAAATTCCATCCAAAGCTCATTTTGAAGAGAAAGACATTTCCTACAACTCATCTTCATACTTCAAGTCCAAGAAATGCTCTCAAAAAAAGTTATCAATTTCAACATTATAGGTCATTTTCAAAAGTCAACAAAAAGGGACTTTAAGTCAAAGGCCATAACTTGAGATTGGAAAATCAAAATGACATGGGACCAAAGGCATTGGTTAAAGGACTCAAAGACCTTTCCAAAATGTCCAAGAACATGAGAAAAGCTTAAAAATTGAGCAAGTTATGCCTTGTAGAAGTTGGGAAATTTTTGTGAAATGGCAAAAGTCAACTATCCTTGAAACTTCAATTTTTGACAAAAGGGCCCACTTTCTTCCACTTGATTCAGCCTTGTCATGCCACACACGTGTCCCATGATCAATTTCAAGATCAAACATTTATTTTTCTATTTTATTTAATTTTTATTGATTTAATTCATTTTAAATCCATAATAATTCAAATAAAATCTAAAAATCAATGGAATAGTATCTTTTGGATTTGAATAGCTTTCATTCATCATGTGCCAGCTCACAAACTCATGCTAGGGTTATGTTGTACACCAAGTCTTGGTTTTGCCTAAAAAAAGGGAAAGTTTGCTAAGGGTGAAAAAACCTAAACCTAATTCTCTTATTTCATGGATCTTTGACCTAGTTTAGGGTTATGTTGTACACCAAGTCTTGGTTTTTCTTAAAAAAAGGGAAATTTTGTTAAAGGTGGAAAACCTAAACCTAATTCTCTTATTTCATGGATCTTTGACCTAGTTTAGGGTTATGTTGTACACCAAGTCTTGGTTTTGCTTAAAAAAAGGGAAAGTTTGTTAAAGGTGGAAAACCTAAACCTAATTCTCTTATTTCATGGATCTTTGACCTAGTTTGTACCATAATTCCCTTCCAACATAAATATTGAAGCAAACCCTAAAGCCGAAAAGACACAAGCTACTACAGAACACCATAAGCAAATTCCAAAATTCAAGGAAAATTTGAAAACCGAATTCCACATTCAAGCACAATTCAAAGCCTTAGAGTGATTCCAACACACTGCTGATATTCCCAGGAACGGATTGGAATAAAAAAACAAGCCATAAAGCTCCAAGAACACGCAAGAACAAGTCACACGGTTTGAATTTTTTCCATAAACGCATACTTCGATTCATGCATCATTAACGTATTTTGTGGATTGTTTTGTGCTCACAGGGACTGTACGAAGCTTTTGGTACAATTTAATTTGATTATAATGCCCTGAAACAAAAACCTCCATTGGGTCCATCCACCCCCCTGGTTTGCAATTCTTTTATTTTTTTATTTTTTAATTGCTATTTTATTTTCCTGATTTGTTTTAATTTAATTAATTATTTTTTTTTCACAAATATAAAAAACATCATAAAAAAAAATCAGAAAAGACAAAAATACGATCAATAATTTTTATTCTAATTATTTCCTTATACATACATTAGCATGTAAATAAATTCAATTTAAATTAGGGTTTGCAATACTAATTCTTTTTTTTTTCCATAAAAAATTCCAAAAATATAGCATTAGGTTTAATAACTTTTTATTCCTTTTAATTTTCCTTCTTTTTTGCCATAATATTAGTGATTTATTTATTTTCATAATTAAACTTGTAAACTAATTAGGGTTGCATTTAGGTTAACTTTTAATACTTTCATAATAAACTTAAAAATAATTAGAACTAGGTTTAACATTTCATTTTGGTTTTTTTAATTAATTCTTTTTTATTAAATCTCAAAAAACACAAAAATACTAAAAAACATTTTCTTTTAATTCCTAATTTTAATTCCTTATTAATAATATTTTGCAAAAGGGTCCAACGCCCTCGTTCGTAATTTATTTTATTCGCACATTTGTTTTATTTCGCTTAATTCATTATGTATCTCTCCCAAAGCGTTGTAACTTGAACTTTTCGCACTTTTATTTACTTTATTTATTTTCTGTCAAATCGGGTCCGGTTTAATTTTGGCGATGTGGACCCGCGCCATTTGTAATAGCTTTAGATTTATTTTCCGCAAATATTTTTTAACTGTTAACAAAAGCATGAAAGAATGTATGGCCTTAAATAAAATCAAGCGTAGAACACCAACAAACATGACAAGACAAATATCAATAAAAACGACACACAAATCGCACACACCACCCCTAGGGTACGCCTCACTGTTGCCTTGCCTCGAAAGGTGATCGTCGAGTAGAGGATGTCTTAGTAAGTCCTCATGATCCGGGAACCTGGCATGAGGGTAGCTTCTAAGGTGTCTTCCCATTGCTCCGGTGATCACCATGTCCCTACAAACTCGAATTGACCCGAACACCTCCAACGGTGGTGCTACCTACCTCTCAATGGTGGGATGGCACTACTTTAAAGGACATTTACACAGACGAATTCCTTAGGGTAGGTAGACGACTCATGGATACTTGCTCTCTTCAAAACAAAAATTCAAAGACTTTTCACACCAACACTTTTCAAAAGCTTTCAAAGCAAATTTTTCAAACACTCTGACGTACGAGTCGAACTGAAATTTTTCAGAGAAACTTTTTAAACCCACATTGAAAAGCAAACAAACAATTTTGAAAACACATTGAGCAAGTATCTAAGAGCCCATGGATAACCATGGATAGAAAGGGTGCTAACACCTTCCCTTTCTATAATCTACCTCCCGAACCGAGAGCGATCTCTTTAAGGAATTTTTCTGTGCTTTTGTCCTTTCCATTTGGAGAAAATAAAAGACGGTGGCGACTCTTGCTTCCGCGACATTTCGCGAACCAGCGTTAAACAGTCAGTTCCAGATCCACCGATCACACGGGTCTTTGTATTTTTGGCGATGTATAGACCCGCGCCTTGTAATAGCGTAGGATTTATGTTTCCGCAATTTACTTTCCGCACCCCCTAACTGTTAAATGCATGAAAGAATGTATGGTAAATAAAAACAACTCGTAGCTCACAATTAACATGTACAAAAACATTAACTGAAAAAACAACACACAAAGCACATGCCACTCCTAGGGTACGCTTCACTCGTTGCCTCGAAACGTGGTCATCAAGTATAGGACGTCTTAGAGGTCACCCTTATGTCTAAGATCCAGTTGCCTCGAAACGGTTGCCTCGGATACAAAGGATCTAAGACGCTAGGGTTACTTCTAAGGTATCCTACCATTGCTTAGGTGACCACATTGTCCCTTAATCGAATTGACCTGAACACCTCCAACGATGGTGCTACCTACCTCTCAATGGTGGGATAGCACTATTTAACTCTTACACAGCTTAATTCCTTAGGGTAGGTAGATGACTCATGGATACTTGCTCTTTTCAAAACAAACAAAATACCTTTCACACCTTACACTTTCAAAAAGTTTTCAAACAATACTTCATACACTCTTGAGGACTGATACAAGAGTTACCTAGAAGTTTTCAAACGAACTTTTCTTCAAAACCCACACACACTTGAAAAGCAAACAATCTTTTGAAAACATAAGAGCAAGTACCTAAGAGCCCGTGGATAACCACGGATAGAAAGGGTGCTAACACCTTCCCTTTCTATAAATCTACCTCCCGAACCGAGAAACATTCTCGAATAAGGAATTTTGCTGTGCTTTTATCCTTTCCATATTGGAGAACATAAAAGACGGTGGCGACTCTTGCTTACCGCGACATTTCGCGAAACCAGCTTAAAAAACAGTCAGTTCTATTTCCACCGATCACACTGTGAAGCCTGGATCCGACCAGATAACAGTTCAACTTTAAGAAATTTTCTACGAAGCCTAGAATCTGACCAGATAACAATTAATTTATTCTTCCCCAGTAAGTTACTGTAAAACTTGGAATCTGACCAGATAGCAGTTGACTTCCTCATCCTCAGCAAGTTATTGTGAATCCTGGATCCGACCAGATAGCAATTAACTTTCAAGAGATAATCCCCGACGGAAGCATTCTTTTAACAAATTTGAAGATATGTATATTTTTCATCCCCAACAGCAATCCAGGATTCAGCTTCCCAGAACTCCTCAGCAGTAGTCAGAGATTTATTTTCCCGGACAAATATGCATCTAAATAAAATCCCGCATTCATACATCATAGCATATGCATACGAAATACATTTAGCACAATCTCATTCATCTTGAGAACGCCATGCATACATCTGCATTTAACTAAACCTTTTCCGCACAGGAAAAAGATCAAGTTTTAGTATAAATAGACCAAAGATTTATGTTGATACTTCTTCCAGTATTTACCAACATTCCTTCAAATGGAATCTATAATCCCATTCCCAATACATCTTCGAGTGTAAATTTTTGGGCACTTTAGTGTTCAATCATCTTTCACCTTCAAGTCACGAATGGCGGATCCACCAATCTAACTCTTAAGGTTTAAGAAGATTGAATAGGGGCAATTGTTGTACCCCAAATTTTTCTCTCTCATTTCTCAAGAAATATCTCATAAGATCTCCATTGATTCAAGACTACACAAGGTTTGATCAGCTCAAGACACCTCCTCAACACTAATAACTCAAAATTAGAGTTTGAGTTTTCACAAGGACAATTGGACTTTCAAGGCCTAAAATGACTTTCATAGATCATTTTGGATCCCCAATATTGCTCATGTCAAGTTTCAAGCTTTAGATCACATTATTGCTCAGTTAGTTGATCAGTTTACCTAAAGTCAACTATATTAGGAAAAAGTTAACTGTGGTCAATTTGCAGTCAAAATTCATAATTTTTTATCCATGTCAACATTGTGAAATCATATATGTCAACTGATCAAGTTTGGATCACAATTCCTCGAAGAAATTTGATCAGAGCATTAAAAGGGCAAAATGGTCAAAATTAGGGTTTTGATTGAGAAGGCTCAGTTCTTGACTTTTGACCAAGAAAATGACTTATTGGTTTAAGACATGATCTCAAGGATTCAAACGCACCATCTTGGCCTAATTACATAGTTCAAATCACCTCTCAATATCATTGGATTGACAGATGAATTTCAGTCAACTGATGAAAAGTCAATTATACACTAAAAAGTCAAACTTTGACTTTTTGATCAAAATCAAGTTTCAAAAATCATATTTCATCAAGACATGTCGAAATATGAAATTTGTTCATCAAGAAATTGAAAAGTCAAAGTTATCTTTGAAAAGTTAAAATTCTAGGACTTAGAAATTTTTCTAGAAGTTGGAAAGTTAACATTTTTTCATAACTTTGTGCCAAATTTCCACCATGATGCACGATGATTCAAGGAAAACTTCCAACATGAAAGTTGTAGATATAAATGAGATCTAAAACATTGTAGGGCATAACTTTTTCTATAAATTCTTGTATTTCAAGTTATAAATTTATGAAGACATGTCGATGAAACTAAAAGACTTAGTGAAATTTTGCCCTAGTTAGGAAGATTTTTGGTACTAACTTCATAGTAACTTTACACATGGTTCCAAGTTGATTCTTCAAAAATGTCAAACATAAAGGTTGTAGAGGATGTTACAAGCTTTCCAAAATGTCCAAGAAATCATCAATACCATACTTGAGCTAAGAGAATCGAAGGCAGGAAGTTAGGGTTTCAAACTTGTTTTACAAGACATATTTTGTGATGAACATGAACCAAATCCATAGCCATGCTGCATAATCCTCACTTTGCAGGCCTCAAAATTATTTTTCACTCCATAATTAATGGTTTACACAACTGATTATGCCATTATCCAAGTGCTTCAAGCTTTGTCCAAACCAATTTGCCATTTTAGAAAGAAAGTAACATATCCATTCTTGTAAAGCAAGCTTTATGCACAAAGTCAGCTTCTTGAGCTCCTAACTTATTTTCTTTGAGTACAATCCATCCAAGAAGTCAGAGGTATTGTGTTTAAAGTGGTTAACAACTCTATGAACCAAGTACAAGGCATGGAAACTTGTTTTGTCAAAAAATAACATGTTGAGCTTAAACATGTAAATTTGAATTTTGATCAACTAGAGCACTCCAAACCTTTTTCTTATAAATATATGCATTATTTATGAGCTAGTACACAAATGCTAAGGCCCTGGAACTCCCTCAAACACTCACAAACCATAAATTGCTCAAAAAACACCATTGATACACAGTTCTGACCTTGAACTTGTATCTTTCATTTCCCTCGTGCGTTTTCCATCAAAATCATTTTACAAAGCTTCTATACCTCAAATATAGTCCATCCATGTCCTTGTTTTAGAACTGTAACAACTCCATCACCATCCTCCATAACCAAAAATAGAGGTCTGCAACTTGATTTCTCCAGACCATTCCAGCCATCCATAGCTCAAGCTAAGAATTACATTAGCTTCCTAGAGGTCCAAGGAAGCTAACCTGATCATCACAACTCTTTGAAAGCAGCTCAAACTCATTTCACGATTTCCAGTTCTTGAGGTATTTTTCTAAACTTTTATCTCTTCATTTAGGCATTGTTAGGCTTTCATTTTCAAAGATAAAATGTAGATATCATTGCCCTTAAGTTGTACATATCCATAGTTTTCATTTATATTGCCTGAGCTTAGAGAATTTAAAGTTTGAATCTCTAAAAAAAGTTAGGTCAGGATTTGGTACTTTTAGAAATACATGGTCATCTTTGATTGTTAGTCCAAATTGTTTACATTTCTGAAATCCTGGTAAAATTTCTAATAAGTTTGATGTTGGAAGTTTTGAGAATGGATGAGAAATGAATGAGATACAGGGACCCTGGCTGGAGGTTGAAGATGAAGTTCATTTCTAGGAATGGATTTGTAATATATATTTATGGTTTTGTTTAAGTTAACGGATGTATAGCCACCCCCGTGGTAAGGCAGCGTGCGTTTATGGTCAAGGTCATGGGTTCAAGCCCCAGCGCTGCCATTTTGCATATTTTCCAACATTTTTCCATCTTTTTTGTTTGAACCATGCGCATTTGGGCCCTGAATCAACTGGGCTTTGTCATTTTTGTCTTTAACCCCCCTGTTTCACTAACACAACCTCTAGCCCATTTATTTTTTATTCTTTCTGATTTACAAAAAAAACAATAATGGGCCAGACTAAAAACTGTTTTTACTTTTAAACCATCCAAGTCATTTTCACACCCCCTGACTTTTACTTTTATATTTTATTTTCTTTTATTTTCTTTTATTATTATTATTATTAATATTAATAATAAAAATCCAAAAATAGTTTATTTATTTATATATCTATTATACTTATATTCTCTTATTTTTATTTTCTTTTTTATAAACTAAAAAAGACAAAAAAATAGTTTCTTAAACAAATTTAATTCTTTTCTTTAAAAAAATATTTATTAGATCTAGGTTTAGTTATTTTCTTTTTAATCAAAATTAACTTAGAATTTATGTTTTCTTTTAATTAATTAATTTCCATACTATTTTGATTAAACTTAAAACCTTTTCTAAAAAACCTAAAAATGCTTTCTTGATTAATTTTATTTCTTTTAAACTAGGGTTTAATTCTACTTATTTTAATTAATTATTTTCTTTTAGATAATTAGGTTAAAACCAAGGCTCTTTCTTAACAAAATCCAAACAAAAATCCATTTCTTTTCCATTTCTTATCCTTGTACATTATATCCCTTTCAACTCTTGTACATTATTCAAGTTTCAATATGGTTGTAATAGATAATTAGGTTTAATTTCTTGCAATCCCCATTTGTAAATTTGTATACCCCATCCCCAAATGATGTAATAGCGTAGTAAATTTACTTTCAGCAATTTATCGCTTTCATATCAATGCTAGTAAATTAGGGTTTATATGGAAAGATAAAATCAATGCTTAGAGAACCCTAATTCAAGATAAACCAAGCATGAAAAAATAAATACACTATTCACACATGCACCCCTAAGGTTAACTCCACTTGTTGCCTAAAAAATGGTCATGTTACGCAGTGGGGATGTCTTAGCAAAAACAATAAAAAATACAAGATCATAGTTCCTCGATGACGCCTCAAATGTTGCCTTACAAGTGATCTTAGTCCCACAAGAGAAATGCTAAGATATTTCACAATATTGATATCATGACTATACGATGACCCACGCTCGTCCCTTTACATCCAAATATAAGGCTTCTTACCAATCAATGGTGAGATAGCAATATCAAAGGAAGGGAGGAAATCAAGAAAAGACTTTTGAGTAGGTAGAAATGTTCTTAGTTGCTTGCTCACTTTCAAAATAAACACACACTAAACACTTTCAAAACAAACACACACCAAACACTTTCAAAACATGAAATATTTTCAAAAGTCCAACACTTTGTATATGTTCTTACAAAACGAGAACCATTGCAAAGTTTGCCTAAACAAATGCGCCTTTACAAAAATAATTTCAAAAATAACCACAAAGCACATTTTCAAACAAAGCAAGTGATCTAGCAAGAAACTAAGATCCCATAGATAACTATGGATGAAAAGGGTGCTAATACCTTCCTTTTTCATAATCTACCCCCCTAACTCAAGAAATAATCTCAAAGTTCTTTCCTGTTCTTTTCACCCTTTCTTTCATTGGATAAAAGAAAATTCGGTGGCGACTCTTGCTAATTACAATAATTGAAATCAGACGCAAAACATCCTAAGTTAGTTCTTCCACCGTATTGCATGTTCCTTTGGGTTGGTTTGAGTGTTAGTGGAAAAGGATGGCCATGATTATTGCTCGGCTAGTTATTTTACAAGTTGCCCCAATTGGCTTTCAAGACTTTTAATTGCAACCTCATTTCTTTTTTGATTGACCATCGACATTTGCATGAATTGGGTGAGTGTGTCCTCCAACTTTGAACTTCCACTTTGAGGTTATGGAGGTTGCGTGTTGTTTTGATAAAGATTTTGACGGTTTAAAGTTCTGGCATCTTGTCTCCAACCTTGTTGATAACCTTGGTTGTTTCCTCTTTGTTAGTAACCTTGGTTGTTTTGATAAGGTTGTTATCTTCCTTGATAGCCTTGATTTTGATTTTGGTTACCCATATAATTCACTTCCTCATCAAACGGAGGACAATACCCCATTTGATGATATCTATTCCACAACTCACATGAAGCAACTTGTTTTTGTTTGCTAGGAAGCTCTTGTATTTCTTTAATTTGATGAGGAAGTCTAGACATTTTCTTGGTGAGCTCTTCCACTTGTTGAGAAAGCAACTTGTTTTGAGCTAATATTGCATCATTGGTCCCCAATTCAAGAACCCCCCGGCTTCTTTTGTGAATACCCTCGGTTAGTTTGAACTTTGTGATCATTTCTAGCCATCTTATCAATAATTTCAGTTGCCTCCTCTGAAAGAACCACCCGTGGTTGCATCTAACAAGAGTTTTGGTTGAGGTAGAAGACCATTGTGAAAGATATGTATTTGAGTGGTATCATTGAAACCATGACTCAGACACTTCCTAAGAATTCATTTATACCTCTCCCATGCTTTATTAAGAGACTCATTTCCACCTTGTGACAATACAAAAATTGCAGGTTTTAGCTTCCATGAATATGGATTGTGGAAAAAATCTCTCAAGAAATTTCACATCTAGAACATTCCATTCTATCATTGTTTGAGTAGGTTGATCAAGGTATCAATCCTTATCCTTCCCAATCAAAGAATGCGATAATAATATCTTGAAAACTTGTTCTTTCTCCCTTCGAGAGAACTAATTCCACCCGCAATTTCATAGAACTTTGTGAGATGAGTGTACGAGTCTTCATGATCAAGACCAGTGAATGGATTTGAATACCAAATTTGAAGTATGTTGTTCTTCATCTTAGAATGCCTCACATTGTTAGAATTGCAAGCAAACTGAGCATTCCTCCTTGGACTATTGGTACATGGACCTCTTAGAGGTGGTGGTGGATCCTCCATAACTTCTTCTTGCCTTAGATGTGTTGAAGAAGTGTAAGTTTCTTCTCTTTCTCTCCTTTCTTTGTCTAACTTTCTTCTCCTTCTGGTTTTTCTATTAAGTCTCCGAGAAGTCCTTTCGATTTCAGGGTCAAAAAGGAGTTGATCTTTGGGTACACATCCGCGCATAAACAGAAATATGAAACACAAGCCAAACAAGTGAAAAATAAAAGATATTATAATAGTAACAAAGTAACTTAAAACAATAGAACTATTGCAATACTTACAATATCAAACGCCAATCCCCGACAACATCGCCATTTTATTGAAACACTTTTACAAGGTAAGTATTTCCGTTATCGTATCCACAGGGATTGGGTGATACTACCTCCGTTTTACAGTTGAAATTGTTTTAAGTAAAGGATATAAAAGGGTTTTAGTTTCACAATGTAACAACTGCATGAAAAGTGATAAATAACGGTAAAAATAGTTTAGGTTTTTAAAACGACTTGTAAAAGCATGTCAAGATTAGGGTTTATTAACCTAGTTCGTACGTACTTTCTTAATAGAGCATGTGAACTTATTAACAATCAATATAAACATGTATCCTCTCAATATGATTTATCTCTAAAACGATATTATGAGTTTTACCATATTGATCCTTAGATGATATCGCATACTAACTATCAGTGATAACTTTGAAAGCTTGACGCAAGTAAATACCAACTCATAAAAATTCTTTTAGAGTTTGGTTGTTGATAGATGAAAACTTAGGTCACGATTTGAAACATATTTGCCAATAATGATCCAAATCAAACATATGCCATAAAAAGCAAAGATATTCACCATATATTAATCATTAACTTGTTCACATACAAAGTATCAAAATAAATACATACAAATAAAGGTTAAATACCTCCAATCTTGACACTAGGAAGGATTTAGCTACCCATAAGCATGGTAGCTTGAGAAACAAGTAAAAGACAAAGCTTTAGAAGCATCAAACTTGAAAAAATCAAAGATTAAATCTTTAAAGCGTTGGATTTGAGCTACAAATAAAGAAAAATCACTTTTTAACCTAAAAGGGCAATTTTTGGTGTTTGGAGAAAGTATAATGATCAGAAAAATATCTTCAAGGGCTACTTATACAACTTAGTGGACTGACTGTGCTAAGCTGGCTGAGCCAACTTAGCAGACTAAAAATCACAACCCCTGCCAAAGGAAATCTTCATGCAGCATGCTACAAGATGGGCTTAGCGGGCTCAGGAAAAATTCCTCCAAAATTTTGACTTTTGAGCCATGCTTGTCTAATACTCCAAAGCTTCTAACAAAGTCATTATACCTACAAGAATGAGCACAAAAGTAAACAAACCAAACTAATTACAAACATAAGCCAATGATTATTTATTTACACTTATTTGAAAGCATAAACACTACTAATCAATGAAAAAATGTTTAAAGGATCACAAAATTACTAAATATCCATATTTTAGTCTTTAACAATCACTACCAATTAATATAGCATATACTTTATTTTCTATATGTATGTTATACGAGGTGTTACAATTGGTATCAGAGCAGGTCGGTTCTTGATCCAGCCTTGAAACACCATAAGTAAATCAATTTTTGCCTCATGTGTGTGTTTGTCAACACGATTCTTAATGTCACAATATATAGTATTGGGCTTGATCAAACTTATTCTATATATGTGGTAGGTAGGATCATGGTTGAGTGACCACGAGTACTCTGAAGGTTTGGTAGAGCTTGCATTTTAAGGGTATGTTGAAGCCAAGAGTTAGAAGCAAGTAAAATCGGTAAGCTCGATTAAAGTTGTAGCAAGATTTGTGTTTTAAATATGGAAGTTCGGGGTGGTGTATGGTTCGAACAATACTATAGGTTAGAAGGAGTCGGAAGTTAAAGATTTCTACTGGACGAATTCTCCAGAGTTTTGTTAAATGTGTGAGCTTGTTAGTAGAACAAGATTGACTCACTAGTATGGAACAAGTACTATAAGAAACTCCATACAGTGAGGGAGAAAGGATGGTTTTGCATCACGTATGTCACAAGGCTCAAAGACGCGGTGGTGTACCGGTGTATTAGCTTGTAAGGCCACTAGAAAATCTTGGAAGAACATTAGTACTTTAGGGACTGTGTTTGAAATGGTACCTTCCAAATGGTGGAAGGCATGAGAGGTTTTGAAAGTCAGCATCTTAGTGAAGGTCTAAGAAATTAGTGAAGTATGCAAACATACGCGGGGAAATGAAATCATATTCCAAGGGGAACATGGCTGCACTAGACAAAGGGTGGGAGATAGACCAAGTGTACCAATTCTTAGAAAGAATATTGCGTTCAAGATAGTTCATCGGAGATTCAGTGCTAGTAAGTGACCGTTATGGAAATTTTGAACTATCTAAGGATTAGTTGTAAGAGGTTTGTATCGAAAGAGTGAGAAAGCATTATATCCAAGGAATTCTAGTAGAATGGTTTTATGATTGAAGTTAAGAGGATTACCTTAGAAAGAGATATAAATTCAGAGTTAGGGAACAATTTAAATCTTGTGATACAACTATCGTAATGAGTTGCATTTCCATAAATGTATAATGGGATTATTAAGGATTTATCAAAGTTAAGATATGAGTGTGAAGTCGATGATTGTTCATATATGAAGATTTCTAGAGTATGAGGTGAAGTAGAGAGAGATATATTTTGGTACTAAGAAAGTATGTGATAGTAGTATTCAGGTGACGAGTATATATTTTTGGGTTATCTTGTATTGATGTGGTTGTGGAGTATCACACACAGTAGTCGAGCAGATGCGTGTTGTGTATTGAGAATCCATGTACGTGGAAAGAAATGGATATCAAGCTAAGCTTGAGTAGAAAACTAAGTGTGTACTGTGAAACAGATTACATCACATGACCTTGTAAGAAGGCGACAATGTTGTCAGTTGAAAGCCATCTAGACAAGTAACCTCTGTGTGATGAAGCATGTAGTGGATGTTTGGTTTGAAAGAGAATCTAAGTCAATAAGAGTGTGGGGATGTCAAGTTTTATCTTGAGTGCATATAATTGGTTGACAATAGTAGGATTGGCTTATTCGAAGTTAGGTTGTTGTTTATTTTACTATGTAATGTTTGGATTGATTGATCAAGGAGTCTGATGTTCACACCTTGTTGGAACTAAGTGCATCTAGAAATTCATTTGGTGTACCTTTATGAGTGTATAAGTTTGAGAATGGAGTTACAATTTAATGCAAGTGAGATTGGTACTTTTAAAATTGGAACCTTTGAAGATGTATTGTGTAGTTAATCATCTGTAGAGATGTCAAAGAAGTTTGACGTGAAAAATCTATCCTAGTGAACCGATTTCAATGAGTAAGTTTTGGGTGTATCACTTTTATGAATAATGATAACTATAAGGAGTGAATTGGAGGAGACTTGTTAAGTAGTGAATTCAATGAGATTGGTTGAGTATCTTAGTAATGTGTTGGTAAGGTGTAAGTGGGTAAATCATAGTATGACATTAGATAATTTCCTCAAATACGTTGCCTTAGATGTAGACCCCCATGAGAGAGATACTTGGTGTGTATAATGCTACCCTACCATATCAAAAATATTCATGAGTTATCATTCCAAGATAGATTTTGAATGAGGAATTTCATATGTTAAGCATGTAATTCAGATTGTGTATGTGTAAGGACGTGAGCTCAAATTATTTTTGTAAGATGGAACAGGACGATCGGGTTGAATGATTTTGGTTAGTAAGTGCGATGTAATCTCAAGATGTGTGTTGTACCCCAAAATTTGCCCTCCCATATTTCTCAAAACATTTCAAGAAAATTCACAAGTCCAACCCGGCGCGTTATATTCAGGTGTTCTTTCGCCAAGATATCTCTGATAACATATTCTCAAATTCAGGTTCGGCTCAAGAGTCAATTCTTTAAAGAAGGTATCCGAATGTGTGAGTTTTCTTGAAGAAATATAGTGAAAAAGTGTGCTGAAAGTGCAGTTTTTACGCGCTAAAAAAATCATAACTTGAAGATCGTGACTCGTTTTGAACCCGTTCCGGTGGCCAAAATTCCGTCTTGACATTATCTACATTTTCATCTCTCACGGCTGGAAGCCAATTTTGATCAGAAGGTCTTCAAAAATGTGGATTTATCAAGTATTTTCGTGCAGAAATTTGTGACAGAAGTTTATTTGCGTCATGTTCAAAAAATCATAACTTGGTCGATTTTCATCGTATCGAGCTGGTTCCGGTGCCAAAATTTCACAAATTGAGTTGACTACATTTTCACAGAAGGAATTGAGTTCAAACGGTATTCAAAAGGCCTTCGTTTTTTGCTCAGAGTGCGTGACACGCTGAAAATCCTGAATGCTGAATATTATTTCATCTGGGCCGAAACTTCGAAAATTCATAACTCGGTCAATTTTTATCGGATTGGGCTCATACTTTTACACAAGGTCCCTGACTCATAGATCTACAACTTTGCTTCAAAAGTCGAGACCAAATTATGCACCGATCAATACCAGTTTTTTATTGAAGAACGTGTCAGAGTCGATACTAGAGCCCAAAATAAGTTTGTCTGAGCTGAAACTTCAAAAATTCATAACTAATTCACCGTTTATCCGATTGAGTCGATTTTCGGACAGGAGTTAGTTCTCGATATCGGCTACATTTTGTCTTCACATTTCAACTTCAAAAAATGCACTTAAGTCCCTGCGATTTAGCCTGGAAAATGACGAATTCAAGTGAATATTAGAGACCCAATTGCACATTCAAAGCCCATTTGCTTTACCCTAATTTTCATTATATAATCACCTTCTTTTCACACAAACCAGGGAGGAGAAAAAAGAGGAAAAAAACCTTGCCACAACACTGTTGGAATATCAAACTCTTTCAAGAACCCTAAAACCTTGAAATCCTTACTACAAATCCCTCTCTCACTACAAACAAGCCATCTCAGTTACAAACCAACATCTTATTACTTCTTCAGTAAGGGTAAGGCTGGCTTGATCTCCATGATCCAAAGGGCATAAAAGCATTCATGTCACTATTTTTCCAGTAAGGGTAAGGTTGATTTGATCTCCATGATCAAAAGGGTATAATCATTCATACATGCCATATTGTGCCTAAACATTAAATTTCTTCATATGTTGGTTTTATTTGAATTTTTATGATTTTATTTAATGTGTTCATGAGGTTCAACACTGCAGATTTAGACAGGATCTCATGCAGGTTCATTAAGGAACGTTGAGGCTGAAAGCCAAATGGCCAAAAGGCCAAAAGCCAAATGGCCAAAGTAGAACATTCTATGCATGACACCAATACATGGCGAGGCAGACATTAAGCCAGAGAGGCAGACATTAAGCCAGAGATTAAGGGAACGTTGAAGCCAGAACACAAATGGCCAAAAGCCAAAAGCCAAAAGCCAATTGGCCAAAGTAGAACAACTTATGCATGAAACTCAATCCAATGGCCAAAGAATGCAGACCACGGTACTCAGGAGTCAATACTTCAAAAAACCTCCCCTTGGGCCAGACACCCCCTACGGTTTGCTCAATTTTTAATTTTTATTTGTTTTTCCTTTTTATTCTTTTAATTGTTTTTTAATTGTTTTCTTTTAATTCCATAAAATAATTTTCATAATAAATATAAAATACAGAAAAATCAAAAAAATGTTTATTTTATTAATATTAATTTTACTATTATTATTTTTGTAAATAAACTTTAAACAATTAATTAGATTAATTTAGGTTTCAAAACTTTAATATTTTTCATAATAAATTAAATATGTAGAAATTAGGGTTTTTAACTTTTTCATCATTTTTTTTAATAAATAATTTTCTCATCATTATTATTATTACTAACTACTAATTTATTTTGTAAATAAACATGTACATAAATTCTTTAGTAAATTAAGTTAAACTTTAACATTTTCGTTAATAATTAAAAAACTTAGAATTAGAGTTTCTTTTAATTTTAATTTTCTTTATTTCATAAATACAAAAAAAACTAAAAAACATTTCTTTCCTTTTATTAAATAATTAATTAGCTTTTTAATTTCATTTAATTTCTTTAAAGGGTCCAACGCCCTAGTCTTGTTTTTAATTATTTAATTGCGCATATTTACCTTATTTCGCTTAATTCATTATGTATCTCTCTCAAAGCCGTGTAAACAATTGCTCGCACTTTTATTTTATTGCTTTATTTATTTTCCGTCAAATCGGGTCCGGTTTAATTTTGGCGATGTGGACCCGCGCCATTTGTAATAGTTTAGATTTATTTTCCCGCAAATATTAAACTGTTAAATAAGCATGAAAGAATGTATGGACTTAAAATAAAATCAAGTGTAGATCACAACAAACATGACAAGACAAATATCAATGAAAACGACACACGAATCGCACACACCACCCCTAGGGTACGCCTCACTGTTGCCTTTCGAAAGGTGATCGTCGAGTAGAGGACGTCTTAGTAAGTCCTCATGATCCGGGAACCTGGCATGAGGGTAGCTTCTAAGGTGTCTTCCCATTGCTCCGGTGATCACCATGTCCCTACAAACTCGAATTGACCCGAACACCTCCAACGGTGGTGCTACCTACCTCTCAATGGTGGGATGGCACTACTCTTAAGGACATCTACACAGACGAATTCCTTAGGGTAGGTAGGTTTTCAAGGATACTTGCTCTCTTCAAAAACAAACAAAAAACCTTTTCGCACCAACACTTTTCAAAAGCTTTCAAAGCAAATTTTTCAAACACTCTGACGTACGAGTCGAACTGAAATTTTTCAAAGAAACTTTTTAAAACCCACATTGAAAAGCAAGCAAACACTTTTTGAAAACACATTGAGCAAGTATCTAAGAGCCCATGGATAACCATGGATAGAAAGGGTGCTAACACCTTCCCTTTCTATAACCTACCTCCCGAACCGAGAGCAATCTCTATAAGGAATTTTTCTGTGCTTTTGTCCTTTCCATTTGGAGAAAATAAAAGACGGTGGCGACTCTTGCTTCCGCGACATTTCGCGAACCAGCGTTAAACAGTCAGTTCCAGATCCACCGATCACAGAACTGGCGACTCTGCTGGGGATTTAAACTTAAAGTGGGGTGTACCTTAGGATTAAGATCACTGTGTTTTCAATTGTCTTCTTTGCTTGCTTTACTATTGTGGGTTGTATCGGAGTTACATAGATCCTAACCCAGATCTGGGGATACCCTGTTAGGTAGCATAAGCTGTGAGGGACCTGTCCGGCGTATACCGACATGGGTGAAGCAGTGGCTACATTGGTGTGGCGCCTTGGTCTGTACCGATATCCCTCGTGTTGAAACGGGGAGAATATGGGTCTTCCAAGGAGTCATTAAGCACCAACAGACCTTAGAACCTTAAATGACACAACTTGGCCATTAGAACAGTAGCAGTATGCTACGCCCATCGAGGCTAAACTCTCGTGATGGTTCCGGCCGCAAGAAAAGATTGCGATGCTGGAGTTATGACCGATTGAGGTTAGTCAATGATATTGGGATCCTCTAAGAACCCGGTTACTTTTGATTAGGACAGGTTGAACCTACCAACTTCAAGAGGGTACTACCCAAACCTCATGCTGGCCTTAAACCTTAAGGGCTTCTCTTGTGTGACTGGTGTGCCTTCGTACTTGACTATATGCATGCTTGTTACCTAACACGTGTTTCTTGCAGGTTTTGTTTTAGTCCTTAACTGGGACTCATGACAGGTTTTACTTGTTTCTTGTAGGGTGTGGTTTGCAGTCCTTAATTGGGACTCACAACAGGGTTACATACATTACCCCATGCATAGCATAACATCATACCATTGCATACATCCTAACCCATTTCAAGGATCTCAAGGGCTTGTGATGCAGGTCATGGTGAATCAACTATCCCAGCAAGGGGCAGGGAGGATTTATTTTCCTCTAGCCAAGGTTGTCAGAGGCTATGACCCACTGGATATGGTGAGCCTTTGACCCTTGAAGAAGGACTCTCAACAACAGGAAGTACCTTCAATCAAGTTACCGGTTTTCAACTCTAACAAGTTTCTCTGTTTACCCAGCGAGGTCCTTGAAATCATTGCATGCACGTCACACATATCATTGCATAACAGGTACCCTTTCTCTGCAGGTTACTTACCTTCTTCGCTGTTTATTTCAGCCGATCGTCATGAATCCTGAATCATCAGCTGAGCAGTCTATCAAGGCCCTCCAGGCCCAGAATGCCCAATTCCAAGGGCTAATCATGAACTTGACCCAGGGGCAACAAGATCTGAAAGCTTTGCTCTTGAAGAAGGAAAAGAAGAAGAAGAGGACTGTTTTGTTCAGCCCTAGACGCAGATCTGGGAATACACCGCAGACTGAAACTGAGAGGACTACCCCATCTGTGAGGGAAAGCAGTCACCATGAGAGGGAGGTGCCTAGTCCAGTGGTCTCCGACAACGAGACAGATTTCAACAACGAACAATACCCTCCGGCTGAGGATAAATACAAACAGTTGGAAGACCGGCTCAGTGCTATGGAGATACAAAAAGTGCCCGGCCTGGACTTTGAGGATCTAGGTCTGTCTTCTGGGGTAGTGATCCCGCGCAAATTCAAGGTACCCGCCTTTGCTAAATACGATGGGGCATCCTGTCCTAAGTTGCATCTCAGGGCTTATACAAGGAGGATCCAGCCCTATACAGCTGACAAAACCTATGGATCCATTTCTTCCAAGAGAGTCTTTCGGGGACTCAGCTCGAGTGGTTCTATCAACTGAATGGAGCCAACATCCGTACCTGGGAAGACTTAGCCACTGCATTTTACAAACACTACCAGTATAATGCCGACCTCGCTCCCACGCGTACTCAGCTTCAGGGGATGTCTATGGGTACAGGCGAAGGCTTCAAAAAGTATGCTCAAAAATGGAGGGACCTTGCTGGAAGGGTACAACCACCTCTGACTGACCGCGAGCTCGTCGACATGTTCTTGGGGACTCTGTCTGGTCCATTCTTCAACCACCTAATTGGGAATTCTGCTGCTGGGTTTACAGATCTTGTCTTGACTGGGGAAAGAATCGAAGCTGGTATCAAGTCGGGGAAGATTCAAGAAACCGCACCTGATGATGCTCAGAAAAAGCCCCACAGTGGGAAGAAGGAGTCCAATGCTATACATGGTAAAAAGGGTCGTCATGATGCAGGGGCAATCCAGATTTCTGATCCCACGCCCGTTCAACCAAGAAAGAGCAATAGGCGTAGGATAAAGCATCAAGATAGGAAGTATACTGACATCAACATGTCTTTGTCTCAGGCATTACAGCAATTGCTGAGAGCAAAACTGATCACACTAAAGGATCCTCCTCAAAATCCTGACACTTCCTCTCCCAAGTACAACCCGGGTGTAAGATGTGCCTACCATTCTGACAGTCCTGGACATGACACCAACGACTGTTGGACCTTGAAGAACAAGATCCAGGATTTGATTGACGCCAAGGAGGTCGAGTTCGAACACTGATCCTACACCAAATCATCGAGAATGTCTTTTGTTCATTCAAATGTTCAAGTTGTATTTTTCTTTGATTGTTTCAAACATTTATTCAAGTTAAACATTGTTATCACATTAATGCATCGCTTATGTCTATTTTGAATCAATATATTCGTATTCATTAAATGCAAATTATTTTCATATTTTTTCTGATGTCAACTCTTGATCTAAAATTCTAAGCCTCTTGAGGGAGGATGACGAAAACGATACCACCATCTACAGTATGCTTTTGAACAAACCCCGCTGAGGAGGTACAGGCATTGTTTCAATCCCTAAACACTGGAGTTATAAGGAAGATAATCCCTCGTCAACCCATCAGAGCCAAAGAAGTAGGAGTTTTTATTCTCGAAAATCAAAACCCTTAATCATAACCCGGGGCAGGGTAGTCTCTCAGTCGATCCAAGTGCATGACGAATGGCACCGAAGAGATCTTTACAAAACGAACAAAGACAGTGATGGTTCAGAATAAGCAAAAGGACAGGCAGTCATTATCAAAAAAAATCATAAACGAAAAGCCCAAGAAGTCAAAACCTATAAGAAGGGACTTATGAAACCGGGGCATCCCGCTGACTGTAATTCCAAAAAGGAAACAGTTCAGGCAAAAAAAATAGGGATAATCAAAAAAGGAAAGAGGTCTCACAAACCCTCCACAAAAAAGGAAATGACTGCCTAAATTGTCAACATCCGAACCATCATCGGAATATCAGAGCAAAGACTCAAACAAGGTCTAACGAATGATCAACTGAGTTTAGGTTTGGAGAACATCACGAAGAACGGGTGGGTACAAATAATTTGAGCCTTTATCCTTTGTTTCTTAAACCGTGAACCAGGCCACGCTACAACCCTTAAAAGTCCTAGCTGAAGCATGGGTTAGCTCGAAAGCATACTGTCACGAAAGGTATCCTGACTCCTTAAGGCTTGCTGTAAAATAACGAGTTGACATCATGTTTTACGAACGTTCACATGTTTTATGAAAAAGAATGCATTTTCAAAATCTTCAAGACAGACATAGGCTTTGCATTTTTAACATAACTTTGTTTGCATATGACTTTTTGTTTGAACAGCAGAGAAGTTCGCACGACGAATATCTTATGAACAAAAGTCTTCTCCACAAAAGAGTCACCTCAAATGGAAGAAAGCATCTCCAATCAAGGGGCAGACATGATCAGGGTCTATTACCTGGGGCAATCCAATCAAGATTCGGAGAATCTCTCAAAGACCAAATAGCCGGGGGCAAATCTCCGCCCGAGTCACTTGGGGCACTCCAGCAACGAATCTTGCCTGATCAAACATCTTCTGGTAGCATGGAAAAATACTTCTAACAGGGGCAGCTTCCTACATTCCCTGAACGTGGACATAGTCGAAAAATACTACGCAAAATCAAAGACCCGCTAGGTTGACATACCTAGGCAAAAATAAGGGCTTCCCGGCGAACCAAAAGGGTTCGGGCAAAATGAAGGGATGAAATGAAAAATCTGTACACCCGGCAAGTCGAAAACCTGAAAAGGCGGCTTGGGCAAAAATGGGTATCCCGGTGGACTGAAAACCCGAAAGGGCGGTCCAGGCAAAAGTTAGGGATTAAAGCGTACGACTATGTCCTGCCATCTGTCTACCAGAAGAAGGTTTGTCCATCAACAACTATCAAGCACCTCCACAGGTATCTTCCGCTCCCGCATCAGAAACAGGGGCAATAATGGGTGGTCTAAGCAATCTGATTGCTCTGTCCTCTAAGGGGTCAAGGTAGGGACCGTGGAAGAACATAACCAACACAGTTCAAAACTTCCCCAGGAGAGTCCAATCCAATTTCCCAGGAAAGTTGGAATTCATATCCCCAAGCAGTAAGCTCATCCCCAGTAGATTCTGGAAGCTTATCCTCGCAAAGCACGAACGCGTCGCCCGACTTTATTTAAAGAGTTATTTCCTCAACAGGATATAACTGGGTTATCCTCAGCCAAAAGCCACGGAAAGAGCGTCGCCGACAAGGTCTTCCTATCCCCAGCGAAGTCTATCAATACTCCCAATACAGCAAGGGTCTCCCCAGCAAATTATTATCAACACTCAGCAAGGCATCCCTCTTCTCACAGAGTATTGCTTCCCAGCATGGTCGCTAGAGTACCTTTTCTCCCCGCAGAATCTTCCATTTACCAAGTTTATTCCGCAACGGAGTCATCTTCTCCTACCGGTATTCTTGCAGTTATCATCCCCAGCGGAAGCAAAATCCATTCTTCAACATCAGCCCAGGATACGACTTCCCGGCACCCGTCAAGGATTTACTTTCCCAGACGAAAAACACATTCATAAAACGTCGCATACATCATTATAGCATGCATAGACGCATCATATCACCCCAATCTCATTTATTTTTGAGAACATCTTAAAATCATGCAATTCACGCATTATGACATTGCATACAACTAATTCTTTACTTTTTCAGGAAAGAACGATCAACAAATAAAAGTCTTTACCCGTTGAGGTAGTAATCGTCCCAGATTCCTTCATCACCCTGCTGAGGTAGTAATCGTCCCAGATTCCTTCATCATCCTGCTGAGGTAGTAATCGTCCCAGATTCCTTCATCATCCTATTGAGGTAGTAATCGTCCCAGATTCCTTCATCATCCTGCTGAGGTAGTAATCGTCCCAGATTCCTTCATCGCCCTGCTGAGGTAGTAATCGTCCCAGATTCCTTCATCATATATTTGGAGTAGCAATCATCCCAGATTCCTTCATCGTCCTGCTGAGGTAGTAATCGTCCCAGATTCCTTCATCATTCTGCCGAGGTAGTAATCGTCCCAGATTCCTTCGTCATATATTTGGAGTAGCAATCGTCCCAGATTCCTTCGTCATATATTTGGAGTAGAAATCGTCCCAGATTCCTTCATCGCCCTGCTGAGGTAGTAATCGTCCCAGATTCCTTCATCATATATTTGGAGTAGTAATCGTCCCAGATTCCTTCATCGCCCTGCTGAGGTAGTAATCGTCCCAGATTCCTTCATCATATATTTGGAGTAGCAATCGTCCCAGATTCCTTCATCATCCTATTGAGGTAGTAATCGTCCCAGATTCCTTCATCATCCTGCTGAGGTAGTAATCGTCCCAGATTCCTTCATCGCCCTGCTGAGGTAGTAATCGTCCCTGATTCCTTCATCATATATTTGGAGTAGCAATCGTCCCAGATTCCTTCATCATATATTTGGAGTAGCAATCGTCCCAGATTCCTTCATCATCCTATTGAGGTAGTAATCGTCCCAGATTCCTTCATCATCCTGCTGAGGTAGTAATCGTCCCAGATTCCTTCATCATTCTGCCGAGGTAGTAATCGTCCCAGATTCCTTCGTCATAGATTTGGAGTAGCAATCGTCTCAGATTCCTTCATCACATCCTTATCAAACAAAAAAGCCTTCTCTAGTCCAGCTAAATCGACTCCCAACAGATTTTTCTGATAAAAACTCAGTAGAACCTATGGTTCCCTCTCCAATGGTGTGTGAGGTGGTAAGTCCTTTTCAGATGTTTCCCTCTCCGACGATGAGTGTGAGGTGATAGTCTCCTATGGTTCCCTCTCCAACGGTGTGTGAGGTGGTAAGTCCTTTTCAGATGTTTCCCTCTCCGACGATGAGTGTGAGGTGATCATTCCTTTCAGATTATAATTGCCTATGGTTCTCTGCCCAATACTGCGAAGATAATAATTCCCATCAAGATTTTTCTCAACGAGCGTTGTTGAGATTAAAGTCGCCCAAGGTTCCCTTACCATTCATGCTAAGGTAGTAACCATCCCTGGTTCATTCATCAGCGTTTGAAACTCCAGACTCAGCTCCTGTAACCAGTCAGGACACATCTATACCAAGGATCTAAAATCAGCTCCTGCAACGTGTCAGGTACTCATTTTTCTTTTGCAGGTAAGCAGGTTCTCGCTAAGGAATCTCTTACGCGATCAACGTCCAGATGGCATCTATAAGCCCATCACCCTATCCAGCAACCTCTAAATGGCATCTATAAGCCCATTCCATCATCACTGCTACTATGTGAGCGCAAATTTCTGGGCACTCTAGTGTCCAATCATCTTCCCCCCTCGGATTACGAAAGGCACGTCAGCCAATCTGCATCCTCAGGTCTAAGAAGATTGAACAGGGGCAACTGTTGTACCCCAAAATTTGCCCTCCCATATTTCTCAAAACATTTCAAGAAAATTCACAAGTCCAACCCGGCGCGTTATATTCAGGTGTTCTTTCGCCAAGATATCTCTGATAACATATTCTCAAATTCAGGTTCGGCTCAAGAGTCAATTCTTTAAAGAAGGTATCCGAATGTGTGAGTTTTCTTGAAGAAATATAGTGAAAAAGTGTGCTGAAAGTGCAGTTTTTACGCGCTAAAAAAATCATAACTTGAAGATCGTGACTCGTTTTGAACCCGTTCCGGTGGCCAAAATTCCGTCTTGACATTATCTACATTTTCATCTCTCACGGCTGGAAGCCAATTTTGATCAGAAGGTCTTCAAAAATGTGGATTTATCAAGTATTTTCGTGCAGAAATTTGTGACAGAAGTTTATTTGCGTCATGTTCAAAAAATCATAACTTGGTCGATTTTCATCGTATCGAGCTGGTTCCGGTGCCAAAATTTCACAAATTGAGTTGACTACATTTTCACAGAAGGAATTGAGTTCAAACGGTATTCAAAAGGCCTTCGTTTTTTGCTCAGAGTGCGTGACACGCTGAAAATCCTGAATGCTGAATATTATTTCATCTGGGCCGAAACTTCGAAAATTCATAACTCGGTCAATTTTTATCGGATTGGGCTCATACTTTTACACAAGGTCCCTGACTCATAGATCTACAACTTTGCTTCAAAAGTCGAGACCAAATTATGCACCGATCAATACCAGTTTTTTATTGAAGAACGTGTCAGAGTCGATACTAGAGCCCAAAATAAGTTTGTCTGAGCTGAAACTTCAAAAATTCATAACTAATTCACCGTTTATCCGATTGAGTCGATTTTCGGACAGGAGTTAGTTCTCGATATCGGCTACATTTTGTCTTCACATTTCAACTTCAAAAAATGCACTTAAGTCCCTGCGATTTAGCCTGGAAAATGACGAATTCAAGTGAATATTAGAGACCCAATTGCACATTCAAAGCCCATTTGCTTTACCCTAATTTTCATTATATAATCACCTTCTTTTCACACAAACCAGGGAGGAGAAAAAAGAGGAAAAAAACCTTGCCACAACACTGTTGGAATATCAAACTCTTTCAAGAACCCTAAAACCTTGAAATCCTTACTACAAATCCCTCTCTCACTACAAACAAGCCATCTCAGTTACAAACCAACATCTTATTACTTCTTCAGTAAGGGTAAGGCTGACTTGATCTCCATGATCCAAAGGGCATAAAAGCATTCATGTCACTATTTTTCCAGTAAGGGTAAGGTTGATTTGATCTCCATGATCAAAAGGGTATAATCATTCATACATGCCATATTGTGCCTAAACATTAAATTTCTTCATATGTTGGTTTTATTTGAATTTTTATGATTTTATTTAATGTGTTCATGAGGTTCAACACTGCAGATTTAGACAGGATCTCATGCAGGTTCATTAAGGAACGTTGAGGCTGAAAGCCAAATGGCCAAAAGGCCAAAAGCCAAATGGCCAAAGTAGAACATTCTATGCATGACACCAATACATGGCGAGACAGACATTAAGCCAGAGAGGCAGACATTAAGCCAGAGATTAAGGGAACGTTGAAGCCAGAACACAAATGGCCAAAAGCCAAAAGCCAAAAGCCAATTGGCCAAAGTAGAACAACTTATGCATGAAACTCAATCCAATGGCCAAAGAATGCAGACCACGGTACTCAGGAGTCAATACTTCAAAAAACCTCCCCTTGGGCCAGACACCCCCTACGGTTTGCTCAATTTTTAATTTTTATTTGTTTTTCCTTTTTATTCTTTTAATTGTTTTTTAATTGTTTTCTTTTAATTCCATAAAATAATTTTCATAATAAATATAAAATACAGAAAAATCAAAAAAATGTTTATTTTATTAATATTAATTTTACTATTATTATTTTTGTAAATAAACTTTAAACAATTAATTAGATTAATTTAGGTTTCAAAACTTTAATATTTTTCATAATAAATTAAATATGTAGAAATTAGGGTTTTTAACTTTTTCATCATTTTTTTTAATAAATAATTTTCTCATCATTATTATTATTACTAACTACTAATTTATTTTGTAAATAAACATGTACATAAATTCTTTAGTAAATTAAGTTAAACTTTAACATTTTCGTTAATAATTAAAAAAACTTAGAATTAGAGTTTCTTTTAATTTTAATTTTCTTTATTTCATAAATACAAAAAAAACTAAAAAACATTTCTTTCCTTTTATTAAATAATTAATTAGCTTTTTAATTTCATTTAATTTCTTTAAAGGGTCCAACGCCCTAGTCTTGTTTTTAATTATTTAATTGCGCATATTTACCTTATTTCGCTTAATTCATTATGTATCTCTCTCAAAGCCGTGTAAACAATTGCTCGCACTTTTATTTTATTGCTTTATTTATTTTCCGTCAAATCGGGTCCGGTTTAATTTTGGCGATGTGGACCCGCGCCATTTGTAATAGTTTAGATTTATTTTCCCGCAAATATTAAACTGTTAAATAAGCATGAAAGAATGTATGGACTTAAAATAAAATCAAGTGTAGATCACAACAAACATGACAAGACAAATATCAATGAAAACGACACACGAATCGCACACACCACCCCTAGGGTACGCCTCACTGTTGCCTTTCGAAAGGTGATCGTCGAGTAGAGGACGTCTTAGTAAGTCCTCATGATCCGGGAACCTGGCATGAGGGTAGCTTCTAAGGTGTCTTCCCATTGCTCCGGTGATCACCATGTCCCTACAAACTCGAATTGACCCGAACACCTCCAACGGTGGTGCTACCTACCTCTCAATGGTGGGATGGCACTACTCTTAAGGACATCTACACAGACGAATTCCTTAGGGTAGGTAGGTTTTCAAGGATACTTGCTCTCTTCAAAAACAAACAAAAAACCTTTTCGCACCAACACTTTTCAAAAGCTTTCAAAGCAAATTTTTCAAACACTCTGACGTACGAGTCGAACTGAAATTTTTCAAAGAAACTTTTTAAAACCCACATTGAAAAGCAAGCAAACACTTTTTGAAAACACATTGAGCAAGTATCTAAGAGCCCATGGATAACCATGGATAGAAAGGGTGCTAACACCTTCCCTTTCTATAACCTACCTCCCGAACCGAGAGCGATCTCTTTTAAGGAATTTTTCCGTGCTTTTGTCCTTTCCAATTGGAGAAAATAAAAGACGGTGGCGACTCTTGCTTACCGCGACATTTCGCGAACCAGCGTTAAACAGTCAGTTCCAGATCCACCGATCACAATGTGTAACTAAGTTGTGTACCTCTGTGAGTAGTATTAGAAACTCACATTTTCATCCTTGATTGGTTAAAGTTCCATGGAAGCGTTGTCTTGTCAATGACTTGAAGTTACCTAACGATATTATTTCATCATTTAGTATAGATCACATTTCAGCAGAAGTAGAGAGTGGGTAAGAACCCTATAGAGTCTTTAGTATGGAATAGAGTTGTAAGAAATGGGTATTTCCATACTAAGTTGGATTAAGAGTAACCAGTACATGATATTTATGAAGTTTTTATGTTCTTATGGTCATAGTTGTGTGACTTTTGTGTATCTATCCTTCACAGTTGTTGGTTATGTTATCCATCTTTGTGTCGATAAGAAGTTTATTATGCCTGTGAATGTTTGGTAAAGTTCTGGTACTATTTTAGGATAATAGGTATTTAGAGGAAAATGTGAATCTCCTATAAAGGGAATTAAGCTAGTCAATAGAGAGTGATGAATGTAATAGCATAATGCAGTTCATAGAGGATCAGAGAGATAACTGCTCGTAGGAATGGAAGTAAGACAATCTCATACCAATTAGGTGATATCTTGTTGGATTAGTGTGGAGGAAGTGAGTCATCATGTTTGTGCACAAGTAGTGTGTAGTATCAGGTCAAGTGAAGTTGACAAGGATACTAATATGTGGATTATTAAGTTTGTCAAAATTGTCGAAGAACTTGTAAGAGAAGAATCATCAGTATTGTGTGTACTCAAGAAATCAATAATTTATCTCACAAAGTTTTAGAGTGTTGGCTATCCAATAAGAATAAGGTGTCGTGGCTATGGGTTTTTGTAAACTCAGTGCAACAAAGGGTAATTCGCAGACTCCAAAAGGATCCATGGCCAAGCAATTCAGAGCGGTATGTCAGATTAGTTAAGCGGAAAAATGTTAGAATTTAATCAAGAGTTGGAGATAAGAGCATGGTTAAGATCAAGAATTCTCGAGAATTTACGAAAGAATGAATTTACCAGTGAGCAGATTTGAAATATTGAGTATGTCAGAGGATTGAACCCAAGTAAAGTCAAGTGTTGATCCAGGATGATGATGTAATGAGTGTTTCTTTATTTAAGTGGAAGAAATTTGGGGACTAATTTCAATTTAAGGGGGGATTTAATATCTCATGCCCTCTTAAATACTCTAATTGTTGTCAATTGATATAGATTGAACTCCTATGTGTTGTATTTGTTGTCAGTTGAGACAATTTGAGCTCCTATGTGCTCTATTTGTTGTTAGTTGAGACAAATTGAGCTTCTATGTGCTCTATTTATTGTCAATTGAGACAAATAGGGTAATTTTTGAACTCGTTTGAGTTTAATTCTTACTCAATGAAACTTGCCATTATTAATTAGTACAAGAAGGAACATTTTGGTAATATTAATAATTGACCAATTATTCTAGTAGTAAGAAATAATCTTAAGAAAATATCATTAGAGATGTTTTCTTATTAACTTCGTATTCCAACCACTAATTTATCTTACTTTTCTCTACCATTCTTTCTTCACCACATATATATTCTAACCACTTTCCTTCTTTTATCATATCTACATATCAGTAAAAAGAAAAGAAAGAAAGAAACAAAAGAAGAAAAAAAGAAGAAAGAAAAGAGAGAAAAAAAGGGAATAGATAAAGAACAAGAAGAAGGAATCTTGAAGAAGAAAGCCATGAAACCATCATCATCATCATCTCATTTCATCTAATCTTCTTCATCATCTTCACCTCCTCTAGGTGAGTTCCTAGTTAGATTTAGATTTGGGGGAAGAATCCATGGTTAGGAAGATACAGTTTGTTTTGTTGTTATGATCATGAAACTTGATGTTGATACATTCTTACTTGTGTGATTCCATGTTGATTGTATTGGGTTGTGATGAAATCATGGAAATATATCAATTGTTGTTGATTCTTGAAGTTTTGATTATTGATTTCATGAACTTATGATAATGAAGGTCTTGAATTATTTTGCTGTTGTGTGTTGTCAATGTTATGTGGACCTACCTGTAGATTTTGAAAATGGTATATGAGCCATGTTAAGTGTTAATTGTGTGTTGTGTAATCGTGTCTATTACTTACATTATATCGTATTGTTAATAAGTGATATTTTGTATTTACTGTGTATTTGTGTACATTTGCATGTGGTTTGTTTATGATCTTACATGAGTTGTGATTATTTGATGTGGCTATGAAAATATTGCATTGTTAAGTGTAGTTTTGTTCATGTGCACTGCTTGCATGTCTATTCTTGTTCATGTGCACTCTAGAATTGTAATTTCCATGGATAATCTTTTTTATTGTAATTGTTGTGTATCAATTACTACTACTGTTATGCATTACATGTCAGTATGCAATATGCTTTAACATGATTGTATACTGTGATATATTAAAAATAGCGTGCAACTATATGTGTAATAATAAATCAACACGTAGTGTGTGATAATCTATCAATGTGTTCAATTGTATTCACTATAAAATAAATTTTGTAACTCCGTTAGACGTACGGTCGGATGGTTGGAAAGCTCTTTCAATGCTCTATTAGATAGTGAATTAAAAATATGATTATATTCCAATAATTGATAGGATAATTATGATAAACTATTATGTACATTATGTTGATTTTGAAGTTGGATAAATATTTTATTTCATGTTTCCACCATAAAACGAGAGTAGTAACTCTGATTAATATGAAACTTGAAGAATGGTAAATCTAATCCAATGGAGTATTATATGGTAATTATAAACCGATCAAGGATTATTTGTGAGTAATGATAAATAATTTGAAGCTTTAAGTGAACTACTTTATGTTTGATACACGTTTGACTTATTTGTGATTAACAACTTGATTAACCTTATAATAATAACGAGTAAGGAAACTTTAGGATGGAATTTAAGTGAATGAACTAATAAGATAACTTAAGCTAGGACAGAAGAACTAGTTAACGATGTTCAGACACAAGGATACCTCAATGTGTATCATGGACGGATAGTCGCTAAAAATGAATCAAACAGTGAACTAATGTGCTTTGTATGGAACATGGTGTTGGTTGTGAGTGTGAAAGTAATCACCTAGTGATTAGAGGTTAATCATGTTTTTGTTAACGAATAAATCATGAATTCATAAACAACCACTAGTGTGACCGTCTCATGTTTCAATGCTTATTAAAAGTGAGAAATGGGATATAGACATTATTAGTTCGCAAACCTCATAAATGGGTTAGAGTCCCATAGAGGAGAGATTTATCTCATAAATGGTTTCGAGTTCCATAGAGCGGTGGACCTCAAAGTGGATTAGAGTCCCATACGAGAGTGTGAGAGTGATAACACTTAAGAGTGTTGATGATCTTGGAAGACCGGAAGGAAGCAAGATGGTAATAATAACATGAGTAATTGGTTTTAAGTCTAATAGAAATCCCACATCGGACTTGTTAGAATAAGATTTAGTGTTTATATACCATTTTTACATTCAATCTAGTGTTCACATGTGAGTTGGGATGTTATGTAATGATTTGGTGAATTATTTACTTTAAAATTAGTATTAAATAATTTCTTTTAAAATATATTATAATAGTAACTAGGCTTAAATGTAGTTTTGGTCTCCATATATCTATTTTGATAATATTTTAATCCCCATTTAAAAAAATAGCTTTATATTCCCTTAGTATTTGTGGTGCGGTGGGAGAACTGACTTAGCGTTTTGCATTTTATCGCAAATGTTGGGGTTAGCAAGAGTCGCCACCAACTTTTATTTTATCCAAAAGGAAATGTGAAAAAGCACAGGAAATACCTTTGAGATTATTTCTTGAGTTCGGGGATAGATTATGAAAAGGGAAGGTATTAGCATCCTTTTCATCCATGGTTTTCCATGGGCTCTTAGTTACTTGCTAGATCACTTGCTTTTGTTTGAAAATGTGTTTTGTGTGGTTTTTGAAAGTATTTTGTAAAGAGGCCTTTGTCTAGGAAAAATTTGTAATGATTCTCGTTCGTAAGAATGTATACAAAGTGTTTGATCTTTTGAAAATGTTTTCAAGTTTGAAAGATGTTTTGAAAGTGTGGGTGTTTGTTTTGAAATATAACAAGTAACTAGGAACATTCTACCTACTCAAAAGTCTTTCATTTTTATTTCCTTTTTCCTACGACGTTATTATCTTACCATTGATTTGGTAGGTAGCCCTATCTTTGGATGTAAAAGGGACGGACGTGGGTCATCTTATAACCATGATTAGCAATATTGCAAGGTATCTTAGCATTTTTCTCTAGGGACTAAGATCATTTTGAAAGAAAACATAGATAGCGTCATCGAGGGGCTATGATCTTATATTTTGCTCGTCTTTACTAAGATACCTCACATGCGTAATATAGCCATTTTTATAAGGCAACCAAGTGGATTTACCCTAGGGGTATTTGTGTGCAAGTGTATTAATTTACATGCATTATTTTTGTCTTTGATTAGGGTTTTCTATTTATTGGTTTTAGTCTTTCCATACAAAACCCTAATTACTAGCTTTTGTATTTGAAAGCGTTAAATTGCGGAAAATAAAGTCCTACACTATTACATCATTTAGGGGATGGGGGTACAATTTACAAATGGGGATGAAATAGGAACTTAAATATTACAACCATATTGAATAACATTGAAGGAAATGTAAAAACAGTGTAAAAAGAAGGAAAAATGCATTTTGAACTATTATGTGTCGACACAAGCTCCTATGCATCGACACATAACTTTCCTTGCCCCTGTATTGCCAAATCAACTCAGTATGAGTCGATACATAATGGTATGTGTCGACTCATACACTGCATGTGTCGACTCATACATACTTTGTGTCGACTCATACACTCTTTTTCCTTCTGTTTTGGGCATGTAAAGCAGTATGTATCGACTCATAAGGCTATGTGTCGACTCATACTGTCATTTTTTTACTTCAACATTGTTTTGCTGCATACATGGGTTAGTTCTCAACACATAATGAAAAGAATGGAAGATAAACAAAAGTTTAGCTTTAAGGACAATGGTTACTATACTTTTTCAAAAAATGAATTACTAATGATGCTTGAAATGAAGAACTAAAGTCAAGAAACTTACCTTGGAGCTGGATCTTATACTCTGAGCTTGAGTTGTTGTCTTGACTGTTCTTGAACTTGGAAAAGAAAACAGAGGTGTTGTAGAAGCTTGTTCTTGAGTTTGAACAATTTCTAGGTGATGTATGTGAGGTGCTTAGATGTTTGGATAGAGCTTTCATGGTGTGAGAGTTCCAAATATTTGGACTTTAAAACTCAAGAGTGGGAGCCTTTTTTGGACAATTATGGCATTTTTTGGAGAGTATGGGATCTTGATAGCTAGTTTACAACAAAACTTCTGGCTTTTCTCTCTATTTTTTCTAACCTCCTACTCTTGCAAATGCTTCTTCTATTTATAGGCAAGGGGTTTGTGCATATGAGCTTATTAGGTTTTCAAAACAACATGTTATGGTTTGGTTGGATTACAAAGATCAAACTAAGTCAAGTATTCCATAGTCCCAAGATAAAGTACCAAAGTTGCTGGTATTTAGGAGCTATTTCCCATGATTTATGGTGGAGTATAATCAGCAACCAGCAAGGTATGGGCTCAAGACAAACTTTGTACAAAAAGCTTTCTTTTCAAGAATAACAATGGTGCCTTTATGCCATAAATAGAAAGATCTTTTGGACAATGGTTTAAACACTTGGGTAATAGCTCAAGAGTGGGTGTAAGAATTAATTTATGATGAGATTTGCAAGCAAGGAGGCCTGAAACATAAGATTATGCAGCAAATCATGCCAATTGGATTATGTGTTCTTCAACAAAAAATGGCTTGTAATTCAAGAACGAATGCCCAACTTCAAACCCTTGAATCTCCTAGCTCAAATATGATAAATTCATGATCTTGGATGTTTTAAAAAGCTTGAAACATCCTTTATAACTTTCATGCTGGACATTTTGAAAAAATCATCTTGTAACTATGTGAAAAAATACCAAGAAGTTGGGATAAAATCCTGAATAAAATCTGTTGAAAATTTCTCCAAGTGTTAAATGAAAATGTTATGACTTCATGAATTTATAACTCAAAATCCAAGCACTTCTAGGATTTGATCAGCAAAGAAAAGTTGTAGATCTCATCGGGATCTACAACTTTCATGTTGAAAGTTTTCCTTGAACCGTCTTGCATCTTGGTGAAAGAATGGCATGAAGTGATGAAATTATCATGTATAAAAACACTTAGAAAAGTCTTGGAAATCTTGACTTTTCAAGTTAACTTTTGACTTTCTTGACTTCTTGATGATCAAGCTTGATATTCTTGAATATCTTGATGAAATGTAATCTTTGAAACTAGATTTTGATTAAAAAGTCAAAGTTTGACTTTTCAGTGTACAGTTGACTTTTCATCAGTTGACTGAAATTCAATTATCAATCAATTGATCTTGAGGGAAGTTTTGAGTCATGCCATTAGGTCAAAATGATGCAATTTAATCCTTGAGATCATGTCTCCAATCTATCAACCATTTTCTAGGTCAAAAATCAGAAATTGCTCTTCCTCAGTCAAAACCCTAATTTTGACCATTTTGCCCTTTTGATGATCTGATCAAATTTCTTGAGGAATTATGGTCCAAACTCGATCAAATGACATATATAGGTTCATAATGTTGACATGGATCAAGAATTATGAAGTTTGACTGTAAATTGACCACAATTGACTTTTTCCCCAATACAATTGATTTTTAGGTCAACTGGTCAATTGACTGAGCAGAAATGTGATCCAAGACTTGAAACTTGACATGAACAGTCTTGAGGATCCAAAATAATCCATGAAAGTCATATGGGACATTAAAAGTCCATTTATCCTTGTACAATCTCAAACCCAAATTTCCAGTCATCGGTGCTTGAGGAGGTGTCTTGAGTTGATCAAACCTAATGCAGTCTTGAACCGAAAGAGATCTTGTGAGAGATTACTTGATAAATGAGAGGGAAAATTTTGGGGTACAACAGAATCATATTTCATGTTTTTTTGGAGGTCCCTTATAACAAATCAGTCTCATTTACACATGTGGTATTTGAATCTATGAGGTAACATATTTTACTGTTGCCATATCATTAAAAATTTTAAAAATATTATTTTATTTTCTTAAATTTTTGTTTTATAATAATTAAATGTTTTTAATAATTTTATTTTATACATATTTAGAAATTAAATATTACATATTCTAAAATACATATTTAGGCCTAAAGTCTAACTTCTTTACAAGAGCAACCCAATCTCTAACGTTACAATAAATAGTGTAAAAGTCTTTTATAAACACTAGTTTTTGGACTTAAAAATTCGATGTGAGACTTAAAGTTGGAGGCAAAATGAAGTTATACATGAATACTCCATAATATGATGTTGTTTCCATGCCCGTTGCGAAGCTACTGACTGAATTACGTTTACAACCACCCACAGATGATAACAACAACACCTCTTCATTTGAGTCAGAAAAACACTTACAAAGATTGATTAAGGAGCTTTTCTTGTCAGTAGATGTTTCACTGTTGGTATGATTGTTTTGAAGTTAGATCAAACAACAAACTTTGATGTACCTTTGTGTCCTTATGTGTTTCTTTAATTTCAGAGAAAACTGCATATTTATTTTTGTTTTGTCTAGCCATGTTGGAGTAAGCATTATGCTTGTGCACTTAAAGCTTGGAGAATTTTGTTTAATTGGGTATAGAAGTTTGAGTGAAATAAAGACAAAAAAAATTTGTAACAGTAAGGAATGTATGTATTAATTTGAGATCTTTGGAACCTGAAGGCCGATGCTTAGATTTATAAGGAGAAAACCATGCAGATAGATTAAAAAGCTGTTATAAATATTTGTTTTTTTTTCTTTTTTCATTTTTGTGAAGGAGAAGGATGATGATACCTTGACCTCCTACTTTAGAATATTTTATTGGAATTAATTCTATTTTTAATTTATACAGGAAAAAATGAAGTAAAAAACTTCTCAAATGATACATATGATTGTATAAAATCATATGTATATCTCTATCGTTACTCTACTACATCAAGGCCGGTTTTATTTCTTCCTATAAGACAGTTGATGTGGACATAACCTATCTACATCAACTCACTAGATTTCATTCAGTGCATTTTCAATTTCCAAACAGGATTGCTCTTGATACGAGCAAACCCGATAGACATTTTTCAATGCGTCATATCAACATAAAACTAGATGAGAGGAGATAACCTTGACCATACAACCATATATGGATTGTCAATGATAAACATGTAATATAAACACACGAGGTTTACCAATGGTGTTAAGTTTTAAATATTCATGTAAACATCGGGTTTTTATAACTATCGAACATGTGGTTTTGACCCCAACATGCCAATGTTTTGAATCCAACAGTCTCACATCGAAACTTCAACACTTAAGATTAGTGTTTATATAAGACTTTCACACCACGTTAGTTTTAATGTTGAGGCTACTCCAAAGAATTTAGACCATAGGCCCAAATGTATATTTTAGAATTTGTAATATTTATAACAAAAATTAATTAAAATTATTTAAAACATTTAATTATTAAAAAGAAATATTTAAGAAAATAAAATAATAAATTTTAAATTTTAAATATTTTTAATGACTTGGCAACAGTAAAAAATACCACCTAATAAATTCCAATGCCATATATGCAAATGAGACTATTTTTCCATGGGGGACCAACAAAAAAAATATGAAATCTGATACTTACGGATCATAGAGCTGGTATTTTTAAATGGGGACTAAGAAGTTATCAAAATGAATATAGGGGTGTAAGTGTTTGCTTGTTGGCATTAATTTTTGGTAAAACCAGATTTGCGAATGTCATGACTGATGTCATAACATTCTAGGATAAAGACAAATTCTGCAGAAGGAATGTTCTACAGGAACAACTCAGTATGAGTGAATATCATGATTATGCTATGATCATATGTACTGAATTCTACCAAAATCAGTGAGCGGGATACATGATGTCATAACCAATGTCATAACCAATGTTAAGACATTTTGTACTGATCAAGCTGTTGTGCAAATTTATTGTTGCTGAGAATTTTCAGGAATCTAGTGTGCTATTCTGAGTTGAAGTATGTTGACTAGATCAGATGCTCACGTGGATATCAGGTTAACCTTGCTTAACCCTAATCTGTTATGATGAAAGCCCAAGACCAAGTCTTTAGGTTAACTTTGGTTAACCCTAGCTATTTTTATGGAAGCCCAAAATGAAGAATAGACTGCATATATATTTCTCACGAATTCTAATGGTGTGTAGCGCTTATAGAGAAGATCAATAAGGCATTTTTGTAGCAGTACTAGTTTTAGTAATTACTGTGAGCCAAGCAATTATCACTTGATAAGTGACTTGGAGTAGGTTTTGGTTGTAAGGGTTGTTTATCACTCAAAGCTTTGAAGCACGAGTGTTGTGTCTCTTTATTAAAGCTTTGAAGCAAAATCAAGCGTGTGTATTGAAGAATGTCTTCATAATCTTATTAATCAGTATATTAGTATCACTGTTGTGATTGAGGGGGAGTGAGTAGGAACTCAGGTTTAAGTAGGACTTAGATTGAAGTTGCATTGGGTATGTCTTAAGTGAAGGAGATAAAACTGGTTGGTTTATTCCTAAATTAATACCTCTTATAGTGAATTTCCTCCCTGGCTTGGTAGCCCCCAGATGTAGGTGTCGTTATACATCGAACTGGGTTAACAATTGATTGTGTTCTTTACTGTCTTTTAAATTACTGTTTGGTTTGTGTACAATTTTTCAGATACGGTGTCATAACATTCACTGTGACACTAAGTATTTGTTTCCAGAATTTCAATTGGCATCAGAGCAGGCACCCTGCCTGTCTTTCTGGGTGAGATCTAGGGATATTATTTTCTGGCGCTATGGACAAGGAAGGAGGATTTGGGAACAGACCACCTATTCTGGATGGATCAAACTATGACTACTGGAAACCTCGTATGATTGCCTTCTTGAAGTCACTGGACAATAAAGCTTGGAGAGCTGCTGACAAAGGATGGAACCATCCCACCATAACTGGGAAAGATGGGACGACTAGTCTGAAACCTGAGGAAGAATGGAGCAAAGAAGAAGAAGAGTTAGCCATGGGTAACTCTAGAGCATTAAATTCCTTGTTCAATGGAATTGGTAGAAACATATTCAGACTAGTACATCAATGTGAACTGGCCAAGGATGTTTGGGACACTCTCAAAACCACCCATGAGGGTACATCCAAAGTAAAAATGTCAAGACTTCAGATGCTCACTACCAAATTTGAGAATCTAAGGATGAAGGAAGATGAGACCATTCATGAGTTTCACATGAACATCTTGGAAATTGCCAACACCTCAGGAGCATTGGGAGAAAAGATGTCAGAAGAAAAGCTGGTGATAAAGATTCTCAGATCCTTGCCTAAAAGGTTTGCAATGAAAGTGACTGCTATAGAGGAAGCTCAGGATATCTTCAACTTGAAGGTTGATGAACTCATTGGGTCACTTCATACATTTGAGATGGGGATCAGTGACAATGTTGATAAGAAAAACAAGAGCATAACCCTTGTATCCAATACTGAAGATGAAAGCAAGGAGAGTGATGAAGATAATATATCAGAAGCTATAGCTATGCTTGGAAGGAAGTTCAACAAACTCATCAAGATAATGGACCCAAAGTCAAGATCAAATGTCAAGAACATTTCCTCTGACATCAGCAGATCCTATGACTCCAGCAGAAGAACTAAGTCTGAAGAAAAGGGAAATCAAAGCAGAGGAATCCAATGCCATGGATGTGAAGGATATGGGCACATTCGAGCTGAATGTCCTACCTTTCTAAAGAAACAAAAGAAAGGAATGTCTATTGCTTGGTCTGATGGTGACTCAGAAAGTGACTCTGAAGAAGAATCTGCTAAACTAGTTACTGCACTATCTGGTATTTGTAACTCTGATAATGATTCTAGTGATGAGGAAGTGACATTTGAAGAACTTACTGACACCTACAAGAAGCTATGTATCAGAAATGCTGAAGTCTGTCAGCAAAATGAGAAACAGAAAAAGCTCATAGTGAAGTTGGAGGCTGAGAAGAAGGCAGACACTGCTACTATAAGCCATCTCAAAGGTGAAGTTCTAATGTTGAACTCCAAACTTGATCAGATGACTAAGTCTGTCAAGATGTTAACAACTGGAACTGACAAGTTGGAAGAAATCCTTCAGGCTGGACAAAATGCAGGAAACATGTCTGGTCTAGGATTTGTGGCTGCAAAGAAATCTGCTGTTGACAAGAAGAAGACCAGGCCTGATAAACAAATGTCAAAGCAGATGTCACAACATAAGACTTAACATCAAGAACAGAGAAATATGAAGAAAAAGTATAAAATATGGAGATGTCATTATTGTGGGAGGTTTGGTCACATAAAGTCATTCTGCTTCAGATTATATAGATATCCTAATCAAACCCCATATGTCAAACCTAAGACTAATAAGGAACCATATACTCAACAGTGGAAGAAAAAGACAGCAACCCTGATAGCTCACACCTCCCTTAGAGTTTCTGCCAAGGAAGACTGGTACTTTGACAGTGGATGCTCTAAACACATGACTGGAATCAAGAATCTGCTGAATGATGTCAAACCTCATACTACTAGTTATGTCACTTTTGGAGATGGTGCTAGAGGAGAAATCAAAGGAGTTGGAAACTTGGACTGCCCTGGAGTTCCAAACCTAAATGAAGTGTTACTGGTAAATGGTTTGACTGCTAATCTCATAAGTATCAGTCAATTATGTGATCTAGGATTCAAGGTCAACTTCACCAAGTCTGAATGTCTTGTAACTAATGAAAAACAAGAAGTTGTAATGAGAGGAGCCAGATCAAAAGACAACTGTTACTTATGGGAGTCTAAGAACACTAACTACTCTTCTGTGTGCTCTATAGCCAAAGAAGAAAAGGAAGTGAAACTGTGACACCAAAAACTTGGTCATTTACATCTTAGAGGGATGAAAAAGATCATATCCGTGGAGGCTGTCAGAGGGATTCCAAGGCTTCAGATTGATGAAGGGAGAGTCTGTGGTGAATGTCAGGTTGGAAAGCAAACTAGAATGTCACATCTAAAGATAAGACATATGACCACTTCTAAGGTGCTAGAACTTCTACATATGGATCTGATGGGTCCCATACAGGTGGAAAGTCTTGGTGGAAAGAGATATACCTATGTTGTTGTGGATGATTTTTCCAGATTCACCTGGATAAACTTCATTAGGGAAAAATCTGATGTATTTGATGTATTTAAGGAATTGTGCAAAAGAATTCAGAGAGAAAAAGAAGGATGCATTGTCAGAATCAGAAGTGATCATGGCAAGGAATTTGAAAATAGTAAGTTTGACGAGTTCTGTTCCTCATAAGGAATAAATCATGAGTTCTCTTCACCTATAAATCCTCAACAAAATGGAGTTGTGGAAAGGAAAAATAGGACTATACAGGAATCTACCAGAGCAATGATCCATGCCAAGAAGCTTCCTATTCATGTTTGGGCTGAAGCTATGAATACATCATGTTATGTCCACAACAGGGTCACCTTGAGAAAGGGAACATCATCCACTCTTTATGAACTATGGAAAGGAAGAAAGCCTACAGTGAAGTACTTCCATGTCTTTGGGAGAAAATGCTATATTCTGACAGATCGTGAACAAAGGAGAAAGATGGACCCTAAAAGTGATGAAGGAATATTCCTAGGATACTCTACCAACAGCAGAGCATATAGGGTGTTCAATTCTAGGACCAAAGTTATGATGGAGTCTATAAATGTCACAGTCGATGATGACCATGAGGAAACAAATGTCACATATGATGTTGAGACATTCTTTAAGACTTCAACACAAGTGTCTAAAAAGGATGATGTGTGTTGTACCCCAAAATTTGCCCTCGCATTTTTCCACAAGAAATATCAGCTTCAAACATTTCCTGACTTTTCAAACTGGCTCAAGAATCGGACAAACGGACTTTTCTTGACAATCAAGCAAATTAGGGTTTTTACTGATTTTCAGAGCTTTGGATTGTTTCATACAGTTGGCTTAGGGTTTGGATGATTTTTGGTTCAATTGTGATCAGGCGAGCGTTATTTGGCATTTAATCAGGAATTAGGGTTTTATGGGCATATTCTCAGAAGAATTGAAATTCCACAGCACTTCGCAGTTTATTCTGAGATTCGGGTTTAAATTCGCGTTATCTTGGTTTAATCAGTAAAAGAGACAGTGGTGTAAATTCAGTTTGTTTGGGCCAGTCAAAGAAGGTGTGCAGTTTGGATTTACAGTACTTGCAAAGAATCAGTGTTTATGGCAAGTCAGTGAAGAAGGAATGCGTTTGATCAGTCTATTTGGTTGACTGCTGCTTTGCTTTGGATTTTGAATGAGACAGGTTTAATTGATCAATATTGTCATTATTTAAGTTATTTATTATTCTAAAATTGAATGATTGAAATTTATTTTTCAATTGTTTTAATTCTAAGAATTTTAAATAAATAAATAAACAATAAAGAAAATTAGAATTAATTGGATAATTTAGACTTTTATTGATATTTGAATTATTTGTACAAATTGTTGTTTATAATTTAAATTATGAACAATAATATACATTAATTTAAATATTACATAAAATTAAAACTATCCTATTTTCTAATATTCTTCATTCTTCACTCCGCTCCGGTGTTCCATTTTTTATCTGCAAAAAGAAACAAGAAAAGTCAGAAGGCATTTAAAAGAGACAGATAAAATATTGCTCATCATTAGGGGCTACTGACTGGGATCAGTTGACCCTCTCTGCAAATCACGGGATTTCTCCCGGTTCACAGAGAGGGAAGATTTTTTGTTCATGAAATGCAAATGTCAAAAGTACAAGTTCCAAAATTCAAGACTGCATAGAATCTCAACTTCCAATTCAAACTAAACTAAAAAAATCCAATTTCAACTTTCTATCCAAAGCAAAAGGGAAGTTACTGTCAAAATACTCAAAGATATCACAAAGAAATCAAAGTAGTACAAGTTGCTATCAAAGCATACAAGCTGTCAAAGAAGATTTTGGAAAGGATATCAAAGTGCAAAGTCAGATCAAAGTTGTCAAAAGAGATAAAAATGCAGTCAAGTAGTATGTAGGATGTAAGCAACTTGGATACTTAATCATCATTTCCCAGCATAAGTAGGGCCCCTTCAGAACCATAGTACAGAATAATAACATTATTAAATTCTAAAAACTGTACTTTAGGAGAGAAGAAAGAGAGATAAAGAGCAGTAGGCAGAGTTCAGGTTGAGGCATAGACAGTAGGACAGCAGAAAAGATATAACACAGAGATACAAAGCTCAGTTCAGCAGGCAGTTCAGAGGAGATAGAAGAGAAAAAAGATACAAAGTTCAATCCAGCATAGCAGGTTAAGAAAAACAGAAAATACACAAGCCAAATAAAACAGTTCAGATAGAGAGGTTAGGATAGAAGAGAGAAGTATACAAACTCAGAACACCCTGCCCAACCAACAGAACCTTGTTAAACCAGTTATCAAATACATCATCCAAAACCAACATACAACTGGCCTACTGTCCAGAACCACAAAAAACCATCAAACACTGAACATACAACCCTGCATCAGTCTCAAAAAACACAAGCCAATACAAAACAGTTCAGCATAGCAAGAGAGAAAGAGATATACAAAAATTACTCAGAACCTGTCAAAGCCCATCAACCTGCATTAATCCACACAAACCTTGCAAAACCAGTTAAAAACCTCATAAACCTGCTGAAACCCTTACCTGTCCAGTTCAAGCCATCAACAACAAACTTACATTGACTCAATGCCAAAACTGAACCAACACCAAGCCTAACAACCAAAACCAACTACTCAAAAACCAGCATAAACCTGCTAAGGTATCCATCTGCACAAGCCTATCTCACCAAAAGCAAACCAATTTCTCAAACCTACCCTAGGCCTCAGAAGTGGGCTTCATCATAGGCAAATCAGAAAGGCATATCCAACGACATACTCAAGCATACTAGATATACAAGTCCTCCGAATCTTGGATTCATCATAGGACGAAGAAGAAACTGGGCAATAAGGCAAGCAACTCAAGTCATTCAAAGGTCTAAAGGCCAGCAAACATCTCAGTAAGGCACATCTCAAGCAAATACTCAGGCAACAATTCAAAGGCAACAGTGGAATGGAAGAAGAAGGGATAAAGAAGTGAACATATTAGGGCTCCTCAGCATACATCATCATCAAAACCCTAATAAACAAAAGAAATATACAAGAGTACCAGGGATATTAGGTTCATCAGCATCGCGCTCTCCTTCCCCCTCCGCTCGCTCCGGCCTCCTCAACGCCTCCACTCTTCTCTCCTCCTCCTCCAAGGGTCAGGTAGTGAACTTTATTCTCCTTTCTCCTTCACCTCATAACAATGAAAACTCAACTTAAAACAAATCTAAAACGCGTATCGTTCACAGAAGAGAAAAGAAAAAGAAGGAACCTTGAAACAAACCTTGAACAACGAATCCACTGAACTGGAGGGAAGAGAGGTCTGAGGGTAGTGTTGGTGGCCGGAGTCGAGTTGCTCAGGAAGCTTGAACGGAGAAGACGAACGCGCCGTCGCTGCCTCGCTAACCCCTAAATCCCTTTGTCTCAACTGAACACCAATTCCCTAACCCTAATTTTGCCTTTGGTTTGACATGGGCTTGACCCGTTTCTGCCTTCCCCAAAGCCCATCAAAAAAATCATTAACATTTCTCTACAAACATTTTCATTAACACTAACCCTTTCTTTTCTTTTATTTTATATTTACTTCTTTTTCTTAACACTAACCCTTTTTTTTATTTATTTTTATAAACAATATTTACTTCTTTTACTAACTTTATTTTATAAACAATGTTTTTTTTATTCTTTGTAAAATACTAACTTAATTAAAATACATTTTTTTTATCATAAGATTAAAACTTTTTTAGATAGATATTTGTACATACATTTTAAAACATTAATTTTGTACATATTATACATTTTTTTATACATAATTAAATTGAAACTTTTTAATTAACATATACATTTGTACATAACAATTTAAATACATTTATTTTCTAATATTAAAATTCACAAACATTTGACTAAAATACTTTCCAATTAAAAACTTGAACATTTAAATCAAAACACTTTCTTTTTCTTTTATACACAATTAAACATACAAAAATCAAAGATTCATTTAAAAACATTTCTCTAGGTCAAACCCTAATACGTTTCGATTCGCACTTATAAATAATCACACAATACATATACATGTACACTTACACAAATACATTCACATTGCCTTATATACATTTTTATCTTATATTTGTATATTCGATATTTACGTTTGGTTGCGACTTCGATTTGGTTGTAATTTATTTGGGTACTATAAGTCTCATCCCCTTGTACATTTATACCCCCACTCCCGGACACTATTTTGTAATAGCGTAGATTTTACATTCCGCAATTTACAGTTTTCAATTATACCATGGTTAGACCTAGGGTTTGTATGAACATAAAATCAAACGCTAGATAACCTAATACAAGACAAATGCATGTAATCAATACACAAATCACACTTGCACCCCCTAGGGTAATCTCACATGTTGCCTTCCAAAATGGGCCATGCTTGCACGTCGAGTATCTTTGGCAAAACAAAATCAAATGATCATAAGTCTCAAAGTGTTGCCTAAACGGAATGATCATAGTCCCTTCAAAACAAATTGCCAAAGACACTTGGCATCATTGCATTCATGGTCCATACGATGACCCACGCCCGTCCCGAATAAACTTCCTAAAACGCAAGATTGTCCACCAATTTCAATGGTGGAACAAAATTGTTAAAAGGGGTTAAAACATGACAAAAACCTTTGAGTACAATAGGGTAGACAAAACTCTTAGTTACTTGAGATCAAACTTGCAAAAACACTTGCCTTCTTTTCAAAAACCACAATCCACAACACTTTCAAACAAACTCTCAAAAACATTTGAAAACATCTTTTCGAAAAGATTCACACTTTTGTAAAACACTCAAACACGAGTCAAATACATTAGTTGCCTAAGACAAGGCATCTTTTTCCAAAACATTTTCAAAAGCACCCACACACACACCATTTTCAAAGCAATCGAAAAGCAAAGCAAGTGATCTAAAAAACCAAGTAACTAAGAGCCCATGGATAACCATGGATGAAAAGGGTGCTAACACCTTCCCTTTTCATAATCTACCCCCCGAACCCAGAAAACATCTCAAAAGGTTTTTGCTGTGCTTTTTTAACCTTTCCTTTAGGATAAAATAAAAAGTCGGTGGTGACTCTTGCTAACCGCACAAGTGCGAATACGAACGCAAAACACTAGTCAGTTCTCCCACCGTATCACAGAACTGGCGACTCTGCTGGGGAAAATTTTTAAAGTGGAGAAACCTTAGGGTTTAGATCACCTTTGTTTTCAATTGCTTGCTTTGTTTGCTTTTACATTTTGTGGGCTTTGTATCGGAGCTTTATAGATCCTAACCCGGATCTGGGGAAACCTTTTTAGGTAGCATAATCTGCGAGGGACCTGTCCAGGGTATACCGACATGGGTGAAGCAGTGGCTACGTTGGTGTGGCGTCTTGGTCTGTACCGATATCCCTCGCGTCAGACGGGGAGAATATGGGTCTTCCAAGGAGTCATTAAGCACCAACCGACCTTAGAACCCTAATTGACCAACTTGGCCATTAGAACAGTAGCAGTATGCTACACTCATTGAGGCTAAACTCTCGAGATGGTTCCGGCCGCGAGAAAAGGTTGCGATGCTGGAGTTATGACCGATTGAGGGTAGCCAATGATATGAGATCCTCTAGAACCCGGTTACTTTTGATAGGACAGGTTTTAACCAACAAACTGAAAGAGGGTAGTACCTGAACCTCATGCAAGCCTAAATCTAAGGACTTGTTTGCTTTGTGTGAATATTGTTTGCCTATATATACACTCACTTGCTTGTGCATACATGTACATAACATCATGACATCATACCATAGCATTTTAGCATTTTCAATAACCATTTCAAGGATCTCGAGGGTTCTGTTAATGCAGGATTACGTTGAGCCAGACGTCTATCAAGGGGCAAGAGGTTTCTCCTCTAACCAATCCAGTCAAAGTTCAAGTGCAACAACTTGAATCAGTGGCTATGACCCACTCGACATGGTGAGCTTGATTCTCGTGGAAAGACATCCACCAACATAAAGCTATCCAGTCAAAGATCAAGTGCAACAACTTGAATCAGTGGTTGTGACCCACTCGACATGGTGAGCTTGATTCTAGTGGAAGGACGTCCACCGGTACAGGGCTCTCCAATCCAAGAGCAGAGTTCAACCTCTAACATTTTCTTGTGTTTACCCCAAGAGATCTTTGAAAGCATGCATCCACATATCATGCATTTCATTTTGACATTCCTTCCTTTTTCAGGTTTCCTTACTCTCCTGTTATTTATTTCAGCAAGAGATGGCTCTAGAACGGTCTGTCAAAGACATCCAAGACCAGACTGCTCAGCTGCAGGAGATGTTCCTGAACTTGTCTCTGGGGCAAGAAGAGATGAAAGCTCTCCTCACCAAGGGCTTGGGGAATTCCAACAATGCCAGGAGTGATCAGATTGCGGAGCTGCAGTTTGATCTGACAACACTGAGGACTCAAATGATGGGACAGTTGGTGGGCCAGATGGCTCTCATCCAAGACCTATCCCAAAGACAAGAGGAACTCAGAGTTCTTGTCCGCCAACTGCTTCCAAACAACCAACTGGGGCAAACATCTGAGGTTGAAGAGCAAGTCATCGCTCAGCCTCCATCCACTCAGGAAGACAAGGGGAAAGCTCCTTTGCTAGATTCAGGGTCACAAGCCCATCAACAACCTCGCCAGCGTTAACGGGGGAATCGGCGTAAACAAGAAAAGTCGGGAAGACAGTTCACGGAGACTGAAATACCATCATTCTTCATACTGAAGCGCCTGTTGGAGGTCAATTTGCTCACCGTAAAGGACCCTCCTCAGAAGCTCAATATCTCCTCTCCTCACTTTAATCCCAACGAATTCTGTGTTTACCATTCCTACAGCCTGGGACACAGCACCAACGACTGTTGGGCCTTGAAGAACAAGATTCAAGATCTGATCGACATTGGGGTGCTGGAATTCATGCCAGACGGCGAGATGAAGATCTTCCGTTAAAGGGTTCTCCGCTTGAAGTGACGAAGCTCGAACTGAAAGACTTTTGCTTCTTTTTAAATTTTCAAAGTTGTAATTTCTTTTGCTATCAAACAATTATCTGTTGATGTTAAACTCTGTTTTCATTAATGCATTGCATATGTTTGTCTGGAATTCATCCATTCGTTTCACTACTTTTATGCTTTTCTTTATGATATTTGACTCTTGATAAAAAGCTGCAAGCCTTTAGAGGGAGGATGACGAAACAATACCACGATCTTATACAGTATGCTTTTGAACAGACCTTGCTGATGATGTACAGGCATTTCTTTCAATTCCCAAACACTGGAGTTATAAGGAAGTTAATCCCTAGTCAACCCCTTCGAGCCAAAGAAGTAGGAGTTTCCTGTTCTAAACGATCAAAACCTTTGATATAAACCTGGGGCAGGGTAGTATCTCAGTTAATTCAAAAGAAAATGCGCATTGAAGTCGCAAACTCTCAGTTCGTAACACAACGAACGACGTCAAGAAAGAAAGCATTCCTTTGGAATCAAAAGACAAGGGTGGTTCCCTATCACATAGACAGTCAATCTCTCAAAAGAGAAAAGCCCGTTGAGCCAAAACCTATAAAGGAGGCTTAAGAAAGCTGGGGCATCCCGCTGACAGTAATCCCGAAAACGGTAACAGTCAGGCAAAAGTTAGGGATAACAAATCAAAATCAAAATAGTGAGGTCATTACAAAATCCTCAACAACATGAAAAAAAAGTGTTGAAAAAGAAAAAAGGAGATGATGACTGTCTCCCCAAATTCAAACTGGTGAACCATCGCCCAAAAGTCGTTCCAAACTCAAAACAGAGTGTGACGCACAATTAACTGAGCTTAGGTTGAAGAACATCACGAAGAGCGGGTGGGTACAAATATACTTTGAGCCTTTATCCTTTGTTTCTTAAACCGTGAACCAGGCCACGTTACAACCCTTCAAAAGTCCTAATTGAAGCATGAGTTAGTTCGAAAGCATACTGTTACAAAGGTATCCTGACTCCTGTAGGGCTTTGCTCTAAATCTTGTGTTAACTTGTCTTGTGAAAAGTTTTCTGCTAAAAAACGAATTTTTCAAAACTTCGAGACAAACATAAACTTTGCATTATTCGAATATCACTGTCTGCATTTGACCCTTTTATTTGACAGCGAAGAAATTCATACAGCGAATGTTCGGAGGAACGAAAACTCTCTCAGTAAGCCAAAATCACTTCAAGAGGATAACACTTCCATCAAACCCCTATCAACAAGGGGCATGACATGTCACATTTCAGTTAACCTGGGGCAGTCCAGTCAAGATTTCAAGAAATCTCTCAATATGCAGAGTAATCTGATTCGAGACTCCTTCATCACCACTTGGGGGATTCGAATGTCAAAAGTGTTCAACAAATCAATTACAACATTTCCAGACTCGACTCCTGTATCTAGCCAGGGCACGTCTGAAGAGTTCGAAGATTCGACTCCTGTATCCAGCCAGGGCATATCTATCAACTATCACATTTCCAGACTCGACTCCTGTATCTAGCCAGGGCACGTCTGAAGAGTTCGAAGATTCGACTCCTGTATCCAGCCAGGGCATATCTGTTGACGACTATTTCCAGATTCGACTCCTGTATCCAGCCAGGGCATATCTGTTGACCACATTTCCAGACTCGATTCCTGTATCTAGCCAGGGCACGTCTGAAGAGTTTGAAGATTCGATTCCTGTATCTAGCCAGGGCATATCTATCAACTATCACCTTTCCAGATTCGATTCCTGTATCCAGCCAGGGCATGTCTGAAGAATTCCAGATCAACACCTGTAACAATCCAGGAAACATCTGTGAACGACCGATTGTAGACCAACACCTGTAATAAGCCAGGAATTTATCTACATCACCACTTGGGGCATTCGAATGTCAAAAGTGTTCAAAACCGATGCAGTTTTACACAAGCTCATCTTCAGGGAGCCCTACACCGGTCCCTCTTCAAGACTTCTGAAACAAGTTTACGGATTCTTCCCAACAACGGATGTTAATCTACCAACTTGTTCAGACTCTTCTCAACCTTTGAAATTAGTTTACGGACGCTTCCCAACAACGGATGCGGCTCTATTGCTGATTCAACTTCAAGATTTCTGAAAATAGTTCACGGGTTCTCCAAGTAAACGGATGTTAACCTATCACTTGTTCAGATTCTTCTCAAGCTAACAACCACGGAAGATCGCGCTCGCCAAAATTCTCCCTATCCCCAGCGGAGTTCATCAGAATCCCCGGCCAGAGAATCCTCCGGAATTCAATTTCCCTCAGAGTGTAAGCCTCAATATCCCCAGCAGATCAAAAGCTTCAAGTTATCAATCCCCAGCGGAGCCAGACTTGTTGAACCTTCACCCCACAGAGTTTTGGAAGGGCAAATCTTGAGTTCCCCAGTGAAGTCTCCAGGGTTACTTCCCATCAAGCCGAAGATTCTCGACCTGGTCTTCCCAGCATGAGTCTACTAGTTTGGAACCCCCCAGTAGAGGTCATCAGGGATTCTCTTCCCCAGCGACAGCCAAGGATTTATTTTTCCTGGCAGCAGTCGAGACGCTTTTATCTTCAGCCATCTCGGATTCATGTATCCTCGGCAGGATTAGCTCATCAGCTTACAAGCGCATTCATTACATTCATATCATAAACGTTAATGTCACGTACATTGCATCATGCATCATAACATTGCATACAACTAACCCTTTGCCTTTTCAGGAAAGATCAGTCGACAGACACAGATCATCTCCCGAGATTCATCCAGAAATAGTTCAGATGTGACCCAGACACGGCGACATTCTGATACTTATTCCAGATTCATTCAGACGCATCAGCAGAAACCCTACACCGGTTCCTCTTCAACTCCAAGACTTCTGAAACAGTTTACAGATTCTTCCCTACAACGGATGTCAATCTACCAACTGATTCAGACCCTTCTCAACTTCTGAAACAGTTTACGGATTCTTCCCTACAACGGATGTCAATCTACCAACTGATTCAGACTCTTCTCAATTTTTGAAAATAGTTTACGGACATGTCCCAACAACGGATACTGCTCTATTGCTTATTCAATCTCAGATAGTTTACAGATTCTCCAGACATGGACGTCAATCTGTTGCTTGTTCAGACCCCAATTCAGAGATGTCCCAAAACATGGAGACCCTTCTGACACTTGTCCACTCACTATTGACATACAGTTCAACATGTCCAAATGGCATCTATAAGCCCATCCTCCTACCAGCAGTCGCCGAATGGCATCTGTAAGCCCATTCTCAGATGGCATCTCTAAGCCCATCCCCCGACAAAATTCTCTCGCACCAGGTGGCATCTTTAAGCCCATCACCAAATGGCATCTTTAAGCCCATTCACCTCCACCATCAGATCGTCGAGCGCAAATTTTCTGGGCACATTAGTGTCCAATCTCCTTTTACCTTCAAGTCGCGAAAGGCAAACTTGCCAATCTAACTCTTCAGGTCAAAGAAGATTGAACAGGGGCAACTGTTGTACCCCAAAATTTGCCCTCGCATTTTTCCACAAGAAATATCAGCTTCAAACATTTCCTGACTTTTCAAACTGGCTCAAGAATCGGACAAACGGACTTTTCTTGACAGTCAAGCAAATTAGGGTTTTTACTGATTTTCAGAGCTTTGGATTGTTTCATACAGTTGGATTAGGGTTTGGATGATTTTTGGTTCAATTGTGATCAGGCGAGCGTTATTTGGCATTTAATCAGGAATTAGGGTTTTATGGGCATATTCTCAGAAGAATTGAAATTCCACAGCACTTCGCAGTTTATTCTGAGATTCGGGTTAAAATTCGCGTTATCTTGGTTTAATCAGTAAAAGAGACAGTGGTGTAAATTCAGTTTGTTTGGGCCAGTCAAAGAAGGTGTGCAGTTTGGATTTACAGTACTTGCAAAGAATTAGTGTTTATGGCAAGTCAGTGAAGAAGGAATGCGTTTGATCAGTCTATTTGGTTGACTGCTGCTTTGCTTTGGATTTTGAATGAGACAGGTTTAATTGATCAATATTGTCATTATTTAAGTTATTTATTATTCTAAAATTGAATGATTGAAATTTATTTTTCAATTGTTTTAATTCTAAGAATTTTAAATAAATAAATAAACAATAAAGAAAATTAGAATTAATTGGATAATTTAGACTTTTATTGATATTTGAATTATTTGTACAAATTATTGTTTATAATTTAAATTATGAACAATAATATACATTAATTTAAATATTACATAAAATTAAAACTATCCTATTTTCTAATATTCTTCATTCTTCACTCCGCTCCGGTGTTCCATTTTTTATCTGCAAAAAGAAACAAGAAAAGTCAGAAGGCATTTAAAAGAGACAGATAAAATATTGCTCATCATTAGGGGCTACTGACTGGGATCAGTTGACCCTCTCTGCAAATCACGGGATTTCTCCCGGTTCACAGAGAGGGAAGATTTTTTGTTCATGAAATGCAAATGTCAACAAGTTCCAAAATTCAAGACTGCATAGAATCTCAACTTCCAATTCAAACTAAACTAAAAAAATCCAATTTCAACTTTCTATCCAAAGCAAAAGGGAAGTTACTGTCAAAATACTCAAAGATATCACAAAGAAATCAAAGTAGTACAAGTTGCTATCAAAGCATACAAGCTGTCAAAGAAGATTTTGGAAAGGATATCAAAGTGCAAAGTCAGATCAAAGTTGTCAAAAGAGATAAAAATGCAGTCAAGTAGTATGTAGGATGTAAGCAACTTGGATACTTAATCATCATTTCCCAGCATAAGTAGGGCCCCTTCAGAACCATAGTACAGAATAATAACATTATTAAATTCTAAAAACTGTACTTTAGGAGAGAAGAAAGAGAGATAAAGAGCAGTAGGCAGAGTTCAGGTTGAGGCATAGACAGTAGGACAGCAGAAAAGATATAACACAGAGATACAAAGCTCAGTTCAGCAGGCAGTTCAGAGGAGATAGAAGAGAAAAAAGATACAAAGTTCAATCCAGCATAGCAGGTTAAGAAAAACAGAAAATACACAAGCCAAATAAAACAGTTCAGATAGAGAGGTTAGGATAGAAGAGAGAAGTATACAAACTCAGAACACCCTGCCCAACCAACAGAACCTTGTTAAACCAGTTATCAAATACATCATCCAAAACCAACATACAACTGGCCTACTGTCCAGAACCACAAAAAACCATCAAACACTGAACATACAACCCTGCATCAGTCTCAAAAAACACAAGCCAATACAAAACAGTTCAGCATAGCAAGAGAGAAAGAGATATACAAAAATTACTCAGAACCTGTCAAAGCCCATCAACCTGCATTAATCCACACAAACCTTGCAAAACCAGTTAAAAACCTCATAAACCTGCTGAAACCCTTACCTGTCCAGTTCAAGCCATCAACAACAAACTTACATTGACTCAATGCCAAAACTGAACCAACACCAAGCCTAACAACCAAAACCAACTACTCAAAAACCAGCATAAACCTGCTAAGGTATCCATCTGCACAAGCCTATCTCACCAAAAGTAAACCAATTTCTCAAACCTACCCTAGGCCTCAGAAGTGGGCTTCATCATAGGCAAATCAGAAAGGCATATCCAACGACATACTCAAGCATACTAGATATACAAGTCCTCAGAATCTTGGATTCATCATAGGACGAAGAAGAAACTGGGCAATAAGGCAAGCAACTCAAGTCATTCAAAGGTCTAAAGGCCAACTGTTGTACCCCAAAATTTGCCCTCGCGCTTTTCCACAAAAGAAATCTCAGCTTCAAACATTTCCTGACTTCTCAAACTGACTCAAGAATCGGACAAACGGACTTTTCTTGACGGTCAAGCAAAATTAGGGTTTTACCGATTTTTAGAGCTCTGAATTGTTTCATACAGTGGGCTTAGGGTCTGGTTGGCTTTTGGTTCAATTTTGATCAAGCGAGCGTGATTTGGCATTTAATCAGGAATTAGGGTTTTATAGACATATTCTCAGAAGAATTTGAATTCCACAGCGCCTTGCGGTTTATTTCAAGATTCGGATTAAAAGTCGCGTTATCTTGGTTTAATCAACAAAAGAGACAGTGGTTTGAATTCAGTACATTTTGATTGGGCCAGTCAGATGCAGGATGCAGTTTTTGGAATTCACAGTGTTCATGTGTTTGATCAGCCTATCTGGGTTAATTGCTGCTTTGCTTTGGATTGTGGATTAGACGGACTTAATTGGTCAATGTTGTTTTATTTAAGTTATTTATTATTCTGAAATTAAATGATTGAATTTATTTTTCAATTTGTTTAATTCTAAGAATTTTAAATAAATAAATAAGCAATAAAGAAATTAGAATTAATCGGATAATTTGAATTTTTATTGATACTTAAATTATTTACAAATTGTTGTTTATTACAAACAATAATTTACATTTAATTTAAATATTACAATAGAATGAAAAAATATCCTATTTTCTAAATACTCTTCATTCTTCACTCCGCTCCGGCATTCCATCTTTCATCTGCAAAAAGAAATAAGAAAGTCAGAAAGAATTAAAATTAGCAGAGACGGATAAAAATGCTCATCATTAGGGGCCACTGACTGGGATCAGTTGCCCTCTCTGCAAATCACGGGATTTCTCCCGGTTCACAGAGAGGGAAGATTGTTTTTATCTCATGAAATGCAAATGTCAAAAATGCATAAGTTATGAAATTGCAAGCTGCATAGAAGTTCAAGATTCAAAATCCAATCTAAACTGAAAAAGTTCAATCCAAACTTTCAAATCCAAAACAAAGTCCACTCTAAGAAAATCAAGAAAGCATACAAACTGTCATGGAAAGATTTTTGGAAAAGATATCAAAAGGGAAAGTCAGATCAAAATTGTCAAAGAGATGAAAATGCAAAATGTAAAATGCAAGCAATCTTAAACTCATCACTTCCTAGTCATAGCCCCTTCAGAAGCAAGTACAGTAAAAAATCATATTAAAATCCTAAGCTGTACTTTGAGAGAGAGAAAAGAGATTAAAGCAGCTCAGTTTAGGCATAGCAGTTCAAGCTCAGTTCAGACAAGATAATGCAGTAGCAGAAGAAAGAGATTATGCAAGTCAAAAAGCCAATGAAACAGTCCAACATAGACAGTTCAGGGAAAGCAGATAGCAACTCTGCATAAAAAAGGAAACATAGCCTACAAGCTCAGTCAAAACATAGAGCAGCATAGCAGGTAAATAAAAAAAGGATATACAAACTGAGTTCAGCTCAGAATAGGCAGCAGAGATACAAATCAAAAAAGCACGACTGTCATACAGGCAAAACCACAACTCTGCATATAGAAAGGGCCAACACAGTTGGGGGATATCAAACTGAGTTCAAGTAATATCCTCACAACAAAAAAACCAACAATCCTCACCACCTCAAACCAGCATCAATGCCTTAACCTGCCTGTCAAAACCTCACATAACATGCTATCATAACCTCAAAACCCTTACCCTGTCAAACATCAAGCAGAAACCTGCTAAAGATTGAAACCTGAACAATCATCAAACACGACCAAAACAAACCTGCTAATGCCACAGTCCTGCCTCACCATACCTGCCTTAACATACAGGCCATACACATAAAAATCTGCAACTATGCCTCAAAGAACAAGGCCCTGAATCAAAAACAACATCAACCACTACTGTCAACACCAAAACCTTTCAATCCAAGCAAGTCAGTATCCAAGCCCTAAGCCCTCAGCATGAACATCACAGGGCAACTGTGAGAGAAGAAGCTATCAGAAGTTCATCAAGGCACACTATTTCCAAAACCAAACATAAAACCCTCAGAACTTTGAGTTCATCACAGGGTCGGGGATCAAACACTAAAAAGCCTATCGATCTCAAAGGACCAGCAGCAACACTCAAGTCAACATAATCGACATAAGCTGGCATACAGCAATACTAAGGGACAGAAGTAGAAGAGGCAAAGTGGATAAAGAGATACAGAAGTACCAAGTGTCTTCCAAAGCCAGCTTCACCGTACAAGCCCTCCAGCGCTGAGCCTCCTGAGCATCCTCCTCCTCTTTCTTCCCTCCATCCAGGTAGTCTTCCCTCCTCTCTTAATTATACCACATGCCTCAAGACACAACAGTAAATCGGAGTTAGAGTCAATAATCAAAATCACAAACGCACAAAATTGTAAAAACCCTAACGAAATTAGGAGAGCACCTGTACCTTAGATCGTTTGCCTTGATGACGTCGTTGGGAGGAGAAAGAAGTGGAGGTCGCTGGCATGCTCAGGCGGAGAGACTTGGTCCAATAGCCACGGAAAACGGAGAAGACGAATGCACGAACGGCGCCGTTCAAACCCTATGCGTCACCCAAACTGAACCACAAAATCCCCAACCCTAGAAATTTTGTTTCCAGCATGGGCCTGACCCGTTGCAAATATTTGCCCAAGCCCACTAAAACACTTCTCTTTTTTTTAACAAAACACAAGCATTAATTTTCTTTTTTATACTATACAAACCTTTTTTTTCTTTTCTTTACAAAATTATTTTAAAGCACATTTTTACATTATACATAATATAATTAAAACACTCCTTTTTTTTTTATTTATACTTTTTAATAATACACATTAAAATATACGTTTGTACATAACAATTAAATACATCTTTTAATATTAAACTCACAAATATTTGGACTAAAAATATTTTTCAATTTAACATTCTAATCAAAACACTTCATTTCTTTTTGTACATAAACATACAAAAATCAAAAATACATTTAAAAACATTTCTCTAGGTCAAACCCTAATACGACTCAATTTCACAATTCGCACTTGTACATATTTACACTTACACATACATATACACTTGTACACAAATACATTCACATATCCCTATACACATGTTTATCTTACATTTATATTTGATATTCATTCGATCGCGACATTCGATTTGGTTGTAAATTATTGGGTACTATAAATCTCATCCCCTTGTACATTTATACCCCCACTCCCGGACATTATTTTGTAATAGCGTAGATTTACATTCCGCAATTTACAGCTTTTCAATTATACCATGGTTAGACCTAGGGTTTGTATGTACATAAAATCAAACGCTAGATAACCTAATACAAGACAAATGCATGTAATCAATACACAATCACACTTGCACCCCCTAGGGTAATCCCACATGTTGCCTTCCAAAATGGGCCATGCTTGCACGTCGAATGTCTTTGGCAAAACAAAATCAAATGATCATAAGTCCCTCGATGACGCTTTCGAAAGTCGCCTATCAAAATGATCAAGTCCCTTCAAGCAAATTGCCAAAGACACTTGGCATTATTGCATTCATGGTCCATACGATGACCCGCGCCCGTCCCGAATAAACTTCCTAAACGCAAGATTGTCCATCAATTTCAATGGTGGAACAAAATTGTTAAAAGGGGTTAAAACATGACAAAAACCTTTGAGTACAATAGGGTAGACATAACTCTTAGTTACTTGAGATCAAAACTTGCAAAAACACTTGCCTTCTTTTCAAAAACCACAATCCACAACACTTTCAAACAAACTCTCAAAAACATTTGAAAACATCTTTTCGAAAAGATTCACACTTTTGTAAAACACTCAAACACGAGTCAAATACATTGGTTGCCTAAAACAAGGCATCTTTTTCCAAAACATTTTCAAAAAGCACCCACACACACACCATTTTCAAAGCAATCGAAAAACAAGGCAAGTGATCTAAAAAACCAAGTAACTAAGAGCCCATGGATAACCATGGATGAAAAGGGTGCTAATACCTTCCCTTTTCATAATCTACCCCCCGAACCCATGAAATATCTCAAAAAGGTTTTTGCTGTGCTTTTTAACCTTTCCTTTAGGATAAAATAAAAAGTCGGTGGCGACTCTTGCTAACCGCACAAGTGCGAATACGAACGCAAAACACTAGTCAGTTCTCCCACCGTATCACAGAACTGGCGACTCTGCTGGGGAGAATTTAAAAGTGGGGTTACCTTAGGGTTTAGATCACCTTTACTTTCAAATTAATTGCTTTGTTTGCTTTACATTTATGGGTTTTGTATCGGAGTTCTATAGATCCTAACCCGGATCTGGGGAAACCCTTTTAGGTAGCAACAAGGCTGTGAGGGAACTGTGCGGGGTATACCGACATGGTTGAAGCAGTCTGCTACGTTGATGTGGCACTTTGGTATGTACCGGTAACCCTTGAGTTCAATCAAGGAGAGTACGGGGCCGCCGCGTGGTGTCGCGAAGCATCAACTGACCTTAGAACTTTAATTGACCATCTTGGCCTCTTTAGGGTAGTGAGATGACTACTTTGGTGTACTCCGAAGTCGGTTGATACTCGATACTACACTCAATTGAGGGTTGCTTTCCTGGAATATTTCGGTCGCCAGTTCAGTGGCTAAATCGAAACGATGAACAATGAAAGCAATCCAATGATATTGGGACCTCTAGAACCCGGTTACTTTTGATAGGACAGGTTTTAACCAACAAACTGAAAGAGGGTAATACCCAGACCTCATGCAAGCCTAAACCTAAGGCCTTGTGTGCTTTGTGTGAATATTGTTTGCCTGTATATACACTTACTTGCCTGTGCATACATAACATCATGACATCATACCATAGCATTTTAGCATTTTCAGTAACCATTTCAAGGATCTCGAGGGTTCTTTTGATGCAGGGCTACGTTGAACCAGAGATCTATCAAGGGGCAAGAGGTTTCTCCTCTAACCAATCCAATCAAAGTTCAAGAACAACAACTTGAATCAGTGGCTATGACCCACTCGACATGGTGAGCTTGATTCTCGTGGAGGGACGTCCACCGATGCAGAGATCTCCAATCCAGGAGCAGAGTTCAACCTCTAACATTTTCTTGTGTTTACCCCCAAGAGATCCTTGAAAACATTGCATATATATCACACATATCATTGCATAACAGGTTTCTCCCCTACAGGTCTCCTTATTCTTCCTACTGTTTATTTCAGTAAGATGGATATGGAACAAACAGTGAAGGAGCTCCAGGCTCAAAATGCTCAATTCCAACAAATGCTTCTGGCTATGGGGAAAGGGCAAGAAGATCTGACAGCTCTCCTTCTCAAAGACAAAAAGAAGAAGTCCAAGAAGGCAGCCCGTATCCTGAACCTGAGGAGAAGGCCTAAGACCCAAGACCTTGCAACTCCATCCGACACAGTGGTTAGTCTTGAGGAAAACCACAATGTGGAGATTGATGAAGAGGAAACTGATTACTCCGAAGAACAATATCCTCTCACTGATGACAAGTACAAAGAGTTGGAGAATCGCCTCAATGCTATGGAGATCCAACAAATACCTGGCTTGGATTTAGGAGACATGGGGTTGGTTCCTGGATTGGTCATCCCTCCAAAATTCAAAGTTCCTACCGTTGCCCTGTACGACGGAGTTTCTTGCCCTAAGATGCATCTAAGATCTTATGTCCGCAAGATTCAACCATACACAGCTGATAAGAGGCTTTGGATCCATTTCTTCCAAGAAAGTCTAGTAGGGGCTCATCTCGAGTGGTTCTATCAATTGGAGAGTTCTCGCATCCACACCTGGGAAGATCTAGCCGGGGCTTTTTACGAACAGTATCGGTACAATGCTGATCTCGCACCAACTCGTGTGCAGTTGCAGAACATGACCATGGGTTCTGACGAGAGCTTCAAGGGGTATGCTCAAAAATGGAGAGATCTGGCCGGTAGAGTGCAACCCCCTCTAACTGACAGAGAGCTGATTGACATCTTCATGGGAACTTTGACAGGGCCTTTCTTCAAGCACTTAATTGGAAGCTCCTCAGCCGGGTTCGCCGAGCTAATACTAACCGGCGAGAGGGTCGAGGCTGGCATCAAGAGTGGAAAGATCCAGGGAGCCACAACCTCCGATACCCAGATAATCCCCTACAACGGGAAGAAAGAGTCCATTGCTGCGAACAGTCAAAGAGGTCGTCGTGACCAACATGTAGGGGCAATCCTGACCCCCAATCATGTACCTGCTCAACAAAGACAGGGGCACCAGCATAAGGAAGTCGCACCTAAGAGGCAGTTCACCAAGATCAATATGTCACTGTCTCAGGCACTGCAACACCTGTTGAAGAGGGGTATGATTACTCTGAGGGCTCCTCTCCGGAACCCGAATACTTCTGCTCCTACCTATCACCCTAATGAAAGATGTGAATACCACTCTGATAGCCCGGGGCATGATACCAACAACTGTTGGCCTCTAAAGAACAAGATCCAGGACATGATCGATGCCAAGGAGATTGAGTTTGGTCCCCCAGAGACTCCAGCATGATCACTCCTCTTATGCCGAATCATTGAGATTGCGTTTGTTTCATTTTAAATTTTCAAAGTTGTAATTTCTTTTGTTGTCAAACAATTATCTGTTGATGTTAAACTCTGTTTTCATTAATGCATTGCATATGTTTGTCTTGAATTCATCCATTCGTTTCACTACTCTTATGCTTTTCTTTATGATATTTGACTCTTGATAAAAAGCTGCAAGCCTTTAGAGGGAGGATGACGAAACAATACCGTAATCTTATACAGTATGTTTTTGAATGGACCTGGCTGATGATGTACAGGCATTTCTTTCAATTCCCAAACACTGGAGTTATAAGGAAGTTAATCCCTAGTCAACCCCTTCGAGCCAAAGAAGTAGGAGTTTCCTGTTCTAAACAATCAAAACCTTTGATGTAAACCTGGGGCAGGGTAGTATCTCAGTTAATTCAAAAGAAAACGCGCATTGAAGTCACAAACTCTCAGTTCGTAATACAACGAACGACGTCAAGAAAGAAAGCATTCCTTCGGAATCAAAAGACAAGGGTGGTTCCCTATCACATAGACAGTCAATCTCTCAAAAGAGAAAAGCCCACCAAGCCAAAACCTATGAAGGAGGCTTAAGAAAGCTGGGGCATCCCGCTGACAGTAATCCCGAAAACGGTAACAGTCAGGCAAAAGTTAGGGATAACAAATCAAAATCAAAATAGTGAGGTCATTACAAAACCCTCAACAACATGAAAAGTGTTGAAAAAGAAAAAGGAGAAGATGACTGTCTCCCAAAATTCAAACTGGTAAACCATCGCCCAAAAGTCGTTCCAAACTCAAAACAGAGTGCGACGCACAATTAACTGAGCTTAGGTTGAAGAACATCACGAAGAGCGGGTGGGTACAGGTATACTTTGAGCCTTTATCCTTTGTTTCTTAAACCGTGAACCAGGCCACGTTACGACCCTCCAAAAGTCCTAATTGAAGCATGGGTTAGTTCGAAAACATACTGTTACAAAAGGTATCCTGACTCCTGTAGGGCTTTGCTCTAAATCTTGTGTTAACTTGTCTTGTGAAAAGTTTTCTGCTAAAAACACATTTTTCAAAATATTCAAAGACAAACATAAACTTTGCATTGCTTGAATATCACTGTCTGCATTTGACTCTTTTATTTGACAGCGAAGAAATTCATACAGCGAATGTTCAGAGGAACGAAAACGCTCTCAGTGAGTCAAAATCACTTCAAAGGGATAACACTTCCATCAAATCTCCTATCAACAAAGGGGCATGACATAGCACGGTTCAGTAACCGGGGGCAGTCCAGTCAAGGTCCAACCGATCTTTCAAAGTTCAGTTAACCTGGGGCAGTCCAGTCAAGATTTCAAGAAATCTCTCAATATGCAGAGTAATCTGATTCAAGACTCCTTCATCACCACTTGGGGCATTCGAATGTCAAAAGTGTTCGACAAATTCCTTATCACCTCAAAATTCCAGATATAGTTCAAGATGTGACCCAGACATGGCGACATTCTATAACTCATTCAGACTTCCAGATATAGTTCAAGATGTGACCCACCATGGCGACATTCTATAACTCATTCAGACTTCCAGATATAGTTCAAGATGTGACCCTGATTTGGCGACATTCTATAACTCATTCAGACTTTCCAGATATAGTTCAAGATGTGACCCAGACATGGCGACATTCTATAACTCATTCAGACTTCCAGATATAGTTCAAGATGTGACCCACCATGGCGACATTCTATAACTCATTCAGACTTCCAGATATAGTTCAAGATGTGACCCTGATTTGGCGACATTCTATAACTCATTCAGACTTTCCAGATATAGTTCAAGATGTGACCCAGACATGGCGACATTCTATAACTCATTCAGACTTCCAGATATAGTTCAAGATGTGACCCTGATTTGGCGACATTCTATAACTCATTCAGACTTTCCAGATATAGTTCAAGATGTGACCCAGACATGGCGACATTCTATAACTCATTCAGACTTCCAGATATAGTTCAAGATGTGACCCACCATGGCGACATTCTATAACTCATTCAGACTTCCAGATATAGTTCAAGATGTGACCCTGATTTGGCGACATTCTATAACTCATTCAGACTTCCAGATATAGTTCAAGATGTGACCCAGACATGGCGACATTCTATAACTCATTCAGACTTTCCAGATATAGTTCAAGATGTGACCCAGACATGGCGACATTCTATAACTCATTCAGACTTCCAGATATAGTTCAAGATGTGACCCACCATGGCGACATTCTATAACTCATTCAGACTTCCAGATATAGTTCAAGATGTGACCCTGATTTGGCGACATTCTATAACTCATTCAGACTTTCCAGATATAGTTCAAGATGTGACCCAGACATGGCGACATTCTATAACTCATTCAGACTTCCAGATATAGTTCAAGATGTGACCCAGACATGGCGACATTCTATAACTCATTCAGACTTTCCAGATATAGTTCAAGATGTGACCCAGACATGGCGACATTCTATAACTCATTCAGACTTCCAGATATAGTTCAAGATGTGACCCACCATGGCGACATTCTATAACTCATTCAGACTTCCAGATATAGTTCAAGATGTGACCCTGATTTGGCGACATTCTATAACTCATTCAGACTTCCAGATATAGTTCAAGATGTGACCCAGACATGGCGACATTCTATAACTCATTCAGACTTTCCAGATATAGTTCAAGATGTGACCCAGACATGGCGACATTCTATAACTCATTCAGACTTCCAGATATAGTTCAAGATGTGACCCACCATGGCGACATTCTATAACTCATTCAGACTTCCAGATATAGTTCAAGATGTGACCCTGATTTGGCGACATTCTATAACTCATTCAGACTTTCCAGATATAGTTCAAGATGTGACCCAGACATGGCGACATTCTATAACTCATTCAGACTTCCAGATATAGTTCAAGATGTGACCCAGACATGGCGACATTCTATAACTCATTCAGACTTTCCAGATATAGTTCAAGATGTGACCCAGACATGGCGACATTCTATAACTCATTCAGACTTCCAGATATAGTTCAAGATGTGACCCAGACATGGCGACATTCTATAACTCATTCAGACTTCCAGATATAGTTCAAGATGTGACCCAGCGATGGCGACATTCAGTAACTTATCCCAAACCAACACCTACAACAATCAGAAAATTCTTCCCATCCCCAGCGGAGTTCATCAAAATTCCCCAGCAGATCAAGAGCTTCAAGTGGACAATCCCCAGCGAAGTCAGACTTTTAAATCTTCTCCCCACAGAGTTTTAGGAAGCAATCTTGAGTTCCCCAGTGAAGTCTCCAGAGTTATTTCCCATCTAACTAACGATTCTCAAATCTGACCTCCCCAGCACGAGTCTACTAGTTGGAACTCCCCAGTAGAGGTCATCAGGAATTCTCTTCCCCAGCAACAGCCAAGGATTTATTTTCCCCGGCAGCAGTCAAGATGCTTTTATCTTCAGCCATCTCGGATTCATGTATCCTCGGCAGGATTAGCTCATCAGCTTACATGCGCATCCATCACATTCATAAATATTGTTGTCACATACATTGCATCATGCATCATAACATTGCATGCAACTAACCCTTCACCTTTTCAGGTAAGATCAGTCGACAGACACAGATCAACTCCCAGGATTCATCCAGAAATAGTTCAGATGTGACCCGAACACGGCGACATTCTGATACTTATTCCAGATCCATTCAGACGCATCATCAGGAAACCCTACACCGGTTCCTCTTCAACTTCAAGATTTCTGAAAACAGTTCACGGGTTCTCCAAGTAAACGGATGTTAACCTATCACTTGTTCAGATTCTTCTTTAGTTTACGGATTCTTCCCAACAACGGATGTCAATCTACCGACTGATTCAGACTCTTCTCAATTTTTGAAAATAGTTTACGGACGTGTCCCAACAACGGATGCTGCCCTATTGCTTATTCAATCTCAAATAGTTTACAGATTCTCCAGACACGGCCATCAATCTGTTGCTTGTTCAGACCCCAGTTCAGAGGTATTCCAAAACAGGGATGCCCTTCTGATACTCGTCCACTCACCCATGACGTACGGTTCAACATCACCATATGGCATCTGTAAGCCCATTCTCAGATGGCATCTCTAAGCCCATCCCCCCGACAAAATTCTCTCGCACCAGATGGCATCTTTAAGCCCATCACCAAATGGCATCTATAAGCCCATTCACCTCCACCGTCACTTCGACGAGCGCAAATTTTCTGGGCACATTAGTGTTCAATCTCCTTTTACCTTCAAGTCGCGAAAGGCAAACTTGCCAATCTAACTCTTCAGGTCCAAGAAGATTGAACAGGGGCAACTGTTGTACCCCAAAATTTGCCCTCGCGCTTTTCCACAAAAGAAATCTCAGCTTCAAACATTTCCTGACTTCTCAAACTGACTCAAGAATCGGACAAACGGACTTTTCTTGACGGTCAAGCAAAATTAGGGTTTTACCGATTTTTAGAGCTCTGAATTGTTTCATACAGTGGGCTTAGGGTCTGGTTGGCTTTTGGTTCAATTTTGATCAAGCGAGCGTGATTTGGCATTTAATCAGGAATTAGGGTTTTATAGACATATTCTCAGAAGAATTTGAATTCCACAGCGCCTTGCGGTTTATTTCAAGATTCGGATTAAAAGTCGCGTTATCTTGGTTTAATCAACAAAAGAGACAGTGGTTTGAATTCAGTACATTTTGATTGGGCCAGTCAGATGCAGGATGCAGTTTTTGGAATTCACAGTGTTCATGTGTTTGATCAGCCTATCTGGGTTAATTGCTGCTTTGCTTTGGATTGTGGATTAGACGGACTTAATTGGTCAATGTTGTTTTATTTAAGTTATTTATTATTCTGAAATTAAATGATTGAATTTATTTTTCAATTTGTTTAATTCTAAGAATTTTAAATAAATAAATAAGCAATAAAGAAATTAGAATTAATCGGATAATTTGAATTTTTATTGATACTTAAATTATTTACAAATTGTTGTTTATTACAAACAATAATTTACATTTAATTTAAATATTACAATAGAATGAAAAAATATCCTATTTTCTAAATACTCTTCATTCTTCACTCCGCTCCGGCATTCCATCTTTCATCTGCAAAAAGAAATAAGAAAGTCAGAAAGAATTAAAATTAGCAGAGACGGATAAAAATGCTCATCATTAGGGGCCACTGACTGGGATCAGTTGCCCTCTCTGCAAATCACGGGATTTCTCCCGGTTCACAGAGAGGGAAGATTGTTTTTATCTCATGAAATGCAAATGTCAAAAATGCATAAGTTATGAAATTGCAAGCTGCATAGAAGTTCAAGATTCAAAATCCAATCTAAACTGAAAAAGTTCAATCCAAACTTTCAAATCCAAAACAAAGTCCACTCTAAGAAAATCAAGAAAGCATACAAACTGTCATGGAAAGATTTTTGGAAAAGATATCAAAAGGGAAAGTCAGATCAAAATTGTCAAAGAGATGAAAATGCAAAATGTAAAATGCAAGCAATCTTAAACTCATCACTTCCTAGTCATAGCCCCTTCAGAAGCAAGTACAGTAAAAAATCATATTAAAATCCTAAGCTGTACTTTGAGAGAGAGAAAAGAGATTAAAGCAGCTCAGTTTAGGCATAGCAGTTCAAGCTCAGTTCAGACAAGATAATGCAGTAGCAGAAGAAAGAGATTATGCAAGTCAAAAAGCCAATGAAACAGTCCAACATAGACAGTTCAGGGAAAGCAGATAGCAACTCTGCATAAAAAAGGAAACATAGCCTACAAGCTCAGTCAAAACATAGAGCAGCATAGCAGGTAAATAAAAAAAGGATATACAAACTGAGTTCAGCTCAGAATAGGCAGCAGAGATACAAATCAAAAAAGCACGACTGTCATACAGGCAAAACCACAACTCTGCATATAGAAAGGGCCAACACAGTTGGGGGATATCAAACTGAGTTCAAGTAATATCCTCACAACAAAAAAACCAACAATCCTCACCACCTCAAACCAGCATCAATGCCTTAACCTGCCTGTCAAAACCTCACATAACATGCTATCATAACCTCAAAACCCTTACCCTGTCAAACATCAAGCAGAAACCTGCTAAAGATTGAAACCTGAACAATCATCAAACACGACCAAAACAAACCTGCTAATGCCACAGTCCTGCCTCACCATACCTGCCTTAACATACAGGCCATACACATAAAAATCTGCAACTATGCCTCAAAGAACAAGGCCCTGAATCAAAAACAACATCAACCACTACTGTCAACACCAAAACCTTTCAATCCAAGCAAGTCAGTATCCAAGCCCTAAGCCCTCAGCATGAACATCACAGGGCAACTGTGAGAGAAGAAGCTATCAGAAGTTCATCAAGGCACACTATTTCCAAAACCAAACATAAAACCCTCAGAACTTTGAGTTCATCACAGGGTCGGGGATCAAACACTAAAAAGCCTATCGATCTCAAAGGACCAGCAGCAACACTCAAGTCAACATAATCGACATAAGCTGGCATACAGCAATACTAAGGGACAGAAGTAGAAGAGGCAAAGTGGATAAAGAGATACAGAAGTACCAAGTGTCTTCCAAAGCCAGCTTCACCGTACAAGCCCTCCAGCGCTGAGCCTCCTGAGCATCCTCCTCCTCTTTCTTCCCTCCATCCAGGTAGTCTTCCCTCCTCTCTTAATTATACCACATGCCTCAAGACACAACAGTAAATCGGAGTTAGAGTCAATAATCAAAATCACAAACGCACAAAATTGTAAAAACCCTAACGAAATTAGGAGAGCACCTGTACCTTAGATCGTTTGCCTTGATGACGTCGTTGGGAGGAGAAAGAAGTGGAGGTCGCTGGCATGCTCAGGCGGAGAGACTTGGTCCAATAGCCACGGAAAACGGAGAAGACGAATGCACGAACGGCGCCGTTCAAACCCTATGCGTCACCCAAACTGAACCACAAAATCCCCAACCCTAGAAATTTTGTTTCCAGCATGGGCCTGACCCGTTGCAAATATTTGCCCAAGCCCACTAAAACACTTCTCTTTTTTTTAACAAAACACAAGCATTAATTTTCTTTTTTATACTATACAAACCTTTTTTTTCTTTTCTTTACAAAATTATTTTAAAGCACATTTTTACATTATACATAATATAATTAAAACACTCCTTTTTTTTTTATTTATACTTTTTAATAATACACATTAAAATATACGTTTGTACATAACAATTAAATACATCTTTTAATATTAAACTCACAAATATTTGGACTAAAAATATTTTTCAATTTAACATTCTAATCAAAACACTTCATTTCTTTTTGTACATAAACATACAAAAATCAAAAATACATTTAAAAACATTTCTCTAGGTCAAACCCTAATACGACTCAATTTCACAATTCGCACTTGTACATATTTACACTTACACATACATATACACTTGTACACAAATACATTCACATATCCCTATACACATGTTTATCTTACATTTATATTTGATATTCATTCGATCGCGACATTCGATTTGGTTGTAAATTATTGGGTACTATAAATCTCATCCCCTTGTACATTTATACCCCCACTCCCGGACATTATTTTGTAATAGCGTAGATTTACATTCCGCAATTTACAGCTTTTCAATTATACCATGGTTAGACCTAGGGTTTGTATGTACATAAAATCAAACGCTAGATAACCTAATACAAGACAAATGCATGTAATCAATACACAATCACACTTGCACCCCCTAGGGTAATCCCACATGTTGCCTTCCAAAATGGGCCATGCTTGCACGTCGAATGTCTTTGGCAAAACAAAATCAAATGATCATAAGTCCCTCGATGACGCTTTCGAAAGTCGCCTATCAAAATGATCAAGTCCCTTCAAGCAAATTGCCAAAGACACTTGGCATTATTGCATTCATGGTCCATACGATGACCCGCGCCCGTCCCGAATAAACTTCCTAAACGCAAGATTGTCCATCAATTTCAATGGTGGAACAAAATTGTTAAAAGGGGTTAAAACATGACAAAAACCTTTGAGTACAATAGGGTAGACATAACTCTTAGTTACTTGAGATCAAAACTTGCAAAAACACTTGCCTTCTTTTCAAAAACCACAATCCACAACACTTTCAAACAAACTCTCAAAAACATTTGAAAACATCTTTTCGAAAAGATTCACACTTTTGTAAAACACTCAAACACGAGTCAAATACATTGGTTGCCTAAAACAAGGCATCTTTTTCCAAAACATTTTCAAAAAGCACCCACACACACACCATTTTCAAAGCAATCGAAAAACAAGGCAAGTGATCTAAAAAACCAAGTAACTAAGAGCCCATGGATAACCATGGATGAAAAGGGTGCTAATACCTTCCCTTTTCATAATCTACCCCCCGAACCCATGAAATATCTCAAAAAGGTTTTTGCTGTGCTTTTTAACCTTTCCTTTAGGATAAAATAAAAAGTCGGTGGCGACTCTTGCTAACCGCACAAGTGCGAATACGAACGCAAAACACTAGTCAGTTCTCCCACCGTATCACACCAGCAAACATCTCAGTAAGGCACATCTCAAGCAAATACTCAGGCAACAATTCAAAGGCAACAGTGGAATGGAAGAAGAAGGGATAAAGAAGTGAACATATTAGGGCTCCTCAGCATACATCATCATCAAAACCCTAATAAACAAAAGAAATATACAAGAGTACCAGGGATATTAGGTTCATCAGCATCGCGCTCTCCTTCCCTCTCCGCTCGCTCCGGCCTCCTCAACGCCTCCACTCTTCTCTCCTCCTCCTCCAAGGGTCAGGTAGTGAACTTTATTCTCCTTTCTCCTTCACCTCATAACAATGAAAACTCAACTTAAAACAAATCTAAAACGCGTATCGTTCACAGAAGAGAAAAGAAAAAGAAGGAACCTTGAAACAAACCTTGAACAACGAATCCACTGAACTGGAGGGAAGAGAGGTCTGAGGGTAGTGTTGGTGGCCGGAGTCGAGTTGCTCAGGAAGCTTGAACGGAGAAGACGAACGCGCCGTCGCTGCCTCGCTAACCCCTAAATCCCTTTGTCTCAACTGAACACCAATTCCCTAACCCTAATTTTGCCTTTGGTTTGACATGGGCTTGACCCGTTTCTGCCTTCCCCAAAGCCCATCAAAAAAATCATTAACATTTCTCTACAAACATTTTCATTAACACTAACCCTTTCTTTTCTTTTATTTTATATTTACTTCTTTTTCTTAACACTAACCCTTTTTTTTATTTATTTTTATAAACAATATTTACTTCTTTTACTAACTTTATTTTATAAACAATGTTTTTTTTATTCTTTGTAAAATACTAACTTAATTAAAATACATTTTTTTTATCATAAGATTAAAACTTTTTTAGATAGATATTTGTACATACATTTTAAAACATTAATTTTGTACATATTATACATTTTTTTATACATAATTAAATTGAAACTTTTTAATTAACATATACATTTGTACATAACAATTTAAATACATTTATTTTCTAATATTAAAATTCACAAACATTTGACTAAAATACTTTCCAATTAAAAACTTGAACATTTAAATCAAAACACTTTCTTTTTCTTTTATACACAATTAAACATACAAAAATCAAAGATTCATTTAAAAACATTTCTCTAGGTCAAACCCTAATACGTTTCGATTCGCACTTATAAATAATCACACAATACATATACATGTACACTTACACAAATACATTCACATTGCCTTATATACATTTTTATCTTATATTTGTATATTCGATATTTACGTTTGGTTGCGACTTCGATTTGGTTGTAATTTATTTGGGTACTATAAGTCTCATCCCCTTGTACATTTATACCCCCACTCCCGGACACTATTTTGTAATAGCGTAGATTTTACATTCCGCAATTTACAGTTTTCAATTATACCATGGTTAGACCTAGGGTTTGTATGAACATAAAATCAAACGCTAGATAACCTAATACAAGACAAATGCATGTAATCAATACACAAATCACACTTGCACCCCCTAGGGTAATCTCACATGTTGCCTTCCAAAATGGGCCATGCTTGCACGTCGAGTATCTTTGGCAAAACAAAATCAAATGATCATAAGTCTCAAAGTGTTGCCTAAACGGAATGATCATAGTCCCTTCAAAACAAATTGCCAAAGACACTTGGCATCATTGCATTCATGGTCCATACGATGACCCACGCCCGTCCCGAATAAACTTCCTAAAACGCAAGATTGTCCACCAATTTCAATGGTGGAACAAAATTGTTAAAAGGGGTTAAAACATGACAAAAACCTTTGAGTACAATAGGGTAGACAAAACTCTTAGTTACTTGAGATCAAACTTGCAAAAACACTTGCCTTCTTTTCAAAAACCACAATCCACAACACTTTCAAACAAACTCTCAAAAACATTTGAAAACATCTTTTCGAAAAGATTCACACTTTTGTAAAACACTCAAACACGAGTCAAATACATTAGTTGCCTAAGACAAGGCATCTTTTTCCAAAACATTTTCAAAAGCACCCACACACACACCATTTTCAAAGCAATCGAAAAGCAAAGCAAGTGATCTAAAAAACCAAGTAACTAAGAGCCCATGGATAACCATGGATGAAAAGGGTGCTAACACCTTCCCTTTTCATAATCTACCCCCCGAACCCAGAAAACATCTCAAAAGGTTTTTGATGTGCTTTTTAACCTTTCCTTTAGGATAAAATAAAAAGTCGGTGGCGACTCTTGCTAACCGCACAAGTGCGAATACGAACGCAAAACACTAGTCAGTTCTCCCACCGTATCACAATGTGCCTAATCCTACTCCATTAGAGTCTGAATCAAAGGAAGCTAACAAAGATCCTTCCATCAGAATTCAGAAAGATCACCCTAAGGAACTCATCATAGGAGATCCTAACAGTGGAGTCACTACAAGATCTAGAAAAATCATCACAAACTCTTGTTTTGTGTCTAAGATTGAACCAAAAAATGTTAAAGAGGCTTTGACTGATGAATACTGGATTGGAGCAATTCAAGATGAATTGAACCAGTTCAAGAAACGTGAAGTATGGGAGTTAGTTCCTAGACCAGAAGGAACAAACATCATTGGCACAAAGTGGATCTACAAGAACAAGTCAGATGCTGAAGGAGTTGTCACAAGGAATAAGGCAAGGCTTGTTGCTCAAGGATACACTCAAGTTGAAGGGGTTGATTTTGATGAGACTTTTGCTCCTGTAGCCAGACTGGAATCAATCAGACTTCTCTTGGGAGTTGCTTGTCTCCTTAAGTTCAAGCTGTTTCAGATGGATGTGAATAGTGCCTTCCTAAATGGGTACTTAAATGAGGAAGTGTATGTGGAACAGCCTAAAGGATTTGTGGATCCAAACTGTCCTGATCATGTCTACAAATTGAGGAAAGCATTATATGATCTGAAACAAGCTCCTAGAGCTTGGTATGAAAGGTTGACAAAGTTCCTCACTGACAAAGGATACAGGAAAGGAGGTTTGGATAAAACTCTTTTTATCAAGGATGAAGGAGGAAAGATAATGGTAGCTCAAATTTATGTTGATGACATAGTGTTTGGAGGAATGTCAGATAGAATGGTTAAACATTTTGCTAACCAGATGCAAGCTGAATTTGAAATGAGCCTCATGGGAGAATTGACCTACTTTCTTGGACTACAAGTCACACAGATGGAAGACTCAATTTTTCTATCTCAAAGAAAGTATGCAAAGAATATTGTCAAGAAGTTTGGGATGGAGAATGCCAGTCATAAAAGGACTCCTGCACCTACTCATTTAAAGTTTTCCAAAGACACAAGTGGGGAAAATGTGGATCAAAGCTTGTACAGAAGCATGATAGGAAGTCTGCTATACTTAACAGCCAGCAGACCTGACATTGCCTTTGTAGTTGGAGTATGTGCAAGATACCAGGCTGAACCCAAAGTAAGTCACATCAACCAGGTGAAAAGAATTCTGAAGTATGTGAGTAGAACTTACAATTATGGCATGATGTACTCTCATGGATGTGAACCAATTTTGTCTGGTTATTGTGATGCTGATTGGGATGGTAGTGCTGATGATAGAAAGAGCACCTCTGGAGGATGCTTCTTTTTGGGAAATAAGCTTGTTTCTTGGTTCAGCAAGAAACAAAACTGTGTGTCTCTATCTACTGCTGAAGCTGAATACATAGCAGCTGGTAGTAGCTGTTCTCAAATGATCTGGAAGAAACAGATGTTGACTGAGTATAATGTCACACAAGATGTCATGACATTGTACTGTGACAATTTGAGTACTATTAACATATCCAAGAATCCTATACAACACAGCAGAACTAAGCATATTGACATTAGACATCACTTCATCAGAGATCTTGTGGAGGAGAAGGTGATTAAGCTGGAACATGTTTCCACTGAACTACAACTGGCTGATATTTTTACCAAGGCACTTGATGCTATTCAGTTTGAGAATTTAAGGAGCAAGCTGGGTATTTGCCAATATGAAGAGATGTAGCAATTAATTTTGCTTAATACAAGGTTTGAAAGAGATATTTTAATCAAGTTTTCCAATTGCTATGAGATTCTTGTCAAAGAATTCATAGTAAATTTGTCTGGTGGATGTGCTGATGGAAAGTCAGTTGATTTTAAGAATATTTATGTGAGAGGAAGGAAGGTTTGTCAAACCATCACTGCCAAGCAAGTCAAGCATTGGCCCTTGAAAAGGAAGCTAACTGCAAGCAAGCTGAGTGTGAAGTTTGCCATACTGCACAAAATTGGTGCAGCTAACTGGGTTCCCACCAACCACATATCCACCATTTCCACTATTTTGGGAAGATTTATCTATGCTGTTGGAACCAAAACAAACTTTGATTATGGCAACTACATCTTTGATCAAACAATGAAACATGCTAAGAGTTGTGCTATTAAAGTCCCTATTGCTTTTCCCTCTCTCCTGTGTGGTATAATCATTGATCAGTATCCTGATATTCTGGTTGAAAAGGACTATGTGTGCAAAAGAGCCCCTGCACTTGGTTTTCACTATAAGCTGTTTTAGGGAACACATGTCCCTGACATTGTTATGACATCTGCTGAGACATCAAATGTCAAAGCTCATTCCAAGAAAGCTGATGTTATAGCTGTTCTAAAAGAAACCTGCAGAGAGCTTGATGCAAGAAAAAGGACTCTTGAAGAGCTGATTGCTAGTCTGGAACAGGAGGAGAATGAAGAACAAATGAGGGAAGAGGATGCTGATGAAGAACAGCATGATGGTTCTGCAAGAAGCTCACCAGAAGATGCTGCTGAAAATAGTGCTTCCTCAAGGGATGACAGTACCTGAAGGACTATGTTTGTTGAGCAGTAAAGATTGATGCTGGAACTTGCTGCTGCTATTTGATACCTTCTCTCTAGTTTTGTGTATTTTGGATTTCCTTTTGATGACTGTATAACTTGAAGTCTAGATCCTTTGGCCTTTTTATGGCTAAAAAGTGGGAGAAGTAATTGTGGTTATTTTGGTAGAATTGGATATTGGTAGTTAGATTAGTTGTTATTAAAAATTCTGCCGCATTCTAATCTCTGATTGTTTAGGGGTTTTAGCCAAAAATTTGCCAAAGGGGGAGTTTGTAAGTGTTTGCTTGTTGGCATTAATTTTTGGTAAAACCAGATTTGCGAATGTCATGACTGATGTCATAACGTTCTGGGATAAAGACAAATTCTGCAGAAGGAATGTTCTACAGGAACAACTCAGTATGAGTGAATATCATGATTATGCTATGATCATATGTACTGAATTCTACCAAAATCAGTGAGCAGGATACATGATGTCATAACCAATGTCATAACCAATGTTAAGACATCCTGTACTGATCAAGCTGTTGTGCAGATTTATTGTTGCTGAGAATTTTCAGGAATCTGGTGTGCTATTCTGAGTTGAAGTATGTTGACTAGATCAGATGCTCACGTGGATATTAGGTTAACCTTGCTTAACCCTAATCTGTTATGATGAAATCCCAAGACCAAGTCTTTAGGTTAACTTTGGTTAACCCTAGCTATTTTTATGGAAGCCCAAAATGAAGAATAGACTGCATATATATTTCTCACGAATTCTAATGGTGTGTAGCGCTTATAGAGAAGATCAATAAGGCATTTTTGTAGCAGTACTAGTTTTAGTAATTACTGTGAGCCAAGCAATTATCACTTGATAAGTGACTTGGAGTAGGTTTTGGTTGTAAGGGTTGTTTATCACTCAAAGCTTTGAAGCACGAGTGTTGTGTCTCTTGATTAAAGCTTTGAAGTAAAATCAAGCGTGTGTATTGAAGAATGTCTTCATAATCTTATTAATCAGTATATTAGTATCACTGCTGTGATTGAGGGGGAGTGAGTAGGAACTCAGGTTTAAGTAGGACTTAGATTGAAGTTGCATTGGGTAGGTCTTAAGTGAAGGAGATAAAACTGGTTGGTTTATTCCTAAATTAATACCTCTTATAGTGAATTTCCTCCCTGGCTTGGTAGCCCCCAGATGTAGGTGTCGTTATACATCGAACTGGGTTAACAATTGATTGTGTTCTTTACTGTCTTTTAAATTACTGTTTGGTTTGTGTACAATTTGTCAGATACGGTGTCATAACATTCACTGTGACATTAAGTATCTGTTGCCAGAATTTCAAGGGGGACCAAAACTGCATTTAACTCAAATAACTAATTCTTAATTAATTATCCTAGTCATCAATTTTCTTGTCATTAAAGTTTTTTTGTATCGTACTCATCATTGCCACGTCTGCAAAAGTGGACGGGGACAAAAAATCCCAAGAGTACTGAAGTTGAGGGATCAAAAAGCTGAGTTTTGAAATAGGAGGATTAAAAAGTTAAAAAAAAAACTAAATATGGGACCAAAAGTGCATTTAAGCAAAAAAACATTTAACATTATTATTGTACTTGTCAAAAAGTACAGATGTGTGTGGTATCCATACACAAGTAGGAGATACTCAAAGGCCTTAGTAATTGTTTGAGGTTAGAGCTTGCCCGTGGCGGCGATAAGTCTTGTTAGGTGATATTTATGGTGTTTATGGTGGTAAGAGAGGTCAACTCATGTAAGGTGAGAAACTTTGTATTATGCGTTATAATGGTTAAGTTATGATCTCTCTCCTCCAATTAGAGGAGAAGTATTTATAGAGGCCCTTAGGCCTAAGGTTTAAGAAACTCTAAGAAGTGGTAACCTCTCTCCCTCAACTTGGGGAGACTGTTGACTACCTATTTTCAAGGAAGTTGTGGCATGACTCAGTGTATATGACTAGTGGAGAGATAATATTATTATACACATCGTCTATCCTAAAGGAGATCCCCTCATGCTCCATATAGGTAGCTCCTGGGCGATGCTTTACTAGGCGAGGACCCTAGAGTCACCCCTATTTGGAACTCTCACAAATATAACATTACATAATCCCTCAAGCATGAGAGTTTGTAAAGGGAAAAATGCTTTAAGCTTCTTTCAAATTTTGTCTCGTGATCTAGGACGAGTCCTTTTGCTGAAGGCGAACATTTCAGTTGAAGGCAACCTTTTTGAATGAGTGTAAGTCCCTAGGGATGGGAATGGGCCGTCGGCATACAATGGTCTATGTCTTGGCCTATTTAAGTCTTTCATGGCCTGATCTATTTAATAAAAAGGATAGGCTTAGGCTTTTTAAAAGCCTATTTAGTTAAATAGTCCAGGCTAAGGCTATTAAAAAAAAGCTTATGAAGCCTTATAGGCCGGCCTATATATGCATACCTTTTAGAAATGAACTCAATAGTATATAAAATACCATGTTGTCTATTTAACAAAATATGTCAAATGGACTATTTGAAAGCCTTACTATGAAACATGTTTTTAAAAAAGATTCCAGGCCAAGTCGAACTTTAAAAAGGACAAGCCAAGCCAATAAAAATCCTATAATAGGCCATAGACCAGGCTCAAACCTTAAAAATTATCGTAGGTTAGACTCAGCTTTATAAGACCTAGCCTGATCTATTCCCACCCTTACGAGTTCCTCAGTTGAAGTTGACCTTTTTTGAATGGGAAGTGAGTCCTTTGACTAAAGGAGAATCCCTTGAAGGGAGGTGAGCCTCTTAGTTGGGAGTAAGTCACCACCTCCTGCAAGATGTTTCTTGATTAGCCAGAATGTCAGTTGGGGATATCAAACACCAATCACTCAAAAGGATATATTTGCTTCTATTTAATATAAGTAATGATGACCTATTTTTTTAAGACACAACATCATTGCCACGTGCCAAAAGCGTGCTGAGTTTTTAAAAATTTTGGGGGAGCCTAAAAGGCTCTTTGTTTTCCATTATGTTTCTCCATTGTTGATGTTCTTATGTGTTTTGAAGAAGGTTGTGTAAAAATTATATTGGTTGTTGTGATTTATGTGAAATTCGTGCTTTAATCGTTGTTGAAAATTTTGTTTGATGTATATGTGTAAATTGAAATTCTATGTTTATGCTCATAGGTTTTGCTATGATGCACATATTCGTCTATTATGAAAATTGATGGATTAGGTGGTTAATCAGTGGATAATAGATGCAATAAACATAATATAAAATATTATGATCAAATCTGTGTGAATTGGATTGAAATCAAAGCCTTGAAAAAGCTCTAATGATGGAAATCATAGAATTCTGGTTTCTACACAACGGTGATGGTTGTCACCTTCGTGACGGGTAGACCAACATTGCACCGGGAGAGCTGATGAGCATCAGCATAATGACGGGGAGACCTTCGTGGTCTTTGAGACGGGATTATTTGCTCGAACATCAGCAGAGTGATAGTTTGGTGAGAGAACGTGACAATTGTCAGCCTGATGACAGGTTGACCGTCAGTCCTTGCGGTTGACTGATTCTGAGCGGTTGACTCAATTTTTCGAGTTGTTTCTAATTCAAGTGCTTGTTTGTTACAATATTGTTGACTTTGGTGAATTGGTGATCAAAGTCGATGTGTTTAAAGAATTGTTTGATTTTTCCTGTTGAGATATGAGTAAATTGGTGTGTTTCATATATATATATATATATATATATATATATATATATATATATATATATATATATATATATATATATATATATATATATATATATATATATATATATATATATATATATATATATATATATATATATATATATATATATATATATATATATATATATATATATATATATATATATATCATGTGTTATAATTATATGTGTGCTGAGAAGTGTAGTTTAAAATGAAACTAATGTGATGGTTTTGTTAGGCTATGTGTTTGGTTCGAAGAGGAAGCATTGATGATTATTACATTATATGTTGTTGTTGTTGTTGCATATTATACATGTGTGTGTCGGTAATGGATGTATGGACTTTGGTCCATATAAGTTAATAATGCGCCTAGGAGGTGAGTGAATTAGGTGATGGTTAATTTTTGTCTTCTCTTTTAAAGTTCTTATTTTTATGATTATGGTGATTAAAGAAATAAATTGCAGAAAGTAAATGAACACTAGATATATATATTGGTTCCCCTCACAAATCGAGAGTACTCCAGTCCTCTTGTCAACACGAAAGAGATTTCACTATAGTTTAGAATGATTGCACAAGCCTAATCACAACGATTATGATGCTTACTATCTAACCTATAGGGAGATCAAAGGCTATTAACACCTTTAAGATCTGAACACTAAGTACAAGAAGAACAATCATCTTTAATGTGCACACTTGCTTTCGACAATCCTGAGTAGCAAGGGAAGTAACAATGTATTCTTAATTTTTACAAGATATTTTGAAATATGATACAATATATCAATCTTGGATTGATCTTCTCCTTCAAGAAAAAAATTCTCAATAATGGATACAAGTGTTCACAATGATGATATGAAACTTAGAACAATTTTTCAATGAAAAATGAGTGCAGAAAGTTTCAATAAAAAATTCTGGTGTAGAACACTTGAAAATTTGAAAAATAAAAAGTTTATGTAATTTTAATTGTAGATTGAAAGAGGTAAGGAATAATTCTAAAACTTTGAGTTTATATAGGCCTCTATACAACCTTTCAAAATGGTATTATTTAATGGAAAGATGTCTTGCTTCATAAACAAAAACACACAGCTTTTCTGAACAACAGTATTATGCATTTTTCATACTGTTTCGGTGGTAATCGGTTCCCATAAGTAGGTACCCGAGTACCACCTTTCTCAATGTTAAAATTTTTGAAAAACAACATTGGGTAATTGGGTTCCCCAAGACAGTATCGTTTTTTTTTTGTGAAACAATACAGGGTAACCGGTAACCATAACTGGGTAACCGGGTTCCCTAAGTCAGTTTTGAAAAATACTTTGAAAAAAATGTGAAACATAAAGTTGTGATTTCCAAAACATGTTTGAAGATTTACGGCATGCATGAAATATTATTATGAACACTTGTACACATATAGAGAGCTATGAATGCTTTATACCTTGACATTTAATTTGTTCATAAAATATTTCTTCAAGACATTGATAATTTTGACTTGATTAAGATGTTTTGATTTGAGTCATTCCATTTTGCAATCAATGATAGTTTGTCTTCATCAAAACTCTTTAGGAAACTTGTCTTCATATTATCCTCCTTTTTGATGATGACAAACTTTGCTTGAAAATTTTGATGCATCTTCATTTCTCTATCAATTTTGAAAACTCCCCCTAAGTCAAAGACTCCCCCATGATCAATGCATGAGAGTTTTCTTTGAAATTTTCTAGGTGCACTTTTGTTAGAGAAAATAGAACACATACAAACAATGATTCTTCTCCCCCTTTATCGTTAGCAAAAAGGAATGGGGAAAGAAGAGAGAAATATATACCATAAATATAACTCATACAAATAACATAACACATATAACATAATACAATAGATATCATGACATAGTTCAAACATAAAGTAAAAGACATGGAATTGTTCTAGCATTAAAAATAAAACATAGAAATAGTAAAGACTTAGAACTAGAAATACAAAGAAGTAAAACATAAGAATTTTGGTTTAGCCACATTCTTCCATATCCTCATCAAATTCCTCCTCTTGTTCATCTCCATCCCCATTCGCTTCCTCTTCTACCATTTGGTTCTTTTGGGCTTTGATAAGCTCTTTCAATTGTCGCTTAAAACAAGAATGTTCAAACTGATTTTCCCTATGGTTTCGAGCATCAGTACGTTCCATGGAACATAGCTTATTAAAGAGGAGTTCCAAAGTGTATCCACCTTCCGAAACCGGAGGAGGAGAAGCGGGTGTAGGATCTTCTTTGTAAACAAACTTGCCTTCACGATCCAATATGATACATGTGTTTTTCAAGTCGGTTTTATCATTAATCTTGTGGTCCTTGTCAGTCATGATTACCTTTGGCTCTCTTTTTAAGCTAACTTCATCATGTTCAAGGATTTTTTTAATAGCCCTATCATAGGGTAAACCACCAGTTAACCGATGTTGATGATCCATATGGTGCATGATGGTGAGTGCCTAATTAATCGGAAGATCTTTCTTGATAGCATAAGTGCCTGCAATTCCAACTCATTGATGCGGGAGTGATTTGAATGTTTCGGGAGAAAAACATAAGCAATGATATAGTGAATAATTATATCACTAACATATAAATTGGAATCAAACATGATAAATTTTGAAGCTTAGGGAATTTGCGCTGCAACACTTTCACGTTGTGCTTCTTGACACATACCAAGAAATACTTCAATTTTGTTAAACTTTTCCATGAATTTGGCACGTAACCTTGTAGGAGCAAATAACCCTCATAAGGAATCCCTAAACATTTTACAAGAGCCTTAATATCTAAACAATTTTCCTCATCTTTCACTTTAGAGGTCAGAACAACATTAAGGTCATTCTCAGAATCACAGACTAGAGACATATTCTGATAAAAATCCTTAACTAAATATGGGTAAATAGATCCAGAATCACTAACAAATCCATTCATCTTTTGAGTATGTAAACTTGCTGGAAAATAAAAGCTATAAGATGGAAAATCATAGAGTTTACCTTACTTTGCGGGAATAAGAGGATGATGTATGATGTTGAAAGTAAGTCTTCTAGTCTTGAGTTTGGGTTCAGCATCTTGTTGGTCAGCACTAGTTTCACCAATCTTGAGCTTTCCCTTTGATACTTTTGAAGAAGAAGAAGCCATTGATGAAGGTTGAATCTTTTAGAATGAATTAGAAACTCTTATGTGAATGCTCCCCCTATCTTTGATAACTTCCCCTTGATCAAAGTTCTCCCTTGAATCATAGAAAATTTGCATCTTTCTTTGGGCTGCTATAGTTAAAGAAAAGCATACACACACATATATACATTTTCTCCCCTTTTGTCATTATCAAAAAGGATGGGAAAAGCCTTATAATACATAAAGAAATTATTGAAACTAAAAATAATGCATGTCAATGAGTTTCACCTCAAGAGTGACTTCATAAACCATTCATCTTCTGATAACATGATGTTGAAGCCTTTTTCATAAAGTTGACTTGTACTTAGAAGATTATGCTTTAGTCTTTTAACATAAATTATATCTTCAATGGATGTGAAAGTTAGTGTTTCAACTTTGCCAATACCAAAAATTCTTCCTTTAAGGTATTCTCTATATGAAATAACCCTTGGACTTGTGAACTAGATTTGAAAGTTAGTGTATTGCTCCCATCAAATTCTTAGAACCACCACTTATCAAAACATCATAGATTTAAAGTGGTCCTAGAACAAACCTACAAAACAAATTAAGTTTGATTTGATACCCAATGTGCTTTGGGTCCATCATAGTTAGATCCCTTTTTCATCCACACATAATGACCATTTGTCATGCTAAAGTTTCTAACATAAAAAGCATTAGGTGTATGGCCAACAATACCACAATAAAAGTAAGTAGGTACAAAATTGATTCTATATCTAGGAGTATAAGATTTATTCTTAACAAATATTTTCCTTTTATGATAATAATGAACTTTTTGTGCTTTATTCACTTTCTCCTTGTTGGATTGGTTACTTGCCTTAACAAAGATAGTTTTACTAGTACTTGGTTTGTTAAACTTTGAATAACCAAGACCACTTTTATCATTAGAATATCTTTGTTGACTAAGTACATTATTCAATTCAATTTGTTCCTTTTCATACCTTTCAAGAATTCTTTTCAATTGGACAATTTGAAAAGAAAGTAATTCACACTCTTTGCATGTAAGATTTTGTTTTTCTTTTTCAAGAAAACTTTTTTTATTAATTTGAACATATTTTTCTATAATGTCAATCTTTTCTTGAAGAGATGATATATGTATATTTCGAGTTGACATATTTTTATACAAAATCTTGAATTCATTAAGTAGTTCATCAATAGCATTTAGAGCATCATTATCATAAGAAGATATTTCATTACTAACCTCTTCTTCTTTGTCATCGGAATTATGTGTTGTTATAAATGCAAGATTTACTTGTTCTTCATCTGAAGATGAACTTATTTAATTATCATTCCATGTTACACATGCTTTCTTTAGTCTTTTGTCCTTCTTTCCTTTGAAGTGTTTATTCTTCTTTTAAAATATAGGGAAATTACTTTTAACATGACTTTTTTCTCCATATTCAAAGCATTTAATTTTCCTTGGTGGTGCTTCCCCTTTAATGATATCCTTTTTCTTTTCTTTTCTTTTCTTAGGAATTTTTCAAACTTCTTGATAAGAGAACTATCTTCTTCACTAGTGGATTCATCCTCTTGAATGCTATCATAATATTTGACTTTCATCTTTAAGGCAATGTCCTTTTAATATTTTACTTGAATTTCATGCTTCTCCAATTTTGCAAGTTTCGTCTCATATTCTTGAAGTTTTTCGAACAAAGTTGTGGAAGTCATTATGGATAGATTCTTCTTCTCGGATATTACTGTCACTTTTGATTGTCATTCCCTGGTTAAAGATCTAAGCACTTTAAGATTGAGTTCGTCATTAATTAAAGTCTTACCGGGTTCTTTCAAATGATTTGTCAAGTGCACAAATCTTTTTTTACAAGTCGAGGATTAATTCTCGGGGCTGCATTTTGAATAGTTCATATTCTTGACTCAATGTATTTAATCTCGATCTTTTAACTTCAGCGGTTCCTTCATGAGTTTCTACCAAAATATTCTATATTTCTTTTGTCGGTGTGCATGCGGAGATACGAAAGATCTCATCCATGCTAAGAGCACTTTGAAGAAGATTTATTTCTTTCTTATCATAAAAAACCTTTTCTTCATCATCTTTGTCCCATGCACTTTCGAGCTTAGCGGAACCAACATCATTGACAACCGTAGTAGGAACGAATGAACCTTCTACCACTGCTTTCCGTACTTCTTTTCCTTGAGATTCTAAATCTGCCTTCATACAGATTTTCAAAAAATCGAAGTATTCACCACAGAACAATGAAGGTTTTTTATTGATACCACCATCTTTGAAAACCGTATTTTAATTTATGGAAGCCATTATGGATCTTTAGGAACATATTACCTATAACCTGCTCTGATACTAAATGTAAGTTAATAATGCGCCTAAGAGGGGGATGAATTAGGTGATGATCAATTTTTTCCTTCTCTTTTAAAATTCTTATTTTTCTGATTATGGTGATGAAAGCAATAAAGTACAGAAAGTAAATGAATATTAGATATATATTGGTTCCCCTTACAGATCGAGAGTACTCCAGTCCTCTTGCCAACACGGAAGAGATTTCACTATAGTTTAGAATGATTGCACAAGTCTAATCACACCAATTGTGATGCTTACTATCTAACCTATAGGAAGATCAAAGGATCTTAACATCTTTAACATCTGAACACTAAGTACAAGAAGAACAATCATCTTTAATGTACACACTTGCTTTCAACAATCCTGGGTAGCAAGGAAACTAATAATGTATTCTGAAATTTTACATGAGATTTTGAAATATGATACAATATATCAATCTTGGATTGATCTTCTCCTTCAAGCAAAATAATTCTAAATAATAGATACAAGTGTTCACAATGATGATATGAAACTTAGAACAATTTTTCAATGAAAAATGAGTTCATAAAGTTTCAATAAAAAATTCTGGTGTAGAACACTTGAAAATTTAAAAGATAAAAAGTTTATGTAATTTGAATTGTAGATTGAAAGAGGTAAGGAATAATTCTGAAATTTTGAGTTTATATAGGCCTCTATACAGCCTTTCAAAATGGTATGATTTAATGGAAAGATGTCATGCTTCATAAACAAAAACACACAACTTTTCTGAACAAGATTATTATACATTTTTCATACTCTTTCGGTGGTAACCAGTTCCCATTAGTGGGTACCCGGGTACCACCTTTCTAAGCATTAAAAAATTTGAAAAACAGTATTGGGTAACCGGTTACCGTAACTGGGTAACCGGGTTCCCCAAGATAATAGCGTTTTATTTTTGTGAAACAATACAGGGTAATCGGTTACCATAACTGGATAACTAGGTTCCCTAAGTCAGTTTTGAAAAATACTTTGAAAAAAGATGTGAAACATAAAGTTGTGATTTCTAAAATATGTTTGAAGATTTATGGCATGCATGAAACATTATTATGAACACTTGTATGCATATAGAGAGGTATGAATGCTTTATATCTTGACATTTGATTTGTTCACAAAATATTTCTTCAAAAATTTGATAATTTTGACTTGATTAAGATGTCTTAACTTGAGTCATTCTATTTTGCAATCAATGATAGTTTGTCTTCATCAAAACTCTTTACGAAACTTGTCTTCACATTCTAGTGACGAGTCATTGATTTAGAAGAGGGGATCAGTGACAAGTAGGGTTCGAAGGGGAATCATTGGTGAGTGGACGAAATCATTAACATATCTCTGATGTTCTAATTGGTACTACATGCATTAGAGTCGAAGTGTCGAATCGCATTGCATGCATTTACATTGTGATTTGAATGTTGTTGTTGTGAATAATTCATAAATTGATGATTGTTATGAATAATGTCGCCCTTGTTATCTTTTACATCACTAACATAATTGTAGCGTATTCTTATCCATATTTGTTTTGTTTGTAGTGTTTTGTATTCTTATAGTATAGATATTCGAGTAGAAGAGATCTAACTTCTATGAGTTGGAGGATGGTGTTGAAGCCACTTTATTGCCTATTGTCTTCCGTGTAATTTTTGTTTGAGTTGTGTTGTAAGGCTAAGTTAGCTTTAGTTTTGCATGTTGATGTGTGGACAATTTGGAACTTCCACAATGATCCAATCTTTGCATGGGGTTACCTCTATTGAGCATTTAATGCATATGGTGAAGTTCTCCTTTTGAAAATGTTTCTTTAGTAAAAACGGTTTCTCATAAAGCAGCTAAGAGAGCATTGGTATTCAACTCTAATAACATCACTCAATTGAGTTGTTGCATCAAAACCATGTAACATTAAGACAACTTTAAAAATAACCAACAACCTAGTTTCCAAATATCAATACTAAAGAAGCACAATAACAATAATTTGAACTAAATGTTGAATAGAATTTCGTCTTCTCATAAGGCAACTAAAAAGGCATAGGTATTCATATAATAACATTACTTAATTGAGTTGTTGCATCAAAACTGGAAAATGTTGTCCATAAACATGTTAACATTAACACAGCCTTTATAAACAATAGCAACCTAGTTTCTATTTTAATTATATTCAAATGTACTTGAAAAAAAAATGTTCATCACTAGATAGGACCCGGGTATAGACCATTAATAGACAATTAATATCTTGGCAATAATCATAAAGAAGATGAAATCGAAACAGTTTTATATTCATAATAAATTGAACATAAGTTTGGTAAAGCAATATTAATAACTAATTTGACAGAAAAGGATGGTATATAGCATGGTCCATATGGGATGGGAGAGTAAACTACAGTACATATAACAAGAAGGAGCATGTGCAATATTACTTTGTTATTTTTCTAAAATGAAGATATTTTTCTTAAAGGTGATATTTTTATTAAAACCTATAATAAAATGAGTAAATTTTAGTTTAAATGTTATATTTCATACGTCTTAAAATATAATTTTTTATAAATTAATGTATTTAACTTTGTTTAATATATTTTTAAATTGATGATAAAATCAATTAATTTAATATTTATAAAGACAATATTAATTTTATATTAAGATATGTTAACTTTAGTTTTTAAAATAATAAAATATTTGACTTCTTATTAAGTAATTATTTTTTTGTATTTCTAGAGACATAGGATAATTTTCTAAATTTTCTTATTCTTGAGTCAACTCTAAATGTGATATGAAATGATTTTTTATTTTAACTAACGTATGAATTTATTTTTAATGAAGAATAAGATTAAGGAGATGGATATCAATTTCATGTGAGAAATAAGTAATGTGAAATTAATATATAATAGTGGATCAATAAGCAACAGGTATAAAATTTCTAAAACTTGTAAGAATATATGAGGATCAATAACAAATACATGATAGGAAATAGAACAAATAAAAGCACTAAAAACATCAATATTTTAATATGAAAAATCTTCAATGTGAGAGTAAAAATATTTTCCTCAAATAAGTAAGAAACAAATGGACTAATTTATTTTAGCCCAAACTCAATAGTAAATTTGAGAACCTAGTATAAATGAAAACTTCTTATAATTCATTTTGAATTTGTGTAAAAGTATGCCTTAAAACCTTAAGTAATGAGGAAAAGAAAAACATGTTTACAAAACCCGCAAAATCAAAGGCGTCAGAATTGCGAAAAACAGTAAGAAAATCTACAATGGTGGAGTTGAATATGTGTGACGGAAACCCGATGAATTGTGATGATGGAAGGCGGCCGGGGTTTGGCGGGCAGCAGCGGAGGGCCTCTAACAATGAATGGCGGAGGGAGTTCACTGATGGTGGAGGACAACGAGTGAACAATGAAGTATGTGTCTCATGCTAGGTCAATTTAGTTCGGAGATCCGTTCAGTGACTCGTCGTGTTATGGGCCCTTCATGGATTAGTTGGACTTCTAAAGTTATAAATATTAGTATTTATCATTTTTATGAGGACAATATAAGAATATTATGGAATTAAATGATAATCTTAGGTAGAGAGACAAAGATAGAAATTTTTTGGAATTCTTGGAAATTGAAAAACCTATGAAGGTATTTAAGGAGGGATTGGAAAACAAATACTTTGTGTTTATGTGATTCATGTATAGAGAGTTGAAGAGATTGAGAAACACTTGGATATAAATTTTGACCGATGTAATTCCACCATGATTGAAGACAGTGAGTGGATGCAAAGAAATGAAACAGAAATGAAAGTTATATTAAAGAAATTGAAAACAAAATACCACAAACTCAAATTAAGAATCAAATCTTTTTCACACGGATCAAATTCGTAGTAGTGTAAGTATTGTGCATTAATTGGAAAATTGAATTTGTCAGGCCATTCACCTTCTTCGGCGAGATGGTAACCAAAACATATTTCACAAGCTCCAATCCTTCATTCTTGATGTTCTGATCGTCAATAGTAAATTTGTGATGACAATGTCGTTGATGGTATTTTGAAGAATAATCACATGAAAATACTCTTGAATTTCTTGATTCACCATCAGCGTGGATGAAGAGATTAAAATAAAGGAATTGATTTCTCCAATTTTGATGAATCTTTATTCAATTAAAGGTTTAATTGTCTTGATGAGAATCGTCTGCATTATTTCAAAATCTTCTTGATTAAAATTGTCGAAAATAGTTAACTGTTAGTTGGTCCAGTGGTGATTAGCGCTTTATTTGGTGGGGAGAACCACTATTTGATCTCCACAACTACGATCGAGAGGGGGTTTGAACAACTTGATGTCATAACGAATCCTCAAACCAAACTATACCGATGCTGAAAATAAATAAAAAATTGCCGAAAATAAACTCAGTTATTTTTTCTATGGTTCCAAAATCAAAATTTTCATATTCATTAGTGATCGTATCAGAATCATAACTATCAATGAAAGTTCCACATTGTTGCAACTGGTTTTTAAATCAGAGTTGTTACCCTTAATTTTTATCCTAAAGGAAGGGAGTATAAAGGAATAACCCTAAAAATCAGAGATTCTAGATTTGGACTCGGTTCTAGACGAGGGGAAGGTGTTAGGCACCCCTTATCTACCTTGTTCACAGGGATAATAGGTTTAGAAGCGCGATCTTAGGAAATAGGGTTTTTAATTATTATTGGGAAAAGGGTTTGAATTTTATTTAGCGAGACTCGCCATGATTTTTGATCGTATGCCTACGTATCCTCTTAAGAGGAATCAGAGTCTCATTTCATAGATCGCAGTTTTGTTTGTGTTTTTTATGGATTGCGAAATATATTTTCAATTTCTCACGTATGTGGTATAAGAATAGGAATAACGGAGTTTGTTAGACCAAATACACAGTTAATTTAAACATATTTGTATTCCTTTTCGAAAATTATTTGTTCGAATTAATTTATTACGAAAAAAATAGTTTGGCGATTGTTTGAATATTTTTAGATGTATAGCGGAGGAGTCTAATATAGCCTCCTTATCACGTGGCCAGATATTGATCACGTGTCGCATGCGGATATTGTAATTTAATGAATCACGGGTTTTAATATTTTGATATAAAATATTATATTAAATTATGTTGCGAAAGTTATTCTTAAGCGTGTGATTTTAATATAAATAAATAAAATTATATTTTACTAAGTTTAAAATAATTAATTAATCATAATAACAAATAGTATATATAATTATAATTATTAAAATATAAATATAAATAATATAAATACAATAAAATAAATAAAATTAAAAAAATTAAAGAGAAAATAAATAAATAAAATAAATTAGTGAGGGTGTAAATTATTTTATAGAAGTAAAATTAGGAAGTTTAGATAGAAAGGGTCTGAATTCAGATTTTTGAATTCAGGCCCAATAGGACAGGGGGTGTGTGTTGTACACTCAGTAGCAAAACATGGGTCTCAAAAGGATGGGGCCTGAATTCAGATTTTTGAATTCAGGCCCAATGACCTGGGGGGTGCGCTGGTTTAGAAACATAGCAAAGGGGGGGGGGGGGGGGTTAGTGATAATTGGGCTAAGCCCAAAGGTCATGAGAGAGAGAGAGAGAGAGAGAGAGAGAGAGTGAGTATGTGTGGACTCTATGTGAGCGTATGCAGGGAGATATGGTGGGCGTGCACCAAAATGGGTCGTACGATTTAGATCAAATGGACATGAACGAGGGTGCATGATTGTGACGATGGACCAATGCTCATCGGATCAAAGGAGTCACCATATTTTATTTTTGTTTTCATTTTCTATCTCATTTTTTCAGTCTTTTCTCTCTCTCACTCAATTCCTTCTCTTCCTCTTTCTCTTCTCAAACACCAACCCTAACCCTTAAACCTTTACCTGACGGCCGCCTCCGATCCCCATCTAAACCCAAACAAAAAAACAGATAAACATCATATAAAATGCAAGCTAAGTCTATTAACTCATTCCCTCTATTCTTAATTCGCTTGTCCCCCTTTACGGTTTTGATTTTTTATTTTTCTGTTTGATAGGAAAAAGTGTCGTTGAAGCCGAAGGTAATGGCGGACGTTTTGAAGGACAACAATGGTGATAGGAGGATAGTGAAGATCGTTGCGGCGGCGGCGGGATAGTGGTGAGACTGAAGCGGATCGTAAAGATTTTCGTTCTTACTATCTTTTTTCTCTCTTACTGTATTTTTCTCCTCCCCGCTTTGATGTTCGTTGTCTCTTAGATTTTATAGTAGATTAGTTTTTTAGGAAACAAGCAAGTTTGTCTGTAGATTAAATTAGGTTGTGATTAGGATTTAAATGTAATATGATTCTTGTCTGCAAATTTGTACAAATTTTGATTGTTTCTGTAATGGATGATTAAAACTACATTGATTCTTTGTTTTAATAGTTTTTGTATTAGTTGTCGATTTGGATTTAATTGATTTTATTGCATAAATTTGTTTCTGTATTTGTTCTTCTTCATTTTCCCCCTAAACTCGCGTTGTTATTCTTGTGATTTGAACAGTAGTAGTTCTTGGGTCATGTCCTTCTTTCTAATTTTTTTGGGCTTGCGACGATCATTTGGACTGGGCCTCAAACCCAGTATTTTTCAGCAAACAAAAACAAAACTATCCAAGTACAAAAATGAATTAAATAATAATGATACAATAAGGCATTCTCCCACTAAAATGAAATTGGGCCTTCAATCTGTCGGGCCTTGTGTTTGAAACAACATTTTTTCTTTTTCCAAAATAAAACTAATTCTCAAAAATAAAAAGTCAATTCTGATATAATAATATTAATAATTATAATAATAATAATTAATGTGATCAAAGGTTTTCTTTTTTTTTTCAAAATAAATCAGAAACTTGCAATAGCCATACAATTTGGCTATTGGGCTTTAAATGAAATGTTTTATTTCATTGGGCCTTGAACAGCAAAATAAATAGATTGCTTTTCTTTTATTTAAAAATCTAAGTGGGCTCATGCAACTCAAACATACCGGGCCTTTAAACAAGGCAAATTTATTTTCATACACCCTCCTTTGTATTTGAACTGATTTTAAAAACAATGGGCCTTTTCTAATTGAGAAAGACCCATGACCCTTTTTTACAAAATGAAACCCTCCTTGATTTTAAATACCCCAAAGAAATAAGACTATATAATATGAATCATTTTAAAAAGAAACCTAAACCTAATGTAAGGGTATGGCAAATTTGTGGTATGACAACTGCCCCTATTTAATCATCTTTTGATTGAATAGTGTGAGAATACGCATGTCTGACACGTTTAATCGGAAGTTTATTAAATATTAGAAAACCCCAAGATATGTACGAGTTAGTGTAAGAATATGATGTACAATGTTTCCATGAATATGAAGAATAGGCATAGATGATGATGTATCCTCCTACCAGCATTTGAACCAAAGTTTTGATAGAATTCAGACACGACGACGCGGATAACTCGTCAGTATTTGAGAGATTGTAAGATTTTGCTTTATTTACTGTAACCTAGGAGTTAAATGATATAAGTTTTGAAAAGCTGACCTACTAATGCTAGGATACTAATATAGTAAGTTTGTGACGTAAATTTTGTATATTAATCGCAACCTATGAGATGAATAAAACAAAGTTTGATAACACACTACTGCACGGAGACTGATGCAATGGATTATGAAAATTTCGCCATGTTTACTACAACCTAGGGAGTAAACATAACGAGGATGAACCTGCACATTTATCACAACCTAGGGGATAAAAGACAACAGGGGTGGGCTTGCATTATCCATCGCAACCTAGGGGATAACAGACAACAGGGGTGGGCTTGCATTATCCATCGCAACCTAGGGGGTGAATAATATAACCATGGAGATTCACATATCTATCGCAACCTAGGGGATAAATAATTGAAATAAACTTGAAACTAGATATTTGGAACTTGGAATGACGATGTTGGTTGTGCCGTTTCAACAAAGATTCGATAACCAAACGAAATATAGTAGATTTGAAGCGATGGAACCCAAAATTCACTGATGAGGTTAGTTGTGTTGTCTCAACCATAACCACCAACATGAAGAAAATTACCCCGAACCCACGATGATGTTAGTCGTTTCATCTCAACCATAACCAACATGAAGAAAATAAACCCCAAATTCATGATGATATTGGTTGTGTTGTCTCAACCATTACCAACATAAAGAAAATGAACCCCAAATTCATGATGATATTGGTCGTGTCGTCTCAACCATTATCAACATGAAGAGAATGAACCCCAAACTCATGATTATATTGGTCGTGTCGTCTCAACCATTATTAACATGAAGAAAATAAACCCCAAATTCATGATGATATTGGTCGTGTCGTCTCAACCATTATCAACATGAAGATAATGAACCCCAAAACTCATGATGATATTGGTCATGTGGTCTCAACCATTATCAACATGAAGAAAATAAAACCATGAATTCATGATGATATTGGTTGTGTTGTCTCAACCGTTATCAACATGAAGAAAATAAATCCCAAATTCATGATGATATTGGTCGTGTCGTCTCAACCATCAAAATGAAGAAAATAAACTCCAAATTCATGACAATATTGGTCGTGTCGTCTCAACCATTATCAACGTGAAGAAAATGAACCCCAAATTCATGATGATATCGGTCGTGTCGTCTCAACCATTATCAACATGAATAAAATAAACCCCAAATTCATGACAATATTGGCCGTGTCATCTCAACCATTATCAACATGAAGAAAATAAACCCTAAATGTTTGCATGTGTATGTACAAAAATTCTTATGTGCTTATGCCCCAAATGTTCATATGTGCATGCCCTAAGTATGTGTATGCCTCAAGTATATGTATGTTGTTGATGGATATCTTTTGTTAAATCATCAGGTTCTCGTAGTCACCAACTCCCTGGCGGTGTTTGCTGCCCATTATTGTATCTCCAAGTGGATTTGGATTTGGTGAGAGATGTTAGTGAGGTCTTGATGTTTGTATCGTAGGCATGGGCGTAGGCGTATTACGTGGATCTTCCTTCGATGTTTTTCTAACTAAAACACTTTTCAATGTTTTATCAAATGCTTTTATTGGTATGTCAATTCCCCAAAAATGATTTCAAACAATATTCACGGAAAAATAATTGTAGTATTTTGCAAATAAGTCAAAAAAAGAAAGAAACGCAATTGAAATATTTGAAGAAAACTTCAACATTTTTATTGATAAATATGCTTCCGAACAGGCAAGTGTACAAGATGTAATCCTTAGAAAGAGGTAATTATATAAAGTTTTGATAAAAAGCTATAAATGGAAATGAAAGTGATGGTCACTACTGCTATTTTCCCCGATATTCTCTTGATGACTCCAATCTTCTTTGATTTTGAGTCAAGGGATTTAGACCAATCCCTTACTTCGTGGTTCATAGTCGTGGTTCTTAGATCATAGTCTTTTTGTTCTTTATTTATTTGAATGAAATCCCTAATTTTTTCCTAGATTGCCCTTTCGGGTTTTCTATCCACCGGGATAATTTTTTGGTGTATGTCCCTAACTTTTTCCTAGATCGCCCTTTTTAGGGTTTTCAATCCACCGAGACGCTCCTTTTTGCCTAAGTCGCTTTTTTAGGCGTCGAACTTAGCGAGCTTTCTTATACATAGTATTTTTTAACTGCATCTGTATTTGCCAGATGCCGTAATTTTTCCACATCCATCATTGTGAGGATAAGACCACCACCAGAGAATGTCATTTTTACCACAAATGGACCCTCGTAATTGGGTGCCCATTTACCACGTGAATCGAGGCGGGGTAGCAGAATCTTTTTGAGTACCAAGTCCCCTTCTTTGAGTACGCGGGGACGGACTTTATTGTCAAAGGCTTTCTTCATCCATTTTTGATATAATTGACCATGGCACGCAGTTGTCAAACGTTTTTCTTCAATGAGGTTGAGTTGATCAAGTCGTGTTTGAACCCATTCGGCTTCTTCGAGCTTAGTTTCCATTAGTACTCGGAGTGATGGAATGTCTATCTCAACTGGGAGTACCGCCTTCATGTTGTATACTAGTGAAAAAGGAGTTGCACTTGTTGACGTATGTACAGAGGTACAATAGCCATGTAAAGCAAAAGGAAGCATTTCGTGTCAATCTCTGTATGTCTTCACCATCTTCTGAATGATTTTCTTGACATTCTTGTTTGCAGCTTCGACGGCCCCATTCATCTTGGGTCGATACGGTGAGGAATTATGATGCTCGATCTTGAAATCCTCGCATAATTCTTTCATCATTTTGTTATTCTGATTAGACACATTATCAGTTATGATCCTGTTTGGAACCCCATACCTACATATGAGATTTTGCTTGATGAAACGAGTGACCACTTGGCTTGTCACATTAGCGTATGATGCTGCCTCTATCCATTTGGTAAAGTAATCAATAGTGACTAGTATAAATCAGTGTTCGGTAAATGCCTTCGTTTCGATCATACCTATCATATTGATTCCCCACATTGAGAACGGCCAAGGAGAGCTCATGACATTCAGAGGAGTAGGTGGTACATTCATTTTATCGGCGTAAATTTGGCATTTATGACAGGTTTTTGTATAATGATAGTAGTCTGCTTCCATTGTTAACCAGTAATGCCATGCTCATAGAATTTTTCTTGCCATAGCATGCCCATTTGTATGGGTTCCGAAGGCACCTTCATGGATTTCCCTCATAAGCGTATATGCTTCTTATTTCTTCACACACTTGAGTAGCACCATATCGTAATTTCTTTTGTACAGTACATTACCACTCAGAAAGAAATTTGATGCTAGCCTCCGCAGAGTTCGTTTGTTGATGATGGAGGCATTTTCTGGATATTCTTGCTTTTCAAGATATCTCTTGATGTCGTAGAACCAAGGCTTATCATCTGGTCCTTCTTCAATATCGAGACAGTGTGCTGGCTCTTCAAAATGTTTGATAGTGATGTGTGGCTCGTGGTTGGGCCAGGTTACCTTAAACATAGCTGACAAGGTTGCTAGAGCATCTGCCATTTGATTTTCTTCTCACGGGATGTGGTTGAAAGTAATTTCGGTAAATTCTGCAGCTAACTTCAAAACATGATCCCAATATGGAATCAAGTTTGGGTTTTTAGTATCCCATTCACCTTTGACTTGACATATGATAAATGCGGAGTCTCCGAATACTTCAAGGTATTTGATTCTCATATCGATGGCAGCTTCTAGCCCTAGGATGCAAGCATCATATTCAGTGATATTATTGGTGCAGTCGAAACATAACCTTGTAGTGTAACGTGTGTGATAGTTCTTTGGAGAAGTTAAAATTGCCCTGATACCATGTCTCGATGCATTTAAATCTCCATCGAACATGAGTGTCCACCGTTCCCCTAGTTCATGTCCTTCGTCGGGTCCTGGCATTTCGTAGTCCTCAATAGCCATAACATCTTCGTCCGAAAATTCAAATTTCATGGGATGATACTCTGGAAATGGTTGATGGGCTAGATAATCAGCTAGTACACTACCTTTGATAGCCTTTTGAGTAACATATAATATGTCGTACTCTGATAATAACATCTGCCATCGAGTAATCCTTCCTGTAAGAGCTGGTTTCTCGAACACATATTTCAAAGGACCCATCCTTGCTATTAGCCATGTGGTATGTGTTAACATGTATTGCCTTAATATTTTGGTAGCCCAAGCCAGTGCACAACAAGTTTTCTCGAGGAGCGAATACCTGGTTTCACAGTTAGTGTACTTTTTGCTGAGGTAATAGATTGCATGTTCTTTTCTACTTGTTTTGTCTTATTAGCCCAATACACATCCCATCGAGCCTTTAAGTACTATTAGGTACATAATAAGAGGTCTTCCCGAAACTGGTGGCATCAATATTGGTGGCTCTTGCAGATATTGCTTTATTGTATCAAAATCCGCCTGGCAATCCTCATTCCATGTCACAGTTTGATCTTTTCACAGTAATTTGAATATAGGCTCACACGTGGCGGTTAGGTGTGATATGAATCTTGAAATGTAGTTCAACCATCCTAAGAAACCATGAACCTCTTTTTCTGTCGTTGGCGCTGGCATTTCTTTTATAGCTTTTACTTTGGCGGGGTCCACTTTGATACCACGCTGGCTTACAATAAAACCCAACAACTTTCCTGACCTGACACCAAAGGTACACTTGTTTGGGTTCAACCTTAATTTAAACCTTCGCAGTCGGTCAAATAACTTCTGTAAATGTATGATGTGGTCCTCCTTTATATGATATTTGGCGATCATATCATCTACGTACACCTCAACCTCCTTGTGAATCATATCATGGAACAATGTCACCATTGCTCGCTGACATGTTGCCCCCGTGTTCTTCAAACCGAATGGCATTACTTTGTAGCAGAAAGTTCCCCAAGGTGTCATGAAGGTAGTCTTCTCCATATCTTCTAGTGCCATTTTGATTTGATTGTAACCCGAGAAGCCGTCCATGAATGAGAATACTGAATCTTGAGCCATGTTGTCCACGAAAACATCTATGTGAGGTTGTGAGAATTCGTCTTTAGGACTTTCTATATTTAGATCCCGATAATCTACATACATGTGTACTTTGCCATCATTTTTAGGTACTAGTACAATGTTAGCTATCCATGGTGGATAATCTACCACTACCAAGAACCGTTCATCAAATTGTTTAAGAACCTTTCCCGAATTTTGCTGTACATATCTGGACGAGTTCTCATGAGCTTTTTCCAGACCAGGGGATATCCTTCTTTGAGAGGTAACCTATGTACTACAATATCTGTATCCAACCCTGACATGTCTTTGTAAGACCAGGAAAATATATCCACATATTCGTGCAATAACTTGATCAGTCTTTCTTTGACGCTTTCTTCTAATGCTTCCCCTAGCTTAACCTCTTTTGGATCCTCTATTATACAGAGAGTAATGGTCTAAATAGGATCTTGATATGGTTGTATGTTGTCATCTTTTGTTCTATGCTTCTTGCCAATTCTTCAGAAAGTTCAAGATCCTAAACATCTTCCTCTTCAGCTTGGTTGACGGGATTATCAAAATCATATTGGATAGTAGCAGTAACACCATCAGTGATTTTGGGCATGGATCTGCACATTTATCATGTTTTGGTGAAGTTTTTGTTTAGTACGTGAATTTGGAAAATGCATATGAGAGAAAATATTTCCATTTTTAAAATATGTAGGAAAAATGCAAGAAGAAAAACAAGGATCTTAATTGAATACAAAACACATTTTTATTATTCATAAATATTGATTGAAACACACGGGACCCTATCAAACAACCCCTATGCCTCGGGCTTAGCATAGGTTCTTTCAAAAACAAAGAAAATTACTTTGGAAAGAAAATTTTAAGAATCTCCACAACTGTCCAGTTCTTTAACTCTTCATCTGGGGCGCATTCCCGGATGAAATTCTTCGCCCTTTTGATGGTATTTTTGTGGGACATCATTGCCACTTGTTCGCCATGTCCTACCCCTTTGCTGATGAAGGTCTCCTGGATTGGTGGTGTGATCGGTGGATCTGGAACTGACTGTTTAACGCTGGTTCGCGAAATGTCGCGGAAGCAAGAGTCGCCACCGTCTTTTATTTTCTCCAAATGGAAAGGACAAAAGCACAGAAAAATTCCTTATAGAGATTGCTCTCGGTTCGGGAGGTAGATTATAGAAAGGGAAGGTGTTAGCACCCTTTCTATCCATGGTTATCCATGGGCTCTTAGATACTTGCTCAATGTGTTTTCAAAAATGTTTTGTTTGCTTTTCAACTATGGGTTTTAAAAAGTTTCTTTGAAAATTCCAGTTCGACTCTTGTATCTGTCCTCAAGAGTGTTTGAAAAAATGCTTTCGAAAGCTTTTTGAAAATGTGTTGGTGTGAAAAGTATTTTTTGAATTTGTTTTGAAATTTAGAGCAAGTATCTAGAGTCGTCTACCTACCCTAAGGAATTCGTCTGTGTAAATGTCCTTTAAAGTAGTGCCATCCCACCATTGAGAGGTAGGTAGCACCACCGTTGGAGGTGTTCGGGTCAATTCGAGGTTCGGGACATGGTGACCACCGGAGCAATAGGAAGACACCTTAGAAGCTACCCTCATGCCAGGTTCCCGGATCATGAGGACTTACTAAGACATCCTCTACTCGACGATCACCTTTCGAGGCAAGGCAACAGTGAGGCGTACCCTAGGGGTGGTGTGTGCGATTTGTGTGTCATGTTCATTTGCATTTATCTTGTCATGTTATTGGTGATCTAACGTTTGTTTTTTATTTTTGTCCATACATTCTTTCATGCCTTGATTAACAATTAAAAATTGCGAGAAGGTAAAAATTCTAAGCTATTACAAAAGGCGCGGGTCCACATCGCCAAAATTTCTCGAACCCGATTTGACAAAAAATAAAGAAAATAAGGAGAATAAAGAATTAAAAGTGCGAGAAATAAAGATTACATGGCCTTGGAAGAGATACGTAAATATTGTGCGAAAAAGAAATAAGTACGCGAATTAATAAGAATTAAGAACGAGGGCGTTGGACCCTTTTTTTGCAAAATTAAATGAAATGGTGACACTAATTAATTAAAAAAAGAAAGGAAATTGTTTTTTTGGTATTTTATGATTTTTAGGATTTTAATGAAAAAAAGAATTAATTAAAATAAATGCTCACCCTAATTCTAGTTGTTTTTAATTTATTACGAAAAGAAGATTAAAACCTAATATTAACCCTGATTAATTTACATGCAAATTTAATTATAAAAATAAATATCTAATATTTAATTATTATGAAAGAAAAAATAAAAAAAGATAAAAACTAATTAAACCCTAATTCTATATTTTTTAGATTTTTATTATGAAAAGATTATAATTAACCCTAATTTAAAACTAAATTTAATTATATGCAATTTAATTACAAAAAATACTAAAATAAAAATATTTATTATCTTTTTATCTTTTTCTGATTTTTATGTGTTTTTGGTTTTCATGAAAATAATTAATTAATTGAACAAAACAATAATTAAAAGGAAAATAGAAAATAAAATAAAAAAGTAAGTAGAAAGAATTGCAAACCTAGGGGGTCTGCCCCTTAATATGGAGGTTAAGCTTGAGAAATCTGGCCCATTAACCTTGGCCTGTTTGACTTTCTCCAGGGAGCATGCTGGCGCGTTGACTGGGACTTATCATGTTCCTCACATCTGTGCCTTTGAATTCATGAGACTGAACGCGTGGCATGCTTGATGGTGTGGGTGCACGGTGCGTCTTCAGGGCTTGAACTGCATACGAATGTTAATGAAAAAATAATATGGAAGGAATGAAGACCTGGGGCTCGAACCCAGGTCATGAGGATTAATACTCACCAACTTTACCACTGAAGCACTCAACGCGTTTTGATTATTAAATAACACAAAAATAGCATAAAGCAAGAATATGGGTTAGTGGAATTCCAGCGCGAAAATTCAAATTGACCAATCGTTGGCTGCCACTGCATCGTCTTCTTCACATCTTCGTTCTTCCTGAAATAACAAAAAAGAAAGGCCACGGTTTTTTCATCGTTTCAGAATGGGTCATTTGGGAAAATAGCGATTAAGCCATCTTTGAGCATAAATTAGGCGCGATGGCCTCATTCTCTTCGTCCAAGTGCACTGAGTTGGATGGTCTAGGTTTCAAGCTCCAATTTTTCCATATTTTAAAACCCCTAATTCGAAACTCTGCAAACCCTAAAAAGCAACAATGGTATATTTGCACACAATGCATAAAAACGCAATTAATTTACATGGTTAGCATCAGAATGCATCGTTTAGTAAGAATACCTAAACCAAATGTCATGAAAATGCCTCAAAATTAAAATACGAGTATGCATTTTTATGAGAAAATTTTTGATTCTGTACAATGATTTAAGGTTGTAGAATTGATGCTCTTGATCCAGGAAGGTTGCTTGATGTCCTTGGAAGGCAATAGGATCAGTTTTGTGGCTTGAAACGACCTGCAAATAGGTTTTCAGAATTGGAATTTTTTGACAAATTTCAAGTTTTGCTTTCCAGATTTTTGAATAGCTGCGTGGTCATGAGGCATTAGGTCTTGCTTGTGCTTATGTATGGAACCAATTAGGGTTGAAAAACTTGATTAGAATCCATGAATTAATGAATGCAATATTTGATTTTTTTCACCATGATTTTCAAATCTTTTTTCATGATATTTTTGTACAAATCATATCCAATCAATTCCAATTCTTCCATATCTGATCATGCACGAATTATTGAGTATATATCATGCACAAAAAGATTTTATTTCATTGGTTTTATATTTTTCATGTATTTTATTTGATTAAATGAATTATTAATAATAAAAAATTCAAATAAATAAATAAAAATGGAGAAAAACTTCCCTTTGGGCCAAATGGTCGTGCACATGCCTTGGATGATGAATTGTGGAAGAAAAATGGGCCCATTAGCAATTTTAGGTCATTTGAATCAATGTTGACTTTTCAAAATATCCAAAAATTTCCCAACTTCCACAAGGCATAACTTGCTCAATGTTTAAGCTTTGCTCATGTTCTTGGACATTTTGGAAAGGTCTTTGAGTCCTCTAACCAATGCCTTTGGTCCCATGTAATTTTGATTTACCAATCTCAAGTTATGGCCTTTGACTTAAAGTCCCTTTTTGTTGACTTTTGAAAATGACCTATAATGTTGAAATTGATAACTTTTTGTGAGAGCATTTCTTGGACTTGAAGTATGAAGATGAGTTGTAGGAAATGTCTTTCTCTTCAAAATGAGCCTTGGATGGAATTTTTCTGATAATCCATGTGAAAGTTATGCCCTGGTCAATTTACAGTTGACTTTTTCAGCTGTCCAAATAAGGAAACTTTTGCATCTTGATGATTTTTGAGCCAAGTTTTGAGAATCATGATCAAGCATTGATCAAATGATGTTTGTGGCTTCAAAATGAGATGTTGACCAAAAATTTGAACTTTTGACTGTCAAATGACCATTTTGCCCCTGCAGTTGACTGTAGTGCAATTTAGGGTTTTGACTGTGCAATTTTGAGCTGAAAGTCTTGAAACTTTGTATGAGGATACTTGAACATGTTTATAGGCATGTGGGACTTGATTGGACCTTTGGAAGTTCATTTTCTTGATCAGAACAAAAACCCTAATTTTGACTGCTTAGGAGGCCCTTACACTGTGCAACCCTTGGGGAATTTTGAAGCTTGACTTGGCAAATCTTTGAAGAATATGGGAGGGCAAATTTTGGGGTACAACAGTTGCCCCTGTTCAATCTTCTTAGACTTGAGGATGCAGATTGGCTGACGTGCCTTTCGTAATCCGAGGGTAGAAGATGATTGAACACTAGAGTGCCCAGAAATTTGCGCTCACATAGTGGAAATGGGCTTATAGATGCCATTTGGAGATTTATGGGGGATGATGGGCTTATAGATGCCATCTGGATGTTGATCGCGTAAGAGATTCCTTAGCGAGAACTTGCGTACCTGCAAAACAGAAAATGATTACCTGACATGTTGCAGGAGCTGGTTTTCAGATGCTTTGTATAAATGTGTCCTGACTGGTTACAGGAGTTGGATCTGGAGCTTCACAAGATGATGAATGAACCAGGGATGGTTACTACCTCAGCATGAACGGTGAGAGAACCTTGGGTGACTTTAACTTCAACAACGCTCGTTGAGAAAATCTTGGTGGGAATTACCATCTTCGCAGTATCGGGAAGAGAACCAATAGGCAATTATAATCTCAAAAGCGGACGTTTGAGAAAAACCTGAAATGGAATTATCATCTCACGCACCGTCGGGGAGAGAACCATAGGAAATTATAATCTCAAAAGCGGACGTTTGAGAAAAACCTGGGATGGAATTATCATCTCACGCACCGTCGGGGAGAGAACCATAGGAAATTATAATCTCAAAAGCGGACGTTTGAGAAAAACCTGGGTTGGAATTATCATCTCCGCACCGCTGGGGAGAGAACCATAGGAAATTATAATCTCAACAGCGGACGTTTGAGAAAAACCTGAGATAACTTCTACTGAGTCTTCATCAGAAAAATCTGTTGGGAGTCGATTTAGCTGGACTAGGGAAGGCCTTGGACTGGATAAGAAATCTTCGGAGTTGATTTTAACTGAACCGGTCCAGGTCTTGAAATGTCTTCAACAGATACACCCTGGCAAGATACAGGAATCGAGTCCGGAATATAGTAAGGTTGGTGAGTTTGTCTCTACTGACAGGTTATCCTCATGGATGAGCGGTCTTTAACGATGGGTGTCTGTAACGACGAGTGTCTATAACGACGAGTGTCTATAACGACGAGTGTTTATGACGACGAGTGTCTATGACGACGAGTGTCTATAACGACGAGTGTCTATAACGACGAGTGTCTATAACGACGGGTGTCTATGACGACGGGTGTCTATGACGACGAGTGTCTATGACGACGAGTGTCTATAACGATGAGTGTCTATAACGACGAGTGTCTATAACGACGAGTGTCTATAACGACGAGTGTCTATAACGATGAGTGTCTATAACGACGAGTGTCTATGCCGAAGAGTGTCTATAATGACGAGTGTCTATAACGACGAGTGTCTATAACGACGAGTGTCTATAACGACGGGTGTCTATAACGATGAGTGTCTATAACGACGAGTGTCTATAACGACGAGTGTCTATAACGACGAGTGTCTATAACGACGAGTGTCTATAATGACGAGTTGTATCAGAGAAATCTTTAGGCATTGATTTAACTGGATTTATATTCTTTGACTGGGTTGGTCTCTTTTGACTGTATTCGTCTACATAGCTGATCTTTTAACTGTATCTTTCCTGAAAGGTAAAGGTCAGTCATATGCAATGCATGATATGGATCAAGCAATAATATTTTTCAACACATGAGATTGTATGATATGATGCGTATATGCATGTATCATAATGTATAACAATGTGATGTTTATGAATGTATCTACGTCTAGGAAAATAGATCTTTGACGGATGCCGGGAAGTCAAATCCTGGGCTGATGTTGAAGAGTGAGATTCTTCATTTCCGTTGGGGAATAAACTTGGCGAGTGGATTTCCCTGCAGGGAGAAAAATACTCTAACGATCTTGCTGGGAAGCTATACTCTGTGGGGAGAGAGATATTTTGCTGAGTTCTTGATAATAACTTGCTGGGGATATCTTTGCTGTGTTGGAAGCATTGATGGACTTCGCTGGGGATAAGAAGACTGCGTTGGCGACGATCTTTCCATGGCTTTTAGCTGAGGATAACCCAGTTATATCCTGGTAAGGAAATAACTCTTTGAATAAAGTCGGACGACGCGTTCACTCTTGGTCGTATTCTTCAGCTGAACTTACCTTGGCCCTTCGGTGGACAGAGCAACCGGATCATTTAGACAACTCATTATTGCCCCAGTTTCTGATATTGGAGAGGAAGACCTGTGAAGGTGTTTGATGACTGTCGATTAACAAATCTTCTTCTGGTAGGCAAGTGACGAGATGCCGGGACATAGTCATACGCTTTGATCCCTAACTTTTGCCTGGACCGCCCTTTCGGGTTTTCAGCCCACCGGGATACCCATTTTTGCCCAAGCCGCCTTTTCAGGTTTTCGACTTGCCGGGTGTACAAATTTTTCATTTTCATCCCTTATTTTTGCCCGAACCCTTTTGGTTCGCCGGGAAGCCCTTATTTTTGCTTAGGTGTGTCAACCTAGCGGGTTTTTGATTATGCGTATTTCTTTTTTTCGACTATGTCCGTGCTTTCAGAATGTAAGGAGTTGCCCCTGTTAGAAGTGTTTTGTCGTGCCACCAGAAGGTATTTGATCAGGCAAGACTTGTTGCTGGAGTGCCCTAAGTGACTTAGGTGGAGATCTGCCCTAGGCTATTTTTGCCTTTGAGAGATTCTCCGAATCTTGATTGGATTGCCCCAGATGATGGACAATGATCAGGCCATGCCTCTTGATTTGAGGTGCTTTTGTTCATTAGGCATTCGTTGTGCGAATTTCTATGTTGTTCAAACAAAAAGTCATATGCAAACAAAGTTATGTTAAAAATGCAAAGCTTATGTCTGTCTTGAAGTTTTTGAAAAATGCATTTTTCAGTAAAACCAGCAAATTTTGTAAAATGTGATGTCAACTCAATGTTTTATAGCAAGCCTTAAGGAGTCAGGATACCTTTGGTAACAGCATGCTTTCGAACTAACCCATGCTTCAGCTAGGACTTTTAAGGGTTATAACGTGGCCTGGTTCACGGTTTAAGAAACAAAGGATAAAGGCTCAAAATTTTATTTGTACCCACCCGCTCTTCGTGATGTTCTCCAAACCTAAACTCAGTTGATCAAACGTTAGACCTTGTTAGAGTCTTTGCTCTGTTATACTAGTGATGGTTCGGATATTGACGGTTTATTTGGAATAGGCAGTCATTTTCTTTTTGTGGAGGGTTTGTAAGACCTCTTTCTTTTCTGATTTTTGTTATCCCTTTCTTTTCTCTTTTTTTGCATGAACTGTTTCCTTTTTTGGAATTACAATCAGCGGGATGCCCCAGTTTTGTAAGTCTCCTTCATAGGTTTTGACTTAATGGGTTTTATGTTTTAGATAATGACTGCCTTTCTTTATTGATTATTCGGAACCATCACTGTCTTTTTTTCGTAAGGATCTCTTTGGTGCCATTTGTTGCGCACTTGGATCAACTGAGAGACTACCCTGCCCCAGGTTATGATTAAGGGTTTTAAATTTCGAAAAGAAAAACTCCTACTTCTTTGGCTCAGAGGGGTTGACAAGGGATTATCATCCTTATAACTCCAGTGTTTAGGGATTGAAACAATGCCTGTACCTCATCAGCGGGGTCTGTTCAAAAGCATACTGTAGATTGTGGTATCGTTTCGTCATCCTCCCTCAAGAGGTTTAGAATTATTAATTGAGAGTTGACATCAGAAAAAATATGAAAATAATTTGCATATAGTGAATATGAAATAATTACTTCAAAACAGACATGTGTAATGCATTAATGAAATAACCAAGTTTGAACTAAATGTCTGAACAATCAAAAGAAAATTACAAATTGAACATTCGAATGAACAAAAAAAATCCAGTCCTAGCCATATTTTGGCAAGGGAGCAATGATCACATTGGGAGTCTCTGGAGAGTCGAGCTGGACTTCCTTTGCGTCAATCAGATCTTGAACCCTGTTTCTCAAAGTCCAACAGTCATCTGTAGCATGCCCCGGGCTGTCGGAATGATAGGCGCAGCGAGCATTGGGATTATACCTTGAAGGTGTTCTGTTAGGATTCTTCGGGGGATCCATGAGAGTTACCAACTTGGTTTCCAGCAGTTGTGGCAATATCTGTGACAAGGTCATGCCGAGGGGAGTAAATTGCCTCTTAGGTCTTTCTTCCCTTTGTTGATTGTGACGCTGAGGAGCACCGGCCGGCTTTGCAATAGTTACTGCGTTGACAACACTAGATTCTCTCTTGGATGGTTTCTTCTCAGTGTTCGAGGAGTCACCATTCTGTATTTTCCCTGACTTGATGCCAGCTTCTATTCTTTCCCCGGTCAAGATCAGATCTGTAAACCCAGCAGCAGAATTCCCAATCAGGTGGTTGAAGAATGGACCAGACAGGGTCCCCAAGAACATGTCGACGAGCTCGCGGTCAGTCAGAGGTGGTTGTACCCTTCCAGCAAGGTCCCTCCATTTTTGGGCATATTCTTTGAAACCTTCACCCGTACCCATAGACATCCCCTGAAGCTGAGTGCGCGTGGGAGCGAGGTCGGCATTGTACTGGTACTGCTTGTAGAATGCAGTGGCTAAGTCTTCCCAGGTACGGATGTTGGCTCCATTCAGTTGATAGAACCAGTCAAGCTGAGTCCCTGAAAGACTTTCCTGGAAAAAGTGGATCCATAAGTTCCTGTCGGCCGTGTAGGGCTGGATCCTCCTCATGTATGACCTGAGATGCAGCTTTGGACAGGATGCCCCGTCGTACTTCGCAAAGGCAGGTGCCTTGAATTTGTGCGGGATCATTACCCCAGAAGACAGACCTAGATCCTCGAAGTCCAGGCCAGGCACTTTTTGTATCTCCATAGCACTTAGCCGGTCTTCCAACTGTTTGTACCTATCCTCAGCCGGAGGGTACTGTTCGTCGTTGAAATCTGTCTCATTGTCGGAGACCACTGGACTGGGAACCCTTTCCTCTTGATGACTGCCTTTCCCCACAGATGGGGTTGTCCTCTCAGCTTCATCCTGCAGAGTGTTCCCAGATCTGCGTCTAGGGCTGAACAAAACAGTCCTCTTCTTCTTCTTTTCCTTCTTCAAGAGCAGAGCCTTCAGATCTTGTTGCCCCTGGGTCAAATTCATGATCAGCCCTTGGAACTGGGCGTTCTGAGCCTGGAGGGCCTTGATAGTGTGCTCGGTTGAGGATTCAGGATTCATGACGAGACTGCTGAAATAAACAGCGAAGAAGGTAAGCAACCTGCAGAGAAAGGGTACCTGTTATGCAATGATATGTATGATATGCATGCAATGATTTCAAGGACCTCGAGGGGTAAACAAATTGTTAGAGTTGGAAACTGGTAACTTGATTGAAGGTACTTCATGTTGTTGAGAGTCCTTCTTCAAGGGTCAAAGGCTCACCATATCCAGTGGGTCATAGCCCCTGACAACTTTGTGTAGAGGAAAATAAATCCTCTTCGCCCCTTGCTAGATGTTTGATTCATCATGACCTGCATCACAAGCCCTTGAGATCCTTGAAATGGGTTAGGATGTATGCAATGGTATGATGTTATGATGCATGGGGTAATGTGAGTAACCCTGTCATGAGTCCTAATTAAGGACTGCAAACCAAAACCTGCAAGAAACCTAAGTAAAACCTGTCATGAGTCCTAATTAAGGACTAAATAAAACCTGCAAAACACTCAGTAAACCCTGTTATGAGTCCCAGTTAAGGACTATAAACAAACCTGCAAGTAGTTCATGTGTCAGATAACAAGCATGCAAGTAGGCAAGTACGAGGGCACACAAGTCACACAAAAGAAAGCCCTTAGAGTTTAAGGCCAGCATGGGGTCTGGCTAGTACCCTCTTGAAGTTGGTGGGTTCAACCTGTCCTATTAGAAGTAACCGGGTTCTTAGAGGATCCCAATATCATTGACTACCCTCAATCGGTCATAACTCCAGCATCGCAATCTTTTCTTGCGGCCAGAACCATCACGAGAGTTTAGCCTCAATGGGCGTAGCATACTGCTACTGTTCTAATGGCCAAGTTGGGTCATTTAAGGTTCTAAGGTCTGTTGGTGCTTAATGACTCCTTGGAAGACCCATATTCTCCCCGTTTCAACGCGAGGGATATCGGTACAGACCAAGGCGCCACACCAACGTAGCCACTGCTTCACCCATGTCGGTATACGCCGGACAGGTCCCTCACAGCTTATGCTACCTAAACAGGGTATCCCCAGATCCGGGTTAGGATCTATGTAACTCCCATGCAACCCACAATAATAAAGCACACAAATCAATACAATTGAAAACACAGTTATGAACTAACCCTAAGGTACACCTCACTTTAAGTTTTGATCCCCAGCAGAGTCGCCAGTTCTGTGATCGGTGGATCTGGAACTGACTGTTTAACGCTGGTTCACGAAATGTCGCGGAAGCAAGAGTCGCCACCGTCTTTTATTTTCTCCAAATGGAAAGGACAAAAGCACAGAAAAATTCCTTATAGAGATTGCTCTCGGTTCGGGAGGTAGATTATAGAAAGGGAAGGTGTTAGCACCCTTTCTATCCATGGTTATCCATGGGCTCTTAGATACTTGCTCAATGTGTTTTCAAAAATGTTTTGTTTGCTTTTCAACTGTGGGTTTTAAAAAGTTTCTTTGAAAATTCCAGTTCGACTCTTGTATCTGTCCTCAAGAGTGTTTGAAAAAACGCTTTCGAAAGCTTTTTGAAAATGTGTTGGTGTGAAAAGTATTTTTTGAATTTGTTTTGAAATTTAGAGCAAGTATCTAGAGTCGTCTACCTACCCTAAGGAATTCGTCTGTGTAAATGTCCTTTAAAGTAGTGCCATCCCACCATTGAGAGGTAGGTAGCACCACCGTTGGAGGTGTTCGGGTCAATTCGAGGTTCGGGACATGGTGACCACCGGAGAAATAGGAAGACACCTTAGAAGCTACCCTCATGCCAGGTTCCCGGATCATGAGGACTTACTAAGACATCCTCTACTCGACGATCACCTTTCGAGGCAAGGCAACAGTGAGGCGTACCCTAGGGGTGGTGTGTGCGATTTGTGTGTCATGTTCATTTGCATTTATCTTGTCATGTTATTGGTGATCTAACGTTTGTTTTTTATTTTTGTCCATACATTCTTTCATGCCTTGATTAACAATTAAAAATTGCGAGAAGGTAAAAATTCTAAGCTATTACAAAAGGCGCGGGTCCACATCGCCAAAATTTCTCGAACCCGATTTGACAAAAAATAAAGAAAATAAGGAGAATAAAGAATTAAAAGTGCGAGAAATAAAGATTACATGGCCTTGGAAGAGATACGTAAATATTGTGCGAAAAAGAAATAAGTACGCGAATTAATAAGAATTAAGAACGAGGGCGTTGGACCCTTTTTTTGCAAAATTAAATTAAATGGTGACACTAATTAATTAAAAAAAGAAAGGAAATTGTTTTTTTTGGTATTTTATGATTTTTAGGATTTTAATGAAAAAAAGAATTAATTAAAATAAATGCTCACCCTAATTCTAGTTGTTTTTAATTTATTACGAAAAGAAGATTAAAACCTAATATTAACCCTGATTAATTTACATGCAAATTTAATTATAAAAATAAATATCTAATATTTAATTATTATGAAAGAAAAAATAAAAAAAGATAAAAACTAATTAAACCCTAATTCTATATTTTTTATATTTTTATTATGAAAAGATTATAATTAACCCTAATTTAAAACTAAATTTAATTATATGCAATTTAATTACAAAAAATACTAAAATAAAAATATTTATTATCTTTTTATCTTTTTCTGATTTTTATGTGTTTTTGGTTTTTATGAAAATAATTAATTAATTGAACAAAACAATAATTAAAAGGAAAATAGAAAATAAAATAAAAAAGTAAGTAGAAAGAATTGCAAACCTAGGGGGTCTGCCCCTTAATATGGAGGTTAAGCTTGAGAAATCTGGCCCATTAACCTTGGCCTGTTTGACTTTCTCCAGGGAGCATGCTGGCGCGTTGACTGGGACTTATCATGTTCCTCACATCTGTGCCTTTGAATTCATGAGACTGAACGTGTGGCATGCTTGATGGTGTGGTTGCACGGTGCGTCTTCAGGGCTTGAACTGCATACGAATGTTAATGAAAAAATAATATGGAAGGAATGAAGACCTGGGGCTCGAACCCAGGTCATGAGGATTAATACTCACCAACTTTACCACTGAAGCACTCAACGCGTTTTGATTATTAAATAACACAAAAATAGCATAAAGCAAGAATATGGGTTAGTGGAATTCCAGCGCGAAAATTCAAATTGACCAATCGTTGGCTGCCACTGCATCGTCTTCCTCACATCTTCGTTCTTCCTGAAATAACAAAAAAGAAAGGCCACGGTTTTTTCACAGTTTCAGAATGGGTCATTTAGGAAAATAGCGATTAAGCCATCTTTGAGCATAAATTAGGCGCGATGGCCTCATTCTCTTCGTCCAAGTGCACTGAGTTGGATGGTCTAGGTTTCAAGCTCCAATTTTTCCATATTTTAAAACCCCTAATTCGAAACTCTGCAAACCCTAAAAAGCAACAATGGTATATTTGCACACAATGCATAAAAACGCAATTAATTTACATGGTTAGCATCAGAATGCATCGTTTAGTAAGAATACCTAAACCAAATGTCATGAAAATGCCTCAAAATTAAAATACGAGTATGCATTTTTATGAGAAAAATTTTGATTCTGTACAATGATTTAAGGTTGTAGAATTGATGCTCTTGATCTAGGAAGGTTGCTTGATGTCCTTGGAAGGCAATAGGATCAGTTTTGTGGCTTGAAACGACCTGCAAATAGGTTTTCAGAATTGGAATTTTTTGACAAATTTCAAGTTTTGCTTTCCAGATTTTTGAACAGCTGCGTGGTCATGAGGCATTAGGTCTTGCTTGTGCTTATGTATGGAACCAATTAGGGTTGAAAAACTTGATTAGAATCCATGAATTAATGAATGCAATATTTGATTTTTTCACCATGATTTTCAAATCTTTTTTCATGCTATTTTTGTACAAATCATATCCAATCAATTCCAATTCTTCCATATCTGATCATGCACGAATTATTGAGTATATTTCATGCACAAAAATATTTTATTTCATTGGTTTTATATTTTTCATGTATTTTATTTGATTAAATGAATTATTAATAATAAAAAATTCAAATAAATAAATAAAAATGGAGAAAAACTTCCCTTTGGGCCAAATGGTCGTTCACATGCCTTGGATGATGAATTGTGGAAGAAAAATGGGCCCATTAGCAATTTTAGGTCATTTGAATCAATGTTGACTTTTCAAAATATCCAAACATTTCCCAACTTCCACAAGGCATAACTTGCTCAATTTTTAAGATTTGCTCATGTTCTTGGACATTTTGGAAAGGTCTTTGAGTCCTCTAACCAATGCCTTTGGTCCCATGTAATTTTTATTTACCAATCTAAAGTTATGGCCTTTGACTTAAAGTCCCTTTTTGTTGACTTTTGAAAATGACCTATAATGTTGAAATTGATAACTTTTTGTGAGAGCATTTCTTGGACTTGAAGTATGAAGATGAGTTGTAGGAAATTTGTTTCTCTTCAAAATGAGCCTTGGATGGAATTTTTCTGATAATCCATGTGAAAGTTATGCCCTGGTCAATTTACAGTTGACTTTTTCAACTGTCCAAATAAGGAAACTTTTGCATCTTGATGATTTTTGAGCCAAGTTTTGAGAATCATGATCAAGCATTGATCAAATGATGTTTGTGGCTTCAAAATGAGATGTTTTCCAAAAATTTGAACTTTTGACTGTCAAATGACCATTTTGCCCCTGCAATTGACTGTAGTGCAATTTAGGGTTTTGACTGTGCAATTTTGAGCTGAAAGTCTTGAAACTTTGTATGAGGATACTTGAACATGTTTATAGGCATGTGTGACTTGATTGGACCTTTGGAAGTTCATTTTCTTGATCAGAACAAAAACCCTAATTTTGACTGCTTAGGAGGCCCTTACACTGTGCAACCCTTGGGGAATTTTGAAGCTTGACTTGGCAAATCTTTGAAGAATATGGGAGGGCAAATTTTGGGGTACAACAGGTGGAAATCGTGCTTTCCATTTTAGAGTAGCCTTCGAGGATTCATAACCCAAGCCAAAACGGTTCTTCTTCACAGATATCTCAGGGAGCTATCCCCAACCTTTCGAGTCACCATTCTCCACTGCTACTTGTAAGTCTCTCCATGAAGTCATACATGGCTTTTTGACCTCTTCTACTGGTAAGGTTATTGTTGAAGCAACCTCCAATACTTGAAACAGTGTAGCTATGCAGTCTTCGTCAATACTGATATACTTGTAGGACTCAATGTGACTCACGAAGATGTCCTCTTCCCCACCAATTATGACTAATCGACCTTCAACAAAGAATTTCAACTTTTGATGTAAGGTCTACGTGACTGCCCCTGCTGCATGAATCTAAGGTCGCCCGAGTAAACATGTATACGCTGGTTCTATATCCATGACTTGAAAGGTGATATAGAACATGTGCGGACCGATCTTGATGGGAAGGTCTACTTCTCTGAATACTGTACTCTGAGAACCATTGAAAGCTTTGACTATCGTGGAACTCAGTCTTATTACAACACCATCTAGTGTTAACTTCATCAGGCTAGATTTGGGTAACACATTGAGGGAAGAACCGGTATCAGTAAGTACCCTGGATAGAATCGTAGTAACTATCTGTATTGAAATGTGTAGCGCTTGATTGTGAGCTCGGCCTTGTGGAGGTAACTCACTATCGTTGAAATCCAAATAGGACCCAGACGTCAGATTTGCTACCACATTATCAAATTGGTTCACAGTGATTTCTTCCGCAACATGAGCAGAACTTAAGACTTTCATCAAAGAATCCCGATGTGCTTCTGAATTGATGAGAAACGAGAGTATGGAAATCTTGGCTGGAGTCTGGTGAAGTTGGTTCACTACCCTATAGTCACTTCTCTTTGTTATCTTTAAGAATTCGCCAGCCTCTTTGTTGGTGAAACTTTTGTTTGCAGGTTCTTGATTCACCTCTTCTACCTCTTTCCCTTTTTCTTTTATCAACATGTCGCTTTTTTTTTGGAACATTTTCATTCTTATCAAATGGCTTACTTCCGAACACCCTACCATTACGGGTTATGCCCCTCGTCCCTGCTATATTTGAAATTGCAGGTTCTTGACTTGATGATGGCTCACATTCTTGTTTTGAGCCATTGACATATACAGCCGGATCATAACTCCATGGTACTACCTTGTCATTTTTGTAAGGGATAGGAGATGGCCTTTTAATTACCATGGTAACCTTTGGCACTACTGGTATTCTCAGAGTTTGCTTTGTTATAGGGGTTTCTGTCGAATCTCCCCATGGAATCATGATATTTTTCTTGTCATGATAAGGAATCACAAATGGTTTCTTCGTACTTCCTTCAATTGTTGCTATATATTTAGCCTCAGGGTATGGCCCGAATTGGACTATCCCCTGATCCACCAATTGTTATAAGGTCTTTTCAAAAGCTTCGTTATGTTCCAACAGGAACCCATATTCCAACAAGTATTATTTCAACAGTCTTATCAGAGACTTTGCTTGTTTTCCCGCCCCACAGTCGATGACTACTTTGATCACATTTATTGTCGGACCATCATGCAAAGGCATGGGGTTTGATTTGATGTTCGGATTTTCGAAGGTAATATCTTGAGCCTCTAATAAGTCTTGAACCTTGTGCTTAAAGGACCAACATTTCTCTAGGGTGTGACCCAGAGAATTTGCATGATACTCATATCTAGTGTTGGTGTCGTATCTTGGTGGGAGTGCCCCAGGTGGTGGAGCTAGAGGTTTGAGTTCTACCTAAGACGCTTTGACCAAATGCTGTAATAACTGGCTATGTGGCATGGGGATAAGGTCAAACTTCCTTAGAGGTATGTCAAACTTATTCTGTTGTTGCTGCTCTCACGGAATCATCAGTGGTCGTGAATCCACATCATTAACTTCACCTTCTTTCCTTTTTATAAAATTAGGGACCGACCTATTTGTATTGAAAGGATAATTTGATGACCCCCCCCCCCCCCCCCCCTTGAATCTTTTCTTTCTTTATCCCTGTCTCTATCCTTTCTCAATTAGTCACTAAGTCGGAAAAGCCTGAAGAAATGCTTCCTACCATCTTTTCATAGTATACTCCTTGTAGGGTTCCCATGAACATATTGATTAATTCTTTCTCCATAAGTGGTGGTTGTACTCAAGACGCCATCTCTCTCAACCTTTGAGCGTACTCTTTTAAGGACTCTTCCTTCTTCTAGGATAAGTTCTGGAGCTGTGTGCGGGTAGGTGCCATATCTAGGTTGTACTTATACTACTTCAGGAACGCATTGGCAAGATCAGCCCATGTTTTTATATGCATCCTTTCCAACTGCATATACCAATCCAGTGATGCCCCACTTAAACTTTCTTGAAATCAATGAATCATTAACTTCTGGTTCTGATCTTAGGCATGCATTTTCCTATAGTGCATGCGCAAGTGGTTTCTCGGACAAGTGAGCCCTTTATATCTTCCAAAGTCAGGTACTTTGAACATCTGTGAGATTATTACATCCAGAACGAGACCCATTTCGAGGGCATCAACATCAAAAGCATTGTATCCTTCCACGAATTTCAACCTTTCTTCTAGAGCTTTGTATTGATCCAGTGCCAACGGGTTTTCAAAAGCAGGGGTGTTGGTCACTTTATGCGGTGCCTGATTAACATCTTCCAAATTGTGACCTCCAGATTATAAGTCCAAGTAATCGTCGGCGTGATTAACCGGAATTTGCAGGGTATGATATGCCTCTGCCTTTAGTGGAGATGGGATAAACCCTTCAGATTCTTGTCTTTTCTCGTGTTGAGCCATGACATATTTTTGTGGCTCTGTTTCGAGTCCTTTTATAAGTTGGTGACCGCCCGATGCACCAATAGCTTGGGTTATTTCTTTGAAAGCTACTATGGGAATCTGTTCTTGTCTATCAATCATGTTCTTCAAAGCTAGAAGAACCTGACTTATGTCTCCCTTTATTTAGTTGACGTTGCTCTTAACTTTTTCCAAATCCAACTTGAAGGTTGCTTGATTATCTTCTATTGGTTCCATGGCTCTTATTTGGTGAGCTCTTGTTTGATACGGCGACCAAGGAGGTGGTGGTTTCCTTCTACCAATGGTTCAACTGGAGAATATTTTTGAAAAAGATGAGTTTTTTTAGTGGAAAATTTATGAGATGTAATGCTTTTATGAGTGCATGGTTATGTATGTATGATGTTAAGATTTATGTTTTGCGTGTCTTATTCACCTGGGCATATATATTCTTTTTTATAATATCGTGTATATACACACATTTTTGTTTAATGAGTATCTGGAAAGTGAATACACAAACAAGCTAGGAAACATAATGCTTTTATTTAAACGCCAATCGTTTTTAAAAAGATAATACATTTTAGATACTGAAAAATATTACAATTCTAAAACAGTAAACTTGCTGGAAAGGAAATAAACAAAAGGAAAACAATTTTCTAAGTCCGTTTGTGAGGGTCTTCTCTGAAACGATCAACCATCGTCCTGCATAGCTTGAGAAAATTGTCAACGTCCTCTAGAAGAGGGACCATTACACTTTCTGCTTCCTTTAAGCTTCTGGGAATGTCTTCGATAAGGTTGTTAGCCAAGAATGTGAGTTTCTCATGCTTATCCTTGCAGTATCGGTACTCTTGGTAGAGGTTGGGAATTATCTTATGGTTATCCTTTCCTTCTTGGGAAATCTTTGTATATTGCTCTTCCCAATACATCTTTTGAGCTCTCAGATCCGTATAGACTCTTCGCTGTATTAGGAAGTCCTTCTGGAGGCCCTCCAGCTTGAGGCATACTTGCTCATATTCATCAGTTTTCTGGGCCAAATGTCTTTCTGCCCTCATTTTCACAAGGCGCTCTCTGACTTCTGACTATTGGCTATCCTGAAGCCTGGTAGTGAGGTACTTTAATTGTTCTTATTGGTCGAAGGATACTTGGGCCAAGCTTTAGATCTGAGCCCTCAATTCTTCCTCTATCACTTTCTTTTCCTGCACATCCTTTTCATACCATCTATTCGACTTTCTGATTTCATTGGCAGCATCTTCTAGCCTCAGATTATGGGAATCCAGATTAAAAGTATCACTTAACAGCCCTTCGGTTGAATGCTTCTTTTTCAAACTTTCCTTTTCAAATGCTTTACGTTCTTTTTGAATCTATTGATCTTTCGATTCGAGTATGCGCTGCATTTGTCTTTTCTCTTTGGTCAAGTTAAGGAGATTGAGCTCTAGCTCTTCCTTCTCTTTGAGCATGCTTTAGTGCTTTTTTCAGATCATCTACCTCTTCTAAGGACATAGGAGGAGTGACTGGGACCTCTAGCTTATACTCAAGATCTATATCAAAAGGAAGTTTGATAATTTGCACCCTGTTTAGGAACCATTGAGTGTAAGGTTCTTTTTCTACTGCATTTTTATTTTCCGATTTTCTTTTGTTAACCCTACTCCAAGCCTGAATGATTTTGTTGAGTAGCCCTCTGTCATTTCTGCCCATGTCGTGAACAATCAATTGCTAAAGTTGCTCATCCAAAGGTTTATCTTCCAGAGGATACCCTAGTTGTCGTAGGGCCAAGGTGGGATTGTAATTGATGCAGCCTTGTAACCCGATTAGTGAGACATTAGGAAAATCCAAATAACTATAGACAATATCACTGATATCTAACTTCCTAGCATACCATAACACAGAGCTAGCAGTGAGGGATCTTAACTTCTGAGGCCATTCATACCTTGGCAGATTCGGAACCAAGTAACTTTCTTTGTAAAGATGAGTCATGAACCAGGACTATATCAATGGAATACAGTAGTTTAGGGTACCTCTTTTCTTCTCATATCGTGTATGAATGGCGTAGTAGATATCAGCAAGCAAAGCTGGAGTGGGATCTGCATTGAAAGTTTTTGTACCCCAAAACACATTGATGGCTGCAGGGTCAATATAATCTATAGTGTGCGGAAATAAGACAACACTGAATATTAGCAGGCCAAGACAATCGACGCAAGATTCTCATTCTTTGTTATTTGCCAAATCAAGAGCTTTTCTCTCCAGATAACACCTTTTGATCCCTCGCATTTCTCCTTCTTTCTTATAATTAAGAGCAAACTCAGGATAAGAGATTCCCAAACCTTCAGCCAGTATCTTGATATCAATGGTTTGTCCAATACCTGTATAAGCCTTCTCTTTGGAGAAGTTCATAATTCTATCCAGTTATTCTAAGGTTGGAGCTAACTGGAAATCTTGAAATGTGAAGCATCTCAGTAGAGGATCATAGAACTGTACTAGAGCAGAAATAGCATCCAACTACACTTCTACTTTGATTAAATCCAAGATATCCCCATAACAATGAGTAAATGTTTTCATGGCCCTTTCAGATAATCTTTCCTTTACAACTTTGATTTGAGTCACATCTGGCTTGGCAGCATTGATACGAACGAGGTATTTTCCTTTAGCATTCATTTCCAGATACTCACACAAAAAACCTTTACCCTTTTTTATATTTCTTTGTACCCTGTGAATAAGACAAACAAAAACAAACAATGTATGATGAATATGTGAAATGTAGAGATGCATGAATAAATGAATGTTAAATGACGAGATTTAGTGAATAGTAATCCTTAGAAGGTAGGCTCTTAGCTTGGTTTTATGGATATTCTACCCTCCCCATAAGGTAGACTCTCTTAAGTGGAGTCTCTTTGCAAACCTAAACTTTTGTCTCTAGGTCATGAAAGGTCTCATCATGAGATTTAGTTAGGGTTATACAAAGAGCTATGGGTGTCATTCCAAAGTCCTACTTCCCAAGAGGATGTATCTTGAGACATATTTCTTTTACGGAATTCTACCGACTCTAGGCGAAGTCGTCACATAAACTCATAGGGATGATGTATCCCATTGGATAATAGACAAACCTTCTTTCTAAGGTTCATTTAAAAGTATTTTGCAAATTTTAAAATCCCACCACAAACATATAAAATATAATGAATAATAAGAAAAAGCAAGAAAATAAATAAATAAATAAATCAACTAAATAAACAATAATTAAACAAATATAAAAAAAAACTAAAAATGAGAAACCCTTAAAAACCCTAAAACTAAAGGATAAGGCTTCTAAACCTAGGGTTGATTCCCCAACAGAGTCGTCAGCTGTTGCAATTGGTTGTTAAATCAGAGTCGTCACCCTTAATTTTTATCCTAAAGGAAGGGAGTATAAAGGAATAACCCTAAAAGTCATAGATTCTAGATTTGGACTCGGTTCTAGACGAGGGGAAGGTGTTAGGCACCCCTTATCTACCTTAGGAAATAGGGTTTTTAATTATTATTGGGAAAAATGGTTTGAATTTTATTTAGCGGGACTCTCCACGATTTTTGATCGTATGCCTACGTATCCTCTTAGGAGGAATCAGAGTGTCATTTCGTAGTTCGCGGTTTTGTTTGTGTTTTTTTATGGATTGTGAAATATATTTTGAATTTCCCGCGTATGTGGTCTAGGAATAGGAATAACGGAGTTTGTTAGACCAAATACGCAGTTAATTTAAACATATTTGTATTCCTTTTCGAAAATTAATTGTTCGAATTAATTTATTACGAAAAAAATAGTTTGGCGATTGTTTGAATATTTTTAGATATATAGCGGAGGAGTCTGATATAGCCCCCTTATCACGTGGATAGATATTGGCCACGTGTCACATGCAGATATTGTAATTTAATGAATCGCAGATTTTAATATTTTGATATAAAATATTAAATTAAATTATGTTGCGAAAGTTATTCTTAAGCGTGTGATTTTAATATAAATAAACAAAATTATATTTTACTAAGTCTAAAATAATTAATTAATCATAATAACAAATAGTATATATAATTATAATTATTAAAATAAAAATAAAAACAAAAATATAAATAATATAAATACAGCAAAATAAATAAAATAAAATAAAATTGAAGAGAAAATAAATAAATAAAATAAATTAGCGAGGGTGTAAATTATTTTATAGAAGTAAAATTAGGAGGTTTAGATAGAAAGGGCCCGAATTCAGAATTTTGAATTCAGGCCCAAAAGGCCAGGGGATGCGTGTTGTACACTCAGTAGCGAAACAGGGGTGTCAAAAGGATGGGGCCTGAATTCAGATTTTTTTAATTCGGGCCCAATGGCTTGGGGGTGCGCTGGTTTAGAAACAAAGTAAAGGGGGGGGGGGGGGGGGGTTGAGTGATAATTGGGCCAAGCCCAAAGGTCACGAGAGAGAGTCAGTGTGGACACTATGTGAGCGTATGCGGGGAGATATGGTGGGCGTGCACCAAAGTGGATTGTACGATTTAGATCAAATAGACATGAACGAGGGTGCATGATTGTGACGATGGACTAATGCGCATCGGATCAAAGGACTCACCATATTTTATTTTTGTTTTCATTTTCTATCTCATTTTTTCACTCTTTTCTCTCTCTCACTCAATTTCGTTTGTTTCTCTTTCTCTTCTCAAACACCAACCCTAACCTCAAAATCTTTACCCGACGGCGGCCTCTGATCCCCATCTAAACCCAAACAAAAAAATAGATAAACATCATATGAAATGTAAGCTAAGTCTATTAACTCATTACCTATGTTCTTAATTCGCTCGTTCCCCTTTACGGTTTTTATTTTTTATTTTTCTGTTTGATAGGAAAAGGTGTCGTTGAAGCCGAAGGTAACATTGGACGTTTTGAAGGACAACAACAATGATGGGAGGATAGCGAAGATCATCGCTGCGGCGGGATAGTGGTGAGGCTTAAGCGGATCGTAAAGATTTTCGTTATTACTATCTTTTTTTTCTCTCTTACTGTATTTTTCTCCTCCCCTTTGATGTTCGTTGTCTCTTAGATTTTATAGTGGATTAGTTTATTAGGAAACAAGCAAGTTTGTCTATAGATTAAATTAGGTTGTGATTAGGGTTTGAATGTAATCTGATTCTTGTCTGCAAATTTGTACAAATTTTGATTGTTTCTGTAATGGATGATTAAAACTACATTGATTCTCTGTTTTAATAGTTTCTATATTAGTTGTTGATTTGGATTTAATTGATTTTATTGCATAAATTTATTTCTGTATTTGTTCTTCTCCATTTCCCCCCTAAACACGCGTTGTTATTCTTGTGATTTGAACAATAGTAGTTCTTGGGTCATGTCCTTCTTTCTAACTGTTTTAGGCTTGCGACGATCATTTGGACTGGGTCTCAAACCCAGCGTTTTTCAGCAAACAAAAACAAAATTATCCAAGTCCAAAAATGAATTAAATAATAATGATACAATAAGGCATTCTCCCACTGAAACAGAATTGGGCCTTCAATAAGCTGGGTCTTGTGTTTGAAACAACATTTTTTCTTTTTCCAAAATAAAACTAATTCTCAAAAATAAAAAAGTCAATTTTGATATAATAATATTAATAATTATAGTAATAATAATAATTAATATGATCAAACATTTTCTTTTTTTTTCAAAATAAATCAGAAACTTGCAGCCATAGAATTTGGCTATTGGGCTTTAAATGAAATGCTTTATTTCATTGGGCCTTAAACAGCAAAATAAACAGATTATTTTTCTTTTATTTAAAAATCTAAGTGGACTCATGCAACTCAAACATACCGGATCTTTAAACAAGGCAAATTTATTTTCATACACCCTCCTTTGTATTTGAAATGATTTTAAAAACAATGAGCCTTTTCTGATTGAGAAAGACCCATGACCCTTTTTTACAAAACGAAATCCTCCTTGATTTTAAATACCCCAAAGAAATAAGACTATATAATATGAATCATTTTAAAATAAAACTTAAACCTAATGTAAGAGTAGGGCAAATTTGAGATATGACACACATTTATCTTTATCTGCATCCCATGAGAATCAATAAGCTCTTAATACATGAGATCTAAAATATGAAAATCAATTTCATATTAAAAATAAACTTAAAATTTTTTTTGTTGATAAAAGGGAGGAGCAAAGCCCAACAAAATAAAAGAACTACATAACAACCACCCATGAGCTGGAACTACTACACAAATCCTCTAGCAACTGCTTCTTGATTGACAAAGGCACCTCATCAAAAAATAAGAATTCGTTTTTCATTCTCAAATCCAGCTTTAACAAGCTTATCTGTAGCATGATTAGTTTCTCTAAACACATGCTCTAAAATTATCACATTTAAAGCTAACTCAAAAAAGTCATTATAACTTTTCTTATTAATTATATATTAATGATTTTTCTTGAATCAATATAATAATAACCTTCGTAAATCTTTTGGAATAAGAAATCTTAAGCACTTCCTAAAAATAAACTTAAGAACTTGATACAACAGAAAACTCCTTAAAATTTATATTGAACTAAACTAACAAACTAAAGAAATTTAAAACAAATTTATTTTCAAACACTTTTGAAATTAACTTGTTTCTTTTCTTAATGAAATTTTATTTATATTTGTTCACTTATATTGTTGAGATATCACATTGTTTATTAAGATCCAACTCCTATTTGGTTGGTGAACACATTCTTTCTACTTATGTCCCTATCATATCCATATTCTTTCACTCTCATTCATAAATTTGTCAACATATAGCCTACCTTTAAATCACAAACCAACCAAAATCAAAACTAAAAATGTACTTAACTTAAATTAGTGTCATGATATTTTTGTTAGTTCATTCTGATCTATATAGTAAATTGATTAATCTGATTTCATGATTCAGATGAAATTTTATTTTCATCAAAAATCAAACTCGATAGTATCTAAACAATTCGTTTTTAATAGAAACTCGGATGTGATTCTAGTGGCATAATTAATTAGAAACAAAAACTTGTAATATATATTTCCTTTCATCAAACAAAACCAACATTACAAGCTACGCAAAAGCACTCATTTTTCTCTCATTCTTATGCATCATGTCCCACTCCTACCAGCACTCACAACCACGACAAAGACGGTTATCATCTCAATTCCTTCATCACAATCAACTTGATCAACAATTTTTCAATATTTTTTCTCCTCAAACGTCCCTCTCACCTTCTCATTCACTTCACAAACTCACTTCAACAAGTTTCTCTTTCTTTCACAACAAGCATTATCAAGATCAAGATGAAGAAGAAGATGAACCTTTTAGTCCTCCATATACTGTCCCTTGTTGTTTTAATATTCTTTCTAATTCTAAACGCTTCAAGTTTAACATGGATCATTATCTTCAACTAGATCATTTTTCATCATTTAAATCTCCTCAAATTATTGTAAGTATCACATTGCAAAAATGAGGTTGAGATAGTAATTAAGTGCTTTTGTTTTTTTTTCTTTTCTAAAACGCTTATTTATAATTTTTTGTTGTTTTGCTTTTGTTTGCAGAGAAAAAAGAAAAGTATTGGACTGCAAAAGAGAGAGGAACTTGAAAGAGAGGTATTTGGATTCATGCATACGTACTACCTAGATATTTTTATGGCAAATTTCTTAATAATTCATTACTATTATAGTAAATTTTTGAAAATTTTATAACTTTTTAGAGTAAATTTCAACTATTTAACACGGTTTTAAATTGTACATGCGGTCGTAGATATTGCGGTTATTGTGGTTGCTACAATACGCATTGTAACTGTAACTGTTGCGACTGATTTTTTATTAAGAGTTTGAAATAGGTCTCTTAGAAAGATCTTAAGTCTCGTGTTGGTTAGATATAGAGTTTGAAAATAATTTACATAAAGTGACACCCGTCATCTTAAAAGTTGATTTTGTAAGAATGAGTTAGGCTAAAACTGTAATTAATATTGGTCCTATCAGACCATGGACGAAGTTTATTAATTTTGAGTTTTGAAGAAATTTGGATGAATTTTCTGATATGATTTTTAATAGAGAATTACATGTAATTTCAAATTAGTCCGTAAAAAATATTTAATGTTAAGATTTTTGAAAAGTTTATTGAATTTGAGTTCTAAATTTTGAATTTTGACAAAAATATTTGAAGAAATTTGGACGAATTTTCTGATATAATTCTTAATATGGAAGTATGCTTTACTTTAAATTGGTCCAAAATTTAAAAAAAAAATTATTTAGTTAGGAATTTTATATTATATGATGGCAATAAAAATGTGTCGCTCTCCTATTGAAAGAAGCTATGAGTGAGTTTATGATGATAGAACTGAGAGCTTTGGAACTCTAAGTTTGCTATTTTTGTGAAGGAGAGAACAATAATAATGAATGAGAAACCATGCTCCTCAATGGCAAAGCTTTAAATAGAAAACTCATAGCTCACATTCATGTATACATATAGTAGAGTTATAGAAACTTATGACTTTTTTTTTAATGTAATTAATAAACAGGTTAATATGCTTCAAAGGTTGTTGGACCAAGAAGAAAAGGTTCATGAAATATTAGATATGGTGAATAATAGACCAGACAATTCAGCTATATCTATTCCCAATTTTCTTCCTCCTAAGGTAATATATAATTTTATTCAACACTTCATATTGGTAAGGTAATGTAATTTTATAGGGATATGGGTTCAATTTGTATAGTATGTACCACATATGCATGTAAAAAGGCTTTTAGAATCCATACCAAAGTTTTGTCAACTAGTTAGGTTATTGCGCCGTAACATAATGGAATTTGAACGAACTGTTATTTTATATGATCTGCGATTGACAACACTGGTTAAAATACGATTATACAAAGACGGTGTACTATTGTGTTACGAAGTAAAGTTACATTATTTGTTATTTGTTATGCAAATTATGCAGATGAGAGAACTCTTGGCAGAGCTAGTCATGGTTGAGAGTGAGATAGCAAAACTTGAATCTCAAATTAGCCAACTTGAAGCTGGTTTGAAACATGAACAAGAAATCGCTAAGGAATCTAAGTCGAAAACATGGAACCGAGGGAGTTTGATCAGCAATTCTAATTACAATCATATATCGTCTTCAACGGTTATGAATCCGAGTTCTGTTCAAAGAAGTAGTAGTAATATTCATGAAAGGATGGCATTTGAAACCAAAGCTTTACATTTTATAAGTAAAGCTATAAAGGGTGATTATAATCTCAACGACTTCGGTCTTAATGAGAAAACAGGCTTTTCTAAATTTCAGGAAGATGTGAAATTTCATGAAAGACTTACAAGAAAAAATGCAGCAGCGAAGCCTCCCTCGCCTATGCGAGACCCTCGTCATCCATCGCCTAAGGTATGCAACAATGTGATAAATTATGGTCAATAATGTGAATGTTACTAATTCTCAATCAATCATCGTAATATTTTCAGCTGCGCGAACGGAATCTAGACATGTACTTAGATCTACCGACTAGATCATTACTTGATCCACTTCTATCAGAAGAGAATGATCTAAAGTGGCAACCAAACAAGCTATCTGAAAGCATCATGAAGTGTTTGAACTTCATATATGTAAGACTACTCAGAACATCAAGAGCAATGGAATTGGAGAAAACAGGACCTGTTTCAAGGTCTTTGCATTCTTCTTTAAGCTCAAGAAGCTTCAGGGTCGATCCAGGATCGACCCCGAAACCAAGCTTTATGTTGCAGAAGGAATCAAGGCAACAAGATCCATATGGTATCTTTGATACAGAAGAGTCCATTCCAAGGGACATTGGTCCTTACAAGAACTTGGTCATGTTTACTTCAAGTTCTCTGGATCCAAAATTCATCTCAAGCCCTTCTTCTATTCCATTACTAAGAAAGTTAAGGTATGGCATGCATAATATACTTATCATAGTATTTTGGCATACAATCACCGTCAAATATGACCGATACAACCTCGGTTATGGTTGTGTTGAGGTTTCGATAATATCAAAAACTATTATATTTTGTTTATTGTGGTGTATAGGATCTTGATGAGCAATCTTCAGACAGTTGATTTAAAAGGCCTTACCAATCAACAGAAATTAGCATTTTGGATCAACTTGTACAATGCTTGTATCATGCATGTATGGTAGAAACTTCTTTTAAAAATCTCTACTTACGAATTCGATATTATGACCAATTCGATGAATAAGAGAGAATTTTAGGACATGGATCAGCACTATAGTTTTATGATTAATTTATTTTTGTTTCAGGGATTCATCCAATATGGAGCTCCATCCACACCAGAAAAGTTAGTTGCATTGATGAACAAGGTACTCTAGAAAACTTGATATAGATGATACATATTCTGTTTGTAGCATCTTAGACTCTTCCCTTAAATACTGACAAGTGCCATAACTCAAGAGAAGAAAAATAGTTGCCATAATATATAGACTCAAGCCCTTTTAATGTTGGATTGAATTGTAACTGTGTAGGCAACTCTCAACATAGGAGGAAACATCATAAATGCTCAAGCAATAGAGCATTTTATTTTAAGGAAACGCGATACTTCTAATATGAAAGAGGTAAAGCCAGCTTTAATTTTGATATTATTATCTCTGTAGCACCAACACTTCTGGAAAAAAACGTGTCAGTATCCGTATATGTGTCCGCACTTCATAGATTATTATAATGTTAATGTCTGTAATTAAATCTTTAAAACAATGTGTCAAACTTTAGGCACAAAGAAAGGGAGAGTGGGAAGAGAAAGAATCAGTTGTACGCGAACTTTATGGACTCGAGTTTGTGGATCCTAATGTCACATTTGCTCTTTGTAATGGAACTCGTTCTTCTCCGGCTGTAAGTCCATCTGCTCTCTCACACACACACACCATACAAACATCATACCACAGATATGACAATTGTGTAATGTGCAGGTGAGGATATACACAGGTGATGGTGTAACAACTGAGTTAGAGAAATCAAAACTAGACTACTTTCAAGCATCAATTCTGGCAACTGGCAACAAAAGGATAGGGTTTCCTGAACTTCTCCTCAGAAACATGCTTGATTTTGCTGTGGATACTGACTCACTGGTGGAGTGGGTGTGTAATCAGTTACCTACTTCAGGGACTTTAAGGAAATCAATGGTTGAATGCTTTAGGGGTCATAGTGGTAATGTCAAAGCCTCAAGCATTGTTGAGAAGATACCCTATGACTATGAATTTCAGTATTTGTTGACTATATAAAAATACATATTTTATTGTTGTTACAAAACATTGTGTATATAAAAGGATTTTGAGCAGAAGCATCTAAGCATTGTCTCTTTTCCATGTTAAAGTGTAAGTCAAAGTTAGTTATGTTAGTTGGATGGTAGTTAAGTTACTTGTGGCACAAGTAACTAGTTAGTTGTGATTGTTTTGTTGTGCATTGGGTTTTATTAGTGAATGTAAGTCTGAGTCCAATGATGTATAAAGCAGTGACACATTCATGAATAAATGGTATGATCAAGTGAGATCAATTCACTTTCTTAAACGTGTTTTCTCTCTGAACTAGTGGGATACTGTGCGTTCGAACGGGTATTGCTATTAGACGCAGAATTATCATTAAAGTTGTTATGATATTTAGAATGCATAACTAATGGAAAAACGTTTTATAAAATGAATAAATGATAGGAGTAAAAAAATATTGGCAGTAAATATTCAAAAACGTTTCTAAAATCAACATTAATATATTAAAAAGAAAAATATGTATAAGGAATTTATAAACTGAAGAGTTATTTCATTAAGTATTTATAAAATGAATATTGCATATTAGTCATATTGAGAAAAGGTTACACGTGAAAGAAAAAAAAAAAGTAATCTCTTTTTTCACTCTTATATAATACGGTATATTTCTGAAAGTTCTAAAATATATTTGAGTTTATTTGAAGATATATCTCCGAACGCATCAAATAGTAATGTTTGTCAAAATTAAGATCGAATATGTATCTCTAAATAAAATCAGAAGTATTTTTGAGTTACATCTCTGAACATACCCCTAAGCCATTTTATAACACTTTTATTTAGAAGATTCTTTTAACCTCTCAACAATATTTTCGGAGATATATCTTCGAAAATCTCCAGCAGAAACTTGAATATATGACAACCTCGTATGATCATATCTCTCACTCTTCAAACTCCTCCATAATAAAATAAAATAAAACCTTTAAAAAAATTTCGTTATCAGTCAATTTTTTGATTCCAAACCAGATTTTTCTTGCATTTTATCACATCAAAGGGAGTAACATATGCTGCAATTTAAGGTAAAATTTCCTCATTTCATCTCCATTGCTTGCATTAATCTTGAGTTTGAGTTGAAAAAATATACGCTTCGTTCGAGTATACATATCCGAACGCACCTACCAAAATTTCATATGTGTATATCCGAAGTCTTATGTTACTGGATTTTAAGCATTTTTGTGTTTTGATTCTTATTAGATATGGTGCACCTAAATATGTTTCCAAAAGCTATTGTATACAACAATGTAAAACAAGATGTAGCGAAGGATAATGTTAAACTAGGTGAAGTGAAGCATGATGTTAAAGCAAAAGAATTGAAAGATGATGTTAAACTGATTCTTGTCGAGATAGATGTTGATCAATGTTTCATAAGTGAACAATTGTTTACTGCTCGCAAACAATTGTAACACCCTTCTAAACCCCAAGATTAATTCACGAGTAAATTAATAAATAAATCAACACAAATCACCAACGAGGGTGTCATATCGTCATACAAAATATCTTAATTAAACATTCTGCTCTGTAACACGGTTTTCAAAATTTTATAACAAATATAACAATTAATTCTCTAATAACATCAGCACATAACTTCATACTTCACAGCATAATCATTGTCTCAACATAACTTCATTTATTTCATCAAAATATCAAGACGTTTTAGTCTTATCCAAGTTTAACATCAAAATAATTCAACAAAGAATAAAACTCATGGAATGTGTTTTAAACAAAACAACAAACTTTAAAACCTCAAGTGTTCTCAACCCCGATGTTACATATCAGAGAAAGACCCTTCTAATTCAAAAGAAACACACCAAAATAACTCCAAAGCTATCTTCACGCTTCTACGAGCTATTCGTTATCATCTGCGCGTTACTCACATGGAGGCAACATTCAAATAGAAAGGGTGAGTAATCACAAATCATTACAAAAGATATATGAAATAGATATAGTAGTTACAAAAATAATCATCAAGGATTTCATATATCGTCATACACCACATATATACTCACACTTTTATATCATTATTTCATTCACAACATCATCATATCATCAAATCAACAATCATCTCCAAAACATCACTTAAGTCAAAAAATCATTTAACCAATAATCATGCAAGGACACCAAGAATGTAATGCAATTTCATTGACTCATGCATGTGGTACCAAACTTCACTGATGAACATTGGGTCATCATCCTCCAAAGATCTCCACTATAGAATCGATTCTCGCTTGGAACCAGAGCACATCATAATAACGCATTCAATCCACACCATAGGATTGAGGCTATCACTGGACCAACGTCCTAACAACATCATTGGACCAATGTCCTAACAACATCACTGGATCAATATCCTAACAACATCACTGGACCAACATCCTAACATATGTCATGAATGTATGATGCACACCACAAAATATAACACGACCACTGCTAGTCAAATTGCATCATCATTCATATAATCATCATATACTTATCTTCACATGACATGTATAAATATCAAACATGCGCATCATCAACTTCATTCATCATAACATCATCAAACACATCAAGGAACGACATAATAAATTCATGTCATCATCAGTCCATCAATGATCAAAGGATAACTCAGACAGACAAACATAGTAGTAACAAACCCATTAGTAAGAGTATCTATCACCATACTACCATTAATGGAAGACAATTTCAATCCCAACATAGTAGCACATTCAAGCTAAATAAATGATTGAGTAGTACTAGTATCAATGATAGTAACTAACTTAACATCGTTAATAAAACAAATACCTCGAATAAAGTTGTCCTTCTTGGAGTCTTCGGAACCACTCAAAGAAAATACCCTACCACTGGTCTGGGCAGCATTAGCAATATTCTTCTTCGAGTTCTTACACTGGATATTGATATGACTTATAGCACCCTTCTAACCCACATATATTTCGCATCTATTTTTACGAAAATAAAATAATTTTAAACCACAAAAGGGCATCACATCTTCATGTAAGCGTCATACCAAACATATCTCTCCTCCGTAACACGGGTTGCAAAACACTTTAAATCATATAATACTTTGGTCTCATCACATATCACTTCAAATAACGTAGCGGATTCATAGTCTCAAAACGATCTTTATCATTAAGGTACTTCACAAAAACCCTCGTCATAATTCATCAATTAAACTACATAATTCAAAACAGTTCCAAACGCCAAAAAAGGTAGTTTGTAAATCTCAAAATTAACTAAAGACATAAAGTTCACAATCTAACGATCCCAATCCCGATGTTACATATCAGAGCAAGTTTCCCTTTATTCAACAGAAAGAAAATAAACACACTCTGAAGCTATCATCTAAGCTTCGATGTACTATTCCTGATCACCTGCAAGTTACCCACGGATGGAGGCAACATTTTCAAACAGAAAGATTGAGTAAATCATAATTATTATAAAAGACATAAGGAATAAATATAATAGACATGCACATAGGTAAGGCGTCACACCTCATCAGATCCTCATGTTATACTCGCGCCTTCACAACATCCTCAATACACAATAACATATCATCAAAACACCAATTATCAACAAACATCATTCAATCACATTATTATGCAATGTCACATGTAATATAATGCAGCGTCATAGACTCGTGCATGTGGTACTAAAACTTCACTGATGACTCAGTCATTGTGTGATACGGTGGGAGAACTGACTAGTGTTTTTGCGTTCGTATTCGCACTTGTGCGGTTGAGCAAGAGTCGCCACCGACTTTTTATTTTATCCTAAAGGAAAGGTTAAAAAAGCACAGCAAAAACCTTTTGAGATATTTCATGGGTTCGGGGGGTAGATTATGAAAAGGGAAGGTATTAGCACCCTTTTCATCCATGGTTATCCATGGGCTCTTAGTTACTTGGTTTTTTAGATCACTTGCCTTGTTTTTTTTTTTGATTGCTTTGAAAATGGTGTGTGTGTGGGTGCTTTTTGAAAATGTTTTGAAGAAGATGCCTTGTCTTAGGCAACTAATGTATTTGACTCGTGATTGAGTGTTTTACAAAAGTGTGGATCTTTTCGAAAAGATGTTTTCAAATGTTTTTGAGAGTTTGTTTGAAAGTGTTGTGGATTGTGGTTTTTGGAAAGAAGGCAAGTGTTTTTGCAGATTGATCTCAAGTAACTAAGAGTTTTGTCTACCCTATTGTACTCAAAGGTTTTTGTTATGTTTTAACCCCTTTTAACAATTTTGTTCTACCATTGAAATTGGTAGACAATCTTGCGTTTAGGAAGTTTATTCGGGACGGGCGCGGGTCGTCGTATGGACCATGAATGCAATGATGCCAAGTGTCTTTGGCAATTTGCTTTGAAGGGACTATGATCATTCCGTTTAGGCAACACTTTGAGGGACTTATGATCATTTGATTTTGTTTTGCCAAAGATACTCGACGTGCAAGCATGGCCCATTTTGGAAGGCAACATGTAGGATTACCATAGGGGGTGCAAGTGTGATTGTGTATTGATTACATGTATTTGTCTTGTATTAGGTTATCTAGCGTTTGATTTTATGTACATACAAACCCTAGGTCTAACCATGGTATAATTGGAAAACTGTAAATTGCGGAAATGTAAAATCTACGCTATTACAAAATAGTGTCCGGGAGTGGGGGTATAAATGTACAAAGGGGAGGAGACTTATAGTATCCAATAAGTTACAACCAAATCGAATGTGCGATCAAATGTAAATATCGAATATACAAATATAAAATAACCAAGTGTGTATAGGGCAATGTGAATGTATTTGTGTAAGTGTACATGTATAGGAGTATGTGTATGTGTAATTATTTACAGGTGCGAAGTGTGAAATTGAAGCGTATTAGGGTTTTTGACCTAGATATGTATTTTAATGAATCTTTGATTTGTATATTTAATTATGTACAAAAAAGAAAAATGTTTTAATTTAAATGTACGTTCAAGTTTTAATTAGATTATGTATAAAATGTTTTAAGAAATTTAAATTATGCAAGAAAATGTATATTTATTTTAGTATGTACAAATGTATTTTAATTAGAAGAAAAGAAAGATATTTTCAATTTTAAATAAATGAGGTAGAAAAAGGTATTTTACTTAAAGAGTAAATAAAGTAAAAAAAAGAAAGTATTTTCAATTTTACCATATGAAAAAAATGTTAAGTTAGAAAAATATATGGTTTAGTAAAAAAGAAAAAAAAAAGATTAGTGTTTGTTATAAGAAATGTTAGTGGTTTTTGTTGGGCTTTAGAGGAAGTCAGAAATGGGTCAAGCCCATGGTTTGAAACAATTTTCTTTAGGGTTAGAAATGTTATTCAGTTTGGGGAAAGAATTAGGTTTAGGCGAGGCAGCGGCGGCGTTCGTTCACTGAGGTTCATCGTTATTCTTCTGATTTCGAGTGATTTCGCGCGTCCATCATGAGCTTCTTGCCTCAGCCACCGGCAATCTCTGTTTCCCCTTCCCTCCAGCGATAGTGTTGAGGCGACAGAACTCGGTAATCACTTTGATTCATTTTTAGTTCTTGCATATTTTGTGATTTTTCTGCGTATTATTGATTAACTGTTTGGGTTTGACTTCTCATGTTGTGCGTTATTGATTTTTTATTGGAGGTACATGAGGAGGGAAAAGAGACGTCTTACCTCTACTGGAGAAGGGAAGGAAGGAGATGAAGGTGCCTGGGAGGCTTTGATGGTTTTTGACAGTTTGTATATTTTCTCCTGCTTGCTATGCTGAACTGAGTTCTCTTTTGTATATCTTTTTTCCTATCCTGCCTAAGGCCTGAAACCTGCATCTGCTTACTTTTTCTCTCTTTTTTCTCTCAAAAGTACAGTTAAGAATTTTATATGATTTTACTTGTACTTTTTCTGAAGGGGCCCTTTGGGAAATGATGATTAAGGATTTAGCTTGCATAACACATTTTCCTCTGCATCTTTATCCAGTTTTGACAGTTTGTGTGCTGACTTTGCATTGATATCTTTTTTCAAATCCTTCTTTGGCAGCTTGTGTGCTTTTGACAGCAATTGTACTTCTTGCTTTTTTCTTTGATATCTTTTGAGTAGATTTTGGCATTTTGACAGTAAATTGCCTTTTTGCTTTGGATAGAAAGTGGAATTGGATTTGAACTATGCAGTTTGAACTTTGGATTTTATGCATTTGACATTTGAAAAAATTATGCATTTTGACATTTTCCACTTATGATAAAAATCTTCCCTCTTTGTGAACCGGGAGAAATCCCGTGATTTGCAGAGAGGGTCAACTGATCCCAGTCAGTGGCCTCTAATGATGAGCAAATTTTAACTGTCTTTTTTAATTCAATTGCTTTCTGACTTTTCTTCTTTTTTCTTTTTGCAGACGAATAACGGAGCACCGGAACGAAGTGAAGAGTGAAGAATATTAGAAATAGGATAGTTTTTTTTTATTATTTTATTTAATATTTAAATTAATGTAAATTATTGTTTGTAATTTAAATTATAAACAACAATTTGTACAAATAATTCAAATATCAATAAAATCTAAATTATCCAATTAATTCTAATTTTCTTTCTTTATTGTTTATTTATTTATTTAAAACTCTTTGAATTAAAACAATTGAAAAATAAATTTCAATCATTCAATTTTAGAATAATAAATAACTTAAATAAAAACAATATTGATCAATTAAACCTGTCTCTTCCAATATCCAAAGCAAAGCAGCAGTCAACCAAAATAAACTGATCAAGCGTATTCCTTCTTTACTGATTTGCCATGAACACTGTGAATCCAATACTGCATACTGTATTTGACTGGCTCAAAGAAAACAACATGAATTCAAACCACTGTCTCTTTCACTGACTAAATCAAGATAATGCGAATTAAACCCGAATCTCGGAATAACTTGCAAAGTGCTGTGGGATTTTAATTTTGCTGAGAATATGCCCGTAAAACCTTAATTCCTGATTAAATGCCAAATAACATTCGCCTGATCAAAATTGAGCCAGAATCAACCAAACCCTAAGCCAACTGTATGAAACAATCCAGAGCTCTGAAAATCAGTAAAAACCCTAATTTTGCTTGACTGTCAAGAAAAGTCCGTTTGTCCGATTCTTGAGCCAGTTTGAAAAATTAGAAAAGGTTTGAAGCTGGGATTTCTTGGAAAAATGCGAGGGCAAATTTTGGGGTACAACAGTTGCCCCTGTTCAATCTTCTTGGACCTAAAGAGTTAGATTGGCAAGTTTGCCTTTCGCGACTTGAAGGTAAAAGAAGATTGGACACTAAAGTGCCCAGAAAATTTGCACTCGTCGATGTGACGGTAGAGGTGAATGGGCTTAAAGATGCCATTTGGTGATGGGCTTAAAGATGCCATCTGGTGCAAGAGAATTTTGTCGGGGGATGGGCTTAGAGATGCCATCTGAGAATGGGCTTACAGATGCCATTCGGCGACTGCTGGTAGGAGGATGGGCTTATAGATGCCATCTGGAAATGTTGAAGTGTATGTCAATGGTGAGTGGACAAGTATCAGAAGGGCCTCCATGTTTTGGAACATCTCTGAATTAACGGTCTGAACAAGCAACAGATTGACGTCCATATCTGGAGAATCTGTAAGCTATCTGAGATTGAATAAGCAATGGAGCCGCATCCGTTGTTGGGAAGCGTCCGTAAACTATTTTCAAAAATTGAGAAGAGTCTGAATCAGTTGGTAGATTGACATCCGTTGTAGGGAAGAATCTGTAAACTATTTCAGAAGTTAAGCAGAGTCTGAACAAGTCGGTAGATTGACATCCGTTGTTGGGAAGAATCCGTAAACTGTTTCAGAAGTCTTGAAGTTGAAGAGGAACCGGTGTAGGGTTTCTTGATGATGCGTATGAATGAATCTGGAATAAGTATCAGAATGTCGCCGTGTCTGGGTCACATCTGAACTATTTCTGGATGAATCTCGGGAAATGATCTGTGTCTGTCGACTGATCTTTCCTGAAAAGGAAAAGGGTCAGTTGTATGTAATGTTATGATGTATGATGCAACGCACGTGACATCAATGTTTATGATATGAATGCGCATGTAAGCTGATGAGTTAATCCTGCCGAGGATACATGAATCCGAGATGGCTGAAGATAAAAGCCTCTTGATTCCTGCCGGGGAAAATAAATCCTTGGCTGTCGCTGGGGAAGAGAATTCCTGATGATCTCTACTGGGGAGTTCCAAACTAGTAGACTCAATGCTGGGGAGGCCAGATTGAGAATCTTCGGCTTGATGGGAAGTAACCCTGGAGACTTCGCTGGGGAACTCAAGATTTGCCCCTGTCCCAAAACTCTGTGGTGAGAAGGTTCAATGGTCTGGCTCCGCTGGGGATGGTAATTGAAGTCTTAGCCTTGCTGGGGAATTTTGATGAACTCCGCTGGGGATAGGGAGAATTTTGGCGAGCGCGATCTTCCGCGGTTGTTAGCTTGAGAAGAATCTGAACAAGCGATAGGTTAACATCCGTTACTTGGAGAACCCGTGAGCTATTTTCAGAAATTTTGAAGTTGAATCAGCAATAGAGCCGCGTCCGCTGTTGGGAAGCGTCGGTAAACTAATTTCAAAGGTTGAGAAGAGTCTGAACAAGTTGGTAGATTAACATCCGTTGTTGGGAAGAATCCGTAAACTAATTTCAGAAGTCTTGAAGAGGGACCGGTGTAGGGCTCCCTGAAGATGAGCTTGTGTAAAACTGCATCGGTTTTTGAACACTTTTGACATTCGAATGCCCCAAGTGGTGATGTAGATAATTTCCTGGCTTGTTACAGGTGTTGGTCTACAATCGGTCGTTCACAGATGTTTTCCTGGGTTATTACAGGTGTTGATCTGGAATTCTTCAGACATGCCCTGACTGGATACATGAGTCGAATCTGGGAATAGTCGTCAACAGATATGCCCTGGCTGGATACAGGAATCGAATCTTCGAACTCTTCAGACGTGCCCTGGCTAGATACAGGAATCGAATCTGGAAATGTGGTCAACAGATATGCCCTGGCTGGATACAGGAGTCGAATCTGGAAATAGTCGTCAACAGATATGCCCTGGCTGGATACAGGAATCGAATCTTCAAACTCTTCAGACGTGCCCTGGCTAGATACAGGAATCGAATCTGGAAATATGGTCAACAGATATGCCCTGGCTGGATACAGGAGTCGAATCTGGAAATAGTCGTCAACAGATATGCCCTGGCTGGATACAGGAATCGAATCTTCAAACTCTTCAGACGTGCCCTGGCTAGATACAGGAATCGAATCTGGAAATGTGGTCAACAGATATGCCCTGGCTGGATACAGGAATCGAATCTTCAAACTCTTCAGACGTGCCCTGGCTAGATACAGGAATCGAATCTGGAAATGTTGTAATTGATTTGTTGAACACTTTTGACATTCGAATGCCCCAAGTGGTGAAGAAGGAGTCTTGAATCAGATTACTCTGCATATTGAGAGATTTCTTGAAATCTTGACTGGATTGCCCCAGGTTAACTGTACTTTGAAAGATCTGTTGGACCTTGACTGGACTGCCCCAGGTTAATTGAATTTTGAAAGATCTGTTGGACCTTGACTGGACTGCCCCAGGTTAATTGAATTTTGAAAGATCTGTTGGACCTTGACTGGACTGCCCCAGGTTAATTGAATTTTGAAAGATCTGTTGGACCTTGACTGGACTGCCCCAGGTTAATGACATGTCATGCCCCTTGTTGATAGGAGATTTGATGGAAGTGTTATCCTCTTGAAGTGATTTTGACTTACTGAGAGAGTTTTCGTTCCTCCGAACATTTGTTGTATGAACTTCTTCGCTGTCAAACAAAAAGGTCAAATGCAGGCAGTGATATTCGGATAATGCAAAGTTTATGTTTGTCTCGAAGTTTTGAAAAAAATGCGTTTTTTAGCAGAAAACTTTTCATAAGACAAGTTAACACAAGATTTAGAGCAAAGCCCTACAGGAGTCAGGATACCTTTTGTAACAGTATGCTTTCGAACTAACCCATGCTTCAATTAGGACTTTTAAAAGGGTTGTAACGTGGCCTGGTTCACGGTTTAAGAAACAAAAGATAAAGGCTCAAAGTATATTTGTACCCACCCGCTCTTCGTGATGTTCTTCAACCTAAGCTCAGTTAATTGTGCGTCGCACTCTGTTTTGAGTTTGGAACGACTTTCGGGCGATGGTTCACCAGTTGAATTTTCGGGAGACAGTCATCATCTCCTTTTACATTTTTCATGTTGTTGAGGATTTTGTAATGACCTCACTATTTTGATTTTGATTTGTTATCCCTAACTTTTGCCTGACTGTTACCGTTTTCGGGATTACTGTCAGCGGGATGCCCCAGCTTTCTTAAGCCTCCTTCATAGGTTTTGGCTTGGTGGGCTTTTCTCTTTCTCTTTTGAGAGATTGACTGTCTATGTGATAGGGAACCACCCTTGTCTTTTGATTCCAAAGGAATGCTTTATTTTTTGACGTCGTTCGTTGTATTACGAACTGAGAGTTTGCGACTTCAATGCGCGTTTTCTTTTGAATTAACTGAGATACTACCCTGCCCCGGGTTTATATCAAAGGTTTCGATTGTTTAGAACAGAAAACTCCTACTTCTTTGGCTCGAAGGGGTTGACTAGGGATTAACTTCCTTATAACTCCAGTGTTTGGGAATTGAAAGAAATGTCTGTACATCATCAGCACGGTTCGTTCAAAAGCATACTGTATAAGATCATGGTATTGTTTCGTCATCCTCCCTCTAAAGGCTTACAGCTTTTTATCAAGAGTCAAATATCATAAAGAAAAGCATAAGAGTAGTGAAACGAATGGATGAATTCTAGACAAACATATGCAATGCATTAATGAAAACAGAGTTTAACATCAACAGATAATTGTTTGATAGCAAAAGAAATTACAACTTTGAAAATTCAAAAAGAAGCAAAAGTCTTTCAGCTTGAACTTCGTCACTTCGAGTGGAGAACCCTTTAACGGAAGATCTTCATCTCACCGTCTGGCATGAATTCCAGCACCCCAATGTCGATCAGATCTTGAATCTTGTTCTTCAAGGCCCAACAGTCGTTGGTGCCGTGTCCCGGGCTACAGGAGTGGTAAACACAGACTGCGTCGGGATTAAAGTGAGGAGAGGAGATATTGAGCTTCTGAGGAGGATCCTTTATGGTGAGCAAATTGACCTCCAACAGGCGCTTCAGTATGAAAAATGACGGTATTTCAGTCTCCGTGAACTGTCTTCCCGATTTTTCTTGCTTACGCCGATTACCCCTTTGACGCTGGCGAGGTTGTTGATGGGATTGTGACCCCGAAGCTAGCAAAGGAGCTTTCCCCTTGTCTTCTTGAGTGGATGGAGGCTGAGTGGTGACTTGCTCTTCGACCTCAGATGTTTGCCCCAGTTGGTTGTTTGGAAGCAGTTGGCGGACAAGAACTCTGAGTTCCTCTTGTCTTTGAGATAGGTCTTGGATGAGAGCCATCTGGCCCACCAACTGTCCCATCATTTGAGTTCTCAGTGTTGTCAGATCAAACTGCAGCTCCGCAATCTGATCACTCCTGGCATTGTTGGAATTCCCCAGGCCTTTGGTGAGGAGAGCTTTCATCTCTTCTTGCCCCAGAGACAAGTTCAGGAACATCTCCTGCAGCTGAGCAGTCTGGTCTTGGATGTCTTTGACAGACCTTTCTAGAGCCATCTCTTGCTGAAATAAACAGCAGGAGAGTAAGGAAACCTGAAAAAGGAAAGATTGTCAAAATGAAATGCATGATATGTGGATGCATGCTTTCAAGGATCTCTTGGGGTAAACACAAGAAAATGTTAGAGGTTGAACTCTGCTCTTGGATTGGAGATCTCTGTACCGGTGGACGTCCTTCCACGAGAATCAAGCTCACCATGTCAAGTGGGTCATAGCCACTGATTCAAGTTGTTGCACTTGATCTTTTGATTGGACTGGTTAGAGGAGAGACCTCTTGCCCCTTGATAGATGTTTGGTTCAACGTAACCCTGCATCAACATAACCCTCGAGATCCTTGAAATGGTTATTTAAAATGCTAAAATGCTATGGTATGATGTTATGATGTTATGTGCATGTATGCACAAGCAAGTGAGCGTATATACAGGCAAACATATTCACACAAAGCACACAAGGCCTTAGGTTTAGGCTTGCATGAGGTTCAGGTACTAACCTCTTTCAGTTTGTTGGTTAAAACCTGTCTTATCAAAAGTAACCGGGTTCTAGAGGATCTCATATCATTGGCTACCCTCAATCGGTCATAACTCCAACATCGCAACCTTTTCTCGCGGCCGGAACCATCTCGAGAGTTTAGCCTCAATGAGTGTAGCATACTGCTACTGTTCTAATGGCCAAGTTGGTCAATTAGGGTTCTAAGGTCGGTTGGTGCTTAATGACTCCTTGGAAGACCTATATTCTCCCTGTTGCAACACAAGGGATATAGGTACAGACTAAGATGCCACACCAACGTAGCCACTGCTTCACCCATGTCGGTCTACGCCGGACAGGTCCCTCACAGATTATGCTACCTAAAAGGGTATTCCCCAGATCCGGGTTAGGATCTATGAAACTCCGATACAAAGCCCACAAATGTAAAGCAAACAAAGCAATCAATTGAAATTAAAGGTGATCTAAACCCTAAGGTAACCCCACTTTAAAAATCTCCCCAGCAGAGTCGCCAGTTCTGTGATACGGTGGGAGAACTGACTAGTGTTTTTGCGTTCGTATTCGCACTTGTGCGGTTGAGCAAGAGTCGCCACCGACTTTTTATTTTATCCTAAAGGAAAGGTTAAAAAAGCACAGCAAAAACCTTTTGAGATATTTCGTGGGTTCGGGGGGTAGATTATGAAAAGGGAAGGTATTAGCACCCTTTTCATCCATGGTTATCCATGGGCTCTTAGTTACTTGGTTTTTTAGATCACTTGCCTTGTTTTTTTTTATTGCTTTGAAAATGGTGTGTGTGTGGGTGCTTTTTGAAAATGTTTTTGAAGAAGATGCCTTGTCTTAGGCAACTAATGTATTTGACTCGTGATTGAGTGTTTTACAAAAGTGTTTTACAAAAGTAATCTCTTTTTTCACTCTTATATAATAGGGTATATTTCTGAAAGTTCTAAAATATCTTTGAATTTATTTGAAGATATATCTTCTAACGCATCAAATAGTAATGTTTGTTAAAATTAAGATCGAATATGTATCTCTAAATAAAACCAGAAGTATTTTTGAGTTACATCTCCGAACATACCCCTGAAGCCATTTTATAACACTTTCATTTAGAAGATTCTTTTAACCTCTCAACAATATTTTCGGAGATATATCTTCGAAAATCTCCAGCAGAAACTTGAATATATGACAACCTCGTATGATCATATCTCTCACTCTTCAAACTCCTCCATAATAATAAAAAAAAACCTTTAAAAAAATTTCGTTATCAGTCAATTTTTTGATTCCAAACCAGATTTTTCTTGCATTTTATCACATCAAAGGGAGCAATGTATGCTGCAATTTAAGGTAAAATTTCCTCATTTCATCTTCATTGCTTGCATTAATCTTGAGTTTGAGTTGAAAAAATATATGCTTCGTTCGAGTATACATATCCGGACGTGATGGGAAATTCAACAACAATTAACAGTAACAACTCTAAAGAGCAATACACAGCGGATATAATTTCCCCAACTTGTTGAATCTGTGAGGAGCAACAACAAATAATGCAGCAACTAAAAATAAACAACACAAAGAGACACCAAGATTTTTAACGTGGAAAAAACCTTCTCAAAGTGAGAAGTAAAACAACCACGGGCATAAGCCAGTAAACAAGCTCCACTATGATCAATGTATGGATACAAGAGAGTCTCAAGTGTAGCACAAATCATGCTCAACAATCAGCCAAAACAACAAGGCAACAAAACATGAAATAGAGAACAAAGAAGAACCAGAAAACTCCAAAGGGATGCAACTGTGTGTGGCCAATATCTCCCACCTCAGACCTCTGATTGCCGATCACACCGTTCAGTTTGAAGAATCAGATGTCAGGAACCTGCAGTTCAAATTTCGACCAAATTGGACGGTGAACAAAGGACATATCGCAATTCTAGTGCAGATGCTATGTATATGTGCGAAAATCTGTTTCTCTTCTCTCACTTTTCTCTTGCCTCTCTTGCCTAAATCAGATCTCTTACTCTTACCCTAATTGACCCCTCCCCACTTAAATAAGTAAGACACATGGGCTTGCACATATTGGGCCTTTCTCCACATAGGATGGGAGCCCAAAACCCAACATATCTCCCCCTCACAACTATGTGGAGGTGACCGCCAAACCGGCGATCTCACAACAAGTTTCAAACTTGCTTCTCGGTAATGCCTTGGTCATCATATCAGCACCATTATCATTTGTATGAACCTTGGCCAATTCCAACAACCCAACATCCAAAGCATCACGTATCCAATGATACCTAACATCAATGTGCTTGGACCTAGAATGAGAAGTTGAATTCTTACCAAGATGAATTGCACCTTGACTATCACAAAATAGCAAGTATTTGTCCTGCACAAAACCAAGCTCCTGCAAGAATTTCTTCAACCAAATCAACTCCTTGCATGCTTCTGTAATGGTAATAAACTCTGCCTCAGTAGTGGACAATACAACACATCTCTGCAATCTGGATTTTCATGCCACAGCTCCCCCTGCAAACTTAATCAAGTAGCCTGAAGTAGACTTTCTGGAATCAATGTCTCCAGCCATATCAGAATCAGTATAGCCCACAAGATTAGGTATATCACCTCCAAAACAAAGCCTCAAACTGGTAGTACCATGAAGATACCTCAAAATCCATTTCACAACATTCCAATGCTCTCTACCTGGATTAGACAGAAATCTACTGATTGTACCAATAGCATGTGCAATATCAGGTCTTGTACACACCATTGCATACATCAAACTCCCCACAGCAGATGCATAAGGAACCCGTTGCATATCTAATTTTTCAGCTTCATTGGAAGGACTCTGATTAACACTCAATTTGAAATGAGCAGCAAGAGGAGTACTTACAGCCTTAGCATTTTCCATCTGGAACCTCTGAAGCACCCTTTTAACATAGTGTTCCTGTGACAGCCAAAGTTTCTTCTTGTTCCTGTCACACATGATTCTTATACCAAGAATCTGATTAGCAGCTCCCATGTCTTTCGTGGCAAATGACTCGCCCAATTGCTTCTTCAACCTCTCAATCATGGAAATATTTTTCCCAACAATAAGCATGTCATCAACATACAATAATAGGATAATGAAATTATCATCAACAAACTTTTTAACAAAGACACAGTGATCAGAAGTAGTCTTCTTGTAGCCTTGCTCACACATAACAGACTCAAACTTCTTGTACCACTGACGCGGGGCTTACTTCAAGCCATATAGGCTCTTTCTCAATCTTCACACATAGTCTTCCTTTCCTTTAACAAGAAAACCATCAGGTTGCTTCATGTAAATCTCTTCCTCCAAATCACCATGAAGGAAAGCAATTTTTACATCCATTTGCTCTACCTCTAGATCAAGAGTAGCAGCCAAACCCAAAACGGTTCTTATGGATGACATATTCACCACAGGAGAAAAAATCTCATTGAAATCAACACCCTTTCTTTGTCTGAAACCTTTCACCACCAATCTGGCTTTATATCTTGGAGATGTAGAATTGCTTTCTTGCTTTACCCTGTAAATCCACCTATTTTCCAAAGCCTTCTTGCCCTTAGGCAATTTCACCAAATCAAAAGTGTGATTATCATGAAAAGACTTCATTTTATCTTGCATAGCATCCAGCCACTTCTTCTTTTCATCACTCTCCATGGCCTCATTAAAACACTCAGGTTCTCCTTCATCTGTCAAGGTAACATAGTCATCAGAAGGATACCTGGTAGATGGTTTCCTCTGCCTATTATACCTCCAAAGTTGAACTTGAGGTGGTTCATAAGCATCACCAAGATATTCATCTTGTGACATCTCATGTTCCTCTTCAGCATCATCAACAGGAATATCTACATCATCTCCAAGTTATTGGTCACCAACATCATCTTGTTGCTCATCATTCTGAACATTATTTTCAGCAGTATCCAGATCATGAACAGGCCTCCGAACTGGATCAACATCAGAAAAACTATTATCAATCTCTGGTGTAGTCTTCTCCATCTTATCAATGTCTTCAATGGTTTGGTCTTCCATGAACTTCACATCACGGCTTCTAACAGCTTTCTTCCCAACTGGATCATATAGCTTGTAGCCAAATTCATCCTGACCATACCCGATAAAAATACATTGCCTTGTCTTTGCATCCAACTTGGATCTCTCATCCTTTGGAACATGAACATATGCTTTGCAACCGAAGACACGCAAATGATCATATTTGACATTCTTGCCAAACCAAATTTTCTATGGCACCTCTGCATTCAAAGCAACCGCAGGACTCAGATTAATAACATGCACTGCCGTGTACAATGCTTCACCCCAGAAATGTTTAGGCAACTTTGCTTCAGAAAGCATACACCTAACTCTTTCAATCAAAGTTCTATTCATCCTCTCCGCTAAACCATTCAGCTGAGGAGTTTTAGGAGGAGTCTTTTCATGTCTGATACCGTGCTGCTTGCAATAAACATCAAATGGTCCACAATACTCACCACCATTGTCAGAACAAATGCATTTCAGCTTCTTGCCTGAATGTCTCTCCACCATAACATGGAACTCTTTGAATTTCTCCAGAACTTGATCTTTTGTCTTCAAAGCATAGACCCAAAGCTTCCCGGAACAATCATCAATAAAGGTAACAAAATAAAGTGCACCACTAAATGACTTTACCTTTAACGGGCCACAAACATCAGAATGCACCAATTCAAGCAACTCTGACTTCCTTGAGGGAGGATGCTTCTTGAAGGATACTCTAGCCTGCTTACCAGCCATGCAATGAGAACATTTCTCCAACTCTGCACTCTTCAATCCCGAAAGCACATCCTTTTTAGCTAAAAAATTCAGCCCCTTTTCACTGATATGACTAAGCCTGCGGTGCCACAAAGAAGCCTCCATATCCATGACATTCACACTGTCTTTAGCAATCAATGCTTTAGTCCAATACAGTTTATTATCTTTCTCCCCTCTAGACACAACCAAGTTACCTCTGGTGAGTTTCCATTGTCCAGAATCAAAGTGATTATCATAACCACCTTCATCAAGCATATGCACAGAAATCAAATTGAAGCAAACATCTGGAGCATGTTTGACTCCTCTCAGCAACAACTGCACTCCCATGTTGGTCTGCAAACAAATATCACCAATACCAACTACCTTGGACACACCATCATTACCCATCTTCAACACTCCAAAGTCGCCAGCAGTGTAATATGTGAAGAACTCCTTCCTTGGTGTAACATGCAGTGTAGCAGCACTATCAACAGCCCATATGCTCTCATCTGATATAAGATTGACTGAATCATGGTCACGGAGAATAATCAGATCATCACAAGTAGCAGTAGTAACACGGTCATCATCATCATGATTCTTATCTCTCTGCTTACTATTATTGTTTATGTTCTCCCTTTTCCATATGAAACATTTTTTCTGTATGTGCCCCATTTTGTGACAATGATTGCACTCAACATTCTTGTATCTGGACTTGGACTTACTTCTGTTGTTGTCTCTACTCGCACTCCTAATATTCTGTCGATTCCCTTTCGGTTCCTTTTTCTGACTCCTGCCTCTGTTCTCAGTGACAAGTACCTCAGAATGAGATGAAGTACCTTGTGCCTTCCTTCTCATCTCCTCATTCAGAACACTTCCATTTACACTTTGCAAAGAGACAACACTATCAGAAGTTGAGTTTGTAATTGAAACTCGAAACGTTTCCCAAGAATCTGGTAGAGTATTCAGTAGCCATAGTCCCAAAATTTCATCATCAAATTTGATACCCATACCTGACAATTGATCTAGGAGCCCTTGAAAATCATTCAAGTGGTCAGAAATAGAAGTTCCCTCCTTGTACCTCAAATTCATCAAGGAATTCAACAAATACAACTTATTATTCCCTGATTTAGAATCATACAAAGATTAAATCTTCTTCCACAAGCATTTGGCATGTTCCTCATTAGCAATGTGATTATAAACATTGTCTTCTACAAATTTCTGAATAAAACCACAAACCTGCTGATGTTCAAAATTCCACTCTTCATCAGTTTTGGATTCCGGGTTCTCACTAGCAAACACAGGAAGATGCATATTTTTCACAAATAACAGATCCTTCATTTTTCCCTTCCACAAATGATAATTAGTGCCATTCAAAGAAATCATTCTATTTGTATTTGCCTCCATCATTCAAACAAGTCAAGCAGCCGCTTAACCAAAGAGATCTGATACTACTCTGATGGGAAATTCAACAACAATTAACAGTAACAACTCTAAAGAGCAATACACAGCGGATATAATTTCCCCAACTTGTTGAATCTGTGAGGAGCAACAACAAATAATGCAACAACTAAAAATCAACAACACAAAGAGACACCAAGATTTTTAACGTGGAAAAAACCTTCTCAAAGTGAGAAGTAAAACAACCACGGGCACAAGCCAGTAAACAAGCTCCACTATGATCAATGTATGGGTACAAGAGAGTCTCAAATGTAGCATAAATCGTGCTCAACAATCAGCCAAAACAACAAGGCAACAAAACATGAAATAGAGAACAAAGAAGAACCAGAAAACTCCAAAGGGTTGCTACTGTGCGTGGCCAATATCTCTCACCTCAGACCTCTGATCGCCGATTACACTGTTCAGTTTGAAGAACCGGATGTCAGGAACCTGCAGTTCAAATTTCGGCCAAATCAGACGGTGAACGAAGGAGATATCGCGATTCTAGTGCAGCTGCTATGTGTATGTGCGAAAATTTGTTTCTCTTCTCTCACTTTTCTCTTGCTTCTCTTGCCTAAATCAGACCTCTTACTCTTACCCTAATTGACTCCTCTCCACTTAGATAAGTGATACACATGGGCTTGCACATATTGGGCCTTTCTCCATATAGGATGGGAGCCCAAAACCCAACAGGACGCACCTACCAAAATTTCATATGTGTATATCCGAAGTCTTATGTTACTGGATTTTAAGCATTTTTGTGTTTTGATTCTTATTAGATATGGTGCACCCAAATATGTTTCCCAAAGCTATTGTATGCAACAATGTAAAACAAGATGTAGTGAAGGATAATGTTAAACTAGGTGAAGTGAAGCATGATGTTAAAGCAAAAGAATTGAAAGATGATGTTAAACTGATTCTTGTCGAGATAGATGTTGATCAACGTTTCATAAGTGAACAATTGTTTACTGCTCGCAAACAATTGTAACACACTTCTAAACCCCAAGATTAATTCACGAGTAAATTAATAAATAAATCAACACAAATCACCAACGAGGGTTTCATATCATCATACAAAATATCTTAATTAAACATCATGCTCTGTAACACGGTTTTCAAAATTTTATAACAAATATAACAATCAATTCTCTAATAACTTCAACACATAACTTCATACTTCACAGAAGAATCATTGTCTCAACATAACTTCATTTATTTCATCAAAATATCAAGACATTTTAGTCTTATCCAAGTTTAACATCAAAATAATTCAACAAAGAATAAAACTCATGGAATGTGTTTTAAACAAAACAACAAATTTTAAAACCTCAAGCGTTCCCAACCCCGATGTTACATATCAGAGAAAGACCCTTCTTATTCAAAAGAAACACACCAAAATAACTCCAAAGCTATCTTCACGCTTCTACGAGCTATTGGTTATCATCTGCGCGTTACTCATATGGAGGCAACATTCAAATAGAAAGGGTGAGTAATCACAAATCATTACAAAAGATATATGAAATAGATATAGTAGTTACAACAATAATCATCAAGGAATTCATATATCGTCATACACCACATATATACTCACACTTTCATATCATTATTTCATTCACAACATCATCATATCATCAAATCAACAATCATCCCCAAAACATCACTTAAGTCAAAACATCATTTAACCAATAATCATGCAAGGACACCAAGAATGTAATGCAACTTCATTGACTCATGCATGTGGTACCAAACTTCACTGATGAACATTAGGTCATAGATCCCCATCATAGAATCGATTCTCGCTTGGAACCAGAGCACATCATAATAACGCATTCAATCCACGCCATAGGATTAAGGCCATCACTGGACCAACGTCCTAACAACATCATTAGAACAATGTCCTAACAACATCACTGGATCAATATCCTAACAACATCACTGGACCAACATCCTAACATATGTCATGAATGTATGATGCACACCACAAAATATAACACAACCACTGCTAGTCAAATTGCATCATCATTCATATAATCATCATATACTTATCTTCACATGACATGTATAAATATCAAGCATGCACATCATCAACTTCATTCATCATAACATCATCAAACACATCAAGGAACGCCATAATAAATTCATGTCATCATCAGTCCATCAATGGTCAAAGGATAACTCAGACAGACAAACATAGTAGTAACAAAACCATTAGTAAGAGTATTTATCATCATACCACCATTAATGGAAGACAATTTCAATCCCAACATAGTAGCACATTCAAGCTAAATAAATTATTGAGTAGTACTAGTATTAATAATAGAAACTAACTTAACATCGTTAATAAAACAAGTACCTCGAATAAAGTTGTCCTTCTTGGAGTCTTCGAAACCACTCAAAGAAAATACCCTACTACTGGTCTGGGCAGAAATAGCAATATTCTTCTTCGAGTTCTGACACTGGATACTGATATGACTTGTAGCACCCTTCTAACTCACATATATTTCACATCTATTTTTACGAAAATAAAACAATTTTAAACCACAAAAGGGCATCACATCTTCATGTAAGCGTCATACCAAACATAGCCCTTCTCCGTAACACGGGTTGCAAAACACTTTAAATCATATAATACTTTGGTCTCATCACATATCACTTCAAATAACGTAGTGGATTCATAGTCTCAAAACAATCTTTATCATCAAGGTATTTCACAAAAACCCTCGTCATAATTCATCAATTAAACTACATAATTCAAAACAGTTCAAAAGGCCAAAAAAGGTAGTTTGTAAATCTCAAAATTAACTAAAGACATAAAGTTCGCAATCTAACGATCCCAACCCCGATGTTACATATCAGAGCAAGTTTCCCTTTATTCAACAGAAAGAAAATAAACACACTCTGAAGCTATCCTCTAAGCTTCGATGTACTATTCCTGATCACCTGCAAGTTACCCACAGATGGAGGCAACATTTTCAAACAGAAAGGGTGAGTAAATCATAATTATTATAAAAGACATAAGGAATAAATATAATAAACATGCACATAGGTAAGGCGTCACACCTCATCAGATCCTCATGTTATACTCGCGCCTTCACAACACCCTCAATACACAATAACATATCATAAAAACACCAATTATCAACAAACATCATTCAATCACATTATTATGCAATGTCACATATAATATAATGCAGCATCATAGACTCGTGCATGTGGTACCAAAACTTCATTGATGACTCAGTCATTGTTATCTCCAAATATCGCCACCAATATAATCAATTCCAACTTGAAACCAGAGTACTTTACAATTTTTTCACTCAATCTACACTATGGAATTGATACCTTTACTGGATTATTGGTCTATCATCTTCATTGGACCAAAGTCCTAATAACATCATTGAACCGAAGTCCTAAACTATGCCATGAATGCATAATGCGAAACAACAGAATAAATACGACCACGACTAGTCAAAACACATCATCATTCATGAACTCATCACAATATTATCATATAATCATAATAAACATAACATCATCATAATATAATCATATCATCATAATAAATAAAACATCATCGCAACATCATCATATCATCATAATAAATAAAACATCATCACAACCAACACAGGAAACCTAACTTAATTCTACTTTGGTATTGGGAATACACTTCTTATTACTCATTTTATTTCATATAATTTAAGTTCATAGCATTATCTATCAAATGCTTCGAACGACACCTCAAACCGAATTCTAAAACTCAACATATGGCTTTCTGAAAAATCATGCACAACCTTTCCATTTTGAGCACCATCGTCCGACGACACCACTTCATCGCCTGGCGATGCACCTTTGTGTTCGCTTCGCCCAACGACGCTTGGAGCCAATCACTCTAGTAACATTCCTCTTCTCTTCCCTTCATCACTTCGTGTTTCGCCTAGCGACAGCCACGCGACACCATCATCACACGACGACACTTTCCATCGCCCGACGATTCTATGCAAACAGGGTTTTCCTGTTGCAATTTCCTGCATAACAAATAAGTTATAATTCTTGAAACTTTTCACCAAGACAGTCCCAATCGTCACATATATGTTGGCTCTTGAATTTGACACCTACTATATATTGGTCCCATAGACCAAAAATAGAATAGATAAAGCCAAGCTGGAAAATACTTCGACGGATGGAAAAAACTTAGAGAAAATATTTGAGTTACAAATTGGTCTTCGACCAAACATCACCATCAGGCCTTCGACGGGAAAAGTCATGTGGCCTTCGACTAGAAGAGCAAACCTTTGTGTCAGCACCAAAGGTGGAGGATATTTAAATTTGAAGATTTGAGGGAAATGCAATTCGCCGGCAGTTAAGGGAAAGTGACGTGGCAGGAAGATAGAGGTCGAGGGACATGCAGAAGACACTTGTCTTCATCCTAGAAGCCAAGCCACCCTCGACAGTTACTTAATTTTAGTATAAAACTAGGAAGTTTGTGTAGGATTTCCGTGTGTTCAACCTATTGTGCTAGTTACTCAATATTATTCAAGTACCCGCTGTGTGTGAAAGAATAACTGAGAATGTATGTTGGAAACACCATCTTTTATTAATAAAGTCTTTTTACATTGCTTTGAACTTCTTTTTGCAAATTTTACATTTCTGCATCTTTACTTGCACTTCTAGTTACTTTCTTACTTTCCAAAACCGTAAACACCATATCCTTGGTCGAACGTGCGTTCTTCCTAGATATCAACTTTCACATCAAACCAACATAAAAATTAGCATACGTTCTGGGATCAATCTGATCGATCCTGCGAGTAACCAAAAGGACTTTCCTTTTTGGAGGATCATCGGTTGTTTACCAAAAACCACGGTAAATAAATTGGCACACCTGGTGGGACGTTGCTAGTTTTTATCATCTATTTGTTCATGTTATTGCTTCCCTTTTACAAGTATACAATGTTGCATGTTATTAAGAAGTGGTAGAATAACCGAAGAGTGTATTGTTAGGAAGAGAAATAGCGAGAGTATAATGGCTAATGAGCCAAATCATGGAGAAATACCTCCACCAAATACTACTGGAACAACGATTATGACTACCGTTGCAGAAAATATCTCAACTATTGTTGGTTCAGTACCAACATTAACCACGAATCAAACAGGACCCTTACTTTCGTATGTGGGTCCTAGAGGTCCTTTAGGAACTCCCCCACCAAGGGCAAATCCAGGATCTCGACCATACATTCCCCCAGGATTCTCGACAGCCTGGATGGGTCGAGAATAGCCATATGGCATGCCAACCACTAAAATGGCTAGCCTTATGAACGTTGCGTCTACTTTTTCAGAACCTTTGGTGAGTGCATCATTGCCATTACAAGGATCTGGAGCCAGTATGGCAAATTTGGGTAGAAACCAGATTTTAGGAGGACCATCACATGCAATACCAAGTCTCACAAATGCTTCTACAACAATTTTGAGGGAACAGATGGACGAAAGCAACCATGATATGGTGCAAATGTTGGCACAAACTTTAAGTACAGTGTTGAACCCCTAATTCAAAATACTACCAAGTTGAATCAACAAATGACAGCACAAATGACGCGCATGGCTGAATTATTTGGGGTACCCCAAACTATTCGACAACCCCTAAAGAATACCAATAAGAGTAAACCAAGGGGTAATCGTGGAAGAATATTTATCCGTTAATCAAAATCCGCAGATCCCTAGAGTAGGAATAGAACAACCTAGGGTCGAAATACCTAGAAAACCCCCACCAATCCCTAGAGAAGTCGATCAAGGAGTGATTATGGTGAATAAGAACCAAAATGCTGATGAATTGATACAACAAGTTTGACACCAAAATTATGGAACCGATAATAATCTGACTGCCACGATCGAAAGGATTATGATACAGAATAGGATGAACGTTGGTTTTCATAGAACAAAATTCACATCCTTATTGTCAGAATATATCCTGCAAACAGAGTTACCCCCTAGGGGAAAAGTCCCCAAGTTTACCAAATTCTCAGGGGATACGACAGAATCTACTGTCGAACATGTGGCGAGATATTTGATAGAAGCCTGGGAAATAGCGAACAACGAAAACCTTAAGATTAAATACTTCCCAAGTTCTCTAACAAAAAACGCTTTTACTTGGTTCACTATCCTCCCAGCCAATTCGATCCATAATTGGAATCAATTGGAAAGGTTGTTCCATGAACAATTTTACATGGGACAGACCAAAATAAGCCTAAAAGAACTGGCTAGTGTGAAGAGGAGATTCACTGAGCCAATAAATGAGTATCTAAATAGGTTTCGATTGCTTAAAGCTAGATGCTTTACCCAAGTGTCTGAACATGAATTGGTCGAAATGGCAGCAGGGGGTCTGGATTATTCCATTAGGAAAAAGGTAGATACCCAATACTTGAGAGACATGGCCCAGTTGGTCGATAGAGTTCGACAAGTAGAACGCCTTAAAGCCGAAAAGGCTAAGGCAACCAAAACTCATCGAAGAGAAAGAATAGCCTATGTAGAAATGGATGATGACGATCCAGAGATATCTAGTGATCCTATAGGTGTCGAAGAAGGCGAGATAGATTTAGCAGAATTAATACAAGGGCCACCATACTCTTGTAAATTACTAGTGCCCTCTGTGATACGGTGGGAGAACTGACTTGAGGTTTTGCGTTTGTATTCGCACTTGTTCGGTTTAGCAAGAGTCGCCACCTACTTTTTATTTTATCCTAAAGGAAAGGTTAAAAAGCACAGGAAAAACCTTTTGAGATGTTTCGTGGGTTCGGGGGGTAGATTATGAAAATGGAAGGTATTAGCACCCTCTTCATCCATGGTTATCCATGGGCTCTTAGTTACTTGTTTTAGATCACTTGCCTTTGATTTTCAATTTTCTTTGAAATGGTGTGTGTGTGTGTGTGTTTTGAAAATGTTTTGAAATAGACGCCTTTGTTTCGGCAACCATTGTAATGACTCGTGTTTGAGTATATACGAAGGTGTGTATCTTTTCGAAAAGATGTTTCAAATGTTTTTTGGAAGTTTGTTTTGAAAGTGTTTTGTGGTTTAAAAAGTGGGCAAGTATTTTTGCAAGTTGATCAAGTAACTAAGAGTTTGTCTACCCCTATTGTACTCAAAGGTTTTTTCTCGTGTTTTAACCCTTTTTAACAATTTTGTTCCACCATTGTATTTGGTGGACAATCTTGCGTTTAGGATGTTTAACGGGACGGGCGCGGGTCATCGTATGGACCATGAATGCAATGGTGCCAAGCGTCTTTGGCAATTTTGCTTGAAGGGACTATGATCATTTTGATAGGCAACTTTCGAAAGCGTCATCGAGGGACTTATGATCATTTGAATTGTTTTGCCAAAGAAACTCGACGTGCAAGCATGGCCCATTTTGGAAGGCAACGAGTGGAATTACCCTAAGGGTGCAAGTGTGATTGTGTATTGATTTCATGTATTTGTCTTGTATTAGGTTATCTAGCATTTGATTTTATGTACATACAAACCCTAGGTCTAACCATGGTATATTTGGAAGCAATAAATTGCGGGAATTTAAAGTCTACGCTATTACAAATAAGTATCCGGGAGTGGGGGTACAAATATTTACGAATGGGGATGAGACTTAAATATGAGAGTAGTGTCCAAATAATTACAACCAAATCGAATCGATCGCAAATGTAATATGTATCAAATGTACAAGATAAGCAAATGTAAATAGTACCAATGTATTTGCGTATTGGTGTAAGTGTATGAGATTTATTTACAAGTTGAGAAATGTTAATGTATTATTAAGCATGTATTTGTTCTTTTGGATATTTGTATTTTCTTTGTATTTTTGTTAAATATGTACAAAAAAAGAAAATTTAATAAAACTGAACTACGTCACTTCGCCGTTCGTTCTTCGTCACTTCTTTGTCTTCTTCATATCTCAAGCCAAAAACTGAACTACGTCCTTCACCCAAGGGCCATCGATCGCCACCTCTCATCCTCCTCCTCGCGTTTGCTCAAGCAACGGTAACAAAGGTAAGACTTTTATCCCAACGCATCCTTTGAGGGTTTCACGTTTATGCATGTTTTGATTCTTATATGTTCTGGTTTTTAAGTGTTTTTGTTTGTTTATTCTTTTTGAGGAGCGTTAAAGGAAAGAGAAGAAAAGATACTACCTTCGTTAGAGGAGGATGGTGGACGTGGAGGCGCTGAGGCGGCCAAGGCGGAGGCTTGGTGATGATGCGCGCTTTGCTTGGAAACCCTGGTATTCTGTATTTTTTGCCTTTTTGTGTGTTGGTTCAATGATGATGTTTGAGAACCTTAGTTGAGTATCACTTCTTTCTTCTTCTTATGTTGGCTTCGCTTATTGCTTCTGTTTCTGTATGCTTCTGTATGCTCTCTTGATGAAATGCTATACTGAGTTGCCTTGCTTATTGTTTGCCCAGAGATTATTTGATGATGATATGCTTGAAATGTTTGATATCTGATAATGCCTAGACAGTTGCCTCTCTTCTTCTCTATTTGCCTCAGTTGCCTTGGATGATTTCTTTGCCCAGTGATGAATAAAGTTCTGAGGGCTTGTTTTGATGTTTGGGTTCTTGAAGGGGCTTGTATTTTGACAGGTTGGGTTAGTTTAGGACAGGTGAAGGTTTTGAATGATCTTGACTTGGGCTTGAAGCTTGATGCTTCAAGTCTGCCTAAAGCAGGTTAAATGCAGGTTTTTATGTTTGATGGTTGAGGGCTCTTTTATTGTTTCTGTTGAATATAACAGGTTGTGAGTTTAAAGGCTGGTTTTACAGGGGCTTGAAGTTTGTTCTGCTTGAACGTTTGTGTTGTTTGAGGCAGATTTTAAGCAGTTCAAGTTTGAAGCCTGATGTGCTTCTGGTTTTATTGATACTGCAGTTGGGTTTTTAGAGGTTTCTCCTTTTTTTATATTTTTCCCTGCCCTATAAGCCTATCTTCTCTTTCTCTCTTCCCTCTCTCTCTTGACAGACTAGACATCAATTTTATATTGTTTATGTTTGTCCTATGTTCTGAAAAGGTAGCTGGCCTTTGGAAAGTGATGTGATTTGAACATTGCTTGCAATATTGGTTTACTCTGCATACTTTATCTCTTCTTCCAGATTTTATGCTTCTTTGACAGCCCTTTGTACTTTGATATCTTTTTGGACAGGCTTTTTTAGATATCTTGTGGAAAGTTTGAAATTGGAACTTTGTATTTCTAGTTCAGTTCAGTTCAGTTTGCCTTTGGATTTTGTTTGGCATTTTATGAACTATGCAGCTTTTTGACCATTTTTGAAATTGTGCAATTACAACTTTTGTGCATTTCATGTCTTTTTCTTTTGCAAGCATTTTTCATCCCTCTTTGTGAACCGGGAGAAATCTCGTGATTTGCAGAGAGGGCAATCTGATTCCGGCCAGTTGCCTTTAATGATGAATCTATTTTTTTATCTGTCTGTCTTTTAATTTTATCTGCTTTTGACTTCTTCTTTTCTTTTTGCAGATAGAAATCAAATGGAGAGGAGTAGCAGTAGAAGCTGAAGATTTGAAGACTTAGGAATATTTAGGATAGTTTTATTTCAAATTTAACCATTGTAACCATTATTATTATAAATACTTTGTAAATAAATACTGTATTTAAATAACAATTGTAACGGATAATTAAAGATGAATAAAAATCCATTTTGATCAGTTAATTCTTTTTCCAGCCGTTTATTTAATTACTTATAAATTCTTAAATTATAATAAATGGAAATAAATTCCAATTATCCTAACTTAGAATAAATAAACAATTAATGAACATTGTGGTTTTAGCATCGATCAACAATAAACCTGGCGCTCCAATTAAACAATGCACCGTTAATCAAACCAACGTCCAGATACTTATCTTTTACTGATTAAATCAACACTGCAGATTCTCAATTTAAGCACCTCAGCTTTTATCTCATCTCAAATCAAATGCCTTAGCCTTTATTGATTAAACAAAACACTGCAATTTCTTGATTCAAATGCCTCAATCCAACTCTCAGAGTAAACTGAAAAGAACTGTAAAATTAATTCTTTCTGAGAAATATGCGCACAAAAACCCTAGTTCTTGATTAAATGTCAGAGAAGCGCCTGCCTGATCAAAACCTGAGCCAAAATCAACCAAACCCTAAGCAAACTGTTTGAACTGTTCCAGAGCCATGAAAACCCTAATTTGGATAGACTGATAAGAAAAAGTCTGTTTGACTGATTCTTATGCCAATCTGAAAAATCAGGAAAAGTCCGAAGCTGTGATTTCTTGAGGAAAAATACGAGGGCAAATTTTGGGGTACAACACCCTCAAATGGAAAAAATCCTGTAGATCTGAAAGGAACAGGGATAAATTCCCTAAGAAAACATATAGTTTTGACATCACTAAATGTGATGAAATTTTTGATTTATTAGTCAAAGATGGCCAAATTATAATGCCTCCAGGGGAAAAAATGCCTCCTTTAGAACAAAGGAAGAAGAGAGGTTTTTATAAATATCACAACTTTCTGGGCCATAAAACCTCACAATGTTTTCTTTTCAGGGATCTTGTTCAAGGAGCACTTAAAGAAGGAAGGCTTAAGTTTGCTGATAAGCCAACAATGAAAATTGATGTGAACCCGCTACCAAGGGAAGCATATTATGCAGAACCAGTGGGCATTCATATGGTTGAAGTTTCTGAAGACTTCGTTAACAAGCCCGTATTTGGCAGTTTTACTGGAAACATATCCAGGAAAACTATCGAAGGGGTAAGGAAGGCCACTGAAGGCCTGAAACTGAACAAAGGAGATACTGAAGGCTCAAGCAAAAGGGTTACTGAAAGCCCAAACACAAACAAATGAGTTGTTGAAAGCTCCAACAAGAGAACCACTTCAAGTCCTTACTTGGCTGCCGTTAAAAGTTCGACAGATAACTTGGAGGCCAAGATGCAGAAACTGAACCTCGTTTCCAAAAGCAACAGGGAGGTAAACATGGTCGAAGTATCTGAAGCCAAGGCTTCAGAAGAGGCCATTCGACAGGAGGAAGTGAACAAAACAACATTTCCTAAAGAAAATGAGGATCTGGAAGAGTTTTTACATCGATGCCAGAAGAAAAAGTCTAAAGTAATGTTGTGTCTCAGATGTAGTTCTATCTTCGACAAGAAAGATGCGGAACACATACAAGGTATGAGAGCAGTAAAGGCAAAATGGGGCACCAATGCCCAACCAAAAATGGATCTAGAAGATAGATACGATCTCAGGAGGGGACATCAAAGAGGACCCATGAACCATGCGAGGGGGCCACCAACTTATAGGCCTCCAACTAATGTACCTGTAGGTACTTGGCTTAACACTATGGGCAGAAAAAGGCCCAGTGAAGAAAAGTGGCGAACGTTCGACATGCCAATGGGCTCTTCCTTAGATTACAGAAAAGAGTACCATGCCACTACATCAAATAAAATGGCGCACATATTGAGCAATTACAAAGGGAAGAATCCCATGTCTCGTTCATAATGGTGAAGATTCCAAAGACGACAAAAGGCCAAAAAAGAGACTGCAGCAGAGCCTCACCCAGAATCTAGCACCAACATGCAAAGAAAAGGAAAGCAAAGAAAACCTCTGGAGATGAAACCTCTGGTGTGGTCAGAACAATGTGGGTCAAATGACGAAGGAGACTCCGACTCTGATGATAATTTGGGAATCATGGTAAACGCCATATCGGTGCTGCCTAGGGAATACAACCGTCAGGTCGAAGTTGAATAAACTGACTTGATGGTCGAACAGGAAATGGCCAGACATAGGCCAATGTGTTACTATGTAATGAATAATGGCTGCATGGAGGAGCAGAACGCTTTCTTCGAGCCACCAACTGAGGCAATGAAGAATCACCTCAAGCCCCATATTTATCAGAGCAAATATAGGGGAAGTGACTGTAAATGAGATCCTGGTTGATTATGGGGAAACCATAAACATAGTTCCACAATTCATGCTGGAAAAACTTGGAAAAGGGGATGTTGATTCAAGCCCCACAACATGGTCCTTTCAAACTATGAAGGGGGTATTGGAACCACCATGGGAGTTATACAACTCGATCTCAAGGTGGGTTCCATTCTTCGACCGACCATGTTTATGGTGATTTCAGCGAAACCAAATTATAATATGCTCTTGGATCGAGAGTGGATACATGGCATAGGTGCAGTGCCATATTCGATGCATCAGAGGTTTACGGTATGGCGTCCCAATGGCATCGTGGAAAACATCGAGGCAGATCAAAGTTACTACCAGGGTGAAGTGAACAACATCGTAAAGAATAACTTCGACAAGAATTTGGCTCATATAGGGCCATGCAGTCCTCCTGAATTTAATCTGACTCCAGCACCCAATACTTTCTGCTCTCTGTACCTACACTTTGACTATGGGTTTCAGTGGGATAGAGAGGACTTGTCAAACATCGACTATGGAGGAGTTTACGATATACGACCAACAGGCCGGGGAAGTGAGTTTGGTGATGATGACTGAGTCACAAGCTCTACAAAAGATTTCGACATATGTAGCCGAAAATAGAATGATAGCGGCCTTAGAGGCTGAAGTCAGCTACATGGATCGTGAAGCCAATGAACAGGTATCTTCCCAAGAAGGCCCTGGGAAAGATTTTGACCCAGAACCTCCTGACTTGGAAGAGAAAGAAGTGCGAAATCAGAGGTTAGACGCCATTTATGATGATGAACCTCTGGGTTTCGAAAAAGATCCATTGGCAGATGGTGTTAGAATGCTAGCACAAGACCCCTTAGAAGAAGTGAATCTAGGCGAAGGTCCTATAAAAAATCCAACGTATATCAGCGCAAAGATAGATATAGGATTCAGGGTCGAAATGATTCAATTGTTAAAAGAGTTCAAAGATTGCTTTGCATGGGATTATGACGAAATGCCTGGTCTCGACAGAAGCTTGGTGGAACTTCAATTACCAACAAAACCTGGAAAGAAGCATGTCAAGCAAACTCCAAGGCGCTTTGCACCGGAGATTCTGTCAAAAATCAAAACGGAATTCGAAATACTTCTGAAATACAAGTTCATCCGAACAACCAGGTATGTCGAATGGATTGCAAATATTGTACCTGTTATAAAGAAAAATGGTAATTTAAGGGTGTGCATTGATTTCAGAGATCAGAATGCTGTAACACCCAAAGATGAATATCTAATGCCTGTGGCGGAAATGCTTGTCAATTCTGCCGCTGGTTTCGAGTACATGAGTATGCTTGATGGATACTCTGGATATAATCAAATTTTTATTACTGAAGAAGATGTGTCGAAAACAGCTTTTCGTTGCCCTGGGGCCTTAGGCACTTACGAATGGGTAGTGATGCTCTTTAGCCTGAAAAATGCAGGGGCAACATATCAAAGAGCAATGAATTCTATTTTCCATGATTTCATTGAAACTTTTATGCATATTTATATTGATGATATTGTTGTCAAATCTGTTTCAGGGAAGGCTCACATGGACCATCTTCGACAATCCTTTGAGAGGATGAGGCGATATGGTCTGAAAATGAATCCTCTAAAGTGCGCTTTTGGTGTCGAAGCAGGGGACTTCTTAGGCTTTGTGGTCCATAAAAAGGGAATCAAGATAAACCAAAACAAGACCAAAGCTATTTTGGAAGCCAAAGCTCTAACCAACAAGAAGGAATTACAGTCTCTACTTGGGAAGATAAATTTCCTAAGGAGATTTATATCCAACCTCAGTGGGAAAATGCAAGCCTTCTCACCACTACTTCGAATCAGCAAAGGAGGATTTGAATGGGGGCAAGAACAGAAAGAGGCCTTCGACAAAATCAAAGAGTACCTCATCAAGCCACCGATTCTGGTACCTCCTTGTAGAGATAGAAGTATGAGATTGCACATAGCTGCATCTGATAAAACCTTAGGGAGCATGTTAGCTCAAGAGGATGAGAATGGTGTCGAAAGACCCATTTACTGCCTCAGTAGAGTTTTAAATGATGCGGAAACTAGATATAACGAAGTTGAAAAACTATGTTTATGTCTTTACTTTTCATGTACAAAACTCAAGCAATATATTAAACCAGTTAATGTTTACGTTTCGTCTCATTTTGATGTTTTCAAATATATGTTGTCGAAACCCATTTTGCACAGCAGAATTGGCAAATGGGCACTTGCATTAAATGAATATTCATTAACCTTTATGCCTCTAAAGGCTGTGAAAGGTCAAGTGGTAGCATACTTTATAGTTGACCACTCATTAACAGAAGAATCAATAAATTATTTGGAGATTGAACCTTGGAAGTTATACTTAGACGGTTCTAGTCATAAAGACGGAACAGGAGTAGGGGTTCTCATTATTTCTCCAAACAAAATTCCAACAACATTTAAGTACAAGATCGAAGCAGATTGTTCAAATAATGAGGCTGAATATGAAGCTTTAATCGTAGGCCTTGAAATCTTGTTGGAATTGGGGGCAACTTGATTCGAAATAATGGGAGACTCAGAATTAGTCCTAAAACAAGTTACGAAAGAATACAAATGCATAAGAGAAAATATTATCATGTATTTCGTAATAGACAGGCGTTTGTTGAAGAACTTTGAAGTGGTTAACATTCGACATATACCCAGATTGGAAAATCAAGTGGCTAATGATTTAGCACAGATCACTTCCGGGTATAAAGTTTCGAAAGAAAAACTACAACAAGCAATCGAAGTTAGAGGAAGAGTAGCATCCATAAAGTTGTCTCCAATAGATTTGGAAACAACAACGCTGGTGTTGTACCCCAAAATTTGCCCTCCCATATTCTTCAAAGATTTGCCAAGTCAAGCTGCAAAATTCCCCAAGGGTTGCACAGTGCAAGGGCCTCCTAAGCAGTCAAAGTTAGGGTTGGTGTACTGATCAAGAAAGTGAAGTTTTCAAAGGTCCAATCAAGTTTCACATGCCTACAAATATGGTCAAGTATCCTCATATCAAGTTTCAAGGCTTTCAGCACAAAATTGCACAGTCAAAAACCCTAATTGCACTACAGTCAACTGTAGGGGCAAAATGGTCATTTGACAGTCAAAAGTTCAAATTTTTGGTCAACATATAATTTTGAAGCCACAAACATCATTTGATCAATGCTTGATCATGATTCTCAAAGCTTGGCTCAAAAATCATCAAGATGCAAAAGTTTCCTTATTTGGACAACTGAAAAAGTCAACTGAAATTGACCAGGGCATAACTTTCACATGGATTATCAGAAAAATTCCATCCAAAGCTCATTTTGAAGAGAAAGGCATTTCCTACAACTCATCTTCATACTTCAAGTCCAAGAAATGCTCTCACAAAAAGTTATCAATTTCAACATTATAGGTCATTTTCAAAAGTCAACAAAAAGGGACTTTAAGTCAAAGGCCATAACTTGAGATTGGTAAATCAAAATGACATGGGACCAAAGACATTGGTTAGAGGACTCAAAGACCTTTCCAAAATGTCCAAGAACATGAGAAAAGCTTAAAAATTGAGCAAGTTATGCCTTGTGGAAGTTGGGAAATTTTTGGATATTTTGAAAAGTCAACATTGATTCAAATGACCTAAAATTGCTAATGGGCCCATTTTTCCTCCATAATTCATCATCCATGGCATGTGCACGACCACTTGGCCCAAAGGGAAGTATTTTCTCATTTTTTATTTATTTATTTGAATTTTTATTTATAATAATTCACTTAAATCAATTAAATATGTGGAAAATATTTAACTTAACCTAACAAATCTTTTTGTACATGTTTTAGCCTCAAGATTTCGTGCATATGCAGATAAGGAAAGATTTGGAGAGATTAGAGATGATTTGAACCAAAAACACATGAAAAAAAGATTGAAAAAAGTCTTAGAAAATCAAATTTCCAAAATCAATGAATGCAATGGATTTGATTGATTTTTCTTGACCTAATGGACTCAATACAAAAGCCTGAATACAACCCTAGTGCAAGAACACATGCAGCTGCTCAACAAAGCCATAACCAAACTTGAAGTTTTTCTCAAAAAAAAGTCAATTCTGAAAACTCTCTTCTAGGGCGATTCAAGGAAGAATTTCTATTCCAATAGCTTCCTTGGAGGTTACTGAACATATTCCAATCAAAGACAACCATCAAAACTCAAGGAATTGGTAACACGAATGCAAATTGTACCAAGAAAAATTCATAATCGTGCATCATGATTTACGCATCCTTTGTGATTTTTAATACTTGATTCATGTTCATTATGAAGTTCTGAAGCTAACCAATACATTTAATTGTCTTTTTGTTTGCTACACGCGATTATGCCATGTTTGAGTTTTAGGGTTTGCAGAGTTTTAAATTGGGGATTTTGAAACGAGGAAAAATTGGAACCCTTGGCCACCACCATTAGAATCATCATGACTGGACGAAGAAGATACCATGCTCGCGCCTAATTTATGAACCTCCTAGGCCTAATCGCTATTTTCTAGTAGCATGCCTAAGAGAACACATAAGAAACCGTTGCCTAATGTTTTTATATTTCAGGGATGATGAAGAAGATGAGTCTGTGGCAAGACGTGATAGGTTGATTTGAAATTCGTGCGCTTTAACCCACTAACATTCTTGCTTTTATTTATTATATTTGTTTGTTATTATATGTTAAACGTGCAAGTGTTGGTTCAGTGGCAAACACGTTGGTTGGAAAGGTACATGACCTGGGTTCGAGCCCCAGGTCTTCCATGTTCCCATATTATTTTTCAATAACAATTCCCATGCGCTTCAAGGCTGCAGACGCACCATACACCTTCTCCACCAAGTCATCCACGCGTCCATCAGGATCAGATCAAAGGCTATGAATTGAGAGACACGGTGAGTCCCAGTCAATGCTTCAACATGCTACCTGGCAAAAGTCAAACAGGCCAAGGTTGTTGGGCCAGAATTTCCATAATCATACCTCCACTTTGGGGACTACCACCCCCTAGGTTTGCCATATCTTTTCTTTATTTAATTTAATTCTATTTCTTTTAATAATTGTTTTGTCCAATTTAATTAAATATTTTCACAAAATACAAAAACATCCTAAAAAAATCAGAAAAAAGAATTAAATAATAAATATTTTTGTTTTAATATTTTCATGAATAAATTTGCATGTAATTAAAAACCTAAAAAATGTAGAACTAGGGTTTAATTAATAATTTTTCACCCTTTTTATTTTTCTTTCAAATAATTAAATATTTATTTTATTTATTTTTATAATCAAATTTGCATGTAAAAATTAGGTTTAATTTAGGTTAAAAACTTCAATATTTTCTTAACAAGTTAAAATAAAATAGAATTAGGGTTAGCGTTTAATTGCAATTAATTTTTCTATTAAGTCCTAAAAAACATAAAATACCAAAAAAACAAATTCTTGCTTTCTTTTTAATTTTAATTAATTAGTTCATCGTTAATTCAATTTTTGCAAAAGGGTCCAACGCCCTCGTTTCGTTTTAATTCTTATTAATTCGCATCTATTTTATTTCATTATAATACTTATGTATCTCTTCTGAAGCCATGTATTTAATTACTCGCACTCTTTAATTCTTTTATTTTCTTTTAATTTCTTTATTTTCCGTCAAATCGGGTCCTGGTTAATTTTGGCGATGTGGACCCGCGCCGTTTGTAATAGCTTAGAATTCACCTTTCCTGCAAACATTCCTGCAACTCTTAACTGTTAAATAAAAGCATGAAAGAATGTATGGACAAAAATAAAAACAAGCGTAGAACACCAATAACATGACAAGATAAATGCAAACGAAAACGACACACGAATCACACACACCACCCCTAGGGTACGCCTCACTGTTGCCTTGCCTTTCGAAAGGTGATCGTCGAGTAGAGGATGTCTTAGCAAGTCCTCATGATCCGGGAACCTGGCATGAGGGTAGCTTCTAAGGTGTCTTCCCATTGCTCTGGTGATCACCATGTCCCGAACCTCGAATTGACCCGAACACCTCCTACGGTGGTGCTACCTACCTCTCAATGGTGGGATGGCACTACTTTAAAGGACATTTACACAGACGAATTCCTTAGGGTAGGTAGGTTCTCGTAGATACTTGCTCTAAATTTCAAAACAAATTCAAAAATACTTTTCACACCAACACATTTTCAAAAAGCTTTCGAAAGCAATTTTTCAAACACTCTTGAGGACCGATACAAGAGTCGAACTGAAATTTTCAAAGAAACTTTTTAAAAACCCACAGTTGAAAAGCAAACAAACCATTTTTGAAAACACAAGTGAGCAAGTATCTAAGAGCCCATGGATAACCATGGATAGAAAGGGTGCTAACACCTTCCCTTTCTATAACCTACCTCCCGAACCGAGAGCAATCTCTTTAAGGAATTTTTCTGTGCTTTTGTCCTTTCCATTTGGAGAAAATAAAAGACGGTGGCGACTCTTGCTTCCGCGACATTTCGCGAACCAGCGTTAAACAGTCAGTTCCAGATCCACCGATCACAGAACTGGCGACTCTGCTGGGGAATTAAACTTAAAGTGAGGTGTACCTTAGGGTTAGTTCATAACCGTGTTTTCAATTGTATTGATTTGCTTGCTTTAAAATTGTGGGTTGCATGGGAGTTACATAGATCCTAACCCGGATCTGGGGATACCCTGTTTAGGTAGCATAAGCTGTGAGGGACCTGTCCGGCGTATACCGACATGGGTGAAGCAGTGGCTACGTTGGTGTGGCACCTTGGTCTGTACCGATATCCCTCGTGTTGAAACGGGGAGAATATGGGTCTTCCAAGGAGTCATTAAACACCAACAGACCTTAGAACCTTAAATGACCCAACTTGGCCATTAGAACAGTAGCAGTATGCTACGCCCATTGAGGCTAAACTCTCGTGATGGTTCTGGCTGCAAGAAAAGATTGCGATGCTGGAGTTATGACCGATTGAGGGTAGTCAATGATATTGGGATCCTCTAAGAACCCGGTTACTTTGATAGGACAGGTATGAACCAACCAACTGAAAGAGGGTAATACCTAGACCCCATGCTGGCCTAAACTCTAAGGGTTTCTCTTGTGTGACTTGTGTGCCTTCGTACTTGACTATTTGCATGCTTGTTGTATGACACTGGAGCTGCTTGCAGGTTTTGTTTGTAGTCCTTAATTAGGACTCATAACAAGGTCTACCGAGTTTCTTGCAGGTTTCGTTTATAGTCCTTAATTGGGACTCATGACAGGGTTTACTAAGTTTCTTGCAGGTTTTGGTTTGCAGTCCTTAATTGGGACTCATAACAGGGCTACTCACATTACCCCATGCATACCATAACATCACACCATTGCATACATCTTAACCCATTTCAAGGATCTCAAGGGCTTGTGAGGCAGGTCACGATGAATCAAACATCTAGCAAGGGGCAAAGAGGATTTATTTTCCTCTAGCCAAAGTTGTCAGAGGCTATGACCCACTTGATATGGTGAGCTCTGACTCTTGAAGAAGGTTCCCTTAACCAAGGTTGTTTGGAAATCAAAACCAGACATGATGACTAAAGTCAGGGGCTATGACCCACTGGATATGGTGAGCCTTTGACCCTTCAAGAAGAATCCTCAACAGCATGGGTTTCCTTCAATCAAAGCTACCGGTTTCAAATCTTAACAAGTTTCTCTGTTTACCCCGCGAGGTCCTTGAAATCATTGCATGCATATCATACATATCGTTGCATAACAGGTATCCTTGTTGCAGGTCACTTACCTTTCTCGCTGTTTATTTCAGCAATGGCTTCCCAACAAGATAACCAGGACCTTCTTGCTCAAGAGGCTCAGTTCAAGGAGATCTTTCTAAGCCTATCCAAGGGGCAAGAAGAGTTGAGGACACTCCTCATGGGGAATCTGATCAGAAAAGGTCCTGAAGATGACAAGGACGAACAGCTGAAACGTCTACAAGCTGAGGTAGACACATTGAAAACCCAGATGCTGGGGCAAAGGGCCCTCATTCAAGGTCTAGCTCAGGAGCAAGGAGAGCTGAGGGCCATGATCAGTCAGCTTCATCAAGACTTGAGGCAACCAGCCCAAATCAGGGATCAGGTCATAGAACAGCTTCCAAGAAGGCAAAGGTCGGGTCCAATGAATAGACCTCTCCGAGTTGCTACTACTTCTCAGGTCCAACAACGACCGTGCCAAGAACAGCGGGTTGATCAGAACAGGTCGGACGAGCCTAAGAGACAATTCACCTGCATTAACATGTCATGGTCACGAGCTTTGCAGCACATGTTAAGGATGAACCTGATTGCGGTGATCAACCCTCCTGCAAATCCAAAGACTTCCTCTCCAAATTACAACCCAGAAGCAAGGTGCGCTTACCATTCTGGTAGCCCGGGGAACGATACTGAGGACTGTTGGGCATTGAAGTACAAGATTCAGAATATGATTGATGCTAAAGAGATCGAGTTCGAGCCCGCCGAGGCCCCCAATGTGATCATTGCTCCCTTGTCAAAACATGGCTAGGATTGAGAAATTTTTGTTCATTAGAATCTTTCAAGTTGTAATTTTCTTTTGATTGTTCAAACATTTACTCATTGTTAAACATTGTTATTTCATTAATGCATCGCATATGTCTGTTTTGAAGCAATATATTCGCATTCACTATATACAAACTGTTTTCATATTTTTTCTGATGTCAACTCTTGATCTAAAATTCTAAAGCCTCTTGAGGGAGGATGACGAAAACGGTACCATAATCTACAGTATGCTTTTGAACAGACCCCGCTGAGGAGGTACAGGCATTGTTTCAAATCCTAAACACTGGAGTTATAAGGAAGATAATCCCTCGTCAACCCCTCTGAGCCAAAGAAGTAGGAGTTTTTATCTTCGAAAATTGAAACCCTTAATCATAACCCGAGGGCAGGGTAGTCTCTCAGTTGATCCAAGCGCATAACGAATGGCACCAAAGAGATCCTTATGAAAAAAGAAAAACAGTGAGGGTTCAGAACAATCAAAAAGGACAGGCAGTCATTATCAAAAAAAAAAAAATCATAAACGAAAAGCCCAAGAAGTCAAAACCTATAAAAAGGGACTTATGAAACTGGGGCATCCCGCTGACTGTAATTCCAAAAAGGAAACAGTTCAGGCAAAAATAGGGATAACGAAATCAAAAAGAAAGAGGTCCTACAAACCCTCAACAAAAAAGGAAATGACTGCCTAATCAAAATATACTGTCAATATATGAATCATCATTGGAACATCAGAGCAAAGACTCAAACAAGGTCTGACGCACGATCAACTGAGTTTAGGTTTGGAGAACATCACGAAGAGCGGGTGGGTACAAATAATTTGAGCCTTTATCCTTTGTTTCTTAAACCATGAACCAGGCCACGTTATAACCCTTAAAAGTCCTAGCTGAAGCATGGGTTAGTTCGAAAGCATACTGTTACGAAAGGTATCCTGACTCCTTAAGGCCTACGGTAAATACGGAGTTGACATCACGTTTTACAAACATTCATTTGTTTTATGAAAAAAAAGAAAAGAATGCATTTTCAAAATCCTCAAGACAGACATAAGCTTTGCATTTTTAACATAACTTTGTTTGCATATGACTTTTTGTTTGAACAGCAGGGAAATTCGCACAATGAAAGTCTAATGAACAAGAGTATCTCCAATCAAGGGGCATGGCATGACTATTGTCCATCATCTGGGGCAGTTAAGTCAAGATTCGGAGAATCTCTCAAAGGCTAAATAGACTGGGGCAAATCTCCACCTGAGTCACTTGGGGCACTCCAACGACGAATCTTGCCTGGTCAAAAATCTTCTGGTGGCATGACAAAACACTTCTAACAGGGGCAACTCCCTACATTCTGAGAACATGGACATAGTCGAAAAGATACTACGCATAATCAAAGACCCGCTAGGTTGACACACCTAGGCAAAAATAAGGGCTTCCCGGCGAACCAAAAGGGTTCGGGCAAAAATAAGGGCTGAAATGAAAAAATCTGTACACCCGGCAAGTCGAAAACCTGCAAAGGCGGCTTGGGCAAAAATGGGTATCCCGATGGACCGAAAACCCGAAAGGGCAGTCCAGGCAAAAGTTAGGGATCAAAGCGTACGACTATGTCCTGTCATTTCGTCACCTGCCTACCAGAAGAAGGTCTGTCCATCAACAAGCTATCAGCACCTCTTAGGTCTTCCTCTCCCACCTCAGAAACAGGGGCAATAAGGAGTTGTCTAAAAGCAATCTAATTGTTCTGTCTTCCAGGATATCAAGATGAGTTCAGCGGAAAGCATAATCAGTACATCTTAATTCCCCAGAGAGTGAGCCAGCAAGTCAGTACACTCTCCTCAAGCAAAGCTATTATCAAACTTAAGGAAGCTGAATATCCTCCAGCAGATCTTAACATTCCCCAGTAGTATGCATATTCTTAATAAGCATCCCCGGCAGTCTTGGTCTAAAGATTTTTCTCCGGCAGTATACCAGCATTCAGTGGAGTTACTTCCCCCGACATAGTTCAAAACTTCCCCAGGAGGGTCCAATCCAGCTCCCCCAGGAAAGTTGGAATCCATTTCCCCAAGCAGTAAGCTTATCCCCAGTAAATTCTGGAAGCTTATCCTCGCAGAGCATGAACGCGTTGTCCGGCTTTATTTAAAGAATTATTTCCTTAACAGGATATAACTGGGTTATCCTCAGCCAAAAGCCACGGAAAGATCGTCGTCGACAGAATCTTCTTATCCCCAGCAAATTATTATCAGCAATTCAGCAAAGTACATCTCCCCACAGAGTACCGCTCCCCAGCAAGATCGTCAGAGTACTTTCCTCCCCGCAGAACCTCCCATTCGCCAAGTTTATTCCTCAACAGAGTCATCTTCTCCTACCGGTATTCTTGCAGTTATCATCCCCAGCGGAAGTAAAATCTATTCTTCAACATCAGCCCAGGATATGACTTCCCGGCACCCGTCAAGGATTTACTTTCCTCGACGAAAACATACATTCATAAAACATCACATACATCATTATAGCATGCATAGACGCATTATATCATACAAATCTCATTTATGTTGAGAACATCATTGCTTGATCCATATCATGCATTGCATATGACTGACCTTTACCTTTCAGGAAAGATGCAGTTGAAATTCTCAATCATATTTCAAGACCTAGACCGGTTCAGTTAATCGACTCCAAAGATTTCTTATCCAGTCCCAGGCCTTCTCTAGTCCAGCTAAATCGACTCCCAACAGATTTTTCTGATGAAGACTCAGTAGAAGTTATTTTAGGTCTTTCTTTAAGATTATAATTTCCTATAGGTTCTCTCTCCGACGGTGCATGAGATTTCCATTTTAGGGTTTTCCTTTAAGATTATAATTTCCTATGGTTCCCTCTCCGACGGTGAGTGAGGTGGTAATTCCTTTCCTAATGGTTCCCTCTCCGACGGTGAGTGAGGTGATAATTCCTTTTCAGATGGTTCCCTCTCCGACGGTGAGTGAGGTGATAATTCCTTTTCCTATGGTTCCCTCTCCGACGGTGAGTGAGGTGATAATTCCTTTTCTATGGTTCCCTCTCCGACGGTGAGTGAGGTGATAATTCCTTTACAGATGGTTCCCTCTCCGACGGTGAGTGAGGTGATAATTCCTTTTCAGATGGTTCCCTCTCCGACGGTGAGTGAGGTGATAATTCCTTTTCAGATGGTTCCCTCTCTGACGGTGAGTGAGGTGATAATTCCTTTTCAAATGGTTCCCTCTCCGACAGTGAGTGAGGTGATAATTCCTTTTCAGATGGTTCCCTCTCCGACGGTGAGTGAGGTGATAATTCCTTTTCAAATGGTTCCCTCTCCGACGGTGAGTGAGGTGATAATTCCTTTTCAAATGGTTCCCTCTCCGACGGTGAGTGAGGTGATAATTCCTTTTCAGATGGTTCCCTCTCCGATGGTGCGTGAGGTGATAATTCCTTTCCTATTGGTTCTCTTCCTGATACTGTGAAGATGGTAATTCCCACTGTGATCGGTGGATCTGGAACTGACTGTTTAACGCTGGTTCGCGAAATGTCGCGGTAAGCAAGAGTCGCCACCGTCTTTTATTTTCTCCAAATGGAAAGGACAAAAGCACAGAAAAATTCCTTTAAGAGATTGTTCTCGGTTCGGGAGGTAGGTTATAGAAAGGGAAGGTGTTAGCACCCTTTCTATCCATGGTTATCCATGGGCTCTTAGATACTTGCTCAATGTGTTTTCAAAATTGTTTGTTTGCTTTTCAATGTGGGTTTCAAAAATATTCTTTGAAAAGTTTCAGTTCAACTCGTACGTCAGAGTGTTTGAAAAGTTCGTTTTGAAAGGTTTTTGAAAGTGTTGGTGTGAAAAAGTATTTTGATTTGTTTGAAATTAGAGCAAGTATCCTTGAGAACCTACCTACCCTAAGGAATTCGTCTGTGTAAATGTCCTTTAAAGTAGTGCCATCCCACCATTGAGAGGTAGGTAGCACCACCGTTGGAGGTGTTCGGGTCAATTCGAGTGTTAGGGACATGGTGATCACCGGAGCAATGGGAAGACACCTTAGAAGCTACCCTTATGCCATTGATCTTTTATTCCGAGGCAACTATTCCGAGGCAACTTGTTTCGAGGCAACTAGATCAATGGAACATAAGGACTTACTAAGACGTCTTATACTCGACGATCACCTTTCGAAAGGCAACAGTGAGGCGTACCCTAGGGGTGGTGTGTGCGAATTGTGTATCATTTTCAGTTTATTGTTTGTCTTGTCATGCATTGGTGATCTAACGATTCAATTTTATTTTTGGGCATTCATTCTTTCATGTTATTGTTTAACAGTTAAAAGTGCGGGAATTTAAAGTGCGGAAAAGATAAAAGTCCTACGCTATTACAAAGGGCGAGGGTCTACAACGCCAAATTAATCCAGACCCGTTTTAAAATAAATTGCAGAAAAAGAAATGTCTAATAGTTATTACATGGCTTTGGTACAAGTACATTATATTCACAAAAGAAATAAATGAAACGCGCGAAAAAGAAAATAATCAAATGCGAGGGCGTTGAACCTTTTAAAGGAATTAAAATAATTAAGTTACCTAAAATTAAAATTAAATGAAAAATGGTATTTTTGTGTTTTTTAGATTTAAAAGAAAAAAGAAAAATTAATTGAAATTAAATTAAATATTAGACCTAATTCTATTATTTTTTAAGTTTATTATGAAAATATTGACTTTTAACCTAATTTAACTCTAAATTAATTTATGTACAATTTTTGATTTATGAAAATAAATAAATAATATTATTATTCTAAAAAAAAGGAAAATTAAAAAAGAAAATAAAAGGTTATTAAACCTAAACTCTATTTTTTGGATTTTAGTTATTAAAAGAATTAAATTTGAAAACCTAATTAAAACTAAATATTTACATGTATTTATTTAGAAAATGATTAAAATAAAAATTATATTCTTTTTTTGGTCTTTTTTGATTTTATGATGTTTTTACATTTTGATTAAAAATTAAATAAAACAAATAATTAAAATAACATAACAATTAAAATAAATGAAGAATATAAGAAAAATAAATAAATTTGCCAAACCAGGTGGGGTGTAGCCCCAGAATTGTGAGGTGCAGATTAGAAAAAGCCTGGCCCATTTGCTTGAAGTCTATTGACTTTTTTGATCCAGTGTGATGCATTTGACTGAAGCGTAGCATATTTCCCAATCCTTGCCTTTGATGTGGGTGCTCAGGGACACGTGGATGAGCTGATTTTGAAGTGCATGGTGAGTCTTAATGTGAGGCCTGCATGCAATTACCAATGGAAAAATAATATGGAAATTTTACAAGGCCTGGGATTCGAACCCAGGTCTTAGACAATGCAAGCATAACAGCTGTACCACTGAAGCACTTGCGTTTCAATTAACATATAATGGTTAATAAATAACAAAAATTAAAACCAACGCATAGTGGAGGGGACGCGCGAAATTTCAAACGCACGTATCATTGGCTGCCACGACTTATTCTTCCTCGTGTACCCTGAAACATAAAACACAACAGCAACGGTTTTGAAGCGTTGTTTTAAGCACGCTATGGGAAAATAGCGAATAGCCATATAGGCTACATAAATTGTTCGCGATGGTTGTTTCTTGCTCGTTGGAACATGCTGGTTTTAATGACAATGGTCTTGAGCTTTGATTTTGCCTATTTTTGAAAGCCCTAAATTAAGCTCTACAAAACCCTAGAACATGAAAATGGTGGAATCACGTATGATCACCAAAAATGCAATTGAACCCAATGGATAGCTTAGAAACCTTGTAAGGAACAAGAATCAACAAAGAAAAAGTGCAAAGGATGCTTAGAAAATGATGCACGATTTCAAAAAAGTTTCTGTACAGTTTGAGTTGTCACCACTGTTTCTTCGCGTTTTGATTGATGTTAGGAAGTGGAATGCTTTCAGAAATGCCTCAGGATGCTAATGGTATATGAATCAAGGCTTGAAAGATCCTCTAGCACTGATTTCAGATTTGACTTATATGCCTTATTTTTCAAAATGTCCATTGGCTTTTCAGCGCATCATATGGTCTCTTATGGTTAGGGTTTGACTCAATGATCATCATGGAATAGACTTGGCTTGCTATTTGACCTTAATCCATGCTTAGGAGGGAATTAGTCCTAGGGTTCTTTCCATTAACCATTTTTCCTCTTTTTTAGCCAAAACCTAGACCTAGTGTGCAAATGAACCCTAGCCTGATTTCTTGAGTTGGTTCATGGTACATAGAAATTGTCCAAGTTCATATGACACTATTCCATTGGTTTTTAAATTTTATTTGAATTTTCAAAGAATTAAAATGAATTAAATCATCAAAAATTAAATAAAATAAAAAAATCAATATTTGGTCTTGAAACTAATCATGGGCCACGTGTGTGGCATGACAAGGATGGACCAAGTGGAAAAAATGGGGCCCTTTTGTCAAAAATTGGATTTTCAAAGATAGTTGACTTTTGCCATTTCACAAAAATTTCCCAACTTCTACAAGGCATAACTTGCTCAATTTTTAAGCTTTTCACATGTTCTTGGACATTTTGGAAAGGTCTTTGAGTCCTTTAACCAATGCCTTTGGTCCCATGTCATTTTGATTTACCAATCTCAAGTTATGGTCTTTGACTTAAAGTCCCTTTTTGTTGACTTTTGAAAATGACCTGTAATGTTGAAATTGATAACTTTTTGTGAGAGCATTTCTTGGACTTGAAGTATGAAGATGAGTTGTAGGAAATGTCTTTCTCTTCAAAATGAGCTTTGGATGGAATTTTTCTGATAATCCATGTGAAAGTTATGCCCTGGTCAATTTCAGTTGACTTTTTCAGCTGTCCAAATATAGCAACTTTTGCATCTTTGATGATTTCTGAGCCAAATTTTGAGAATCATGATCAAGCATTGATCAAATGATGTTTGTGGCTTCAAAATGATATGTTGACCAAAAATTTGAACTTTTGACTGCCAAATGACCATTTTGCCCCTACAGTTGACTGTAGTGCAATTTAGGGTTTTGACTGTGCAATCTTGAACTGAATGCCTTGAAACCTGATATGAGGATGCTTGACCATGTTTGTAAGCATATGAGGCTTGATTGGACCTTTGAACACTTCCTTTTCTTGATCAGCACACAAACCCTAGTTTTGACTGTATGGAGGCCTTTGCACTGTGCAACTCTTGGGGAATTTTGTAGCTTGGCTTGGCAATTTCTTGAGGAATATGGGAGGGCAAATTTTGGGGTATAACAGTTGCCCCTGTTCAATCTTCTTAGACCTGAGGATGTAGACTGGCTGACGTGCCTTTCGTAATCCGAGGGTAAAAGATGATTGGACACTAGAGTGCCCGGAAATTTGCGCTCACATGTTAGCAATGATGGGGGAATGGGCTTATAGATGCCATCTGGATGTTTGATTGCGTAAGAGATTCCTTGGCGAGAACCTGTATACCTGCAAAACAGAAAATGAGTACCTGACACGTTGCAGGAGCTGATTTTTAGATGCCTGGTATAGATGTGTCCTGACTGGTTACAGGAGCTGAGTCTGGAGCTTCAAACGGCGATGAATGAACCAGGGATGGTTACTGCCTTAGCATGGATGGTAAGAGAACCTTGGGCGACTTTAACTTCAACGACGCTTATTGAGAAAAATCTTGGGGATTTTAACTTCAACAACGCTCGTTGAGAAAAATCTGGGTGATTTTAACTTCAACAACGCTCGTTGAGAAAAATCTGGGGTGTCTTCTACTGGGATAAGAATCAGGGAGATCTTAGGGTCGATCTGACTGAACCAGAGAGGCCTTTGACTGGGTAAGCATCAGGAAAATCTTAGGGTCGATTTAACTGAACCGGTCTAGGTCTTGAAATGTCTTCAACTGGATAAGCATCAGGGAGATCTTAGGGTCGATCTGACTGAACCAGAGAAGGCCCTTGACTGGATAAGCATCAGGAAAATCTTGGGACGATTTAACTGAACCGGTCTAGGTCTTGAAATGTCTTTAACTGGATAAGCATCAGGGAGATCTTAGGGTCGATCTAACTGAACCAGAGAAGGCCTTTGACTGGATAAGCATCAGGAAAATCTTGGGACGATTTAACTGAACCGGTCTAGGTCTTGAAATGTCTTCCACTGGATAAGCATCAGGGAGATCTTAGGGTCGATCTAACTGAACCAGAGAGGCCTTTGACTGGATAAGCATCAGGAAAATCTTGGGACGATTTAACTGAACCGGTCTAGGTCTTGAAATGTAGCTTGAGAACTTAACTGGATCTTTCCTGAAAGGTAAAAGTCAGTCATATGCAATGCATGATATGGATCAAGCAATGATGTTCTCAACATAAATGAGATTTGTATGATGCAGTGCGTTATGCATGCTATAATGATGTGTGTGATGTTTTATGTATGTTTTCGTCTAGGAAAGTAAATCCTTGACGGGTGCCGGGAAGTCGTATCCTGGGCTGATATTGAGGAATAAACTTGTACTTCCGCTGGGGATGATAGTTGCAAGAATACCGGTAGGAGAAGATGACTCCGTTGCGGAATAAACTTGGCAAATGGACGATTCTGCGGGGAGAAAAGATATTCTAGCGATCATGCTGGGAAGCAATACTCTGTGGGGATAGAGATGCTTTGCTGAGTGTTGATAGCAGTAATTTGCTGAGGATGTCTTTGTTGTTGGAAGTGTTAATGGACTTCGCTGGGGATAGGAAAGAACTATGTTGACGATGACCTTTCCGTGGCTTTTGGCTGAGGATAACCCAGTTATATCCTGTTAAGGAAATAACTCTTTGAATAAAGCCGGACGACGCGTTCGTGCTCTGCGAGGGGATAAGCTTCCAGAATCTACTGGGGATAAGCTTACTGCTTGGAGAGATGAATTCCAATTTTCCTGGGGAAACTGGATTGGACTCTTCTGGGGAGTTTTGGAATGTAATTTTATAAGTTGAAAGGGGGAACCTATGTAGGGTTGCATGCTGATGAGTTTGTGTAAAACTGTATCTGAAATGGAGAAGGAACCTGGGTAGGGTTACTTTGATGATGAGTTCGTGTAAAACTTCGTTTTTTTTGGAAAGGGAGAACCTGTGTAGGGTTTCTGGGTGACGAGTCCATGTAAAACTGCATCTTGAAGAGAGGGAACCGATGTAGGGTTGCTTGGTGAGGTAAGTTCATGTAAAACTTCTTGATGAACCGGGGTGAGGTTATCTTGAGCTAAATCCATGTAAGACTTCTGGGGGGAACCAGGGTTAGGTTTCCGCAGGATAAGTTCGTGTAAAACTTCTTGACGAACCGAGGTAAGGTCATCTTGAGATAGGTCCATGTGAGACTCTTGGAGGAACCGGGGTTAGGTTACGGCAGGATAAGTTTGTGTAAAACTTCTTGATGAACCGGGGTTAGGTCATCTTGAGATAGGTCCATGTGAGACTCTTGGAGGAACCGGGGTTAGGTTACGGCAGGATAAGTTTGTGTAAAACTTCTTGATGAACCGGGGTTAGGTCATCTTGAGATAGGTCCATGTAAGACTTCTGGAGGAACCGGGGTTAGGTCACTTCGGGATAAGTTCGTGTAAAACTTCTTGACGAACCGGGGTAAGGTTACTTGTGATAAATCCATGTAAGATTTCTGGAGGAACCGGGGTAAGGTTACTTGGATAAGTTTGTGTAAAAACTTCTGGAGGAACCGGGGTAAGGTTATTTGGTTGAGTTTGTGTAAAAATCTCTGGAGGAACCGGGGTAAGGTTACTTGGATAAGTTTGTGTAAAAACTTCTGGAGGAACCGGGGTAAGGTTGCTTCGGGATAAGTTTGTGTAAAACTTCTTGATGAACCGGGGTTAGGTCATCTTATGGAGGAGGAGTCTGTGTATGACTTTGTCTGAAGGTTGAGCAGAAACCGGTGTTGGGTTGCATGATTTTGATTAAGTGGATAATTGTCCTGTTTGGTCTCGGACGTTAGCCCACGATCTGGAATTTGTAAAGGTAGATGGTAATTGATCTGTCCTTTGTAATTTGGTTGACAGAGCAATTGGATCGCCTGGATAGCTCATTATTGCCCCTGCTTCGGAGGTGAGGGAAGAGGATACCTGTGCGGGTGATCGACAAATCTTCGGGTAGGCAAGTGACGAGATACCGGAACATAGTCGTACGCTTCGATCCCTAACTTTTGCCTGGACCGCCCTTTCGGGTTTTCAGTCCACCGGGATACCCATTTTTGCCCAAGCCGCCTTTTTAGGTTTTCGACTTGCCGGGTGTACATGTTTTTCGTTTCATCCCTTCATTTTGCCCGAACCCTTTTAGTTCGCCGGGAAGCCCTTATTTTTGCCTAGGTATGTCAACCTAGCGGGTCTTTGATTATGCGCAGTATTTTTTTCGACTATGTCCACGCTCTCAGAATGTAGGGAGTTGCCCCTGTTGGAAGTATTTTGCCATGCCCCAGATAATGAGCAATGTGCCCCTTGATTGGAGGTTCTTCTGTTCACAAGGTGTTCATCGTGCGAATTTCCCTGCTTGTTCAAACAAGTAGTCATATGCAAACAAGGTTATTTTAAGAATGCAAAAGTCTATGTCTGTCTTGAATTTTGAAAATGCATTTTTTGTAATACAGTGCGATGTCAACTCAATATTTTACAGCAAACCTTCAGGAGTCAGGATACCTTCGTAACAGTATGCTTTCGAACTAACCCATGCTTCAGCTAGGACTTTTAAGAGTTATATCGTAGCCTGGTTCACGGTTTAAGAAACAAAGGATAAAGGCTCAAGTTATTTGTACCCACCCGCTCTTCGGGATGTTTTCCAAATCTAAACTCAGTTGATCATGCGTTAGACCTTGTTCGAGTCTTTGTTTTGATTTTCCGGTGATGATTCGGATGTTGATGATTTCTTTTGAACAGGCAGTCATTTTTTGCTTTGGTTGAGGGTTTGTGAGACCTCTTTCTTGATTTTTGTTATCCCTTTCTTTTTTTGCCTGAACTGTTTCCTTTTTGGAATTACAGTCAGCGGGATGCCCCAGTTTGGTAAGTCTTCTTTATTGGTTTTGACTTTTTGGGCTTTTCATTTATGATTTTTTTTTTGATAATGACTGCCTGTCCTTATGATTGTTCAGAACCATCACTGTCTTTTGTTTTTGAAAAACCCATTTGGTGCCATTCATTGTGCACTTGGATCAACTGAGAGAACTACCCTGCCCCAGGTTATGATTAAGGGTTTTGATTTTCGAAAATAAAAACTCCTACTTCTTTGGCTCTGATGGGTTGACGAGGGATTATCATCCTTATAACTCCAGTGTTTAGGAATTGAAACAATGCCTGTACCTCATCAGCGGGGTCTGTTCAAAAGCATACTGTAAATTGTGGTATCGTCTTCGTCATCCTCCCTCAAGAGGTTTAGAATTTTCAATTAAGAATTGACCATCGCAAAAAATATGAAAGCAGTTTTAAGCATAGTAAACATAATTAATTCAAGACAGACACGTGTAATGCATTCATGAAATAAAAGAGTTTAACACAATAATTGTTTATCTGAACAAGAAAAGGAAAAATACAACTTGAAATCAAATGAACCAAAATCTAGCCATGCTTTGGAAATGGAGCGGTGATCACGTTGGGAGTCTCCGCAGGCTCGAACTCGATCTCTTTGGCATCGATCATGTTCTGAATTTTGTACTTCAGTGCCCAACAGTCCTCAGTATCGTGCCCCGGGCTATCAGAATGATAAGCACACCTTGCTTCTGGATTGTAGCTAGGAGAGGAGGTCTTAGGATTGGCAGGAGGGTTGATTACTGCAATCAGGTTCATCTTCACCATATGCTGCAATGCTTGTGACCAAGGCATGTTAATGTTGGTGAATTGCCTTTTAGGCCCTTCCGGCCTTTGCTGGTTTCCCTTTTGTGGTTGACGGCGTGGTGCAGAACCAGAGATCATGACTGCCCCTGCATGTTGATCACGGCGACTCTTTTGACTGTATACAGCATTGGATTCCTTCTTTCCCGTGTAAGGTTTTTTTATGAATATCAGAAGGTGTGGCCTCTTGAATCTTCCCCGACTTGATACCAGCTTCAATTCTTTCGCCAGTCAGGATGAGGTCGGTAAATCCAGCAGATGAGTTACCAATGAGGTGATTGAAGAATGGCCCGGATAGGGTCCCCAAGAACATATCAACGAGTTCCCGGTCAGTTAACGGAGGTTGCACCCTTCCAGCAAGGTCTCTCCATCTTTGTGCGTACTCCTTGAAACCTTCACTTGACCCCAACGACATACCCTGGAGTTGGGTACGTGTGGGAGCAAGGTCGGCATTGTACTGGTACTGCTTATAGAAAGCAGTCGCCAACTCCTCCCAGTTACGAACTTTGGTCCCATCCAGTTGATAGAACCATTCGAGGTGAGTCCCTGAAAGACTTTCCTGGAAGAAGTGGATCCACAAGTTCTTGTCTGCTGAGTATGGTTGGATTTTCCGAACATAAGACCTGAGATGCAACTTGGGACAAGACGCCCCGTCATACTTGGTAAAGGATGGTGCCTTGAACTTCCGAGGAATAATCACACCAGTTGACAAACCCAGATCTCCAAAATCCAGCCCAGGTACCTGTTGGATCTCCATAGCATTCAACCTATCCTCCAACTGTTTGTACTTGTCCTCAGCCGGAGGGTACTGTTCGTCGTTGAAATCTGTCTCGCTGTCGGAGACCACTGGACTAGGCACCTCTCTCTCATGGTGACTGCTTTCCCTCACAGATGGGGTTGTCCCCTCAGTTTCCTCCTGTGGTGTATTCCCAGATCTGCGTCTAGGGCTGAACAGAACAATCCTCTTCTTCTTCTTGTCCTTCTTCAAAAACAAAGCCTTCAGATCTTGTTGACCCTGAGCCAAGCCTTTGATCAGCTCCTGAAATTGGGCGTTCTGCGCCTGAAATTGGGCGTTCTGCGCCTGAAGAGCCTTGATAGATGCCTCGGTTGATGATTCAGGATTCATGACGAGACTGCTGAAATAAACAGCGAAGAAGGTAAGCAACCTGCAGAGGAAGGGTACCTGTTATGTAATGATATGTATGATATGCATGCAATGATTTCAAGGACCTCGTGGGGTAAACAGAGAAACTTGTTAGAGTTGGAAACTGGCAACTTGATTGAAAGTACTTCATGTTGTTGAGAGTCCTTCGTCACGGGTCAAAGGCTCACCATATCCAGTGGGTCATAGCCCCTGACTTTAGTCATCATGTCTGGTTTTGATTTCCAAACAACCTTGGTTAGGGAACCTTCTTCAGGAGTCAGAGCTCACCATATCAAGTGGCTCATAGCCTCTGACAACATTGGCTAGAGGAAAATAAATCCTCTTTGCCCCTTGCTAGATGTTTGATTTATATGACCTGTATCACAAGCCCTTGAGATCCTTGAAATGGGTTAGGAGGTATGCAATGGTATGATGTCATGATATGCATGGGGTAATGTGAGTAACCCTGTTATGAGTCCCAATTAAGGACTATAAACAGACCCTGCAAGAAATTCGGTATACTTTGTTATGAGTCCCAATTAAGGACTATAAACAAAACCTGCAAGAAATTTTGGTAAACCTTGTCATGAGTCCTAGTTAAGGACTATAAACAAAACCTGTAAGTAGTTCATGTGTCAGCTAACAAGCATGCAAGTAGGCAAGTACAAAGGCACACAAGTCACACAAGAGAAACCCTTAGGGTTTAGGCCAGCATGGGGTCTGGGTAGTACCCTCTTGAAGTTGGTGGGCTCAACCTGTCCTAATCAAAATAACCGGGTTCTAAGGTTCCCAATATCACGGGATTGCTTTCATTGTTCATCGTTTCGATTTAGCCACTGAACTGGCGACCGAAATATTCCAGGAAAGCAACCCTCAATTGAGTGTAGTATCGAGTATCAACCAACCTCGGACTGCACCAAAGTCAGTTATCTCACTACCCTAAAGAGGCCAAGATAGTTCAATTAAGGTTCCTAAGGTCTGTTGATGCTTCACGACACCACGCGGAGGCCCCGTACTCTCCTTGACTGAACTCAAGGGTTACCGGTACACACCAAAGTGCCACATCAACGTAGCAGACTGTTTCAACCATGTCGGTATACCCCGCACAGTTCCCTCACAGCCTTGTTGCTACTTTCTAAGAAGGTATTCCCCAGATCCGGGTTAGGATCTATAGAACTCCCAAGCAACCCACAATAATAAAGCAAGCAAAGAAGACAATTGAAAACATAGTTATGACCTAGCCCTAAGGTATACCTCACTTTAAGTTTATTTCCCCAGCAGAGTCGCCAGTTCTGTGATCGGTGGATCTGGAACTGACTGTTTAACGCTGGTTCGCGAAATGTCGCGGTAAGCAAGAGTCGCCACCGTCTTTTATTTTCTCCAAATGGAAAGGACAAAAGCACAGAAAAATTCCTTTAAGAGATTGTTCTCGGTTCGGGAGGTAGGTTATAGAAAGGGAAGGTGTTAGCACCCTTTCTATCCATGGTTATCCATGGGCTCTTAGATACTTGCTCAATGTGTTTTCAAAATTGTTTGTTTGCTTTTCAATGTGGGTTTCAAAAATATTCTTTGAAAAGTTTCAGTTCAACTCGTACGTCAGAGTGTTTGAAAAGTTCGTTTTGAAAGGTTTTTGAAAGTGTTGGTGTGAAAAAGTATTTTGATTTGTTTGAAATTAGAGCAAGTATCCTTGAGAACCTACCTACCCTAAGGAATTCGTCTGTGTAAATGTCCTTTAAAGTAGTGCCATCCCACCATTGAGAGGTAGGTAGCACCACCGTTGGAGGTGTTCGGGTCAATTCGAGTGTTAGGGACATGGTGATCACCGGAGCAATGGGAAGACACCTTAGAAGCTACCCTTATGCCATTGATCTTTTATTCCGAGGCAACTATTCCGAGGCAACTTGTTTCGAGGCAACTAGATCAATGGAACATAAGGACTTACTAAGACGTCTTATACTCGACGATCACCTTTCAAAAGGCAACAGTGAGGCGTACCCTAGGGGTGGTGTGTGCGAATTGTGTATCATTTTCAGTTTATTGTTTGTCTTGTCATGCATTGGTGATCTAACGATTCGATTTTATTTTTGGGCATTCATTCTTTCATGTTATTGTTTAACAGTTAAAAGTGCGGGAATTTAAAGTGCGGAAAAGATAAAAGTCCTACGCTATTACAAAGGGCGAGGGTCTACAACGCCAAATTAATCCAGACCCGTTTTAAAATAAATTGCAGAAAAAGAAATGTCTAATAGTTATTACATGGCTTTGGTACAAGTACATTATATTCACAAAAGAAATAAATGAAACGCGCGAAAAAGAAAATAATCAAATGCGAGGGCGTTGAACCTTTTAAAGGAATTAAAATAATTAAGTTACCTAAAATTAAAATTAAATGAAAAATGGTATTTTTGTGTTTTTTAGATTTAAAAGAAAAAAGAAAAATTAATTGAAATTAAATTAAATATTAGACCTAATTCTATTATTTTTTAAGTTTATTATGAAAATATTGACTTTTAACCTAATTTAACTCTAAATTAATTTATGTACAATTTTTGATTTATGAAAATAAATAAATAATATTATTATTCTAAAAAAAAGGAAAATTAAAAAAGAAAATAAAAGGTTATTAAACCTAAACTCTATTTTTTGGATTTTAGTTATTAAAAGAATTAAATTTGAAAACCTAATTAAAACTAAATATTTACATGTATTTATTTAGAAAATGATTAAAATAAAAATTATATTCTTTTTTTGGTCTTTTTTGATTTTATGATGTTTTTACATTTTGATTAAAAATTAAATAAAACAAATAATTAAAATAACATAACAATTAAAATAAATGAAGAATATAAGAAAAATAAATAAATTTGCCAAACCAGGTGGGGTGTAGCCCCAGAATTGTGAGGTGCAGATTAGAAAAAGCCTGGCCCATTTGCTTGAAGTCTATTGACTTTTTTGATCCAGTGTGATGCATTTGACTGAAGCGTAGCATATTTCCCAATCCTTGCCTTTGATGTGGGTGCTCAGGGACACGTGGATGAGCTGATTTTGAAGTGCATGGTGAGTCTTAATGTGAGGCCTGCATGCAATTACCAATGGAAAAATAATATGGAAATTTTACAAGGCCTGGGATTCGAACCCAGGTCTTAGACAATGCAAGCATAACAGCTGTACCACTGAAGCACTTGCGTTTCAATTAACATATAATGGTTAATAAATAACAAAAATTAAAACCAACGCATAGTGGAGGGGACGCGCGAAATTTCAAATGCACGTATCATTGGCTGCCACGACTTCTTCTTCCTCGTGTACCCTGAAACATAAAACACAACAGCAACGGTTTTGAAGCGTTGTTTTAAGCACGCTATGGGAAAATAGCGAATAGCCATATAGGCTACATAAATTGTTCGCGATGGTTGTTTCTTGCTCGTTGGAACATGCTGGTTTTAATGACAATGGTCTTGAGCTTTGATTTTGCCTATTTTTGAAAGCCCTAAATTAAGCTCTACAAAACCCTAGAACATGAAAATGGTGGAATCACGTATGATCACCAAAAATGCAATTGAACCCAATGGATAGCTTAGAAACCTTGTAAGGAACAAGAATCAACAAAGAAAAAGTGCAAAGGATGCTTAGAAAATGATGCACGATTTCAAAAAAGTTTCTGTACAGTTTGAGTTGTCACCACTGTTTCTTCGCGTTTTGATTGATGTTAGGAAGTGGAATGCTTTCAGAAATGCCTCAGGATGCTAATGGTATATGAATCAAGGCTTGAAAGATCCTCTAGCACTGATTTCAGATTTGACTTATATGCCTTATTTTTCAAAATGTCCATTGGCTTTTCAGCGCATCATATGGTCTCTTATGGTTAGGGTTTGACTCAATGATCATCATGGAATAGACTTGGCTTGCTATTTGACCTTAATCCATGCTTAGGAGGGAATTAGTCCTAGGGTTCTTTCCATTAACCATTTTTCCTCTTTTTTAGCCAAAACCTAGACCTAGTGTGCAAATGAACCCTAGCCTGATTTCTTGAGTTGGTTCATGGTACATAGAAATTGTCCAAGTTCATATGACACTATTCCATTGGTTTTTAAATTTTATTTGAATTTTCAAAGAATTAAAATGAATTAAATCATCAAAAATTAAATAAAATAAAAAAATCAATATTTGGTCTTGAAACTAATCATGGGCCACGTGTGTGGCATGACAAGGATGGACCAAGTGGAAAAAATGGGGCCCTTTTGTCAAAAATTGGATTTTCAAAGATAGTTGACTTTTGCCATTTCACAAAAATTTCCCAACTTCTACAAGGCATAACTTGCTCAATTTTTAAGCTTTTCACATGTTCTTGGACATTTTGGAAAGGTCTTTGAGTCCTTTAACCAATGCCTTTGGTCCCATGTCATTTTGATTTACCAATCTCAAGTTATGGTCTTTGACTTAAAGTCCCTTTTTGTTGACTTTTGAAAATGACCTGTAATGTTGAAATTGATAACTTTTTGTGAGAGCATTTCTTGGACTTGAAGTATGAAGATGAGTTGTAGGAAATGTCTTTCTCTTCAAAATGAGCTTTGGATGGAATTTTTCTGATAATCCATGTGAAAGTTATGCCCTGGTCAATTTCAGTTGACTTTTTCAGCTGTCCAAATATAGCAACTTTTGCATCTTTGATGATTTCTGAGCCAAATTTTGAGAATCATGATCAAGCATTGATCAAATGATGTTTGTGGCTTCAAAATGATATGTTGACCAAAAATTTGAACTTTTGACTGCCAAGTGACCATTTTGCCCCTACAGTTGACTGTAGTGCAATTTAGGGTTTTGACTGTGCAATCTTGAACTGAATGCCTTGAAACCTGATATGAGGATGCTTGACCATGTTTGTAAGCATATGAGGCTTGATTGGACCTTTGAACACTTCCTTTTCTTGATCAGCACACAAACCCTAGTTTTGACTGTATGGAGGCCTTTGCACTGTGCAACTCTTGGGGAATTTTGTAGCTTGGCTTGGCAATTTCTTGAGGAATATGGGAGGGCAAATTTTGGGGTATAACACCCACCAAGATTTTTCTCAACGAGCGTTGTTGAAGTTAAAGTCACCCAAGGTTCTCTTACCGTTCATGCTAAGGTAGTAATCATCCCTGGTTCATTCATCATCTTGTGAAGCTCCAAACTCAGCTCCTGTAACCAGTCAGGACATATCTATGCCAAGCATCTGAAATCAGCTCCTGCAACGTGTCAGGTACTCATTGTTTCTTTTGCAGGTATGCAGGTTCTCGCTAAGGAATCTCTTATACGATTAACATCCAGATGGCATCTATAAGCCCATCATCCCATCCAGCAACCTCTAAATGGCATCTATAAGCCCATTCCACCATCACTGCTACTATGTGAGCGCAAATTTCTGGGCACTCTAGTGTCCAATAATCTTTCACCTTCGGCTTACGAAAGGCACGTCAGCCAATCTGCATCCTCAGGTCTAAGAAGATTGAACAGGGGCAACTGTTGTACCCCAAAGTTTGCCCTCCCATATTCTTCAAAGATTTGCCAAGTCAAGCTGCAAAATTCCCCAAGGGTTGCACAGTGCAAGGGCCTCATAAGCAGTCAAAGTTAGGGTTGGTGTACTGATCAAGAAAGTGAAGTTTTCAAAGGTCCAATCAAGTTTCACATGCCTACAAATATGGTCAAGTATCCTCATATCAAGTTTCAAGGCTTTCAGCACAAAATTGCACAGTCAAAAACCCTAATTGCACTACAGTCAACTGTAGGGGCAAAATGGTCATTTGACAGTCAAAAGTTCAAATTTTTGGTCAACATATCATTTTGAAGCCACAAACATCATTTGATCAATGCTTGATCATGATTCTCAAAGCTTGGCTCAAAAATCATAAAGATGCAAAAGTTTCCTTATTTGGACAACTGAAAAAGTCAACTGAAATTGACCAGGGCATAACTTTCACATGGATTATCAGAAAAATTCCATCCAAAGCTCATTTTGAAGAGAAAGGCATTTCCTACAACTCATCTTCATACTTCAAGTCCAAGAAATGCTCTCACAAAAAGTTATCAATTTCAACATTATAGGTCATTTTCAAAAGTCAACAAAAAGGGACTTTAAGTCAAAGGCCATAACTTGAGATTGGTAAATCAAAATGACATGGGACCAAAGACATTGGTTAGAGGACTCAAAGACCTTTCTAAAATGTCCAAGAACATGAGAAAAGCTTAAAAATCGAGCAAGTTATGCCTTGTGGAAGTTGGGAAATTTTTGGATATTTTGAAAAGTCAACATTGATTCAAATGACCTAAAATTGCTAATGGGCCCATTTTTCCTCCATAATTCATCATCCATGGCATGTGCACGACCACTTGGCCCAAAGGGAAGTATTTTCTCATTTTTTATTTATTTATTTGAATTTTTATTTATAATAATTCACTTAAATCAATTAAATATGTGGAAAATATTTAACTTAACCTAACAAATCTTTTTGTACATGTTTTAGCCTCAAGATTTCGTGCATATGCAGATAAGGAAAGATTTGGAGAGATTGGAGATGATTTGAACCAAAAACACATGAAAAAAAGATTGAAAAAAATCTTAGAAAATCAAATTTCCAAAATCAATGAATGCAATGGATTTGATTGATTTTTCTTGACCTAATGGACTCAATACAAAAGCCTGAATACAACCCTAGTGCAAGAACACACGCAGCTGCTCAACAAAGCCATAACCAAACTTGAAGTTTTTCTCAAAAAAAAGTCAATTCTGAAAACTCTCTTCTAGGGCGATTCAAGGCAGAATTTCTATTCCAATAGCTTCCTTGGAGGTTACTGAACATATTCCAATCAAAGACAACCATCAAAACTCAAGGAATTGGTAACACGAATGCAAACTGTACCAAGAAAAATTCATAATCGTGCATCATGATTTACGCATCCTTTGTGATTTTTAATACTTGATTCATGTTCATTATGAAGTTCTGAAGCTAACCAATACATTTAATTGTATTTTTGTTTGCTACACGCGATTATGCCATGTTTGAGTTTTAGGGTTTGCAGAGTTTTAAATTGGGGATTTTGAAACGAGGAAAAATTGGAACCCTTGGCCACCACCATTAGAATCATCATGACTGGACGAAGAAGATACCATGCTCGCGCCTAATTTATGAACCTCCTAGGCCTAATCGCTATTTTCTAGTAGCATGCCTAAGAGAACACATAAGAAACTGTTGCCTAATGTTTTTATATTTCAGGGATGATGAAGAAGATGAGTCTGTGGCAAGACGTGATAGGTTGATTTGAAATTCGCGCGCTTTAACCCACTAACATTCTTGCTTTTATTTATTATATTTGTTTGTTATTATATGTTAAACGTGCAAGTGTTGGTTCAGTGGCAAACGCGTTGGTTGGAAAGGTACATGACCTGGGTTCGAGCCCCAGGTCTTCCATGTTCCCATATTATTTTTCAATAACAATTCCCATGCGCTTCAAGGCTGCAGACGCACCATACACCTTCTCCACCAAGTCATCCACGCGTCCATCAGGATCAGATCAAAGGCTATGAATTGAGAGACACAGTGAGTCCCAGTCAATGCTTCAACATGCTACCTGGCAAAAGTCAAATAGGCCAAGGTTGTTGGGCCAGAATTTCCATAATCATACCTCCACTTTGGGGACTACCACCCCCTAGGTTTGCCATATCTTTTCTTTATTTAATTTAATTCTATTTCTTTTAATAATTGTTTTGTCCAATTTAATTAAATATTTTCACAAAATACAAAAACATCCTAAAAAAATCAGAAAAAAGAATTAAATAATAAATATTTTTGTTTTAATATTTTCATGAATAAATTTGCATGTAATTAAAAACCTAAAAAATGTAGAACTAGGTGTGATACGGTGGGAGAACTGACTTGAGGTTTGCGTTTGTATTCGCAAATGTTGCGGTTAGCAAGAGTCGCCACCGACTTTTATTTTATCCTAAGGAAAGGTTAAAAAGCACAGCAAAAAACCTTTTGAGATGTTTTCTTGGGTTCGGGGAGTAGATTATAGAAAGGGAAGGTATTAGCACCCTTTCTATCCATGGTTATCCATGGGGTCTTAGTTACTTGCTTAGATCACTTGCCTTTTGTTTTCAATTGTTTTAAATGGTGCTTGAGTGTGTGGGTTTTTGAAAATGTTTTTGAAAAGAGGCCAATGTGGTGGCAACCTTTGTAATGATCCATGTGGGGATGTATACAAAGATGTATGTCTTTTGAAAAAGTTTTCATTTGTTTTTGAAAGTTGTTTTGAAAGTGTTGTGAGGTGTGATTTTGAAATTAGGCAAGTGTTTTGTTTTGCAAGTTGATTCAAGTAACTAAGAGGTTATCTACTCCTAAATTTCTCAAAAGATTATTGCTATACTTTAACCCTTTTAACAAGTTTGCTCCACCATTGTATTTGGTGGGCAACCTTGTGTTAGGATGTGAGAGGGACAGGCGCGGGTCATCGTTTTAGACCATAATTGCAACGGCGTTAAATGTCTTTGGGCAATTTCTCTAAGGGACTTGATCATTTGTTTTTGTTTGTTTTGAAAAGTTTTGTCGAGGGACTATGATCATTCAAATTGTTTGTTTTGCCCAAAGAAGTTTAACATGCAACATGGCCCTTTTATTTGAAGGCAACAAGTGGAATACCCTAGGGGGGTGCAAGTGTGATTTGTGTGTCCATTTTCATGCTTGTTTATCTTGTATTAGGTCAAACTATTTTTTATCGTTTTTCGCATACAAACCCTAATTCTAACATGTTATCATTAGAAAGCGATAAAGTGCGAGATTAAAGTTACTAAGCTATTACAAAACCAAATATGGGAAGGGGGGTACAAATGTTCAAATGGGGGATATTGACAAGAATTTAAATCTAAATTATTACATCATTTGGATATTTGCAAGGTAAATAAATGCATAATTAAATGTAAATTAAATAAATATGTGAAATGCAAAAAGAAAGTTTTTATGTGTATGAGAAAAGTATGGTTTATGTAAAAGGGAAAAGAAAATAAAAATGTATTATTTTTTTAGTATTTTGAACTTAGGGTAAAAAACCCTAATTTTAAAGAAAAAGGTATTATTTTCTAATTTAATACAACTATTTATTTATTATTTATAAAAATAAAATAAAATGAAGTATATTATGAAAAAAAAGGTATTTTTATATCAAATATTAATAAAAGTGAAAAAATCAAGTATTTATATTTTTGTCTTAAATATATTAATAATCACGTATATATATATTAAACCCTAAATATGTATTATACAAAATAAATATTTATTTAATATTTTAATAAAATAAATAAAAGAGTATTTTTGTGTGAAATATTTTCAGAAAGTAAATGAAAATAAAAATTGTATTTACATTATTTTTACATTTTTATTCTAATAATCATATATATATATTTATGTACAAACAAAGAAAATAAACAAATAAATATGCAATAAATGCAAAAAGTGATGAAAAAAATATTTTTAATTTTTAAATGGCATGAGAAAAAATAAACAAAGTCAGCCAAAAAAGAAAAAGTCAAAAATGTTAAAAAATGAGCAAATGGGCTCAGGGGGGTATAAACCAAAAAAGATGGTGTGAAAAGCAAAATAACACAGGCCCAGCCTATTGACCATTGTCTTCAACCTCCAGCTTCAAACATTTGAAAAAACGCGCGCCTCTTGCTTCAATGTCTAACTCCTGATTCTTGGCTTTTCAGCAAAAACTCATAACACAAGAAATGTTCAGCATGAAGAGACGGTTTCAACCATATAAATAACTTGACCTATCTCTCTAAGATGAGGGAGAATTTCTCTCCCCCTCTTTTCTGACCTAACTTTTCATCAATGTTCAGACATGAAATTCTCTAAGCACACGAAACATAAATGAAATCTAATCATATGAGCATGTTCAGGGCTATGATTGTGACATGTTTTCTTCAAAAACCTAAAGCTAACAATGCCTAATAAGAGAGATAGAACTCCATGAATATACCTGTTCAGTTGGAATCGAGCTTGGCAATGGAGGATGTTTCAGAGTGAAATGATGACTTGTACAGCTTCCTTGAAGTGTAAGGATGCTTTTCCAATTCCTACTTTGTCTTGAAACTCCCTGAATCGAGCTAGTGAACTCCAACTGCAAAACAGAAAATTGAAAATGGTGAAGTGGCTTGGAGGTGTTACAGGTCTGATTTTAGGACATGGTCAGCTTGCATATATTGTAGGGAAGGTAGAGGAAAAGGTTTGAATCAAAATGCTTGAAGGGATTGGGAGTTTGCACTTAAACTGCAGGGGCTCCCCTGTTTGTGCAGTTTTGAGGTGATTTTGAGATGGAGGGTGCTTCAGATGGCAAAGGCTCGTGTTTTAGCTTGGATTTGGTCTATGAAAAGTGTTTGATAACTTTGTTCTTCTGTTTTTAAGCTGAGATGAGAGTTAGCATAAGTTATGGACTTTTCTTCACACTTAAGCTACAAAATGCCACTTTGCTTTCTAGGTCAGTACAGGCCCTCTAACTATGTTGCTATCCCTTGCCTTGATCAGTGCAATTTGCTCACAAACTTGTGCCAAGAAGATCTTGCTTGTACTTGCTTGGATTTCTAATTGACATAAAGCAAGCTTTTCAAGAATGGAAATAATGCTTTTTCTAGTTTAGGCTTAATTCCTTGTGTAATGACCAAAGGCTTAGAATAACAACTTGATTCATTGGTTTTGCATTAAATTAAGGAGTGTAATTTGGTTTTAGGACCTGTAAAGTAGCACAAACTATGCTGAGTTCAAATTTGCCAAGTTTATGAACATGCTTTGATGAAGAACAAAAGTGAATTTTTGCCAACTTGTGAAATTCGAATCTCTCAAGTTATGAGGTTGTTTGATGAGTTCTTGGACATTTTGGAAAGCTTGGAATGTGTACTACAATCCATCTTTGAAATGCAAATTAAAATTCCAAGTGGAAGGGTATGAAAAGTGGCCTTGAAGTAGGGTAGAAAACCTTGTCAAAATAGGTCAAATTTCACTAAGTTAAAAGATGGTTTAGTGCCCTTATTCAAAAAATTATAACTTGAGATACAAGCTTCAAATGAGAAAGCTTTGTGAATCAAAGTTGTAGACTATGAAACAAGCTACAACTTTCATGTTTTGACTTTTGTTTGAATCCCAATGGATCATGGTGAAAAGATGGGGTAAAGTTGGGAAAAAATTAGGGTTTTTCATAACTTAGAAAAATTCTAAGTTATGAAAAATTCCATTTTCTAACCCTAATTTGCATTTTGAGATTTCTTGGTGAACAAGTTTCATGATTTGGAATGTTTTGATGAAAAATGAATCTTGACTCTTGATTTTGACCAAAAAGTCAAAGTTTGACTTTTCAGTATACAGTCAAAATTGATCAATTGACTGGGAAATTCAACTGTCAATCTTGTGTACTTGGGATCTTTTGAGCTTGATGAACATGTCAAGATAATTCCATTGAGTCCTTGAGGCCATATGTGAGCTTGGTTTGCCATTGGCTAGGTCAAACAGTCAAAAATTGCCTTTGTGCAGTCAAAACCCTAAAAATGACCATTTTGCCCTTTTGATGATCTGATCAAATTTCTTGTGGAATTGTGATCCAAACTTGATCAAATGGTCCATGTGAGTTCATAATGTTGATGTGGATCAAATTTCATGAGGTTTGACTGTCAATTGGCCACAGTTGACTTTTTCCCCAATACAGCTGATTTCTAGGTCAACTGTTCAATTGACTGGGTAAAACTTGGGATCAAGACTTGAAACTTGGTATAGGTAAACTTGGGAGTCCAATATGAAGCATGAAAGTCATTTTAGGCATTTTAGGTCAAAACATCCTAGGGCAAACACAAACCCTAATTTGAGTTCACAGTGCAAGGAGAAGCCTTGAGCAGAGGAAACCCTAACTGTATCTTGATCTTCAAAGGTCTTGTGATGAGAAAATGTTGAGGAAATGGGAGGGAAAATTTTGGGGTACAACAGTTGCCCCTGTTCAATATTCTTGGACCTGAAGAGTTAGATTGGCAAGTTTGCCTTTCGTGACTCGAGGGTAAAAGGAGATTGGACACTAGAGTGCCCGGAAATTTGCACTCGCATGCTGGAGTCTCAACCATGTGGTGTCGGGAATGGGCTTATAGATGCCATTTGGAAGTGTCGGTCGCATAAGAGATTCCTTTGCGAAAGACTTGTATATTTGAGGAAGGAGGATGTTTTCCTGGCTTGTTACAGGTGTTTGATCTTCAGTCTCTTTATGCAGATATGCCCTGGCTAGATACAGGCATCGAATCTACAATCAGTTGCTCACAGATGTGCCCTGGCTGGATACAGGAGTCGAATCTGGCAATAGTCGTCAATAGATGTGCCCTGGCTGGATACAGGAATCGAATCTTCAAACTCTTCAGACGTGCCCTGGCTAGATACAGGAATCGAGTCTGGAAATGTGGTCAACAGATATGCCCTGGCTGGATACAGGAATCGAATCTGGAGCTGTTGTAGTTGATAGATGTGCCCTGGCTGGATACAGGAATCGAATCTTCGAACTCTTCAGACGTGCCCTGGCTAGATACAGGAATGGAGTCTGGAAACTGGTCACTCTCAGATGTGCCCTGGCTAGATACAGGTATCGAATCTGGAATTGTGACAGTTGAAGGTAGTCGTTTTTGAGATTGTTTCTTTCCTGAAAGGGCAAAAAACGTAAGTTGTATGCAATGTCATGATGTATGATATGCATGATGATGTTCAACATGAGAGGTTGTATGCGTTTCGTCATGTATGTAAGCAAGATGTATGAAGATGTGAAATGTTTATGAGTGTAATTTCATCTTAGGAAAATAAATCCTTGATGAACGGCCGGAGAATTGCTCTGTGGAAGAGATACTTGGCCGAAGTTTTGATGAGAGGCCTGCTGAGGACTTTAATGATGGATTCCGCTGAGGATGATGATGATAAACTCCGCTGGGGAACTCCGAAGATAAACTCTGCTTGGGAATACCAAAGATAGATTTCGCTGGGGATTTGAAGGAATTTTGCCGAGAGCGGTCTTCTGTGGCTTTTAGCTGAGGATAACCCAGTTATAAGTCCTTGTGAGGAAATAACTCTAAATAAAAACTTGGGCGAGACGTCTGTTCTTCGCAGGGGATAAGCTTGCAGAATCTACTGGGAATGATCTTTAAGACCTGCCGGGGAATGTTGTGCCTTTAGGATCGACGGGGGATCAACTTCTCTTGGGGAAAGTATTGCTGAACCTTGTTTTACTCTGCGGGGGGTTGAGATGATTTGGCCACATTCTTCAGTTGAACCTACCTTGGTGCCTTGGCGAACAAAACAACCAGACGGCGTTAGACAACTCCACATTGCCCCTGTCTTTGATGTCACCTGTAATTAATCTCTTGTTTCATATGCGAATATTTATCAATCAGCAATTTAATGTCAAATGCATATATCAAAAATGAACATTGGACGTTCTTCGCAAGACAAAACAGAAAAAAAGGGAAAACAATGGCAATTTGTATGGACAAGTGAATTTGTATTGATTGCCTGTGAATAGGCGTTTTTTGTACAAGAGGCTGACATCCTAGTAAGAGGACATCGCCAAATAGTATAGAGTTTACATTTTGAAAAAGAAAACAAAACAGCTATGTGAACAATCCCACTGGGTTCCAACTCTGCTATTGCCTTTATGTCTTCGAACGTCTCATCGCTTTGCTGTCTAATTTGAAGATGAAGCTGATTGGTCGATGCCGAAATCTGGAGCCAGATAGTTGATGCCGAATTCCGGATGCGAAGTGATCCAATGAGACATAGTGTTACGCTTTTATCCCTAACTTTTGCCTGGACCGCCCTTTCGGGTTTTCAGTCCACCGGGATACCCATTTTTGCCCAAGCCGCCTTTTCAGGTTTTCGACTTGCCGGGTGTACAGATTTTTATTCATTTCATCCCTTATTTTTGCCCGAACCCTTTTGGTTCGCCGGGAAGCCCTTATTTTTTGCCTAGGTATGTCAACCTAGCGGGTCTTTTATTTATGCGTAGTATTTTTTCACTATGTCTGCATTGGCGGGGTGAGGAAGGTCGTCACCATCCATGGTGGTTAGGATCATGGCTCCTCCTGAGAACACACGCTTAACCACAAATGGCCCTTCGTAAGTAGGGGTCCATTTGCCCCGGGGATCACTTTGAGGAAGGATGATGCGTTTGATTACCAGGTCCCCAACTTGATACTCTTGCGGTCTGACTTTCTTGTTAAATGCCCTGATCATTCGTTTCTGATACGTTTGACCATGACAGATAGCGGTGAGCCTCTTTTCGTCAATCAGATTTAATTGATCAAGTCGAGTCTGGATCCAGTCATCTTCATTCAAGTCTGCATCCTTCATTATCCGGAGAGAGGGTATCTGGATTTCAATTGGCAAGACTGCCTCCATGCCATAGACCAAGGAGAAAGGAGTTGCCCCAGTTGATGTCCTTGCTGAGGTGCGGTACCCATGAAGAGCGAACGGTAACATCTCGTGCCAATCTTTATAGGTCACTGTCATCTTCTGCACAATTTTCTTGATATTTTTATTGGCTGCCTCTACAGCCCCATTCATCTTTAGCCGGTAGGGGGAAGAATTATGGTGCTGTATCTTGAATTGTTCACAGAGTTCAGTGATCATTTTGTTATTGAGATTGGTACCATTATCCGTAATGATTCTTTCTGGGACGCCGTACCGACAGATCAGATTATGCCGGATGAAACGCGCCACGACGCTCTTGGTTACTGTGGCATAGGAAGCTGCCTCAACCCATTTCGTGAAGTAATCGATCGCCACCAAGATGAAGCGATGCCCGTTGGATGCCGTTGGTCGGATCTCACCGATCATATCGATGCCCCACATTGCGAAAGGCCAAGGTGCCGTTAGGACATTCAAAGGAACCAGAGGGATATGCACCTTGTCAGCATAGATCTGGCATTTATGACAAGTTCGGGAGTGTTGGTAACAATCGGCTTCCATTGTGGACCAGAAATATCCTGCCCGAAGGATTTTCTTAGCCATGGTGTGTCCACTGGAATGTGTTCCAAATGTACCTTCATGCAGTTCCATCATGATTTTCTCTGCTTCTGCCTTATCCACACAACGTAGCAGAGTTGAATCGTGATTCCGTTTGTAGAGAATGTCGTTGCTGAGGAAGAATTTTGCAGCAAACCTCCTCATGAACTTCTTATCATTGACGGATGCGCCTTCAGGGTATTCCTGAGCTTCCAAGTACCTCTTCACCTCGCGATACCAGGGTTTTTCAGTCGCCTTCTCAGCCTCGAGCTCGCAGCAGTATGCCGGTTCATCCAACTTCCAGATTATGATTCGGGGAGCCTCATTGTCCCATTTAACTTTGAACATTGAAGACATCGTGGCCAGTGCGTCCGCTAGCTGGTTCTCCTCTCTGGGGAAATGCTCAAAAGTTATCTCTTCAAAGTGGGGGAGCAAGGTCGACACATACTCCTTGTAAGGAATAAGATTCGGGTGTTTCGTATCCCACTCGCCTTTGATCTGATTGATCACGAGAGCGGAATCTCCGAAGACACTTAGAAATTTTATCCTTAAATCGATTGCAGCTTGTAAACCCATGATACATGCCTCGTATTCTGCCATATTGTTGGTGCAGCTGAAACATAATCGGGCGGTGAGGGGAGTATGAGTTCCTTTGGGAGATATGATTACAGCGCCGACGCCATTACCCAAAGCATTGGAGGCTCCATCAAAATGCATAGACCATCGGGATCCTTCCTCAGGTCCTTCATCCGGCCCAGGTACTTCACAGTCAGTTACCACCATGATGTCTTCGTCCGGAAAATCAAAGTTCAATGATTGGTAATCGTCCACAGGTTGGTGTGCCAAATGATCAGCCAGTACACTTCCCTTAATTGCTTTCTGAGTTGTATACTGGATGTCATATTCTGTTAAGATCATTTGCCATCTTGCTATTCTTCCAGACAGAGCAGGCTTTTCAAATATGTACTTGATGGGATCCATCTTTGAAATCAATAAAGTAGTGTGAGTCAGCATATACTGTCTCAGCCGGCGAGCAGCCCATACAAGAGCGCAACAAGTTTTCTCAAGCAGTGAGTAACGAGACTCACAGTCGGTAAACTTTTTGCTCAAGTAATAAATAGCGTGCTCTTTTCGGCCAGACTCGTCATGCTGCCCCAGCACACACCCCATTGAATTATCAAGCACTGTCAAGTAAAGTATCAGAGGTCTTCCTTCCACCGGTGGCATAAGAATGGGTGGCTCTTGGAGATATTCCTTTATTCTTTCAAAGGCGGCCTGACACTCATCATTCCAGCGTACCACTTGATCTTTCTTCAGTAATTTGAAGATTGGCTCACAAGTAGCAGTCAGATGTGAGATGAATCGGGCAATGTAATTCAGTCGTCCTAGGAAACCTCTGACTTCTTTCTCTGTTTTTGGAGTCGGCATCTCTTGTATGGCTTTTACCTTGGCAGGGTCCACCTGAATACCTTTATCACTTACAATGAAACCTAGCAATTTTCCGGACCTCACCCCGAAGGTGCATTTGTTGGGATTCAATCTCAGCTTGTACAACTTGAGTCGGTCAAACAACTTCCTCAGATGGTCAAGGTGCTCCTCCTCAGTTTGAGATCTTGCAATCATGTCATCAACGTATACCTCAATTTCATGATGGATCATATCATGAAATAAAGCAACCATGGCACGTTGATAGGTTGCCCCAGCATTTTTCAATCCGAAAGGCATGACCTTATAACAGAAGGTGCCCCACTGAGTCACGAAGGTAGTCTTCTCCATATCTTCAGGAGCCATCTTGATCTGATTATACCCTGAAAAACCATCCATGAAGGAGAACACCTTGTGTTGAGCTGTATTGTCAACCAGGACATCGATGTGAGGTAGGGGGAAGTCATCCTTGGGGCTGGCCCTGTTCAGATCCCTGTAGTCAACACACATTCTGACCTTACCGTCCTTTTTCGGCACTGGCACCACATTGGCAACCCACTGAGGGTAAGAAGTCACTGCAAGGAAACCGGCATCAAACTGTTTCATAACCTCGGCCTTGATCTTTTCAGACATCTCTGGACGCATCCGTCGAACTTTTTGCTTTACCGGAGGGCAATCTTCCTTAGTTGGAAGGTGGTGAACCACAATGTCGGCATCCAGACCAGGCATATCTTCATAGGACCAAGCAAAAATCTCCATGTAGTCTCGTAGCATCTGGATCAATCGTTGCTTCACGCTGAGCTCTAGATTGGCACCAATCTTGACCTCTTTTCTATCCGTCTCAGTACCCAGGTTAATTGTCTCCACAGGCTCTTCATGTGGTTGAATAGCCCTTTCTTCCTGAAGTAGCAGTCTCGCAAGTTCACCAGGCACTTCGCAATCATCTTCACCTTCGTCTTCGGCCAAGTTGATCGGATTTTCGAAGTCATAACTGGCGGTAGCAGAGCTGTTACCAGTGAGATCCAGAGTGGATTGAAACCTGTATAAGTGAGTGTGTGTAAATATAGCTGTTTTGCAATATGTATAACACAGAAAGAAAAAGAGCACAAGATTTGAAATGCAACAAACGTCCAATGTTTTGATTGATGATATATGAAAATGTCATACAAAAAGCCCTCACAAATGGAGCTACGATGCCCCGGGCAGGACACCGAGCCGACAAAGTTTTAACATATTGTTTGTTACAAATTTGGAAATCAAAAGAAATCAATTACTGCGTGACAAATGTGATAGGGGTAAAATCCTTTGCTGTCCAGTTGCTCGGTCCGTCGCTGGCAGTCGGGTAGATCCAACTATCAAACTCTGCTTCCTCTACATCCTCCTCGATAGCATTCACCCTTGAGCTGGAAATAAACACCGGAGCCTTTCCGATCTTCTCTTTGCGCACCGCCTTCTGAGCCTCTGCAGTAAAGCCTAGCCCAAACTTGTCGTTCTTCTGAGTGAAGTCAGGAAGCTGACCCCAGTGTGCACGATTGCCCTTCTGAACCACAGCCCGGGCATCCCTTAGGGAAGCCATCTTCAAGGAATCATTCTCTTCGGCCGTTGTCTCTGTAGCTGCTGAAATTGGATGTACCTCCTCGAAATGCTGGAAGGGGGTTTCAATGAACTCTCCGTCCATCTCGATGTACCCGAAGGAATTCAAATGGCTCACCATATACTCCTCTTCTCCTTGCACAGTGACGATCTTCCCCCTGACGGGATATTTCAGCTTCTGGTGCAAGGTGGAGGTCACTGCCCCGGCTTTATGGATCCAAGGTCGACCCAACAGACAAGAGTACGATGGACGTATATCCATCACGTAAAAGGTAGAGTCAAACACTTGAGAGCCCACACGAATAGGGATGTTAACCTCTCCATGAACCATCCTTTTGGAACCGTCAAAGGCCCTGACGATGATATTGCTGGGTTTCAACTCCAGGCCTTCATAATCCAGACGATCTAAAGCCTTTTTCGGTAGAACATTCAAGGAAGAACCAGTGTCCACCAATACATGTGCCAGAGTAGTGCCCCTGCATTCAATAGAGACATGCAGGGCATCATTGTGGTCTCTCCCTTTTGCGGTCAGGTCAGCATCTGAAAAACCCAAGCCGTTGTCCGCTGTCAGATTAGCTATGCAATCGGTGAACTGGACTGCAGACGTCTCCTGCGGCACATGGGCCGTTTTGAGAAACGAGATCAAGGCCTTAGCATGGGCCTCGGAGCATAGCAATAAGGAGAGCAGGGAGATCTTGGAGGGTGTATGCCCCAATTGCTCGACAACATTAAAATCACTTTTCTTTATTATTTTCAGAATCTCTTCCATTTCTTGTCGGGAGGCCTCAGCATTTATGGGTATTGGCGCCTCCATCCGGGCAGGCTCTTCTTCAATCCCTTTGCCCCGAGCATTTGATGACTCGGCAGCAGGGGACACAATTTGATCAGCAACAGGACTAGGTAAACTTGTAGGTTTTATGAGGAGGGGTTTTCGAATAGCGGGCGGCGCAATGTCAGGCGAGAAGAGCCTGCCACTGCGGGTGACCTTAGCTGGACCAGTGATATCGCAGATACTGGCACTAGCGTCGAGTTCTTGCTTGATTCCATTTACATACACGTCTGCCCCATAATGCCAGGGGACAGCTTTATCAGACACGTAAGAGAGGGGCCCTGGAACAGTAATGATCACAGGCGCAACTGTCATGATTTGAATAGGCTTCTTCGGGGGAGCCTTGATTGGATTTTTGAAGATGGTAATCACGGAAACTTCTTTCATCGGAACCAATTGAACAGCAGTCTTTTTGAATAGAATTTCCTTGCTATCCATTAGGCCTTGGATGCCTAACCTTAGCAAGGGACAATCAGATGGGGAAATAGCACAGAATGGGCAACCTTCGCCGCAACCCGGAAATAAACCGGCCCGCAGTAGGTTCTTCTTAACAGTCTTCAGAGGGGTAACAACTTCATCTACCGAAACGGCGTACACTTCTTCCTCAATGGCATTTACCCTATGCTGGGGCATAGGAGCCGTTACAACATTTGGTCTTTCCGGCGCTTCAAACTGAATTTCTTTTGCGTCGATCAGATCTTGCACTTTGTTTCTCAAGGCCCAGCAATCATCAGTAGTGTGCCCGGGACTATCAGAATGATAAGCACACCGGGCATTTGGGTTGTATTTAGGAGACGCAGTGTTGACGACTTTAGGAGCCTCTTTGAGAGTCACCAGGTTGGTGGATAACAGTTGGGGTAAAATTTGAGATAATGTCATACTCAATCGGGTATACTGCCTCTTGGGCCTTTCACTTCTTTGTTGATTGTACTGCTGAGGAGCAGCAACAGGTTTGGAGATGACCAAAGCATTGACGGCTTGGCGACTTTCGGGCTTGACTTGTCTTCTAGGACCATAGACGGCGCTTGCTTCTTTCTTGAATGGCCTCTTCTCAACACTTGTAGAGGCAGCCTTCTGTATCTTGCCTGACCTGATGCCAGCTTCAATTCTTTCTCCTGTTAATATCAAATCTGTAAATCCAGCAGAGGAGTTACCAACCAAATGATTGAAAAACGGACCAGACAAAGTCCCAAGGAACATATCAACTAGCTCTCGATCAGTTAATGGAGGCTGCACCCTGCCAGCCAAATCTCTCCATTTTTGAGCATACTCTTTGAACCCTTCACCCGTCCCTAGAGACATACCCTGAAGTTGGGTACGCGTAGGAGCGAGATCAGAATTGTATTGGTATTGTCTGTAGAATGCGGTTGCCAAATCTTCCCAGTGTCGGATGCTAGCTCCATCCAATTGGTAGAACCATTCAAGCTGTGACCCCGAGAGGCTGTCCTGGAAGAAGTGAATCCAGAGGTTCTTATCCGCCGTGTAAGGTTGGATTTTCCTTACGTACGACCTCAGATGCAGCTTTGGGCAGGAGACCCCATCATACTTGGCGAAGGCAGGCGCCTTAAACTTGTGTGGAATGACTAGCCCAGAAGATAACCCCAAATCTCCGAAATCCAGTCCTGGCACGTTCTGAATTTCCATGGCGCTCAAGCGGTCCTCCAATTGCTTGTATCTGTCAGCGGCAGGTGGGTATTGTTCGTCGTTATAGTCCGTCTCGTTGTCGGAGACTGCGGGACTAGGAGCTCCTCCCCCTTGGGGACTGTTTTTCTCAGCAGAAGAAGTGGTTGGATCAGCTTCATTGTGGAGTGTGTTCCCAAATCTGCGTCCGGTGTTGAACAGCGCAGTCCTCTTTTTCTTCTTCTTCTTCAGGAGTAGAGTCTTTAACTCTTGCTGACCTTGGGCTAGGCTTAGGACCATTTCTTGAAACTGTGCACTTTGGGCCTGAAGGGCCTTGATTGCTTGCTCACTGGATGATTCTGGATTCATGATGACTGTTCACACAAACAGCGAAGAAAGTTAAGCAACCTGCGAAATAGGGTACCTGCTATGCATATGGTGCAATGGAATGCGTATGTATGCAATGCATTCAAGGATTTAGAATATTCAAAATTTGTTGTAGACAAAAAGGAACGCACATCATATTAATAAGGAGAAATTCGTTAGTACATAAACGCCTCATGGGCCAAATATTACAAAATAACTCCTTAAGGTAAAAAGACATTGCGCATCCTCTTTGGCGCGATGTAGGTGTTGAGATTCCTTTCCTCGTGCAGCAGGCGGGTGAGTTCCAGGACCTTCTTTTCACTAGCATGTAGACTGGTCTCAAGAGAATTCCGTTCTTCCTTAAGTTGGATCCAGCTCTTCTGCATCTCTTCCCAGGAGGTGGGCATGTCGGGATGTTGAATGGTGTAGGATGCTTCTCCTTCCAAGACTGGTTCTTTGATCATAGGAAGCATATGAGGATAAGGCATCACTAATTTCTGGGAGCGGGCTCGTACCCACTTGAGGTAAGGTTCCAACGGGATGGAGTTCCGGTGCCCCAATGTCTTGCTGTTTATCCTACTTGGCATCCTCCAAGCTCTGATAAATTTCTGACGAAGTCCTTGAGTATCGTTGTCGAAGTCGAAAACTATGTCAGGAATTAACATGTCATGAGGGCCATCCTTCCGAGCATAACCAAACTGTCTCCAAGCCAGGCATGGGTTGTAGGTAATACCTCATTTGATTCCAAATAAAGGAACATTAGGGTACTCCCCACAACGATCAATGATAGTGATGTCTTCCCTAGACCTAGGGCACCAATGTATATCTGCATGCGTGAGAGTCATTAACCGTTGTGACCATCTCAAACCCCGCTCGTTCTTCAAAACTGATTGTGGAAGGTGCGAAATAAACCACCTTCCCAGGAGAGGAGTGCAACACAAAAGGACACCCCTTCTTCTCATGGTTCGAGTGTAACATGAGTGAAGGATGTCCCCCAACAGTGTAGGTATAGGATTCTTGGTCATGAAGATCTGGACCGCACTGATATCAATAAGCTGATCTGGGTTAGGGAACAACACCAAACCATAGACAAGGAGGGCCATGACTTCTTCAAAAGCTCGTAGGTCAAGAGAGTTCCAACATTCTTGAGCCTTTTCAAACAGAAATCTAGCTAAGAATCCTTTGATACCACTTCTAACTTCCCAATGTCCCTTGAGGTCAGATGTCTGTAGGTGCAAGGCTTTAGAAATCTCTTCAAGCTTGGGTTCCTCTTCCGTACCGTTGTAAGGTAGTTGATCAAGGATGGGGACCTTCAGAAGTCGGGAGAACTCTTCCAATGTAGGCACCAACTGATAATCCGGGAAGGTGAAGCAGTGATGCAGAGGGTCAAAGAATTGGAACAGGACCTTTATCAAGTCCTCCTCAATGTTGGTGTTAACCAAGTTGATGAGTCTTCCATGTCTCTCACTGAATGAAGAACCCTCGGGAATCCTGGACAGAAGTTCCTTAAGCTGAGGAGGGATCTTTACAAGGCTAATCTGAATTGTCTTTCTGCGAGCAGTTTCCATGTCCTATAAAACAAGAACAAAGATGAAGATTCGAAACCCTTGAAATGGTTAGCCAATGCTCATGATGTTTGTATGATGTAATGATGAGATGATTAAATGCACTATAAACATTTACAGAGGCAAAACATGGTAAGGCACACAAGTCACACCAACCCTTAGAGTTTAGGCCTGCATGGGGTCTGGGTATTACCCTCTTGAAGTTTGGTGGGTTCAACCTGTCCTATCAAAAGTAACCGGGTTCTAAAGGTCCCAATATCACTGGATTGCTTTCATTGTTCATCGTTTCGATTTAGCCACTGAACTGGCGACCGAAATATTCCAGGAAAGCAAACCTCAATTGAGTGTAGTATCGAGTATCAACCAACCTCGGACTGCACCAAAGTCAGTTATCTCACTACCCCTAAAAGGCCAAGATGGTTCAATTAAGGTTCCTAAGGTCAGTTGATGCTTCATGACACCACGCGGCGGCCCCGTACTCTCCTTGACTGAACTCAAGGGTTACCGGTACACACCAAAGTGCCACATCAACGTAGCAGACTGCTTCAACCATGTCGGTATACCCCGCACAGTTCCCTCACAGCCTTGTTGCTACCTAAAAGGGTTTCCCCAGATCCGGGTTAGGATCTATAAAACTCCGATACAAAGCCCACAAGATGTAAAAGCAAACAAAGCAAGCAATTGAAAACAAAGGTGATCTAAACCCTAAGGTTACTCCACTTTAAAAAATTTTCCCCAGCAGAGTCGCCAGTTCTGTGATACGGTGGGAGAACTGACTTGAGGTTTGCGTTTGTATTCGCAAATGTTGCGGTTAGCAAGAGTCGCCACCGACTTTTATTTTATCCTAAGGAAAGGTTAAAAAGCACAGCAAAAAACCTTTTGAGATGTTTTCTTGGGTTCGGGGAGTAGATTATAGAAAGGGAAGGTATTAGCACCCTTTCTATCCATGGTTATCCATGGGCTCTTAGTTACTTGCTTAGATCACTTGCCTTTTGTTTTCAATTGTTTTAAATGGTGCTTGAGTGTGTGGGTTTTTGAAAATGTTTTTGAAAAGAGGCCAATGTGGTGGCAACCTTTGTAATGATCCATGTGGGGATGTATACAAAGATGTATGTCTTTTGAAAAAGTTTTCATTTGTTTTTGAAAGTTGTTTTGAAAGTGTTGTGAGGTGTGATTTTGAAATTAGGCAAGTGTTTTGTTTTGCAAGTTGATTCAAGTAACTAAGAGGTTATCTACTCCTAAATTTCTCAAAAGATTATTGCTATACTTTAACCCTTTTAACAAGTTTGCTCCACCATTGTATTTGGTGGGCAACCTTGTGTTAGGATGTGAGAGGGACAGGCGCGGGTCATCGTTTTAGACCATAATTGCAACGGCGTTAAATGTCTTTGGGCAATTTCTCTAAGGGACTTGATCATTTGTTTTTGTTTGTTTTGAAAAGTTTTGTCGAGGGACTATGATCATTCAAATTGTTTGTTTTGCCCAAAGAAGTTTAACATGCAACATGGCCCTTTTATTTGAAGGCAACAAGTGGAATACCCTAGGGGGGTGCAAGTGTGATTTGTGTGTCCATTTTCATGCTTGTTTATCTTGTATTAGGTCAAACTATTTTTTATCGTTTTTCGCATACAAACCCTAATTCTAACATGTTATCATTAGAAAGCGATAAAGTGCGAGATTAAAGTTACTAAGCTATTACAAAACCAAATATGGGAAGGGGGGTACAAATGTTCAAATGGGGGATATTGACAAGAATTTAAATCTAAATTATTACATCATTTGGATATTTGCAAGGTAAATAAATGCATAATTAAATGTAAATTAAATAAATATGTGAAATGCAAAAAGAAAGTTTTTATGTGTATGAGAAAAGTATGGTTTATGTAAAAGGGAAAAGAAAATAAAAATGTATTATTTTTTTAGTATTTTGAACTTAGGGTAAAAAACCCTAATTTTAAAGAAAAAGGTATTATTTTCTAATTTAATACAACTATTTATTTATTATTTATAAAAATAAAATAAAATGAAGTATATTATGAAAAAAAAGGTATTTTTATATCAAATATTAATAAAAGTGAAAAAATCAAGTATTTATATTTTTGTCTTAAATATATTAATAATCACGTATATATATATATATATATTAAACCCTAAATATGTATTATACAAAATAAATATTTATTTAATATTTTAATAAAATAAATAAAAGAGTATTTTTGTGTGAAATATTTTCAGAAAGTAAATGAAAATAAAAATTGTATTTACATTATTTTTACATTTTTATTCTAATAATCATATATATATATATTTATGTACAAACAAAGAAAATAAACAAATAAATATGCAATAAATGCAAAAAGTGATGAAAAAAATATTTTTAATTTTTAAATGGCATGAGAAAAAATAAACAAAGTCAGCCAAAAAAGAAAAAGTCAAAAATGTTAAAAAATGAGCAAATGGGCTCAGGGGGGTGTAAACCAAAAAAGATGGTGTGAAAAGCAAAATAACACAGGCCCAGCCCATTGACCATTGTCTTCAACCTCCAGCTTCAAACATTTGAAAAAACGCGCGCCTCTTGCTTCAATGTCTAACTCCTGATTCTTGGCTTTTCAGCAAAAACTCATAACACAAGAAATGTTCAGCATGAAAAGACGGTTTCAACCATATAAATAACTTGACCTATCTCTCTAAGATGAGGGAGAATTTCTCTCCCCCTCTTTTCTGACCTAACTTTTCATCAATGTTCAGACATGAAATTCTCTAAGCACACGAAACATAAATGAAATCTAATCATATGAGCATGTTCAGGGCTATGATTGTGACATGTTTTCTTCAAAAACCTAAAGCTAACAATGCCTAATAAGAGAGATAGAACTCCATGAATATACCTGTTCAGTTGGAATCGAGCTTGGCAATGGAGGATGTTTCAGAGTGAAATGATGACTTGTACAGCTTCCTTGAAGTGTAAGGATGCTTTTCCAATTCCTACTTTGTCTTGAAACTCCCTGAATCGAGCTAGTGAACTCCACCTGCAAAACAGAAAATTGAAAATGGTGAAGTGGCTTGGAGGTGTTACAGGTCTGATTTTAGGACATGGTCAGCTTGCGTATATTGTAGGGAAGGTAGAGGAAAAGGTTTGAATCAAAATGCTTGAAGGGATTGGGAGTTTGCACTTAAACTGCAGGGGCTCCCCTGTTTGTGCAGTTTTGAGGTGATTTTGAGATGGAGGGTGCTTCAGATGGCAAAGGCTCGTGTGTTAGCTTGGATTTGGTCTATGAAAAGTGTTTGATAACTTTGTTCTTCTGTTTTTAAGCTGAGATGAGAGTTAGCATAAGTTATGGACTTTTCTTCACACTTAAGCTACAAAATGCCACTTTGCTTTCTAGGTCAGTACAGGCCCTCTAACTATGCTGCTATCCCTTGCCTTGATCACTGCAATTTTCTCACAAACTTGTGCCAATAAGATCTTGCTTGTACTTGCTTGGATTTCTAATTGACATAAAGCAAGCTTTTCAAGAATGGAAATAATGCTTTTTCTAGTTTAGGCTTAATTCCTTGTGTAATGACCAAAGGCTTAGAATAACAACTTGATTCATTGGTTTTGCATTAAATTAAGGAGTGTAATTTGGTTTTAGGACCTGTAAAGTAGCACAAACTATGCTGAGTTCAAATTTGCCAAGTTTATGAACATGCTTTGATGAAGAACAAAAGTGAATTTTTGCCAACTTGTGAAATTCGAATCTCTCAAGTTATGAGGTTGTTTGATGAGTTCTTGGACATTTTGGAAAGCTTGGAATGTGTACTACAATCCATCTTTGAAATGCAAATTAAAATTCCAAGTGGAAGGGTATGAAAAGTGGCCTTGAAGTAGGGTAGAAAACCTTGTCAAAATAGGTCAAATTTCACTAAGTTAAAAGATGGTTTAGTGCCCTTATTCAAAAAATTATAACTTGAGATACAAGCTTCAAATGAGAAAACTTTGTGAATCAAAGTTGTAGACTATGCAACAAGCTACAACTTTCATGTTTTGACTTTTGTTTGAATCCCAATGGATCATGGTGAAAAGATGGGGTAAAGTTGGGAAAAAATTAGGGTTTTTCATAACTTAGAAAAATTCTAAGTTATGAAAAATTCCATTTTCTAACCCTAATTTGCATTTTGAGATTTCTTGGTGAACAAGTTTCATGATTTGGAATGTTTTGATGAAAAATGAATCTTGACTCTTGATTTTGACCAAAAAGTCAAAGTTTGACTTTTCAGTATACAGTCAAAATTGATCAATTGACTGGGAAATTCAACTGTCAATCTTGTGTACTTGGGATCTTTTGAGCTTGATGAACATGTCAAGATAATTCCATTGAGTCCTTGAGGCCATATGTGAGCTTGGTTTGCCATTGGCTAGGTCAAACAGTCAAAAATTGCCTTTGTGCAGTCAAAACCCTAAAAATGACCATTTTGCCCTTTTGATGATCTGATCAAATTTCTTGTGGAATTGTGATCCAAACTTGATCAAATGGTCCATGTGAGTTCATAATGTTGATGTGGATCAAATTTCATGAGGTTTGACTGTCAATTGGCCACAGTTGACTTTTTCCCCAATACAGCTGATTTCTAGGTCAACTGTTCAATTGACTGGGTAAAACTTGGGATCAAGACTTGAAACTTGGTATAGGTAAACTTGGGAGTCCAATATGAAGCATGAAAGTCATTTTAGGAATTTTAGGTCAAAACATCCTAGGGCAAACACAAACCCTAATTTGAGTTCACAGTGCAAGGAGAAGCCTTGAGCAGAGGAAACCCTAACTGTATCTTGATCTTCAAAGGTCTTGTGATGAGAAAATGTTGAGGAAATGGGAGGGCAAATTTTGGGGTACAACACTAGGGTTTAATTAATAATTTTTCACCCTTTTTATTTTTCTTTCAAATAATTAAATATTTATTTTATTTATTTTTATAATCAAATTTGCATGTAAAAATTAGGTTTAATTTAGGTTAAAAACTTCAATATTTTCTTAACAAGTTAAAATAAAATAGAATTAGGGTTAGCGTTTAATTGCAATTAATTTTTCTATTAAGTCCTAAAAAATATAAAATACCAAAAAAAACAAATTCTTGCTTTCTTTTTAATTTTAATTAATTAGTTCATCGTTAATTCAATTTTTGCAAAAGGGTCCAACGCCCTCGTTTCGTTTTAATTCTTATTAATTCGCATCTATTTTATTTCATTATAATACTTATGTATCTCTCCCGAAGCCATGTATTTAATTACTCGCACTCTTTAATTCTTTTATTTTCTTTTAATTTCTTTATTTTCCGTCAAATCGGGTCCTGGTTAATTTTGGCGATGTGGACCCGTGCCGTTTGTAATAGCTTAGAATTTACCTTTCCCGCAAACATTCCTGCAACTCTTAACTGTTAAATAAAAGCATGAAAGAATGTATGGACAAAAATAAAAACAAGCGTAGAACACCAATAACATGACAAGATAAATGCAAACGAAAACGACACACGAATCGCACACACCACCCCTAGGGTACGCCTCACTGTTGCCTTGCCTTTCGAAAGGTGATCGTCGAGTAGAGGATGTCTTAGAAAGTCCTCATGATCCGGGAACCTGGCATGAGGGTAGCTTCTAAGGTGTCTTCCCATTGCTCTGGTGATCACCATGTCCCGAACCTCGAATTGACCCGAACACCTCCTACGGTGGTGCTACCTACCTCTCAATGGTGGGATGGCACTACTTTAAAGGACATTTACACAGACGAATTCCTTAGGGTAGGTAGGTTCTCGTAGATACTTGCTCTAAATTTCAAAACAAATTCAAAAATACTTTTCACACCAACACATTTTCAAAAAGCTTTCGAAAGCAATTTTTCAAACACTCTTGAAGACCGATACAAGAGTCGAACTGAAATTTTCAAAGAAACTTTTTAAAAACCCACAGTTGAAAAGCAAACAAACCATTTTTGAAAACACAAGTGAGCAAGTATCTAAGAGCCCATGGATAACCATGGATAGAAAGGGTGCTAACACCTTCCCTTTCTATAACCTACCTCCCGAACCGAGAGCAATCTCTTTAAGGAATTTTTCTGTGCTTTTGTCCTTTCCATTTGGAGAAAATAAAAGACGGTGGCGACTCTTGCTTCCGCGACATTTCGCGAACCAGCGTTAAACAGTCAGTTCCAGATCCACCGATCACAGCTGGGATACACTGATCACGAAAACTTCGAAATTTCGTTCATAGACAATCTGACAGAACAAGATTGGAGAAAGCCTATAGTAGATTATTTACATAATTCAATGGCTTCGACAGAGCAAAAGATAAAGTATAGGGAACTAAGCTATATACTAATGGGAAATGAATTGTTCAAGAAAACACCTGAAGGTGTGCTGCTGAAATGCCTAAGTGAAACAGAAGCATATATAGCTCTTTCGACTACGCACTCTGGGGCATGTGGAGCACGTCAAGTAGGCCATAAGATGAAATGGTTATTGTTTAGACAAGGATTGTATTGGCCCACTATGTTGAAATATTGTGTTGAGTTTGTAAAAGGATGTCAAGAATGTCAAGTGCACATAGGCATCCAGCATGTACCGGCAAGTGAACTTCATTCGATTGTGAAACCTTGGCCTTTTAGAGGATGGGCTTTAGATGTTATTGGATAAATTCGACCAACATCCTCTAAAATCCAGAAATACATATTTGTGGGCATTGATTATTTTACTAAATGGATCGAAGCAATTCCTTTAGTCAATGTAGACCAAGAAAATGTCATTGAATTTATTCAAAAGTACATTATATATAGATTTGGAACCCCTGAGACAATAACGACAGATCAAGGATCAGTCTTTACTGGTCAAAAAATGCAAGAATTTGCCACAGAAATTGTATTCAAACTGTTAACATCTACACCTTACTATGCACAAGCTAACGGCCAAGTCGAAGCAGCAAATAAGGTAGTAATCAGTTTAATAAAGAAACACGTGGGAAAGAAACCAAGAAATTGGCACAAGACGTTGGATCAAGTTCTATGGGCTTGTCGAACCTCGCCTAAAGAGGCTACAGGAACAACACCATTTCGCCTAACTTATGGTCATGATGCAATATTGCCAGTAGAAATTTGTCTACAGTCAAAGAGGTTCAAAGACATCAGGATATTCCTTCTGAAGTTTATTGGAATATGATGTTAGACGAATTGGTGGATTTGGATGAAGAAAGGTTGAAAGCTTTAGACCTCTTAAGATTACAAAAGAAACGGGTTGAGAAATCCTATAATCGAAAAGTAAAGCCTAAGGAATTTTTGCCTAAGGATTTAGTATGGAAGGTAATTCTTCCAATGGATCGAAAAGATAGAAATATGGGAAAATGGTCCCCTAAGTGGGAAGGACCTTTCAAAATTATCCAAACTTGCTATTCAAACCTAGCAGCATATTCAACAACAGTTGAGCTTCCTTGATTTAGCTCAAGGAATTAGATCTCCTTCTTACCACATACATCTTCGGGAAAGTACTTAGTTAGAAAACCAGTCCTGAATACAACCCAAGTAATCTATGTACTCATAATCTTCATCCTCTGGCGTGCATTATTCCATCAGTCCCTGACTTTTTCTTCCAAAGTATGAGTGATAAACTACAACTTTTAATCCTCCATGCAAATCACCACTCAAAAAATATTTTCGATCCTCTTAAGCCATGCTTGTGCACCATCTACATTGTGCATGCCCTTGTAGATCGGCATATTGTTTTTCTAAAACTTCCCCCATGCATGAGCTTCATCATCATTCCCACCAACATTAGGTTGATTCTGCACAGCCTGAGAAATATCCTACAAAGCAGTAGCAATCACAACATCATTCTTTCCATTCATTCTTCTGGTTCACATAATAACAACAATGCATAGAAACTATTTCGATAGTATTCAACTATCACACACTACAAACACAACAATCTGGTCGGACATACCGACCTGCTCTGATACCACTAATGTAACACCCTTCTAAACCTCAATATTAATTCACAAATAAGTAAATAAATAAATAAACACAAATAACCAACGAGGGTGTCACATTGTTATCCAAAACATCTTAATCAAACATCCTGCTTCGTAACACGGTTTTCAAAATTTTGTAACAAATATTAACAATTAATTCTCTAATAACATTAGCACATAACTTCATACTTCACAGCAAAATCGTTGTCTCAATATAACTTCATTTATTTCATCAAAATATAAATACCTTTTAGTCTTATCCAAGGTTAACATCAAAATAATTCAACAATTAAAAAAACTTATGGAATGTGTTTTAAACAAAACAACAAACTTTAAAAACTCAAGTGTTCCAAACCTCGATGTTACATATCAGAGAAAGACCCTTCTTATTCAAAAGAAACACACAAAAATAAATCCAAAGCTATCTTCACGATTCTACGAGCTATTCGCGATCACATGCATGTTACCCACGTGGAGGCAACATTCAAATAGAAAGAGTGATTAATCACAGATCATTACAAAAGATATAAGGAATAGATATAGTAGTTACAACAACAACCATCAAGGAATTCATATATCGTCATACACCACATACATACTCACACTTTCACATAATTAATTCCTTCCAAAGTCATTATATCATCAAATCAACAATCATCCCCAAAACATCACTTAAGTCACAACATCATCAAAAAATCATTTAATAAATAATCATGCAAGAATGTAATGCAACTTCATTGACTCATGCATGTGGTACCAAACTTCATTGATGAACACTTGGTCATCGCCCTCCAAAGATCCCCACCATAGGATCGATTTCTGCTTGAAACCGGGGCACATCATAATAATGCACTCAATCCATACCACGGGATTATGGCCATCACTGGACCAATGTCCTAACAACATCACTGGACCAATGTCCTAACATATGCCATTAATTTTTCATGCATACACATAATATAACACGACTACTTCTAGTCAAATTGCATCATCATTCATATAATAATCATATAATTATCTTTACACGACATGTATAAATATCAAACATGTACATCATCAACTTCATTCATAATTGGTTGGGTGCGTATCTCGGTCGGGATTGAATTTCATCTTTCACAAAGCAAAGCGAGCAGAACAGACATGTACGAATAAGGCTAAATATGGAGGCATAGTTAGGAAGACTTATGGTCTTCCATTTGCTTGTCTCATTGCAAAACAAATAAAGATTAATTCCCCGATATGTATGGATGAAGTGTACAGTCATTAGAAAAGACTCTGGTTTGATGATGATGGTGTGATTAAGGATGGTAAAGCAGGTATAACTATCTAGATCGAGTGGGAAATAATCCAAGATAGATTGAAGAAGGCAGATGACACCATGAAATTTCACATCAAAGAGCAGTTGAGAAAGATTGCATATATGAAAACCACATATTTAAAACCTCATTTACAATCGGTTAAAACCAAAGGTTCTCCATAAAAAGGTAAAACTGACTCAAGATAACAATTCAACGAAGAGGTCTCCATCACACTTTGAACATGTTGATTCATATTTCTCGGATTCTCCAACTCCAAAACCTCAAAAAAGGGTTCACATGGATGCTCGGATTAGCAAACCATCACCTCCACCACCTTCATTGATACCCGGGATTGAATTCATTGATGAAATGCTTTTTTTATGCACAAATATATTGAGAGGATTGTGAATGTTAAGGATGATGGTAATTGCCGTTTTTGGGCTGTATCTGGATTGCTTGCTAAAGGAGATATGGATCATCGACTTGTCCGCATAACATTTTTTAAAGAGTTGAAGATGCATATGGAATTCTACACGAAGTTATACAATACAAAAAAAATCTGATTCAATTCAAGATGCACTTATTCCATGTGTTAGCAGTAACACAATATTTTCAAAACAGACGCACTTTGTTGATATGGGCTACCTTATAGAAAGTGCATGTGACAGAGTGTGTATCTATCTGACAAGATATGGGCTCTCGAAGATATTTTTTTCCACTACGGAGTGGTGCACCTAAAAACTCTTCCAGATGCATCATGTGCATAAGGTGGCTTTCAAAATCACTTCATTTTGTTTAGGTTTATTTGAAACCTGGGTGTCCAACACCAGCTACATCAGTGAAGTGGACGATGGAATGTAACACCCCAATCTTTATCTATTAATTATTTTCTATGTTAATTATTATTTGATTGATAATTATTTAACTATTTGATTTTGTGTGATTATGTAAATAATTGATTTAATTGGAATATATGTGTTATTTGAGTAATTGGGCTAGTAAGTGTGAGAATAGTATTATTAAGTATTGGGCCTTATATGTTACGTTAATGAGTGAGTGAGGTAAGCCCAATAGAGAAAAACAAGGTCTAGTAAGAGTTGTAAAACAAAATAGAATTAGAAGAGAATTATCAAGAGAAGGGAAGATGAGAAAAGAGGAGAAAATGAAGAAGAAGGAGAAAACCCAGAAAGTATCTATATCTAAGGTAAAGGTGGATATTCTTTGATTCATGGGTGTATGTAATGGTATGTGATGGGTAGTAACATGAAATTAGGATTTGTTCTTCAATTTCTAAATTTTGATATGTTAGGGTTTGAATGTGAAATCATGAAATTGATGTTGGAAATCATGTTTTGATGTTTGTATTTGATGATATATGTTATATATAAGTTATAATTCATTTAATTGGTGAAATATATGTGTTTGAATGAGATTTGGATGAATAAATTCGTAACAAGACAAAACTGTCCATAGCAGATTTTTTTTGTAATTCGCAGAGGCCGCTTAGCGCGATATATGGTACTTAGCACAGTCTGGAATGCGGGAATTATTATTTTCTAAAACTATTCTGGATTATGGATGCTTATGATTTATCATTGATTTACATGAATTTTAATAATTTATTCAATGTGTTTTGGAATGGTTTTGGATGACTTTTGATGAGAAACATGATACTTGATTTTGTGTATGTAATTGTTGGAAATTGATAATGATTGAAGATAACATGGTTTGGACTTGTTTGCCACATGTTATAATGATGTGTTGAGATGATTAATGTTATGATAATGCATTGTGTATGATTGATGACGTGAAATATGTATGCTTGTACAGTTAATATTGAGGGATGGTCTTAATTACATATGATTGTTAAGATTGCACGTGTACATGCATCATTTATGTCAAGAGGAAATATTTGGTAATTCTGTGGGAATTATTGACTTATTCCAAACCTGAGGGATGGGTTTGAAAGCTTGAGAGATGGGATTTTGTTGGTGGTTATCTATTTGGGGGATGGACCCTACATAACTGGTAAGGATATCAATTGGTACCACATGAATATTACATTGAGTTACATTGGAGTCACATGTGTCGATGTGAAATGTTGAATTTGTGTGAAATATATGATATTGGTTTGAATGTTACATTTGTGATATTTGTGATTGATTATCTTTGAATTATGAATTGTTGAGCAATGTTGTATATGTAATCATGTGAATTATGTTGAAGTATATTGTATACATGATTATGTGAAGTGTGATGAACTCAATTGATGCTTGTATGTGATGCATTACTATTATTATATATTTCTATAATGATATGAAATCTCACCCTTCTATTGAAAGGATGTTTTATACGACATCGCTCAGGTATCGAGGATAGCGATGGTGCTTCTAGAAAGGAGTAGTTGGAGGAGCTAGTCCTTTATTTATCCGTTTTACTAGGTAATGAGTCATGCTTTGATCTATGTAACACAGGGAACGTTTGGATTCATGTTTATTTTGTCATATTCATGTTTACTCGAGAGATATTGTTATACTCTCTACATATTTATGTTGGATTAAGATGTATGTGATGATGAACTTTAGTGCCTAATATTTTATGATATGATTGTTAGTATGGGATTTCAATCATTAGTATTATTTTGAAATGAGAATTATTCCGCTGCGAGATGCATATATGTTATTATATGGAACATGATTCTAAATGCGTGTTATGATCATGACCATTGTATTTGTTATTTTTGAGTTTCTTGAAGTATATGTGACGCCCTCTTGATATGCATGATATTTACTCTGATTATGCAAATCTAATTTATGAAAATTTACTCTTTTATATTTTGCTAGAAATTTATTATACTCTTGATTATACAAATTTATTGGGTTAGAAATATTCTTTGAAAGTTTAAATCATCTTGTTGTTGTTCTTACAATTCCTTTGATTGTAAGAGATTTTAGCATCAACAAAATTCAAAGGAAATTCTGGAAAGTCAAAATGCACACTAAGTGTATGATAAATTGTCTAAATAAGTTTTACCTTCAATTTAATTGGAAATAGATTACTTGATTGATTGTGTTCAAATTATTGATTGAGAATTTTCTGTGTTGCTCACTTATCATCTTTACTTAACCTGAATTGATTGAACACATATTCGAGCTTCAATAATCGAATGAGTTTAGAGGACTTCGATCTAAGACACGACTTTCGCTAACTATTATTTTTAACTTGATTTAATTTTTTTTTAAACTCAATTTTGAATTCGGTATCTATTCACCCCCCTCTAGATAAGTTGTTGGCGTCTAACAGTAGTAAGAGAACGACGAATCAAATTGAAAGTGCTTGTGTTCAATAGTTACAATTGATTATGCGTGAAAGAACTTTGGAGTTTGGTACTCCAAAGGAGTAGCAAGATTCTATAAATTAATTGGTTGATATTGTGTCTTGGTCATGTTGAAGATCAAAAAAATAGAAATGGTTAAATCAACAACAAACAGTTAGGGTTTGTAGGGTTGCTCTTGGAACACCTCATATAATTGACTTTTTGCAGAGTAAGAAATTTATCTCAATTCCAATACGAAATTTGGGGGAGACGTAGCCATAGCGAGGACGCTTGGTGAAATTTATAAACAAATTCTTGTGCCCCCCCTCTCTCTCTATCTATCTCTCTATCTCTCACTCTCATTTACTTTCTATATGCAATTTGTTGAATGTGTTGTTTGATTGATCGATTTGTATAGAATTTTTCTTCGATTGTTAATATTTAAATTGATTTGTTGATTAGCTTATAATCATTTTGATTGTAAGTTCTTTTTCATATCGACAAAGATCAAAGAAAATTGTAAAAAATTGATTGTGCGCCAAGTGTTCGATAAATTGTCAAGCTATGTTTTAACTTGATTTCATTGGAAATAGGAAACCGGTGTGTTTAAACGATTAATTGAGATATTATTATGTTGATTGATTTTATCATCATCTTAATTTCATATGGCTTGTGCATATCCGAGTTTCCAATAACTAGGTTCGTTTATACTACTATTTTGATCTAGGCCAAAAACCTTCCGCTCAATTTTTTTTTTCAAATAAGTTTTTAAATAACTACTTTTGAAAGGTAATTTTTAATTGGAGATCTATTCACCCTCCTCTAGATAAATCATCGTAGTCTAACAAGTGGTATCAGAGTTTCGATTAATTTCGTGCTTTAAAACTCTTATTAAAAAATGGTGTACGAACCTAAATAGGATTACAAAAAAGTCTCAATCTTTTCTAGAGAAAACTATAGTTGTTAGAAAGCTTGTATGTGTATTCATGTTAACTCATATGATAAAGGTGTGTGGAATTCTATTTTAAATGGTTCAACATTGGTAACACATGTTGTTGATGGTGGTGTCACACCTAAGTCGGAAGCACTATGAAATAATGATGATAAGAAAAATACATTAAATTCATTAATCGTTTCAACGCACTTGATAATATCATTTCCAATGCGATTGCTACTAACAAAGTGGTGAGATGTCTTATTAGGAATTGGCAACCGAAGGTCACTGCGATCAAGGAAGCCAATGATCTTACAACACTTGATCTCACTATATTGTTTGGTAAGTTTGAAGAACATGAGCAAGAACTTACTTGCTTAGACAAGCATGAAAAAAAGTTTGAGAAGAAGAAGTAAAAGGAGAAAGTCACGAATAAGGAGGAAGGAACAAAGTCTCAAGCTCTTAGGACTTCTTGTTCAAGGTTCTCAAAAGGTGAGCACATTGATAGTGATTCTAGTGATGGTGAAGATTTAAATCGTCACTATGGTTGCAAGAAAGGCTACACTATTGAAAAATTTAAATTTAGGAGTTTTTTTGTTCCTAAAGGTGTTTTTTAATAGTTGCCCAAATGCAACTAATTTTTCACTAACCTCCAAAGACCTAATGAAGATTGGGTACCTAGCTTGTCTTATTGATTTTATAGGAAAATTGTCTTGACTCTATAAAGAGAATATGAATTCTTATTTATGATGGTTCAAGACATACGTTAGATAACATATTCTAATCTTATTGTATATGCAAGTAGAGGACCATACTAATTGCACCTCCTTAATAAGAATAGAAAATTTATTGAACTTGCTTTCAATCTTCTTACCAAAACCCATAAGTCTCTCTATGATCTTAAATATGCAAGTCATAAGTGGTATAGGATACCTACTTTTCATTACTTTTGAAGTATCAATTTCAACGAGCAGCTTATGATCATTCCTTGTTATCAAGAAAACTTAAAAATTATGCACCTTGTTGTTGGCTTATGTGGATGATGTGATTGTTGTAGGTACTTGCCTTAATGAATTTCAACACGTCAAGAATGTCCTTGGTTACAAATATCAACTAGTTAATTCTTTTATTAGATTTTTTGATCATTTCAATTTTCACATTTTATTATCCAAATACATAATGGTGAACATTTACCATCCTCCAACTTTTGAGGGGATATTAAGCAATGAAGATGAGATCATAGAGAAACCTAACCCACTTACTATAACAGATTATATCACAAGTAGTTAGGTATTAGTTAGTTAGTCAGAGAAGTGGTTAATGGTTAAAACCATCCATTATACAACAGCTTCTTGAGATGCAAGCAACCTTGACTTCTATATACATATTCTAGTAATCTTATTTTCAGATTTTGATTATAAATTACACAGAAATGGATGCAGGTATGCTAGTTTAATCTAAATGTTACCACTTTCTTCCACCCAAATCACCCTCAAAACACATTGATCAATCACATATGAACACTAAATGCAATACTTATAAATCGACATTGTTGTGAATTCAATGCCAATAACAAAGTATAGAATTAGGGAGGAATAAGGAACAAGGAAGAAGAAGAACACAAGAATTGGTTATAACTGCTATTCTTTACTTTCTCTTAGGAAACAAGATTACAAGTTTACAAGAATAACAAATAACCCTCTCACCCTAAATTAGGATTTGCTGTATGTTGCAATGATGAGAGACTAGTATGCTATTTATAATAAAACCTAACATACTAACTAATGGGCTTTTTCCACAGGGCCCGTTATACAAGCTAACTTAATAAACAAGCTAACTTAACAAATTAGGGTTTAAACACTAAAACCTAATTTAACAAGCATTTTCGACAAATACATGCTATACCCTTCTTCGACTACAGCATGTACTTCGATCATACTAGAGTTTGATCCAAAATCCCACAAATCTCCACCTTGGACCTAACTCTACAGCATCAAGAGACACTAACTAGCTTTCTTCATGCAGCTTTATCAACTGCATACAGTGGAAAAACTTGCAACTTGGCAATGTTTTGGTGATCATATCAGCGGCATTGTGATCTGTCGAGACCTTCAGCACTTGGACTTCTCCACGCTCGATTACCCCTCTGACGAAATGCAGCCTCACATCTATGTGCTTGGTTCGCTCATGATAGGCTGAGTTCTTCGACAGGTGTATTGCACTTTGACTATCACATTTAACAGTGATACCTTGACCTTGAAGTTTCAGCTCCTTTGCAAAACCTTCAAGCCACAATGCTTCTTTCACAGCTTCAGTTAGGGCAATATATTCTGCTTCAGTAGTTGATAAGGCAACAACCTTCTGAAGAGTTGCTTTCCAACTAATTGTTGTACCAAACATAGTGAAAACATATCCAGAGATAGATTTTCTGGAATCCATACAGCCTGCATAATCAGAGTCAACATAGCCTTCGACAGCTGCTTTACTATCTTCACCCAAGGCTCCACCATAAATTAAGACTCTGTTCAGAGACCCATTTATGTACCTTAGAATCCACTTTAACGCTTTCCAGTGAGCCTTTCCAGGATTCGCCATGTACCTGCTTACAAGACTTACTGCATATGCTATGTCGGGTCTAGTACAGACCATAGCATACATCAAAGAACCAACTATATTAGCATATGGGATGCTGTTCATATAGGTTCTTTCAACATCAGTACTGGGACATTGATCAATGCTCAGCTTGAATTGAGGGTTTGTTGGAGTCACAACAGGCTTTGAATTCGACATACCAAACTTGTCAAGAATCTTTCGTAGGTATGCCTCTTGAGATAAGCATAATTTCGACTGCTTTCTATCTCTTCGAATGTCAATTCCAAGAATCCTAGATGCAGCTCCCAGATCCTTCATGTCAAACTCCTTATTGAGTTCAGCCTTCACCCTCATTACATCTTCGACATTGTTGCTTGCTATCAGAATATCATCAACATAAAGCAACAAAATAACAAATGAATTTTCAGGTCGAAATCTGGAGTAAACACAATGGTCGAACTGACTTCTAATGAAACCTATGTGTTCCATGAACTTGTCGAATCTTTTATTCCACTGTCGAGGAGATTGTTTAAGTCCATATAAAGATCTCTTCAGTTTGCACACATAATCTTCTTTCCCCTTTTCGACATACCCTTCAGGTTGCCTCATCAGGATTGTTTCATCTAAGTCACCATACAAGAACGCAGTCTTCACATCCATTTGTTCCAGTTCAAGGTCGAACTGAGCCACCATGGCAAGCAACATTCGGATGGATCTGTGCTTCACAACAGGGGAAAATACATCATTGAAGTCGACACCTTCTTTTTGAGTGAAACCCCTTGCGACTAATCTTGCCTTGTACCTCTTCGACATTACTCCTTCAATTCCTTCCTTAACTTTGAAAATCCACTTACAGCTGACTAACCTTGCCCCAACAGGTTTCTTGATTAGTTCCCAAGTGTGATTATCATGAAGAGATTTCATCTCATCATGCATGGCCTTTAGCCATTCAGTCTTCATTCGACTCCTTATAACTTCCTTATAATCTCTAGGTTCTTCGTCTAGAACTTCACTTGCAGAGATTAAGGCATAAGCTACAAGATCTGCATATCCAAGTCTCTGAGGTGGTTTTATGACTCTTCTTTGCCTATCTCTCGACAATAGGTAGTCATCAACAGTTTCCTCAACATCATCAGAATCTTCTGTTTCTTCTTCGACTTCATCTGGGATACGCATTTCAGCATCAACATGCTCCACCTCAACAGGAATTTCTACCTGTTCCAGCTCTTCGTCAACATCATCAGTCTTCTTGAAAGCCATTTCAGTTTCATTGAAAACTACATCTCGACTGGTGATACACCTCCTGTGACCTGGCTCTAGGCACCATAGCCTATAAGCTTTCACTCCTTCAGGGTATCCCATAAACATGCATTTCAGAGCTCTAGGTTCGACCTTGTCTTGCCTAATGTGAGCATAGGCTACACAGCCAAATACTCTTAGTTTGTCGAGATCTAGTGGATGTCCCGACCAAACTTCTTCAGGTGTCTTCATATCTAACGCTGTCGAAGGACATCTGTTTATCAGATATGCTGCTGTCGAAACAGCCTCAGCCCAAAACACCTTCTTTAATCCCGCACTAGTCAACATGCATCTAACTCTCTCCAAAATAGTTCGATTAAACCTTTCAGCCAAACCATTTTGTTGTGGAGTACCTGCGGTAGTTCTGTGCCTTGCAATACCAGAGGCAACACAAAAACTGTCGAACGCCTCATTGCAAAACTCAAGGCCATTGTCGGTTCTCAACCTCTTTACCTTTCTGCCAGTTTGATTTTCGACAAGAGTCTTCCAACTTTTGAAATTCTCAAAAGTTTCATCCTTAGTCTTCTGGATGAATACCCATAACTTTCTGGAATAGTCATCTACTATGGATAGAAAATACTTTGCTCCTGAATGTGATGGACACCTTGCAGGCCTCCAAAGATCAGCATGGATGTAATCAAGGGATCCATGTGTTCTTTGTTTGCCTTTGTTGAACTTCATTCTACAGGACTTTCCAAGTACACAGGGTTCACAAAACTTCAGCTTTTCGACTTTATCTTCACCAAGCAGATTTTGTTTCCCTAATTCAACCAGACCCCTTTCACTGACATGGCCCAATCTCATGTGCCAAATTTCTGTCTTCGACAAAGGTTTCGTGGATGCAACATTTGTCGAACCACTTACAACTTCAGCCTCAAGGGTATACAAGCCTTGTTTCTTCACGCCTCTCAAGACTTCCTTCGACCCTTTCATGACTCTCAGGATACTTTTCTCTCCTTGAAACACATATCCTTTCTTGTCGAATTCACCAAGAGAAATCAAATTTCTCTTCAAATCAGGTACATACCTGACTTCAGTCAACAATCTTATTGACTCATCATGGAGCTTGAATCTCACAGATCCAACGCCTGCAATCTTGCAAGCTTTGTTGTTTCCCAGCAATACAGATCCACCATCTTGATCACATAATTCCTCGAACAAGTCTTTGTTTGGAGTCATGTGCCAAGTGCATCCAGAATCCATAATCCACTCCTTCGACGAGTTGTTGCTTGAAACCACAAGAACATCAGATGATTCGAAATCATCTTGGACAATAGTTGCATTCCCATTATCCTTACCTCCATGATCTTTCAGGCGTTCAGGGCACACCTTTCTTGTGTGACCTACTTTCTTACAGTGATAGCATCTAATACCAGATGCGTCACCACTATAAGACTTCGACTGATTTTTACCTTTCCTCTTGTCGAATTTTCCTTTAACAGCCAAACCTTCACCAACCGTCGAAGGTTTATGCTCCTTACGTTCGTTCAAGTCCTTAGAGTACAAGGCTGATTGAACTTCTTCAAAGGTCAGGGACTCTCTTCCATACAAGAGGGTTTCTTTGAAGTGAGCATGTGATCTGGGCAAAGCGCACAACAATAACAGCGCTTGATCTTCATCATCAATCTTTACATCAATATTTTCAAGATCAAGAATCAGTTTGTTGAACATATCCAACTGCTCAGCCAACACTTTGTCTTCAATCATCTTGAATGAATACAAAGCTTGCTTCAGGTAGAGTCGATTTACCAGAGATTTGGTCATATACAAACTTTCAAGTTTCACCCATAACCCTGATGCCGTCGTCTCCTTTGATACCTGTCGAAGAACCTTATCACCAAGGCTCAACAAAATTGCGCTGTGTGCTTTCTCGATCATGGCCGTCTTCTCTCTTTCTGTTAACGCAACGTCCATCGCCGTCGCTCCCTTCAACGCTTCCAAACAACCCTGCTGAACCAGTAGGGCTTTCATCTTTAAGCGCCATAGACCGAAATCATTCACTCCGGTGAATTTTTCAATCTCATACTTTGTTGAAGGCATCTTCTCCACGCTCACCGCACCAATTTGTTGTGAATTCAATGCCAATAACAAAGTATAGAATTAGGGAGGAATAAGGAACAAGGAAGAAGAAGAACACAAGAATTGGTTATAACTGTTATTCTTTACTTTCTCTTAGGAAACAAGATTACAAGTTTACAAGAATAACAAATAACCCTCTCACCCTAAATTAGGATTTGCTGTATGTTGCAATGATGAGAGACTAGTATGCTATTTATAATAAAACCTAACATACTAACTAATGGGCTTTTTCCACAGGGCCCATTATACAAGCTAACTTAATAAACAAGCTAACTTAACAAATTAGGGTTTAAACACTAAAACCTAATTTAACAAGCATTTTCGACAAATACATGCTATACCCTTCTTCGACTACAGCATGTACTTCGATCATACTAGAGTTTGATCCAAAATCCCACAGACATCAATAATTTCAAAAAATAAAATAATAAAATATAATTACATATATCATTATCCGACACCAAAATACACTTATATGAATGAAATCTTGAAGTTACATTACATGGATACGTATTGACTACTTTTCTCGATCTACCTCTAGTCCAATTCATCTAAGCTTCAAGTCTAGGTTAATTCGTCCACCCATATTATTTTTCAATTGTATCACCAATTCTCTAGAAAACATTATAATCAACCCACAAAATCATGGATCATGTGCCCTCCATATTGATGATGTCTAAGCTCTACCTCCTGCTGCTGCAAATGTTGCTGTTGTACACTTTCAACGCCATGTCTAAGACCCAAAGTTAATGACACGGATCCATGTTGATACGGCAAAAAACCCATATTCATGTTTGGTGTAATCTCATTTTCCATTTTGGATCTCTTCTCTTGAATATTATTATTCCATTGCTCTTCATTTGTAATTACCTTTTCAACATTGTGAATGCCCGAAGATGATGACCCCATTTCCAAACACTGAAATTTCCTTTCATGTGTTCCAACTCTGCATGGTTCGTTTTTGTTATTGTTCTGATTCTGAGCTTCTGCTGTGCCTTTTGACTCAAGCATGTGTATTTCCTCAACCATTGGTTTCCATACACGAACTCGGGCATTTATGAACCAATTTGATACCTACATGACATTGATATTCCAGAAGTAATGATAAATATTCACATCAAGTTTCGAGAATGAAACAAATTTTACAAAAACAATTCAAGTAACGATTATTGGTTTAAGAGAAGTAGATCCCTACCTGGTTTCTTGATAGACCTGTTTGTGTTGCCAACATGTGTTTATCTGTATCTGTAGGGTACCTAAAATGATATTTAACAGCAAAACAAATATCATCATTTAATCATTTTATCTATGAAACACTAAAATAGACACTAACACGAGACGCTATTTTGATAAAATGAAATGATGAAATACTCCAAACACAAACTCAAATGATGAAACCACCATCCACCATTCGTCTACCCAAGACACTAGAACGTCTGTCTAGTGTCCAACATGTGTCAGTATCAGACATCAACAAATATCAGATACTGACAAGACACTAGACACGTGCTCATCTTGTTTTCCAGAAAACAAAATATTTATCATCAAACTTTGACAGAGACAGAGACATACGGATGAAGAAAATGCTCAAACAACCAAGCTTTAAGGATGGCCACTGAGCGTTCAGGTAAGCCTCTCTGGGGTCTCCAAACATGTTGTTGAGGTTCAACAAAGTCAATATTAGTGTTCTTGTGTAAGCTATTATTCATGAACCTTAGCCTTGTCATATTATTACTGTCAATTTTAGTACTGCTAGTACTACATGTGGTGGTTGGTAGTATTGAAAAATCCTCTCCCAATACTTGACATGTATGCTTGAGTTGATCTGTGATAGCATTTTTAAGGCATCTGAAGTGTTTTGATAGTGACTTGAGAACCATTGAAATGTATGGTGTAGCTGAACTTAGACCTGCTACTGACTCAAATGATGAAACCACCATTTGCATTTGTTGATGATATTGCTTGTATCTTCTTATAACCTATATACCAAAATGCAACATTAATGTCAATATCATTTTTAAATACCCATATTTAGTATACTCGATACAAGGACACTTTGAAACCAATAACTAAATTTTGTTTGAACAAATGTAGAACACAATGACACAGACATTGACACTTGATGTGTGTCGTTGGTCCGAGCCGTTTTTGAAGGCGTGCAAGATGTGTTATTGCACTGGGCCTAAAATTTGACTAGGTTAAACTATGACAAAATAGAGTCTCTATTTGTTTTGCCATAGTTAAACCATGGTTAAATTATATATGACCTCTGAAAACTTAAGACGGTCCTAAATGAAATTGTGGAATATAATCATATGTGTCATTATTCTATTATTGTCGAATACCGTATTGAGAAGCAAGTGACCTCATGTTTACGACGTATTGTCCCGTTTCGGATTTTCGACAAATCTTCTGAGTTTTCCCTTTGTAAAAGATGTTTTGTTGAGTTGAGGAGCGTGGGTGTTTTACATAAACTACCCTTAATCTCAATTCCCAATCAAGACGAGTCTTTTTGGTACACCAGAACACTAGTAATGCATTAAACAATAAAACTTTATTCTAACAAATCTTCAACTACATCTAACACATAAACACCGAACAAGCACGAGATTTTTTATATTTTTAAGTTTAATATCGTGACCAATTAATCTAAGAGGATCATTCCTACCGTCCACTTACGTGGCCTTATTTAAAGCCAGAGCTAAGCTCTTTATGGACAGACTAAACACGAGAATTGTTAGCACCTAACGGGATTTGAACCCGAAATTTTGTGAGGAGCACACTCTCACCCAAACCTTCACCAACAAACCAACTTCTGGGAGTTAGTCAAGCACTAGATCGTAAGTAGGATCGGTTGGATTGTGAAAGATCATAAACTCGGATCGTTACCACGTCACATAAGACTTTACCAAAATGAAAAATGGTAATTTCATGTATATTTGTACACACATACACAAAAACATGAAAATTTTAATTCGGGCCCAAAACAAAAGCCCAACACGTTTTCTTTTAAGATCTTGCTTCAAAAAGCTCAATCTTAACCACGTTGACGACAAAAACGATCATTATCTAATCGTAGCACTCTCGAGCATCATTGACTCATGAGATCTTACGATCCCGCCCTCGATCTTAACTACACTGCAAGACACACCTTCCATCAGAATGCAAAGAATAAATACTGAAAAAACTGTTGAAGACAAAAAGTAGCGTTCTTATTCCATCAGGTAATATATTGATTAATACAAAAAGCAATTTATGCTTTTTGCACAGAAGGTCTAATTTTATAAAGGAACTTTTTTCAATTATTTGCTTTTTTTCTCTGTTTCACTTTTTTCTCTCCCTATGATTTATGTTCTTTCTATTCATCATAGATTTATACCATTTATCTCATGGTGAATAAGAAAGTTCTTCAAACAACAACAGAAAAAGTTATGTAATACAGTGAAAAATTTAAAGTTATTGTAACCATGCATTCTAAGCAACACTAAACAATGATGAAATACTTTATACTGTTATAACAACCACAATTACTATATTAAGGTAAAAATATAAATATGTTTTGGATTAGCTAGAAGACAAAATAAACCAGGTAGGGTATTCTCTCAAACTCTTCCATAGAGTTCTGAGCAAAGTACTCTTAGAAAATGGATTGTTATCCAAATGCACTGTTTTTGCTTGGATTTTGGACCAATAAAATTATTTATAAATAACTATACAAGATATCAATCACTGTTTCTCAACTTTTTAGGGACAAAGATTGAGTTTTGCTCATTTCATTCTTTTGTATTGCATTAAACAACTGTCATTTAAACCTAGCCACATATTGCACTGCACAATTGCAATTGCCACTGCCACTTACAATACAAAGGTTTTATATTTATAGCTATTTGATTATGCCTATGAATCACGGACACCTATATAGAAATACGTCTCGCAGTGTCTGACATTTTTATGACGTATGTATGATATATAACATGTGTCATAAAAAATCAAAGAAATATAAAAAAAGTTATGTGTCTTCAAAAAATTAAGTTTTTACTTTGAGAGGGATGATTTGAGAAAACACAATTGATAAAATATAATAATACAGTCAACAAAAATACAGCCAACATTCATAGGAAAATCAAGCATATGATTAGAGAAGATTTATAACTTCTAAATTTAAAATTGATTTTTACTCTTTAATTTATTATTCAACCAGTAGAATGAATTTTATATAGTTAATTTATTTAAAATTAATTTTTATGACAAATCATGTGAAAGGTAAGATATCTAGACCCTAGGCAAACCCTACACAAACATAAAATAGAATAAAGAGAAAACAAAATAGGGAAGATTCCCATCTAGCACTTCAATCAATCCCATTAAAAGCATAAATATAACTCCACAGTGATTCTAAATTAGGGAACTACAATTAACTACTGTTTGAGAAAAATAATACATTAACAAAAATTATTAAAATGAAAACAGTTATACTTAACACATAGAAACATATCCTGTTAATTAATAATATTTTATACTAATTTTAAATAAAATATATTTTTTTCACACTCTGAATTATAAAAGAATTAAATCTTATTAATTTAGAGTTCGTGAATTTGGCAGGAGCTCTTTTGTTATTGGATCATATTTACTTAATTTTTAATAAAATATTTTGAATGTGTCTGTTTCAAATTATCAAATTAGATTTTTTTAAATCATATTCTTTGAATTTATATTTCTTAGAATAATATTCTAACTTATATGTTTGGATAAAAATAAACTTTCTTAAAAATATTTACAAATTATTTAATTTAAGAATTATAAAAAATAAAAATAGCAATAATTTGTGAGTAGAAGTGAGAATTTAGTAGTAATTGAATTTATTTTCATAGAAATGTTAGATTCCCGTTCTTTAATCATCAGAATAAATAAAATCATATAAAAATAAAATTTCTAAAAATAAAATATAAATTAGAATAATTTTTTTAAACTTAAATCAAACATACATGAAAATGTTGCATTCCGAATATTTTTTACAATCTAAAAACAAAATTTATCTAAGAAACTAGTATATTCAAAAGTAGTTTAGTTAATGATATTCAAAAGTAGTTTTTATTATATTCAAAAGTAGCTTACTTAATTAACTTCTTTTGTTGAAAATGAATGTATACATGTTTAACATATATAGATAAATAATTTGTTAATAAATAATATTCTAAACTAGTTTTGTGATAAATGACCAAGCCTTCTAAAAGAAACTAACTTGTTAATGATATTCAAGTAGTTTCTTAAAAGCATTATTCAACAAATTTCCTTTGTTGAAAAAACGTTTTATTTATTTTACTTTTCTAATATTATATATCACTAATAGGTGGAATAGATAGATCGACATGAATCCACTATCTTTGTCTACAATAAATTTAAACTGAAACTATTTTAGAAATCTAATTAGATACAAAAATAATAAGACTATAGTATTTTAGTATTAGATTTAGATTTAGAATTTAGTATATTATTATATTAGATTTAGTATTTTAGACTAAATTATAATTTTATTCTTTTGTATTAAATTAAGTTCATGGATCACATTAACATTTTTTGTATTTTAGTATTACAATTTATTATATTTTTATAAATCAAAATTGAAATATAATAATAAATAGTCAAACTAAAAAAAAAATTGAAATATAATAATCAAAATTTTGATTATAACATACTACACTTTGGTCTTTAAATATCTAATCAACACGTTCTATTCTCACACCTAATCATAGACATTTCTTTCCCCATATAAATTAATAAATGAGAACCAAAAATTCAAAACAAAAGAAGAAGAATGAAAAGTTCTATGGAAAAAACATTGATTACAAATTAACAACGCAAAATTTAGAACTTATTTGTAGAAAATTAACAGCATGTGTTCACAAAATACACGACACACAAGATAATGCAAATTTTGACTATCCTAATTCTGAAAACATGAGTTCAACTTTTCAACAGCTAAGAACAATACATTTAGAATTTTTTATATATTAGAACAGTAAATCCCTGCAGACATTAATTAACTGGGACAAAAACATAAAAAAGACACAAGTCTCAGCAAGAAAACAAAAACATAGTACATAAATAAAAACAGGCTAAAATATAATAAGGGTTACATGAACAGTTCAGAAAACCTACCTCTTCTTGCATGAACAGTAGTTGAGCCTTATTCTTTTGGCACTCTGGTCGAGAACTAGAAGAAGAAGAAAGACAAAAGTTATTCCCAACTCCTCCTCCATCAGCAACAACAAGAGCACTATTCTCTTTCTCTTTTGAACCACCTGAACTACTACTACCTTTTCCAGTTTCATGATCTTCAACATTAACACTAACATCTCGAGAAACCCATTTTGGAACATTGTCAAATGATTTTGCAATAGTTACACCAGATTTACAACAACATTCCTCTAACAACTCTTGACAAGGTTTTAAAAACCTTGAACTTTTCAATATTGTTGCGTATCCAGTAAAGGGTCCAAGAGGACCAACGTTCCTAAAACCGGTAGTTGTAGTAGTAGGGCTAGTGTTTGAAGAAATTCCCATTGGTTCTGCTTGATGAATCGATTTCGCAACGTTTAAGAAAGATCCTTGTTCGAAAGTTGAAGCAGGAGGTGAAGGTTTAGACTGTGAAGAAGAATTTGATGAAAGTGACAAAGATAACCCTTGTGGATTATTACAATCATTAAAGAAAGAACCCATGTTGTTGTTGTTGTCGAGAGTAACAACACCTCTACTTGTCCACAAATCACCTTGGTTTTCATGGAACACATTATGACTACTATTCACACCTCCCCAAACACCATGATGCATTAAAGAAGCACTTTGAGGACTAATAGAATTTGAAGACTTGAAAATATCACCATGGTTATGGTTAAGCTCAGAAGGCAAAAAAACATTGTGATTTGCTTCATTTGCATAATAATAACTCAATCTATTATTATTGTTACTGTTACTCGCTTCACCTAGCTCCTGATAATACTCCAAGGGGCTTCTGTGTAACGGATTCGACGGTGATGAAAAACTGTTCATCATTTGATCAGATGAATAAATACCAACTTCATCAGCTTCAAGCATATTGTTGTTGTTGTTGGAATTTCTTACTTGATGATGAATATCCATGTTGAAACCTTGTTGTGGTTGTTGTTGGTGTAATGATAATAATAACTCTTCTATGTTGCTGTTGTTGTTAGGAAACTCTTGATTCTGGATCCTTAGTTTGTCTCGCCTAATTTGTTGTGCAACATGCAATTGTTCAGGCCTCATTTCATATGAGATTTGAAACACAAACACCGAATGAATTAACTGACATTAAAATACAATAAAAAATAAGTAATATTATTATTAATATAATTACACATCAACAACAACAACAAATAATATAATAATAATAACAATAATAACAATAACAAACAAAACAAAAACAAAAACAAATTAAGAAAACAAACTACCTGTTTTTATTTTTTGTCTCAACTTTTCATGCTTTCTTTCTAGCTTTATAATTTTTGTGTGACCAAACTGCAGTATAGGCTTTACAGTGCAACTTCCTTCAACTCAAACAAAACAAGAGAGTTAGGTTAGAAACAACTAGCAAAAGTAAACCCTAGGTAGGTCTTGATTTCAACTACAAGAACTCAAATGGATCTACAAAGTGAAAGTGAAGGCTCTTGATTGAAGATGATATGGAAAAGAAGAAGATGGAAGAGAAAAGTGAAGATTGTTGAGGATAGAAAGATAGAGGAAACACAAGGTGTGTGTGAAAGAAAAACAATGATTGCGAAAAAGATTTTTGATCCGTTAGCTTTCACGTCTAAATTAACGTCAAGTCACATTTTATTTTTTATGTGGTTAAATTAAAATTACTCTTTGTTGGAATATTGAGGAAATGTGTGACGTTGTTGTGAGTGGTGAGTGGGGTGAAACTCAACTCACTCAACTCCAACATTATTTGTGGACCCTTTTTGTTGTTCTCTTTTTCACAGTTTTATTATCTGTATTGGTTCCTTACTTTTGCTACTTTTAATTAACTTCTCATCTCATGTATCGATTCTGTCATTTAATTGTTTTCTTTGTGTACGATATCATGTTTCGTACACTCGACCTCTACATATTTAGTGTAATCTTACGGGGCTCAATTGTGTCTTATCTATGTGGTGTAGTCATGTATTTTAAAATGTTTTACTATATGTCGTTTTCCATATTAGTGAGACACTGAGACAAGAGAAATGTTCTTACATCATTCTAACACATTGAGATAGAAAAACAAAATAAAGAGAGGTGCGCCAACCGAAGGAATCAGACCAAAAATTTTAGGATGGTCACTAACATAAAATAAAAATATTATAAAAATATAGTATAATATATAAAATATTTAAATTCTAATTACATGAATATCGTGTATATCGTGATAAATCTATTTCATGTAGTCATTACACTAATAAAATATTGACATTTTTAAATAGAAATTGGGGACGAAATAAATTTCGTCTTAAATGATATTAAGTTTTTAGATGGATTTCAATTCTTAGAGATTTTGAGACAAATTTGAGACGAATTATATAATTATTGTTTATTTTACTATATTTTAAAAAAATTATTCTAAAATCGTGTGATATATTGAGTCGAGTTTGAGACAAATTTCAATTATATACCTTTAAGATAGATTTTAAAAAAATACATAATTTTTAATTATTTTATTATTTATTTGAAATTCCGTCTCAAATTTGTGTAAAATATTAAAACGGGTTTTAGACGGAATTCCATTGAATATATAGACTTTGAGATGAATTTTAGACATAATGCAAAATTGAGACAAATGTTAATTTTGTAAATAATCATTTGAGATATATTTTAAATATAATACACAATTACTATTATTATTTACAATAATTTTTCTTAAAAACATATTGTAAATAATTAAGAATATCAATAATAAATTAAATAATTAATTAAGTAATAATTAAGAATGATGATAATAATTAGTTAAATTTTGATACGTAGAGTGAAGTTGTAGCTTATAGAATGAAATATAGATATAAAGTTAAATAATTGAATGAGAATGTACTGTGTGGTGTGAGACCATGACAACTAATTAGAATTGAAAGAACATCTCAATGTTTATTATGACAATGTTTATTTTTAATTTATCACTTATGAAAAGTTAATGAACATATTTTTTAGATTGTAATATCTAATAGAAAATATATACGATATATGAGGCTATAAATTTTATTTTAAAAAAGAATAATGGGGTGGCCGTGACCTTCTTTTGCCACTCTGTGTCTCCGCCACTAGGTGTGCTAGTAATGGAATAGACGATGTGATAAGAAAAGGATAAAAATAAATAAATAAAGTGTTGAATGTTTATTGGAAAATAAAAATTGTTTAAATATAATTTTTTTTGAAGAATGTAAGAATGTAAATTGTGTTATTCAGAACTAGAAATAATCCCTCAAACGATGAGGTGGTGCTTTGCTATAGTATTGTTTCGGTGTGGAGGAGAGGGGGTTAAAGGTTAACAAACACTCAAATTAATGAGAGAATCACTAGTAATGTTTGAGTGAAAATTGATTTTTTTTAAACTTGAGAGTGACATGTTTTATCTCTTAAATAGTGGGAGTAGTCAAAACAATATGCAAGAAGTATGACACGTGATGCAGACAATCATTTGTTTGATCTAGACGGTAGAGTTGTCTACTTTAGGTGAAAATAGGAAACAATTGTTCCTTGTGTTTGCTTCCTTCACTTTGCCTCTAAACCTTTCTCTTTAGGCCTTTTGAGCGGCATAGAACAATTGTCCCACAAACCTATATCCCTACTTTGCAAGATGAGGGTTTGTCATATGTCATATCCCAAATTTGTCATACCCCTTTATAAGGATCATCTGGCTTATGCATCTCGTAATCATCATGTACACACCTTCCATTAGGTCATTTAACTCATCATGCATCATTAATCAATAAACTTAGCATAGGATCAAAGATATTGAGGAATTAGGATTTATCTATGCTTTAAGGCTTTCACTTCACTCAAGCTCCCCTTGTATTCACCGTATTTTCTTTCACATGTGTAACACGGTGGGAGAACTGACTTTAGTGTTTTTGCATTTTATCGCAATTGTTGCGGTTAGCAAGAGTCACCGCCGAATTTTCTTTTATCCAAAAGGAAAGGCTGAAAAGAACAGGAAAGACCTTTAGAGATGATTTCTTGAGTTCGAGGGGTAGATTATGAAAAAGGAAGGTATTAGCACCATTTTCATCCGTAGTTATCTACGGGCTCTTAGTTGCTTGCTAGATCACTTGCTTTTGTTTGAATGTGTGCTTGTGGTGTGGGTTTTGAAAGTATTTTGAAAATATCTTTGTAATGGTTCTCGTTTCTATAAGAACGCGTACAAAGTGTTTGTTTCAAAAATAGTTCAAAGAGGTGTTTGTGGAATGTGTTTTTGAAAAGTGATTTTGAAAATGTGTCTTCTTTGTAATGGCTCTCGTTTCTATAAAAACGCGTACAAAGTTTTTGTCTTTAAAAAAATGTTTCAAAGTGAAAGTGTTGATGTATAAAAATGTTTTTGTTGTGAGCAAACGAGCAACTAGGAGCAAATCTACCTACTCAAAAGGTCTTATATGTTCTTTTCATCCTCCTTTAGATGTTGCCATCTCACCATTGTTTTGGTAAGAAGCCCCATCGTTGGATGTGAAGGGACAGGTGCGGGACATTTGTATAGTCATAGAAGACAACCTATGGGACGTTTTAGCAATGTCATTTAGGGACTAGATCGTTTACCGAAGGCAACATTGAGGGTCATCGAGGGACTGCGATCTTTTATCGATGGTCTTTGCTAAAACACCCATATTCGAGGGACATGACTATTTTCCGAAAGGCAACAAAGTGGAATTACCCTAAAGGTGCTAGTGTGCAAGTGTGTTTGATTTACATGCATTTAGTCTTGATTAGGATTATCTATTTGTCGATTTCATGTCTTACCATATACACCCTAATTACTAGCAATATATGAAAACAATAAGTGCGGAAAAGTAAAGTCATACGCTATTACATCATTAAGGAGATGGGGTGTACAAATTTATAAATGGGGATTACAAGAAATTAAAGTCCTAGTTATCTATTACAACCATATTGAAATAATGTAAAAGAAATGTAAAATGAACTTGTTTTGTTTTTGTTAAGAAAAGAGATAAGTTTGCTTAAGGAAATATTTTGATCTTTTGGTTTTAAAAGAGATAAAACAAAGTATGTGATTTCAAAAAATAATTTTTTTGATGTTTTTATTATTAAAGATAAAATAAAAATAGTAAGAGAAAAAGGGATCAGAATCAGAGCGTGGCTGAAAGGGACGGAAATAAAGGGTAGAAACTCTGACTCTGATGCGCTATAAAAATTAGAAATAACATGTTAGCAGAAAAGGGGAAGGTCAGAAGTTCTGGGTCTGGGTACACCAAGTTATGAGGTTGCTGGGAACAAAGGAAAACCTAGAAGTTTTGATTGCTGAGGGAGTCTAGGAACTCTGGTACGATTGGGAATCTAGAAGTTCTAATGTCACTGGCAAATCAGAAGTTCTGGCTATTTGAGAGAGTGAGGTGGTAATGTTGTTGGGTAAGGTTGCCTAGAAGTTATGATTTAGGAATATTGTCTGACAGATAAATGGGTGAAAAGGTCACTAAATAAACCTAAAAAAATATGCTTATGGGCTAGAACCCAGAATCCTTAGCACTAATGTCTTATGCGCACATACTGTCTACTATTGGGGTGGCTGTTCATCCATTAGTAGAAGCAAAAGCATAAATATATATTACAAAGTAAACTCTGATGATAAATTCCATCTCTTTCTTCATGCTAATTATAACATCTGCAACTTAGTCATTTCTCAACAAAACAGAAAACACAAACATGGAAATTATGGCAGGTTTCCATCATGGTTGCAGAAACATAAAAAAATGTCAAGACTGTAAATCAGAAACAAGTATGTATCTGCTAATCCTAGTTTCCTTAAGAAGTTCTGAACTGATATTCTCCCTACTTAGGCAGAAAATACATGAAATCTATGAATTTGTACAACATCAGAATCAAGGTGTCTACATTGTATTCTGAACATGCAAGTCTAATAATGCTTAAGTGATATGATGAGAGTCAACAGAAACTTACCTTGCAGTTGGAAAATGTTCTGACTGCTCGTAATTTTATGATCAGCCTCCTCACGTGCTCAGCAAGTTAGAACAATCTTTAACTTGAGCTATGAGTGGCTGGAAAATCCGTATATCAGAAGCTGTATGGATAATTTGGTCAAGAAACACTTGAGAGAAAAAAATAGAGTTTGAATGCAGGAATTAAAAGCTAGCAGGTTTTTGTATTCTTGGAATTTTAGCAGGGTTTCAAGGCTTTTTCTTTTCCAATTTTTTTCCGACCCCTTTACAGTTGCAAATGGATTTCAATTTATAGGCAAAGATTTAGTAGCTTGGAGAGGTCAAGGGTACAACCATCATGCTAGGGCGCTGACTTGTTCTTGAAGCAAGTTAAATAAGTATGGTGGTTAGCAGCTTTTAGCCGTGCCTAAGCTGGATTTGTAAGCATGAATTAAGGAAAAGTATCCTCAAAAGCAAAAGCAAAGCATGGGCCCAGCTTACTCTTGTACAAAAGTTTACTTTTTCAAGGACAACAATGTACTTCTAAGCCACACATGGGGAAATCCTGTGGATAAAAACTCAAAAGTGGTTGTGAGCATTAAATGATGATGAGATTTATCAAACCAGAAATCCTGCAATATGAGATTATGCATCATAGCTTAATTTTGGGCCAGAAGTTCAGCATCAGCACAACTTAGAACAAACATCCAACTTCTGATCCTTGATTCTCTTTGCTCCAGCATGTTCTTAGTGAGTTCTCAAACTTTCCAGAAAGCTTATAACATGCTTTGTAAGCCTTCTTAAAGCATGCTTGGAATATTTTCTTTGAGTATCGGGAAATCTTGCTAGCTGGATTGATAGCGACTAAGGGCGAAGGTGGAAATGCATGAAATGCAAATGTACGAATGTATAAAAATGCATGGGTATGCAAAAAAAATTTCTTTTTGGCTTTTGAGAGTATGCGAAAATATTTTCATGGAGATGTAATGCAATGTGAGATTACAACAAAGATAAACCTAAGGACACCCTACACGGGTTTTAGGGATATATATATATATATATATATATATATATATATATATATATATATATATATATATATATATATATATATATATATATATATATATATATATATATATATATATATATATATATATATATATATATATATATATATATATATATATATATATATATAATTGTGAAACCCCTACAAGCTAGGGATTATTATACACCAAAGGAAACCCCTACAAACTAGAGATTAAGACAGACAAAAGATAACCCCTACATGCTATGGATTATGATAAGCCAATGGACAATTGATATGATGGTTTGACTGAGGGAATAACATGGGAGAAAGCACGTAGTGACCAGTCAACGGTCACCAGATCCCATTGCCTGATATAGGCCACATGGCATGCATTAGCCAGGACGTCCTTCGTGGGACAGTTTCATATGGAGAACAAGATCATACAAAGGTTCTAATGACAATGATGGGCCAAAGGGGGATCCCTACGGGCTAGGGAAAGTAACAGACACATAGAAGTCCCTACGGGCTATAACATACTTAAGGGAATCCCAATGGACCTAAGATTTGTAATTGAAAAACTAAAACCCTTATGGGTTTAGGGTAGTGAATACCCAATACGGGTTTAGGGTATATGAATACCCTATACCGGTTTTGGGATAGATTTAGAGATGAGGATACCCTTACGGGTTAAGAGGATATGGTGTTGATAGAATAACCTATAGAAGAGTTTCCGTAAAGGTTATAAGTTTTTCTACCATTTCCCATAAGGTGACTTCCTTAATGGAATCATAGATTACACTAGAGGGAACGACACAAGGGCCTTCCTTAAGCGGAGCCTCTTTGTAAACCAAAACTTTCATCTCTAAGGTTGTAAAAGGTCTCACCATGAGATTTGAATTTAAAGGTTATACAAAAAGTCATAGGTTTTATTCCAAGGCCCTACCACCCAAGAGGATACCTCTTCAGACATATTTCTTTTTTTTGAATTCCACCGACTCTAGGCGAAGTCATCATAAAAACTCATAGAGATGATATATCCTCTTGGCCAATAGACGAACCTTCTTTCTAAGGTTTTTGAAAATATATTTTTTAAATAAAATCCCGCCACAACATGATAAAAATGTAACAATAATAAACAAAAGTAAATAAATTAAAATAAATAAATAAAATAAATAAACAAAGCAAATATTGAAAACACCGAAAAACCAAACAGAAACCCTAAACCTAAAAGGGAAGATTTTAAACCTTAAAGTTGAGTCCCCAACAGAGTCTCCAACTGTAATAACCGGTTTAAAAATAAGAGTTGCCACCATTATTTTTTATCCTAGGGAAGAGAATATAACAGATAACCCTAACTTGGTCAGAGTTTCTAAGTTGTTGACTCGTTTTAGACGAAGGAAAGGTGTTAGGCACTCTTATCTATCTTGTTCACAAGGATACTAGGGTTTAGATTTATAATTTAAGAAATAGGGTTTTAATTTTTATTAGGGGAACTCGCCACGATTTTAGCCGTATGCCTACGTATCCTCTTATGAGGAGTCATAGTCCCAATTCGTAGTTCGTAGTGTTGGTTGTTGTTTCATATAGGATTACGTAGAATTGATTTTGAATTATCCTTGAACCTTGTCTGGTTTGTAATTTGAGTGATCATAGATGCAATTCATAGTTAATTTTGAAAATAATTCTCCCTAATCCTTTTTCGAAAATAATCTTGCAATTTTGTTATGTTAGTAGAAAAATGTTTGATCGTTTGTTAGCTATTTTTAGTGTTTAACTGATAACGAGTATGGTAGAACATATAGTGGAGGAGTCTAATAAAGTCTCCTTATCACGTGGTCAGATATTGGCCACGTATTGCTCGTCATGAAGGATGTAAAGGGAGTCTAATGTAATCTTCCTCATCACGTGGCTAGATATTGATCACTTGTCGTTTGCATATAGAGTATTTGATTAATCGCGTGGATTTAAATATCTTCGTGAACTGTTGAATTAATTTTATTTGAGAAATATTTAAATTAATTATATAAAAAGAAGTTTAGAATTAACTTGATTTATACTAAAAAGGAACAAACAATATTTTAGAATTAATTAAGATTATAAAAATTGTTAAGCTAGTAAAAATAAATAAACTAACTAATTTCGATTAATTAAATTATTTAAGCAATAAAAAAAGTTAAGCTCAAACCAAAAGAAGGTGAGAAATTGAATCAGGATGTACACATGAAAAGGCTGGACTGAAGGCCCAATTACTCATCACCAACTCTAGCCATAATATTAAAACTTAAGATAACTTAACTCTAATTTAGATTAATACACATGAGCTATTATTATGTGGTGTTGGCTTGGCTTTTGGTTATGAAACATGGTTATGAAAGTTTTTACAAGATTCCTAGTTTCCAGACTATTGGCATGAGATGGCCATCGATAAAAATGGTGGTGGATTATGAATTAAAAAAATGATATGGAAGGTGAAGTTTGAATGGTTTTTGAAGTGGTGATGAAGGTTTTTGCGAAAAGTGGTGAGGATGGACCTTTTGTCCGTGAATGTGTGGTTTTTGTGTAATATGAATTGGCCTCCCCTTTGTTGATAAAATATAATCTCTTTATATAGCATGAAAAAAATTAGGTTAAAAATTAATTAAAGAAATAAAGTTAAAATTTGAAATTAATCAATGATAATTATAATTTAAAAATAAATTTGATTTAATTTTTAAAATTTAACTATTTTGATCAATCTCATAAAAACTATCCTAAAATAAAATGGAACAAAATCAATAAAAATGCAAAAACAAAAAATTCAATTTTTAAAAATCAATAAATATGAAAAAAATATTTAAATAATAAAAAAAAGTGAAGTTTTGTGATTTTTGAATATAATTTAAAATGGAAATAAAATTAGTAACTATTAAAAAAAAAGTTAAAAGTGCAACATGAGAGATTTGAACCTCTGACTTTAGTACCTCCTTATCAATTATGCTATCTCATTTATTCGAGATAAAAAGGCACTTGAAAGCATATGAAGGGTGGACAAATATTTGCAATTTAAGAAATACAAATAATTTAAAATAAACTATTATATATTTTAAAATAAGCAAAAAATAGATTAATGTTAAAACTACATGTTAGTTTAAACCAATTTTTTTATTAAAACCCAAGTTTGAAAATAATTTAACTGTAGAAAATAAGGCGGACAAATTTGGGGTATTATGACAAGATTTACCATATCTGATAGTCACTCTATTATAGATATAACAGGCATTGTTCATAGTTTCAGCCCAAAAATGATAAGGAAGTTTTTTTGTATGAAGCATGACTGTTGCACATTCTTGAACAGTCCTATTCTTGCACTCCACCACCTCATTCTGTTGAGGAGTAATGGGTGAGGAGAACTCGTGACTAATCCCTTCAGAGGTGCATAATTCCTCAAACTTGTTGTTTTCAAATTCTCTCCCATGGTCACTTCGAATTCTGACTATACCACAATCTTTCTCTCTTTGGATCCTTTGGCATAATTTTTTAAAAACTTCAAACATTTCAGAATCCTCTTTTATGAACCTCACCCAGGTGAACCTTGAGAAGTCGTCAACAACAACATATGCATACCTTTTTCCTCCTAGACTTTTAACCTGCATAGGTCCTGTTGGCTGAAGATTTTGATATTGTGATTCGAAATGAAATGATTGGGCTTTGTTTGAATAAAGCAAGTTTTATGGTTTGGAATGGAAGAGAATGTTTTTTCGAATGGAAATATTAAATTTCAAGGTTTCGAATGATAGTTGTGGAGTGTAAGTCTAAAGAATTTTCGAAATAATGATGAGATTATATTTATGAAGGTTGTTTTCGAAAATAACCTTTGAAACGAATTCGAAACGAAGGTTCCAAGGCGTTTGAAATTCAAATGTGAGCGGGATATTGGAAATTCAAATACATAAGCGTTGGAGCGTTCGAGGACGCGTGGAGGCTAGAGGGAAGTAATGCTCTGCATGCTTCGAACGTGGCAAATTCTGATAGCAAGACCGTTATGGTCAAAATAGTATAAATAGAGGTCTTAGTGTTAGGATTTCGGGGTGTCATATCTGTTGTACAAATTCAGTAAACATTCAAAATACCGCATGGATAGGGAAACGAATGCTTGAAAGATGTACGTATGATAACACCAATATTTACAATTCAATGAAAACTCTTTATATTTTCCAGTTTTGTCTTTCATTTCCATTTCATTTGTGCTTCAAACATTTTTACGTTCATGCCTTTACATTAAAGCTTTTACATTCAGAGTCATTTATTTCTTTCTGCATTTAAACGCTTTTCTTATGTTCGAATCCTTTAAACATTCAGCAACTTTTACATTCATTTACTTAATCCTGCCATTTACCCAATCTTAAGTCTTTTTACTTTTCTAATGAACATTCCTTATATCATATAGAAATTATCCTTCGAATCATTTAGTGTAGTAATCGAAGTGGATTGGATGTCTTTGAAACACTTTAATTAGATGTCCTAAATATGAATACCAGTTTTACAATTAGATTTAGCCAAACAACTATGTCCCATAGGATCAATCTAGTCGATCCTGCAAGTTACCAGAGAAATTGAATAACAGTAATTAAGTTTATTCGATAGTTTGGAAGACTAGCGGTTGTTTACCAGAAATCACTGTGAACAAATTGGCACGCCCAGTGGGACTCGTTGTTAAGAAAGTCGAAAGTAAAGATTTTTAGGATATAATCTCGCTGTGTAAGTTCTTTTCTGAGTATCAATTTCGCTGTTATATGAACCTTAGAAGTGGTAAAACAACTAATAGTAACCAACCCTTACCCAGAAGAAAACGTAGTAGTAGGATGTCTAATCCAAGCAATCAACAAGGGGAACAAAATTCCCCACATGGAACAGGCACCAATATGTCTATTTCGACAGGGACGTCTAACGCGATCCCTATGAACGCACAGTCTGTTGCATCTTCTACCAGTAGTGTGGCCACAAATGGAGCAAGTGGCACGACAACCAACAGTTCGACCCTAGGAAATACAAGGACCACTGGTTATCCTGCGGGATTTGTCCCACCATCAGGGACACAAACCCATTTCGCCACCCCACCACCAACTAGACCACCCGGTTTCGATGGCAATAGACCCAGAAATCCCTCTTATGGGATGCCAACATCTTTTATGGCGGGTTTGCACAATTCCACATCAAATTCGTCACCATAATTTGGGTCCAGATCTGGGGCCAACCAGTTTATGACAAATACCCAAGGTTCAGTAGGTCATAATACACTGTTTATCTTAATCACAGAAAATCAGATGGCCTTTAGACAATTAATGGATGATAGTAACCATAATATGATAGGAGTGTTAGCGCAGACTATGCAAGAAATCTTTGCCCCAATAGTATAAAATGTAACTGTAACCAACAGAGAAAATGCAGACAACATGAGTCGAATAGCAGATTTTTTCGCTCCGCCAGAAAGGCGTGGGCAGAATCAGGCGTTGGTTCGAGCGAACATACCCATCATAGAACAAATTGTTGATGACCCACCCTATAGACCAGCCAGAGAGGGGGTTAACTTGGGGGAAAGGGCACAAAGACAAGATGCCCCAGTGATTCGAGAGGAACCACAAAGGGGAGTTATAGAACCAGGGGCAAGGGTCGAAAGGTTAGAAGTCACAAAGTTTTGAGAAGAACAACCTAGAGGAGTTGTCATGGTGGGTCGACACCAAGATGCTGATGAAGTCGTTCATAGAATTCGAAATGACAACATCTTGGCAGAAAATAATTTAACCACCATGATAGAAAGGATTATGGCTCAAAACGGTCTCAATACAGGAATTAGAAGGCCAAACTATTCCTCTCCCATAGTAGATTATGTGATGCACACTGATTTACCAAGGGGATATAAGGTCCCTAAATTTACAAAGTTCGCTGGAGACACCAATGAGTCAACAGTCGAACACATAGCCAGGTATCTGACTGAAGCAGGAGACATAGCAAATAATGAGAACCTTAGGATTAAATATTTCCCAAGTTCCCTAACTAAGAACGCTTTCACATGGTTCACCACATTGCCTCCTGGATCCATAGATACTTGGACTCTTTTGGAGAGATTATTTTATGAACAATTCTACATGGGACAATCTAAAATAAGTCTGAAAGAGCTAGCCAGTGTCAAGAGGAAGTTTACTGAACCCATAGATGATTATCTGAATAGGTTCAGACTCTTGAAGTCTAGATGTTTCACAGTAGTTCCTGAACATGAGTTAGTCGAAATGGCTGTTGGTGGCCTAGACTACTCCATTCGAAAGAAATTAGATACACAATACTTGAGGGATATGGCCCAATTAGTGGACAGGGTTCGACAAGTCGAAAGACTAAAGGCCGAGAAAGCCAGGGTTTTTAAAAATAACAAGAAAGAAAGGGTTTCCTATGTCGAAACTGAGGAAGCAGAAGATTACCCTGAATTCGAAGAGGTCGAAATTGATCTCGCTGAATTGAAACAGGCTCCACCTTACTCTTGTAAATTACTAGTTCCCACAAAAGGGAAAGAAATTATTGAAAATGAGAAAAGTGACAAGTTCCCAAAGAAGGGGTATACCTTCGACGTAACAAAATGTGATGAAATTTTTTATTTGCTTGTCAAAGATGGCCAACTAACAGTGCCATCGAATGTCAAATTACCACCTTTAGATCAAAGAAAGAAAAGAGGGTTTTGTAAGTATCACAGTTTCTTAGGCCACAAAACCTCACAATGTTTTCTTTTCAGGGATCTGATTCAAAATGCAATCAAGGATGGTAGATTAAGGTTCGCTGACAAGCCAAAGATGAAAGTGGATGATGACCCTTTAGATGTTGCTGACACCAATTACTCTGAACCTGCATACATTGGAGAGATAAATATGGTTGGAGCAAATGAAGGTGACACTCCATCAGAAGAGGAAAACACTGAAGATGAAAACTACGTGTTAGCTGAAGTCGAAAAGGAAGTTACTGAGGACTTCCATAAGGAACAAGAAGCTTTGATCGAAGCAGTTCCTTTGGTTTCTTCGAAAGAGATCCAGGCTACTGAAGGCCAGGAGAACCAAAAACAAAATTTGACACAGACTACTGAAAGCCTGAGGCGAAAGTTGGAGAAAGTACATATCACACTGCCAGTTCTTCCTCAGAAAGGAATATGGGATACCTTGGGGGAGCCCAGCGGAAAGTTCGATTACATGGTGAAGTATTCCGCCCCAGAAAGCTCAAAGACCCCAATTGAAGACATCAAACCTACAGGATGGGGAGATACTGATATCAAAGGAGAAGATGTGGATGTTAACATGGTAAATATGGAGCAACCTTGTTCCGAAATGAAGGAAATGGAAAGGTACTTAGAGAAAGAAAAATACAAGATGGAAGACAGTTATGATAGGGATGCCAGTCTCAAAGACTACCTTATGTTATGCCACAAAGAGAATGATGTAATGATGTTATGTCCCAGATGCAGCATCATTTGTAATCAGAGAATTGCTGCAGACTTTGAAAAAAGACAAAGGGCACGAACAGGCGTCAACTGGCGCCAGGATAACCAGCTGTTCAGATGCTAACCTAAGGCTGGAGAAAGTCTTTTGGGGTTCTTAGTTCGTTGTCACAAGGGGGAAACCAAATGCCTAGTGTGTCCAAGATGTTCTGCAGTTGTTTACCTGGGTATTTGGTAAACAACCGCTGATCCTCCAAATGGTTACTTATTTGGTTACTCGCAGGATCGATCAGATTGATCCTAGGACATAGGTTGATTTTGAAGTTTTGATTAAATTGGATATTAGTTAAATGACAATAAAATGAAGAGGCTTTAAATAAATTGCATGAAGAAAGGATTTGGTAAAATAAATAAGGCTTTAAATGAAAGGGTTCGACAGGAAAGTAAAGAAGAAAGCAAATAAATTTCTGGGAAAGTAAGCGACTTTGATTAATAAAGTTGGTGTTTCACACATACATTTCTCAACAATTCTTTCTCACACGCTGGGTACTCGAATCTATATGAGTGACTTTGTATAGAATTGTGAACACACGCGAGAAACTACATGACTACTACTATTTATACTAAAACATCCCAAGTAACCATCGGGCAGTTACACTGCTTCGAGATAATTCCACTTGGCACGTTCTCAACGTTCGACACTCCAGATCTTCGCACGTTGCACTTGGTAACCGCTGGAAACCGTTTTCCCTCCAAACGCTTGAATTTCAACTGCTCCACTCTGAACCATCGAACACCTTCGTCGAGAAGCATCTTCGACGAGAAACTCCTTCGACGTCGAAGGCAACTAACTTCTCCCTTGGAAGAAATCTTTTAAGTACCTTGCCATCTTTCGATGGGCATTTCGACGGACCTAGCTAGTCGAAAACATCCTTCAGCTTTAATGGCTGACATTAATAAGACAAGGGTGTCGAATTTAGGAGCCAACAAATTGCCCCCCAAGAATGCCTTATTTCGACTCTGAAAGAAAAAGGCATTCTTTGAAACGCCATTCGACACCTGTCTTTTCACGCTTAGTCACAAATTAAATTGTGCACTTTTTGTTGTCTTCTACCAACCACTGGCAATCCCAAGAAAACCATCATTTATCCGTACCTAAGACGTCACTTCAGTACGGCGTGCAGTGCCAAACGTCATTTCAAAATTTGTCATTATGACAATTCCCAAAAACGAGGACGCACGCTGCGTCTCTCTATTTCTGCAGAAACGACTAAAACAACAGGGGGATGCCACGTGTCCCACTATCTCCTGCAACATTAAATGGTATTTAATGTCCTCGGTTTTGGGGATTTTCCCCCACTACTATAAATAGCAGTCAGTACCCCATTGTGGGACTTTTTACGCCATCTAGCTTTCAGACTTCTCTATTTTCATACAAACTTGTCATCTTTGCAAAAACCTTTCCTCCTTCACTTCGTCTTCAACCTCATCATTAACAATGGCATCTGGTTCCAATGCTCCTAGCACTACCGTACCATCTGGAAACGTCAAACCTAAGGTTTTCGTCACCGCTCCAGTAGTAACTTCTACGGGCCAACGAAGGGTCCCTGAACCCTTGGACATCGCCGTACGTGATGCTTACTCACACCACCTTATGATTCCGGTTGGATATTCCAACCAGATCTTTGCTATGTCTGGCCCCTTGTATCCAAGTATTGCTGAGGCCATGAAGATCAAGAGTTATTTTCCGGTAGTTGAGAGACTCAAACCGGTTGCATGCGCCAAGAAAGATGCAGAGGATAATGAAGACCCTGCTAAAGAGAAAATCGACCTTCGTTTCTTCAACAAAGGTGTTAGGGCTTTCAGGTCTGGCCCTAGCCTTACTCCTGATTACGTTGCTTGGCTGGAAAAGATGGAGAAACGCCAAGCTTCGATCTGGAAAGATATGGGGATTTTCGACCTGGTGATGCTGTCGAAGACAGGTTTGAACTATTCTCCGGAGATGTTGATAGCTTCTCTACTTTTCTGGGACTATTCCCACTTTACTTTCCATCTTCCCTGTGGAATGCTGACTCCTACACTCTTCGATGTGGCCGCTATCACTGGCCTTCGACCCACCGGGGACTACTTCGATCCGGAGGAGATGTCGGAGGATCAAATTGGATTCTCTGCCACCAAACCAACCTATACCACCTTCATCAATCACTACCACGACAGGTCGACAGATGCTGTGTCGGATGTCGAACACATAGCATTTCTAGCCTTATGGCTGACTCGCTTTGTATTTTGCTCGAAGTCCTTACAGGTGACCAAGAAGATGGTCACTCTCGCCACTCAACTCCATCATGGCCAAAATATCTGTTTGGCAGAATTGATTTTGGCTAGCCTCTATGATTCGATTAGTAATGGGGCGACTCTTCTAAAAATTATCGAGAACAGGGCCAGTTTGCTACTTGCTGGACCTTTTTGGCTGCTCCAACTGTGGCTCAATGCCACCTTCGAATCTTTCTTGCCTAAGAAGGTTCAAATAAATGAGCAGGCTCCAGAGATAGCGAACAGACGCGTCGAAGGAACCAGACTGGCTTTGTTGACGCCTATGGAAGATGGACTGGAGCTTCAGCAAACTTTCACCAACTTCGTTCTGATGTTTGCTCGAAGGAAAGAGTTTGTTTCGACTATGGCTCCGTTTGCTCGACGGAAGGTAGGCCCGGCATGGTTCACAAGGCCACATCCAAGGACGTCGAGTGGTCCTCAAGTTGACGAACATACAACAATGTGGGAGGCGTTCCTCACACCAAGGATCATGCCTCTTCGATTCAGGAGCTCTAAGACTCACTTGAGTCTGATTGCATACCAACCAAACCTGGTATCTCGCCAGTTTGGTATTATTCAAACCCTACCTTCTCCAATTTTTCCAAGAGAGAAGTCTATGTTGTACTTCTGCAATGATTACACCGAAGAAGCTGCTACTAAACATATCGGAAGATATGCTGGTCGAACAGTTCTCTCGTTGTTTGACTACCAGCTCAACTTTCTTTGCTCACCATCCTTCGAGGAGTGGTGGAAAAGTTATTACGCTGAGGAGTTTTTTGACGAGAAGGACTTCGTGGATGAGCTTCAGAAATCTTTTGTCCTTGTGTTGGACAAAATAAAGAAATGTAAGTTCATCCTTTCACATTACTTTGTCTTTCTCTTTCGACTGCTAGCCTGTTAACTATTTATTTGATTTCAGTTGTTCGAAAGCCTGTAGCCAAGAAGGCTGCAGAAAGCCAACAGGGAGGAGGCCCCTCAACAAAACCTCCACCGCCGGCGAAGACCACAACCAACCAACAGGGGGAAGGTCCTTCGAAGAAGCCTTCTGTATCGGTAACCAGACTTTCATTATTTTCTTCTGGCTTTCGATTTTTGACCTTCGATGCAATTGCTAAATCGAATTCCCATTGGTTTTTTAGGCACCTTCGCCCAAGAAACGGCCAGCACTGGTGGTCGAATCTGGGAGCGATGAAGAAGGTGATTCTCCCCCTGCTCCTCTAAAAAGGCGAAAGCTGACGAAGGACGCTCCTGCTCCTGCTCCTGAGGGTCGAACAATTAGAATAAAGGTTGCTGGGAGAAAGCCCATGCCACCTCCAGTGATCATTGAGGAGCCAACGGAGGAGGAACTAAACGTTCTTCTCAATAAGCCTGTCGAAAGCGACAATTCCAGCCCTGGGGCTGAAGCTAATTTACAGGTAATCTCTTAGACCTTTTTGTAACTTAGGTGTAGATACCTACATTCGACTATGTCTCTTTCGATTTCTGAAAATTCTTCCTCTTTCCTTTCTCAGGACACCACTGAAAGCTCGCCGCCAAGGACTTCTGAAACACTGGAGTCTGCTGAACTCAGCAGGCCACAAGAAAAAGGCTTGGAAAATGACGAAGCCCATACTGAAATAAATGAGGCCAATGCTGAGACGGTAGAAAAACCCACAGAAGATCCTCAAACGGAAGAACAACAGCCAAAAGAGGTTCAGGTGGTGGATCTGTCGGAAGAGAATCGTGACGAAGGGGACCATGGCAATGCTGGCGAAGAAAACCAAGGTGCCGCTGGCGAAGAGAACCAAGGTGACACTGGCGAAGGGCACCAAGGTGACGCTGGCGAAGGGCACCAAGATGACGCTGGTACTGCCCCAGTCCGAGTCGAAGGGAAACAAGTCGAGACACCTAACACTCAACAGCCTCAAACCCAAGACAATGCTGTTGCAAGGGCTGTTACCTCAACGAAGCACAGGTCGAAAGAGGACTTAGAACTCTTGAAACAAACTGACCCTGTTAGCTATCTCAACGCAATCATCGAGAGCAAGAGTTCGTCCGATGCTAGTCAGGAGGTTCCTACCCTGTCGGGGAAGTCCACTGAAACCTCTCCTCTTGATGAAGCTTTAGCGAAGGTTAAGGCCCAGTTTTTCAAGAAGGACTTGATGAAGGCTTTAGAGGGGGACCCCACTGCTCCATCATACTTGAGGGATGTTTTGAATGTTGTCGACTTGTTAGCTGTAGCTCCAGAAGTTTCAGGCTTGATCATGGAGTTACACTCCATTATTGATCAAGTCTCAGCAGATTATAGGCGCCAAAGGGGCTTTAATAGTCAGCTTGAGGTGTTATATGGCAAAAGCTCTTCTGCGTGGACTGCTGTTTCGGAGACGACTTCTCGAATTGCGGAGTTGTCGAAGCAAAAAGCTTCTACGCAGGAAGAAGTTGATGCCATCGATCGAGAGAATGCTTCCTTCAGGGCACAAATAGAAGAAATAGAGGCTAAGATAAATGCCAACACTAAACGCAAGGAGGAACTTCTTTCGACCGTCCCAGACACCGAGAGTCAAACTGAAATCAAACAGGGCCTGGAATTTGCTGAGAAGGCCCAAGGCTTCGACGATCAGATTGCCAAGCTTGTGCAGGCGAATGCCTGGTGCAAGAAAAGATTGGAGCTGCAGCAAGTCAAATACCTTCGACTCAAGGACTTTGTTCCCTTCTGATTGATTCAGCTTTTGTAACCATATTTTGTAATCTATATTCGACAACATTGCCATCTTGGCTAAAATTATAAAAAATTTCCATTTTGGCTTTTTATGGTTAATTTAGTCTTGTTATTTTATTATTTTATTTTTATCTCTTGGAGTGTAGGTTTGTATTTTTTCAAATACTTACCATTTACTCTCAAGATCCTTTTATCTTCACCTAACTCTTCGACTTCATAGGCTCCACCAGAAAAAGTTTGGATAACTCTGAATGGTCCTTCCCATTTGGGTGACCATTTCCCCATGCTTCGATCCCTTCGATCCATGGGAAGAATTACCTTCCAAACTAGTTCTTCAGGCAAAAATACCTTAGGTTTTACCTTTTTATTATAAGAGTCTTCTACTCTTTTCTTCTGAAGCCTGAGTAGGTCAAGAGCGTGCAATCTCTCTTCGTCTAAATCCACCAGTTCGTCTAACATCATGTTCCAATAAATTTCAGAGGGAATATCATAATGCCTCTGAACCCTTGCAGATTGAAGACAAATTTCTGCTGGCAACACTGCATCATGGCCAAAAGTTAGCCTATATGGTGTTGTACCTGTGGCTTCTTTTGGGGACGTTCGACAAGCCCACAGAATCTGGTCTAACGTCTTGTGCCAATTCTTTGGTTTCTTCCCAACATGCTTTTTTATCAAGCCAATCACTACTTTGTTTGCTGCTTCGACTTGACCATTTGCCTGTGCATAATAAGGCGTTGATGTTAGGAGTTTGAAACCTGTTTCCTGAGCAAATTCCTGCATCTTTCGACCAGTGAAAACTGATCCTTGATCAATTGTTATCGTCTCAGGGATTCCATACCTAAAGATAATGTTCTTTTGAATAAATTCAATGACATTTTCTTGGTCTACATTGACTAAAGGGATAGCTTCGATCCACTTAGTAAAGTAATCAATGCCTACCAGTATGTATTTCTGACTCTTTGATGATGCTGGTCGAATCTCTCCAATGAGGTCCAACGCCCATCCTCTAAAGGGCCAAGGCTTCACTATCGAGTGAAGTTCGCTTGCTGGTACATGTTGGATGCCTGTATGGACTTGACACTCTTGACAACCTTTGGCGAACTCAACACAATCTTTCAGCATAGTGGGCCAATATAGTCCTTGTCGAAACAACAACCATTTCATCTTATGGCCTGCTTGGTGAGCCCCACATGCTCCAGCGTGCGTAGTCGAAAGGGCTATGTATGCCTCAGCTTCACTTAAGCATTTTAGCAATACCCCTTCAGGCGTTTTCTTGAATAACTCATTACCCATGAGTACATAACTCAACGCCCTGTACTTTGTTTTTCGTTCTGTCAAAGCTCCTGGATTTTAAAGATAGTCCACAATGGGTTTCCTCCAATCTTGCTCTGATAAATTATCTATGAACGAAATTTCGAAGTTACTTTGATCAGCATATCCTAGTCTCGTCGATTCCAAGTCTGTTGGTGATAGACAAGTTGCTTTTATCTTTTCTCGAACTTCGATTGCTCTTTGCAATCTCGTTTTTGAAATCTTATACCCAGATGCAATCTGTGCCAAGTCGTTGGCTATTTGATTTTTGACTCTGGGTATGTGTCGAATATTGATCGTTTCAAATTTTTTCAATAAACGATTTGCTATCACAAAGTACATAATGAGATTCTCTCTTATGCATTTATATTCCTTTGTGACTTGCTTAATGACTAACTCTGAGTCTCCCATTATTTCGACTCGAGTTGCCCCCAATTCCAACAATATCTCAAGGCCAGTAATTAGAGCTTCATACTCAGCCTCATTGTTCGAACAAGAACCTGATATTTTGTACTTGAATGTTGTTGGAATTTTATCTGGAGAAATAATCAAGACTCCTACCCCTGTTCCATCTTTATGGCTGGAACCATCGAAGTAGAATTTCCAAGGCTCTATCTCCACATAATTAATATCCTCAACTTGAATTGAGTGGTCGACTATGAAGTCTGCAACCACTTGTCCTTTTACTTCCTTAAGAGGCATAAAGGTCAAGGAGTATTCAGTTAATGCTAATGCCCACTTGCCAATTCGACTGTGCAAGATAGGTTTCGACAACATATACTTGAAAACATCGAAATGAGACGAAACATACACATCAACTGGTTTTATATATTGCTTGAGTTTTGTACAAGAGAAATACAGACATAGACACAATTTTTCAACTTCACTATATCTAGTTTCTGCATCGTTCAAAACTCTACTGAGATAGTAAATGGGTCTTTCGACTCCATTCTCATCCTCTTGGGCTAACATGCTTCCCAAAGTTTTGTCGGATGCAGCTATGTACAATCTCATACTCCTATTGCTACAAGGAGGCACCAAAATAGGTGGCTTAGTGAGGTACCCTTTGATTTTGTCGAAGGCTTCTTGTTGCTCTTGCCCCCATTCGAACCCCTCTTTATTCAGTCGAAGTAAGGGTGAAAAGGCCTGAGCTTTCCCACTTAGATTAGATATGAATCTCCTTAAGAAATTTATCTTGCCTAACAGAGATTGCAGTTCCTTCTTATTCGATGGCGCTTTCGCTTCCAGAATTGCCTTCGTCTTGTTCTGGTTGATTTTGATTCCTTTCTTGTGGACAACGAAGCCCAAGAAATCTCCAGCTTTCACACAGAATGCACACTTCAAAGGGTTCATCTTCAGACCATGTTCTCTCATTCTTTCGAATGATTGTCGAAGGTGGTCAATATGATTCTTCCTGGAAACAGACTTTATAACAATGTCATCAATATATACTTGCATAAAAGTGTTAATAAAATCATGGAAGATAGTATTCATTGCTCGCTGGTACGTCGCCCCAGCGTTCTTTAGGCCAAAAGGCATCACTACCCATTCGTAAGTGCCTAAGGCCCCAGGGCATCGAAAAGCTGTTTTCGACACATCCTCTTCAGCAATGAACATTTGATTATATCCTGAATAACCATCGAGCATACTCAGGTATTCATAGCCAGCGGCAGAATCGACTAGCATTTCCGCCACAGGCATAGGATATTCATCTTTGGGTGTAGCAGCATTCAAATCTCTGAAATCTATGCACACCCTTAACGTACCATTTTTCTTAATTACTGGCACAATGTTTGCAATCCATTCGACATACCTTGTAACACGTATGAATTTGCATTTCAGCAGTCTTTCGACCTCCGTCTTGATCTTCGACAGTATTTCTGGAGCGAAGCGCCTTGGATTTTGCTTGATTGGCTTCTTCCCAGGTTTGATTGGCAACTGAAGTTCTACCAATCCTCTGTCGAGACCAGGCATTTCGTCATAATCCCATGCAAAACAGTCTTTGAACTCTTTCAGCAATTGGATTACTTCCAACCTAAGTTCTGGATCAATTTTGGCGCTGATGTAAGTTGGCCTTTTCTCTGTCCCTTCGCCTAAGTTGATTTCTTCTAAAGGATCTTGCGCTAACATTTTAATGTTGTTCGCCAAGGGGTCCTTTTCGAAGCCCAAAGGCTCATCGTCATAGATGGCGTCGAGCCTCTGTTCCTGCATTTCTTCTGGCATGATATCAGGGGGTTTTGGATCGAAATCCTTTCCTGGACCTGCAGCAGATAACTGTTGATCATTGGCCTGTGTGGCCATGTACTTTACTTCGGCTTCGAGAGCCGTTATCATCTTAGTTTCGGCTACATAATCCGAAATTCGCTTCAAGGATTGTGACTCAGTCATTATCACTGAATTCACTTCCCCAACCAGTTGGTTGGATATCAGTTAACCCACTGAAGTCTATGTGAGACAAGTCTTCTCTGTCCCATTGGAAACCATGCTCAGGATGCAGGTATAGGGAACAAAAAGTGTTTGGCGCTGGCGCCATGTCGAAGTCAGGTGTTGGACATGGCCCTATGTGAGCCAAGTTCTTGTCGAAATCTGCCAACCCCAGGTGATTCACTTCGCCCAGGTAGTAGCTTTGATCTGCCTCTATGTTTTCGACCATCCCATCTGGACGCCATAGGAGCAGCCTCTGGTGCATTGATGATGGCACAGCTCCAACACCATGAATCCATTCACGGCCTAACAAAAGATTGTAGTTAGGTTTGGCCGATATGACCATAAACATCGTTGGTCGAAGGATAGATCCTACTTTGATATCCAGCTGGATCACTCCCATAGTGGTCCCTATGCCGCCCTCATAGTTCGACAGGACCATGTTGTGAGGCTTAATGTCCTCATCCCTTTTACCAATTTTCCTTAACATAGAGTGAGGAATAATGTTGATGGTCGCCCCGCAGTCCACCAAAATTTTATTCACAGTAGTTTCTTCGAGTTTAGCCCTTATAAATAAAGGCTTGAGGTGATTTTTCATCGCCTCTGTAGGTGGCTCGAAGAACCCATTTTGTTCCTCAGTGGTGCCATTGTCCATAACGAAATAGCACACTGGCCTGTGTTTGGCCATTTCTTGTTCCACTTCCCAGTCACTTACTTCGACCTCCACCTGTCGGTTGAATTCTCTGGGCAGCACTGAGACTATATTCACCATTATGTCCAAAGTATCATCAGACTCAAAATCGTCTTCATCTTCGACTTCACTTTGGTTAGGCCAAACTAGCCTGTTGGTTACTGGCTCTCTTTCTAGAGGTTTCCTTTGCTTCCTTTGAGGAACGTTCGAACTGGTTTCTGCCTTTGGTTCGTTGGCAGCCTCCCTCTCAGCTTTTCGTCTCCTTTGGTATCTCCTCCATTGAGATCGAGACATGGGATTTTTACCTTTGTAGTTGCTCGACACTTGTGCAACTTTAGGTGCAGCAACCTGAGGCTCTTTCTTTTGAGTCAAAGAGGAACCCCTTGGCACGTCGAAAGAGTGCCATCTCTCCTCACTTGGCCTTTTTCGACCAGAGGTTTTGTACCAAGTATCTACTGGCACATTTGTGGGAGGCCTAAAAGTCAATGGCCTCTTTTCTTGGTTTGAACCTCTTTGGGAGGCTCTTCTGGGATCATGTCGAAGATCAACATTTTCCCTTCTCTTATTCGCTGCTCTTACGCCTTGAATGTGCTCAGCAGCTTTTTTGTCAAAGATCGAACTGCATCTTGGACACAGCATCACCTCTGATTTCTTTTTCTGGCATCTTTGTAGAAAATTTGCCAAATTTTCATTTTCCCGAGGGAAAGCAGTCTTATTAGCTTGTTCTTGCCTCATGGCCTCTTCTGATGCTTTTGGGTCAGAAAGTTCGACCATGTTGATATTCATTGTATCTTTGTTAGCAAGGGTTAACTGCTTCATTTGTATCTCCAGATTCTCCATCTGGCCTTGAACTGTGGCCAAGTGGGAACTGGGTTTTGGTCCAGTTTTTTGTGCTTCAGCGGTCTCCAACTTCGGGCTTTCGACCGCTTTCTGAACTGCTTCAATTGTCTTCCTGGATAAATTTCCAGAAAAACTGCCAAAGATTGGCATGTTGATGTGGTCCTTCGAGACTTCGACCATTGTGATTCCTGGCTTCTTCGACTGGCTCCTGGTTGCCTCTATCACGTTCACCTCAGAGGGCTCAGCATAGTGGGCTTCAGCCTGCAATGGATTTGAGTCGACAGCCATGGGGGTTTTGTCAGCAAACTTCAACCTCCCTTCTTCGATAGCGTCTTGCACAAGATTCCTGAAAAGAAAACATTGAGAAGTTTTATGGCCCAAAAAATTATGATATTTGCAAATACCTCTCTTCTTTCTTTGATCAAGAGGAGGCACTTTTACCCCTGGGGGTACTATCATTTGGCCATCTTTAACAAGCAAGTCGAATATTTCATCACATTTTGTGATGTCAAAACTATAAGTCTTTTTGGGGAACCTATCGTTGGTCCTTTCTGGACCAATGGGATTTTTCCCACTTGAGGGGACTAACAGTTTACAAGAGTATGGTGGCCCTTGTTTCAGTTCTGCTAAATCGACTTCTCCTTCTTCGACAGCTAAAGTATCGTCGAAGGATTCCGGATCTTCGTCATCCATCTCAACGTACGCTATCCTCTCTCTCTTGTGAGTTTTCATTGCCTTTGCTTTTTCAGCTTTGAGGCGTTCTACCTGTCGAACTCTATCGCCCAGTTGGGCCATGTCTCTCAGGTATTGGGTGTCTAGCTTCTTCCTAATGGAATAATCTAAACCGCCTGCGGCTATTTCGACTAACTCATGTTCTGGCACTTGTGTAAAGCATCTCGCCTTGAGCAACCTAAACCTATTTAGATATTCGTCTATAGGTTCAGTGAAACGTCTCTTCACACTGGCCAATTCTTTCAGGCTTATCTTGGTTTGCCCCATGTAGAATTGTTCATGGAACAATCTTTCCAACTGGGTCCAATGATGGATCGAATTGGGGGGAAGAGTTGTAAACCAAGTAAAAGCGTTCTTTGTTAAAGAACTCGGGAAGTACTTGATCCTCAGGTTTTCGTTATTCGAAATGTCACCTGCTTCGATCAAGTATCTCGCCACATGCTCGACAGTAGATTCTGTCGTGTCCCCAGAGAACTTAGTAAATTTGGGGACTTTGCATCTAGGAGGTAAGTCTGTCTGTAACACGTACTCTGACAATGGAGATGTAAAGTTGGGCCTTCGAAAGCCCATGTTCATCCCATTTTGAGTCATGATCCTTTCGATCATGGTTGCCAGATTATTTTCCAAACCCGTATTCTGGTATTGGATATGCTGGACTACTTCGTCAGCATTTTGGTTTCTGTTAATTAACCTTACCTCTGGGGTTATTACCCTAGGTTCCTCGATGGGTTGCTCCAATCGTGCCCTAAGGTTTTCTTCGACAGGCTGTTGAGCCTGGTTGATGGTGGTTTCTTCCTCTAAGAACATCCCCTGGTTTCCCCTTATTTGCGCCCTTTGGGGCTGTCGAACAGGTTGGGGTACTCCAAAGAAATCAGTCAAACGCGTCATTTGCGCTGTCACTTGCTGATTCGATTGAGTAGTGTTTTGTATTAGAGGGTTTAGCACTGTACTCAAAGTTTGTGCCAACATTTGCACCATATCATGGTTGCTTTCGTCCATTTGTTGCCTCAAGACTGCTGTCGAGGCATTTGTAAGGCCATGGGCTACTTGGGACGTTCCTCCTAAGAGTTGGGTCCTATTTCTATTCGCCATGCCTACTCCAGAACCTTGGAGTGGCGAAGAGGCACTCACTAAAGGGTCTGAAAAATTGGACGCAGCATTCGTCAGGCTAGCCAATTCAGAAGTTGGCATACCATAGAGTGGCATAAATCCTGGTGGCGCAAAAGGCCTTGTGCCTAAATTTCCCCTTGGTGGGGGAGTTCCCAAAGGCATCCTGGGGCCCGTGAACGAAAGTAATGGCCCCGTTGCTGTGACCGTTACTGCTGGTGTCGAACCAACAGTTGTCGCTTCACTTACGGTCGTACTAACCGTTGCTCCCACATTCGTTTGTGGGATTTCGTTATTGTTTGGCGGATTCGCCATCTCTTCCCTTCTTCTGGCAGTATTGTTATCGTTAGTGTATATTCTACCACTTCTCAATAACATACAACACTCCTCGAAAAGATGAGATTATTTTCAACAACCAACACACAGTCCCACTGGGCGTGCCAATTTGTTTACCTGGGTATTTGGTAAACAACCGCTGATCCTCCAAATGGTTACTTATTTGGTTACTCGCAGGATCGATCAGATTGATCCTAGGACATAGGTTGATTTTGAAGTTTTGATTAAATTGGATATTAGTTAAATGACAATAAAATGAAGAGGCTTTAAATAAATTGCATGAAGAAAGGATTTGGTAAAATAAATAAGGCTTTAAATGAAAGGGTTCGACAGGAAAGTAAAGAAGAAAGCAAATAAATTTCTGGGAAAGTAAACGACTTTGATTAATAAAGTTGGTGTTTCACACATACATTTCTCAACAATTCTTTCTCACACGTTGGGTACTCGAATCTATATGAGTGACTTTGTATAGAATTGTGAACACACGCGAGAAACTACATGACTACTACTATTTATACTAAAACATCCCAAGTAACCGTCGGGCAGTTACACTGCTTCGAGATAATTCCACTTGGCACGTTCTCAACGTTCGACGCTCCAGATCTTCGCACGTTGCACTTGGTAACCGCTGGAAACCGTTTTCCCTCCAAACGCTTGAATTTCAACTGCTCCACTCTGAACCATCGAACACCTTCGTCGAGAAGCATCTTCGACGAGAAACTCCTTCGACGTCGAAGGCAACTAACTTCTCCCTTGGAAGAAATCTTTTAAGTACCTTGCCATCTTTCGATGGGCATTTCGACGGACCTAGCTAGTCGAAAACATCCTTCAGCTTTAATGGCTGACATTAATAAGACAAGGGTGTCGAATTTAGGAGCCAACAGCAGTATATGACTAGAAAGTGGTTGAAACCTTCGAAACAGTCCCTTTCGCCCCATGTTGGAACCACAGAGAAATTGGTCAGATGGGCCAACGTTTCGAGAACAACTACACCCAACGGAGGCCTGACAGCCCTTATCCTAGAGGCGCTTGAAGGGTAACATTCAAAGTTCCTGCTGAGGTACCAATAGACAAGTGGCTACAAGTTAGGGCTGACAAGGGGAAAGACAAGTGGAGGAATAATGAACGAAATGCACGCCATGCCATGGCGTACAGAAGGCAGTTCAATTTGTCGAAAAGGGAAGAAGTAAGGTTGGAAAACTACAAGGGAAAGAACCCTATGTCAAGGTCACAATGGCGCAGGCAACAAAGAGTTTGAAAAGCTGAGAGAGAAGCTATGTTAGACAAAGGAGTGGCTTCGAGCAAGGACAAAGAGGAATCGAGTACCAACAAACCTGCACCAAACAATCAACCTGGGGGCAAACCTCCAGTTAGCAGGAAACTTTTCTCTGAAACAAAGCAAAACGAATCGAAGGAATATACGCCAGGTCCAGAGGAGGATGAGGATATGCTGACTGACAATTTCGAATCAGAAGGGGAATCTTCACTCAACATCAACTGCAATGTAGTATCTGTGTTGCCTTGCGAATTTGGGCAAGAGACTGAAGTCGGAGAGCACGAGGAGGAGGATGCAATAGACCTGACGAAACATAGGCCAGTATGATATTATGTGATGGATAATGGGGTTGTCGAAGAGCAGAATGCCTTCTTCGAGTACCCAGAACCAGCCATGCAAAATCACCTAAAGCCATTGTTCATTCGAGCAAAAGTTGGTACACATGGCGTAAACAAAGTCCTGGTGGATGGAGGCGCTGCAGTGAACTTGATGCCTCATTTCATGTTGAAGAAGTTAGGGATACAAGATGTTGACATAAATCCATACAATATGGTACTATCAAACTATGAAGGTAAAGTAGGCCAGACATTGGGGGTGATCCAAGTGGATTTGACAGTGGGATCAAGCTGCAGACCCACTATGTTCATGGTAATCGAAGCTAAAGCCAACTACAATTTGTTGTTGGGCAGAGAATGGATCCATGGCGTTGGAGCAGTCCCCTCGTCGATGCATCAGAGGTTAGTATTATGGAGAGAGGATGGCATTGTTGAAAACATCGAAGCTGACCAAAGCTATTTCATGACAGCAGTCAACCTAGTTGATAAGAGAAACTATGACAAACACTTAGCCAAAATTGCTCCTTGTACCCCTAACGACGAGATCAATGAGACTATGAACGTGCATTATTACATGACCCTTCGCCATGATGGAATGTATTGGGATCGAAGGATAATCAAGAGAGATGGAGAAGTCGAAGGCGCTGCACAAAGACGGCCAGCAAGCTGGGAATTTGATAGTCCTACTCATGATTGAGTCCTCCTTCTTCGAAAAGATTTCGGCCTACATGGCTGAGAACGAATGGAAGGCGGCCTTAGAAGCTGAAGTAGATAGTATGGCTGCAGAAGTAAACAAAACAGGTGGGGATGGCTCAAAAGGCTCACCCTTTGAAGAACAAGAAATAGTTGAAATAGATCAAAGGCTAGATGCCATTTATGATAAAGAACCTTTAGGCTTCGAGAAGGACCCCACAGACTCAGGTGCTAAAATGTTAGCGCATGATCCACTCAAAGAGGTGAACTTGGGAGATGAAAACACAAAAAGAATAACTTACGTGAGCACAAAACTCGATTCAAGCCTCAAGCAGAAAGTGATCGAAGTCCTTAGAAAAAACAAAGATTGTTTCGTGTGGGACTATGATGAAATGCCTGGTTTAAAGAGGGAGCTAGTGGAACACAGACTTCCAATCAAGGATGGCAAGAAGCCCATCAAACAGACCCCTAGAAGGTTCGCACCAGCAGTTCTCACGAAGATTAAAGCTGAAATTGAAAGGTTGTTGCGCTGCAAATTCATCAGGACCACAAGGCTGGAGATTTCCTTGGTTTTGTGGTTCATAAGAAAGGCATCAAAATCAACCAAAACAAGACCAAAGCCATTGTAGAAACGAAAGCACCTACATCAAAAAAGGAGTTGCAATCTTTGCTAGGTAAAATTAACTTTTTAAGAAGGTTCATTTCGAATTTAAGTGGAAGAACCCAGGCTTTCTCTCCGTAACTTCGTTTGAAGCAAGGACAAGCTTTCGAATGGAACGAAGCACATCAGGAGGCGTTTGACAATATAAAAAGATATCTCACTCAGCCTCCTATCTTGTCTCAACCTTCATGGGGAAAACCCATGAGATTGTACATATCCGCCTCTGAAGTTACCATAGGTAGTATGTTAGCACAAGAAGATAGCAATGGCATCGAAAGAGCCGTATACTATTTAAGTAGGGTGTTGAATGATGCGGAAACCATATATAGCAACATAGAAAAGCTATGTCTCTGTTTGTATTTCTCTTGTATGAAACTTAAATATTATATAAAGCCTGTTGATGTTCATGTTTCATCTCATTTCGATGTTATCAAACACATGTTTTCGAAACCAATAATGCATAGCAGAATTGGTAAATGGGCTTTGGCCTTGACAGAGTATTCTTTGACTTTCATGCCTTTAAGAGCTGTGAAAGGTCAAGTAATTTCTGATTTCATTGTTGATCATTCACTGATTGAAGAGACTGTCATGGGTTACGTTGAAATGCAACCTTGGAAATTATACTTTGATGGTTCGACCCATAAAGATGGTAGTGGTGTTGGAATTCTTATAATTTCTCCCGAAGGAATTCCAACAAAATTCAAGTATAAGTTAGATGGTCCTCGTTGCTCGAACAACGAAGCTGAGTACGAAGCGCTTATCGTTGGACTTGAAGCTTTGTTGGAATTGGGGGCAACTAGAGTCGAAATTAGAGGAGATTCGGAGCTAGTGGTCAAGCAAATAACAAAGGAATACAAATGCATAAAGGACAATTTGATTACGTATTTCGTCATAGTTAATAGGCTACTCAAAAAATTCGAATACATGGAAATTAAACATATACCAAGAATAGAAAATCAAGAGGCAAATGACCTAGCACAGTTGGCTTCAGGGTATAAATTTTCCACCAAAGAATTTGAAGATTTGGTTGAATTAAGAGGAAGGGTTATGGCTACTAGACTCATACCATCAGACTTAGAAAATATAAAGTTAGGTTGTGCTGACAAGCAGGAATTCGAAGTATTAGCCATAGACACCTTGTTAGATGCAGATTGGTGAAGTCCAATTGTGAATTATTTAAAAAACCCAACATTGAATGTTGATAGGAAGATAAAATATAGAGCGTTGTCATACGTCCTCATGGGAAATGAATTGTTCAAGAAGACCCAGGAAGGCGTATTACTGAAGTGCCTAGGAGAAGGTGAGGCATACTTAGCATCATCAGAGGTCCACAATGGGGTATGTGGGGCATATCAAGCAGGCCATAAAATGAAATGGTTGTTATTCCGATATGGCATGTATTGGCCCAACATGCTCAAAGATTGTATAGATTTTGCTAAAGGGTGTGAAGAATGCCAGAAACATGCAGGAATTCAACATGCTCCTGCAAGTGAGTTACATTCGATCATTAAACCATGGCCCTTTAGAGGATGGGCATTAGATTTAATAGGAGAGATCAATCCTGCTTCGTCTAAAGGATAGAAATATATCTTAGTAGGAATTGATTATTTTACCAAGTGGATCGAAGCAATACCATTAATAGTTGCTGATCAAGAGGCTATTATTGGGTTCATACAGAAACAGATAATTTATAGGTTCGGATTACCAGAGAGTATAACCACAGACCAAGGTTATGTGTTTACTGGTAGAAAGATGCAGGAATTTGCTCAGGAGATGGGTTTTAAATTATTAACATCAACGCCATATTATGCTCAAGAAAATGGTCAGGTCGAAGCAGCAAACAAATTGATAATAGGGTTAATTAAAAAACATGTTGGTAAGAAGCCAAAGAATTGGCATAAGACTTTGGACCAAATACTCTGGGCTTGTAGAACATCTCCTAAAGAAGCTACTAACACCACGCCTTTCCAACTAACATTTGGCCATGATGCAGTTTTACCAGTGGAAATTCATCTGCAATCAGTTCGAATTCAAAGGAAAAATGAGATCCCATCTGCATTATATTGGGAGATGATGATGAATGAGTTAGTTGAGTTAGACGAAGTTAGATTGCATGCAATGGAAATCCTAATGAGGCAAAAGGAAAGGGTAGCCAGGGCATACAACAAAATGGTGAAAGGTAAAACATTCATTGTTAATGACTTAGTCTAGAAAGTCATATTGCCCATGGACAAGAAGAATAAAACATTAGGTAAATGGTCACCTCATTGGGAAGGACCCTTTCGAATAATAAAGAGATTCTCAAACAATGGGTATGAAATTGAAGAGTTAACTGATGACAAACGAATCTTAAAGGTTAACGGAAAATATTTGAAAAAATATAGACCTCGCCTGCAGGAGATTCGAATAATAGCAACGTAGTCGAAATATTATAAGGAGATTCCAAAATGGTGCCATACGTTGCCAAAATGGCGTTGTTCAAATATTACAAAACCGAGACTCAAATTAATTCAAATAAGCAAAGATTTAAAAATAAACGTTGTTTCTCAATCTTGCGAAGGTGCTTCTAAAGGACTCAAGTCTTTGCTGGGTATAACGTCTCGCTCCTTCCAGAGTAGTTACTTCTCCTTTGATACGCTCTGCTGCTTCTGTTTCAGAAAGGCCCCTGCTAAGAAGTTCTTCGAATTGGTTACTAACTGTGTCAGTTTCGTAAGCCAGTTGTTGTTCTTGAGCTTCTTTGACCTTTTGCTGGAGCTCTTGAATTTGTCCTTCCCAAAAGAGAATAGACCGCGCTCGAACTTCATAGTCAGCCTTCGCCTATTTAAAACGCGTTGCTTGGTCTTCAGCCTCTTTAGAAAGTTTCGAAGCGCGCTCATAAGCAGCATCCATGGCGTTTCGTTTCTCCTGAACTTTAGCAGCAGCTAATTCATCTTGTAGGAGACATCCAGTCACATCATCCAATAATACTTGGAGGTCGAACAGTATAGCGCTGACTGGCAAGGAGCAAGCTGCGAAGTTAACTTGAGTGAGAAGTTCCTTCATGGTATAGCAAGCAATGCTATCCTTTTTAAGAACTTCGAATAGGTCTACATCAAGGATTGTTTTCCTGACTTTGTTAAGAAGTATAGCTCTAGCATCTGGGGACAATGTGTTGTTAGTTGAACCAGTGCCAACCCTAGTGAAAGGGATGTCCTTTTGGGCCAATTTAGTTTTCATGTACCCAATTGGGTCATTGTGTTTTAGGAGAGCTAGTTCCTCTTCAGTCAGTCGAGGCTGGGAAGTTGGTGGAAGTTCCATGTTCAAAGGAGTCACGTCCATTTGGACCTCCATAGGTTCTTTAGTCTTACCACCATTATCTTCATCCTTGCCTTTCTCATTACTTTCTCCTTCGTCGCACAGATCCACCACATCGACAGTATTGGTCTCGCTGCTATTAGCATCAGACTTCGTTTCATCAGTCGAACCACTTTGGGTTTCGTCTTCACTAGATCTTTCTTCTGCAGTTTCTTCACTCTCTTGAGGAGAATCAGTCTTGTCCTTTTCAGCATGAGTGATTTTTAGACTCTCTTGAAGAGTTCCAAGAGGAGATTTCAGAAGGGAAGTTTCTGGTGGATTTTCTTTAGACTTGTTGGGTGATTCTTCGTTTGCTTCCTTCAAAGGAGGTGAGGTGCCTTGATAATCGTGTGCCTCTGAAGTCCCAGTCAGGGCCACCATATTGGAAGACCCTTTGTTTTGCACGAAGTTGCTGGAGTCCCCATGGAGAGAGGAAGTGATTGGAGCAATGGTCCCGGTTGAAGGAGTTGAAGCAGTAGGATTCGTGTTCGAAGTATCCTGCATGAACAAAGAAAAGTTAAGAATATGTACCAAGGTATGAATAACTATTTTTGTTAGGAATTCGAATTTGAATTACTTGTGGATTATCAGAAGAAATGTTACTGTCAATATGTTCCAATACTACATTGGAGGTCGAAGGTGAAATTTTGGATGTTGTTGAGGGAGCAACGTCTTTGGAATCAAGTCCAGGAACGTTAGTAGGCTCAGGGCCTTTGGAGATTTCTTTCTTTTGCTTCTTCTTAGAAGTTGTTGGAGAATTTTCACCAGTCTTGAGGTTCTTTTCAGTGGGGCCTTGTTTCCTTTTCTTAGGAGTAGTTGGTGGAAGTTTGCTAGTCTGAAAAGGTTTAAACATAAGTTAGATCTAAATCATAAACTTCAGTTTATTCAAAACAACAGGGTTAGTTGATTACCTTTGGAATTGAAATGTCTGTTGCTGTCGGTGTTGTTGTTGTAGTAGTTGTTGTTGTTGTTGGTATTATTGGAGTTACATCATCGCTAACTTCAATAGCTTGTTGAGAAGTGTTCCCTTCCTTGGGCTTCGAAGTAACATTTTTTATCCTAATGGCTGAAAAGTGAAACAATTAAGGTAAAATGTTAAGGATAAGGGAATTAGGATACAATTGGAATTTTCCCAAGCATTCGCACATGTGCCTTGATTAGATGTAATCGAAATGGAAGGAAGGTCATAGCGAAGATGTCCTGGGAAATTATGAAGCCAGTAACGAGCCCATGTCAGTCTCAGATGGCTTTAGTTTCTTTCGAGATTGGTATTTGAACATTTCTTTGCAAGTAAACCACCAAGGGTATGGAGGAAACCAAGCCAGAGCCAGTTCTGAGGTAGGCAACCTAGGAAATTTAGGTGGATGCATTTCGAGTGCCAACCTATACCTATCCTCAGGTGACAACCCTGAAGGAAGTTTGAACTCAGAAATTTTTTCTTTAAATTTTTCCTTCAAGGTCTCGGCCGCTCGATGTACAGTGGTTCCCAAGTGTGTGGGATCATAAGTGGTTTCGAAATAATTTTGAAAAGCCCTAATTTCTTTGACATGAGTGAACATACCTTTCTTGGAGTGTACCTGCACATTGAACGCGCCAGTTAGCTTTTGTTGAATGGTGAGTGTGTCAAACATATATGTCTGGTAGAACTTAGTCCACCATTCAAGAAATCCTTTTGCTGTGAAGTATGTTGGCTCGAAAGGTAAAAGCTCGAACTGAGCAAAATCTTGATATTGCTCCTGTTGTAATTTGGCCTCTCTTGCTTTGAACGTTTTGCCTGAGGTTATGGCACTTTGTGTTTGGAACAAAGGTTCAGGAATTAATTGGCATAGGCCAAATTGTCGAGAAACGAAATTGGGTTGATAAGCCAGGAGGAAAATCTGATTCTTTGTTGGAGTAATTCTTGAGGAAATTAGCCTAGGAAGAATAAACGCTTTCCAAATGTCCTACATCTCTCTGCTCTTGACAGCTTCTGAGAGAGACGTTGTGAACCATGATGGTCCACAAGTCCTTTGAGCAAAAGGTGCCATGGACTCTTCGAACTTGTGTCTTTTTGAGAAGATCATGATGTATTTAGAAAAATGGACTTTGAAATCATCCTTGTCATCATTTGGAGTAAGCTTTCGAAGCCTTGTGCCTTCGATGATCCTGTCAGCTATTTCTGGATCTTGTTCGATGATAGTATCAACAGTTGATAAAGAAGATTCGAACATGGCATTAAGCCATAGTTGAAGCAACCAAAAGGGTCCAGCCAGAAGAACGTTCTTTGGAGCATGGGATTTTAAACCAGAAACTACTGACTTTAAGCTCTCATAAAGATCGACAAGTAGCAGTTCACTCAGGCAGACTTTCCTATTTTCATGGAAATCCCTGGATAGGGGAATGAACCTACTCGCCACTTGCAAGGATCTGCTGCAGAACACATATTGTGATAGCCACAAGGTAAGGAAAGCGATATGTTCTACGTCTGAGACATCATCCCCTTCAGTATGATAATGGCTGATGAATTTTGAAAAGCTAGCTAGTTTGACATCGAAGTCAATGATGCTAGAATGTTCTTCGTTATCAGGAATATAAGTTTCCCCCACTGGTGAAAGACCAGTGATGGCAGCTATATCAAAGAAGGTGGGTGTTATCATTCCGCCCGGAAGGTGGAAAGTGTTATAAGTGCTGTCCCAGAAGTACAATGAAGCAAATAGCAATGGGTGACTGTAAGTAAAGGCTAGTTTCGACAGTTTGATTAAATTATAAATTCCTAATTCTTCCCATTGCTGGGATTTTTTGGATTCTACTTTAGTGAGCCAGTTTTGATATGCTACATCTGAAGTGGGGCAGGATCGAAATGGTTTGAAATTGCTTTTGATGTAATCTAAAATAAAAGGATCTTTTGGAGGTGAGACTGGAGTTTCAGTTGTTTTCGAATCAGATGATTCGCTTATGTCTTCAGTTCCTGCCTTAGGGGCATCCATCTTGTTGAATAGGGGTTTGAATTTATAGCAAACGGGAAAAAATTTCCTAGTATCTTTCAGAATTTCAAAAACGGTTAAAGGACCCATTAGGGCAAACCTTTTTCCAGCAACAATGGTAGGGATTAATACCTGAGAAGCATACAGCATTTCTTTCTCTTTGGAGATCGCTTGAGGATTGAGCACAAATTGATTCTGATAAGTACCCACCTTGCTCTCCATGACAGTTTCTGTGTTGTTGTTCTTGTTCTTCCTCTTTGATGATTTCTTCAATTGTGATGATGTTGATGAAGACATTGTTAAGATTGCTGGAAGTTTTAGAGTTTAGTGAAAAAAAGAGGGGGGTTTCAGAATTTTGGAGAAAAAGAAGAAAAGACTAAACTGATGAGTTTTATAGAGAGTGTGGAAGAGTGAGTGTAAACACCCACTAAATAAGACTAGGGGTACGTGGAAGTCGTTGGTTGGATTCAGAGAGAGGTGGCGTAAGATCTAGTGTTGGTAATGAGTGTGATTAATAGTAATTATTATTTTTAAAACCGCACCATGCTGTGGTAACTGGTCCAAGACGGTTAGGTACTCAAAGAGGCATCTTGATTGACATGGGTAAAGTCATGCACAGTAAATGTCATGATTCTTCAAAAGACCTATCAAAATCTTGTGAATCTATTTAAAATAAGTATTTCTCAAAGGGTTCGAAATACATATTTTAAAGGGGCATTTTGTTGGCTGAAGATTTTGATATTGTGATTCGAAATGAAATGATTGGGCTTTGTTTGAATAAAGCAAGTTTTATGGTTTGGAATGGAAGAGAATGTTTTTTCGAATGGAAATATTAAAGTTCAAGGTTTCGAATGATAGTTGTGGAGTGTAAGTCTAAAGAATTTTCGAAATAATGATGAGATTATATTTGTGAAGGTTGTTTTCGAAAATAACCTTTGAAACGAATTCGAAACGAAGGTTCCAAGGCGTTTGAAATTCAAACGTGAGCGGGATATTGGAAATTCAAATACATAAGCGTTGGAGCGTTCGAGGACGCGTGGAGGCTAGAGGGAAGTAATGCTCTGCATGCTTCGAACGTGGCAGATTCTGATAGCAAGACCGTTATGGTCGAAATAGTATAAATAGAGGTCTTAGTGTTAGGATTTCGGGGTGTCATATCTGTTGTACAAATTCAGTAAACATTCAAAATACCGCATGGATAGGGAAACGAATGCTTGAAAGATGTACGTATGATAACACCAACATTTACAATTCAATGAAAACTCTTTATATTTTCCAGTTTTGTCTTTCATTTCCATTTCATTTGTGCTTCAAACATTTTTACGTTCATGCCTTTACATTAAAGCTTTTACATTCAGAGTCATTTATTTCTTTCTGCATTTAAACGCTTTTCTTATGTTCGAATCCTTTAAACATTCAACAACTTTTACATTCATTTACTTAATCCTACCATTTACCCAATCTTAAGTCTTTTTACTTTTCTAATGAACATTCCTTATATCATATAGAAATTATCCTTCGAATCATTTAGTGTAGTAATCGAAGTGGATTGGATGTCTTTGAAACACTTTAATTAGAAGTCCTAAATATGAATACCAGTTTTACAATTAGATTTAGCCAAACAACTATGTCCCATAGGATCAATCTAGTCGATCCTGCAAGTTACTAGAGAAATTGAATAACAGTAATTAAGTTTATTCGATAGTTTGGAAGACTAGCGGTTGTTTACCATAAATCACTGTGAACAGGTCCCACCAAGTCCATATGCAGCAGCTCTAGTACCCTTGATATGATCAGATGTTGAATCTTATTATGGAACATCGTTGTTTGCTTCCCAATATGACACTCACCACATATTCTTCCTTCATCAATCTTTAACTTGGGAATACCTCTAACAGCTTCCTTTGACAGGATTTTCTTCATACCTTTCAAGTGAAAATGACCAATTTTATGATGCCATAGCTTAGCTTCTTCTTTAAGGGACATTAGACAAGATGAGAAACAGTTTGTTTCTTCAGAGTTCCATAAATAGAAGTTATCTCTTAACCTTGCTCCCTTCATGATGACTTCATTCTTTACATTTGTGACTAGGAACTCATACTCAGTGAAGTTAACTATGAGACCTTGATCACATAGTTGACTAATGTTGATCAAGTTAGCAGTCAACCCCTTGACAAATAGCACATCATCCAGACTAGGTTGTCATGTATAGTCTAGCTTTCCAACACCTTTTATTTCTCCTTTTGATCCATCTCCAAAAGTGACATAGCTGGTGGAGTATGGTTTAATATTTGTCAGAAATTTCATGACACCTATCATGTGTCTAGAACAGTCACTATCAATATACCATTCCTCTCTAGCAGATGCTTGAGAGAAGTGTGAGCTATGAGTCTAAAAGTACATTTTCTTGAGAACCACATCTTCTTACCTTTAATGGACACTTGTTCTCTTCTGGGTTGTGCTTCACATTTGGGATAGGCATACAACCTATAGCAGAAGGATTTTATATGACCAATCCTTCCACACTAATAGCATCTCCTTTGTTCAGTCTTGTATCTTGAGTGATTTTTTCTATTGTCCTAGCTGATGTTAGAACATTTTATTTGACATCTTTTGTTCCAGTTCTTTATGTGGATGAACAAATTTCACTTCAGTTTCTTTTCCTTTGTTCTTTATTTCTTGATTGTTATAGCCAATCCCTCTAGCATGTCCAGCATACTTTCCAGACTGAAAAATATCCTCGAGCACATTAGAGCTATTGTTAAGCATTCTTACAAACATTGTCATATTATCAAGCTGAGACTTGAGCAGAAGAACTTCATTATTAGGTCCAGAGATGATGGACAGATGCTCCACTGTTTTATCCTTCAGACCAGAAATGATAGATAAGTGTTCCATTTTTTAGTCTATAGTTTAACAACAATTTCCTTCTGCTCTTCTATAAGTTGGCCCATATTTTGACTTTTGAGGCTCAATTTGTGACACCCCAAATAATCCGATCATTAAATAATTAGAATTTTTAATTATTAATTTAATTGGAAATTTAATTATTGGTATTTTTGGATTATTGGAATTAATTTAATTAATTAAAGGAAAGAAGTATTGGTGGTGTGAAGAGTGATTAGAGGGTGTGAGGGGTAAAATACTCTACTCTTACTAATTACTAATTTAATTATTTTATTGGAAAAGTAAAAGGAGTATTAAAAGGAAAAAGAAGAGAAAGAGAGTAATTTTGGAATATTCATCATACGTGCATTTGAGAAGAGGAAAAAGAAGGAGAAAACCGGAAGCGTCAGAATTCGAAGAACCCACAAGGTAAGGGGTGATTTCGATTAGTTAATTCGTATTATAGGTTTAGATATTCAATAGTATGGATCATAGTATGTTAGGGAATCCCGGTTTGGAATTCTAGGGTTCCGTAGAATTGTCCCTATTGCGTCGAATTGTAGGTTGAAAACCATTAGGGTGTCAGATGATAAAAAGGAATGATGAAATAATGTTGTTTGATGTTATAATGGTTCAAAATGGATGTGTTTTGGTATTTCTCATGTTGCAATTCGTATGGGTATGTTTGGGATTGGTTTAGAATGAATAAATGCTGTCAAAAGTGCAGAATTTGACTCTGCAGGTCGTGGGAACCGGTTCCCAGTGGGGAGGAACCGGGTTCCACTGTGTGAATTTATAAAAACTGGAAAAAATGCACGTAGGAACCGGTTCCTGTATAGGTAGGAACCAGGTTCCCATACATTTTTCCAGAAGCGTGATTTTTGAACTTCGCAGGAACCGGTTCCTGCATATGTAGGAACCGGGTTCTGCTGTAACTTTTTGAAAAATATTAAACTTTGAAAATTCATAACTTTCAAACCGTAAGTCCGTTTTGAGTGCCGTTTTGGACGTTATTTCTTAAATTTAATGCTCCATTTTATAAAATGAAAAGATTTCCTAAAACCTGAAATTATTTTGAAAATGAGTCAAATCCCGAAATAAGTGATTATTGGCTAACGCACATGGGTGTGTATGTAGCAGTGAACCTGTGATGGATGGATGTATTAGTATTTTGTGAATGAAAGGCATGTTTATGTTGCTAATGATGGTGTGCATGATCGTTGAGATATCATGTTTTTGGTTTTGGTTCAGTTATGATAAATTGATGTATTTCATAGACTGATTTGATGTTGCATGCTAGTAATGTGTGTGCATATGCATTGTTTTGGTGAAGTTAATTCCCATTGTGTGGAATTTGACTTGTATTGCCGTTAACCGATACCCGGGCGATGATGGGTGGTTAGGCTGGATTCGTGTCTGGGTGTTTATGGATGAATCGATGGTTGCTGTATCCGGTTGATGATGGATCAGTGTTGGGTGACTTGGTCACGTGTTGGTACCACATGCATTGTGTCTGAATTTGTGTTTGTATGGAATTGTAACATGTTAGGATGTCTTCCAGTGTTACAATTCTTTGGTTGATTATTGATTTTTGCATAATGACTTGTATGATTGGAACTGCGTGTTGAATCTGAATTTATGCTAAAATGGGTGAAATAATATGCTTGTGATATAATGTTGATTGAGAAGCTTATAATGCATGTTAATTATGAGAAATCTCACCCTTACTTTAACAATTTCAGATTAAAGTTAGCAGCTCAGGAGTTGGTGAGGATGGCTCTAGAGCTATGTTACTTTAAGTCTGCGTGTCAGTGTCGTGCTCTGATAGGTTGTAACATTGGGGAACGTTTAGTTGAGGAATTAGTTATTATTCAATTGTTTCTTTGAATTTCATTGGGAATAATTATGTTTTGGTTTATTCCGTTTTGGTTATGGTATTTTCCCGCTGTGTAAGACATGGTCTTAATTTGATTGAATTATTTGAATAATGACCCTCATTGTAGCATGACTACTGTTTTATTGGAAGTTTTATTTATTTCATAATTGTGACATCCCTTGTTCCGTGTTAACTCTGATGGAATATATCTTTAATCATTGATATAATTAATATTATTCGGGGTATTTTAGAAGGGGTGTTACAATAGTGGTATCAGAGCATAGTCGGTCTTGTCTTGTGTCGTTATCCCTTTTGTATGCGACTAGTGTAAGATGACACTGTCGATACTTGTGTGCTGATGAGGTTGTTTTGTAATGTTACAGAACAATGGCCGGAAGAGGTAACGGAAGAAACGACGATGCTATTGCTGAAGCATTGGGAATGTTGGCTGGAGTACTCGGAGGGAACCAGCAGGGAGCTGTGATTGGTGCTGACCGACAATTGGGGAATTTTTAGAGGAATAATCCTCCGTTGTTCAAGGGTGCACATGATCCCGAAGGTGCTCAGAAGTGGTTGAAGGAGATCGAGAGGATCTTCAGAGTAATTGACTGTGCTGAAGGGATGAAGGTGAGATACGGAACTCACATGTTAGCAGAGGAAGCTGATGACTGGTGGGTTGCTACCAGAACTGAAATGGAAGAAGATGGTATTGCATTGACTTGGGCTGTGTTCAGGAGGGCTTTTCTGAGGAGGTACTTTCCTGAGGACATCAGAGGCAAGAAGGAGATTTAGTTTCTTGAACTCAAGCAGGGTAACAAGACTGTCAGTGAGTATGCTTCGAAGTTTACTGAGTTAGCAAAGTATTATGCTCATTATACTAACGATGTAGATGGAGAATTTTCCAAATGTATCAAGTTTGAGAATGGTCTTCGTGATGAGATTAAGCAGGGTATTCGGTATCAGCGTATTCGAAGATTTCCTGATCTGGTTGACTGTAGTAGGATTTTAGAGGAGGATCTTGCTAGCACTAAGTCGAATGCTCGAGGGTATGTTGATAGGAAGGGTAAGCAACAGATGGATCGTGGTAAGCCTTATGATAGAAGTAATCAGATACCCGGTGGTTGGAAGAAGTTTGGTGGAGGAGATTCTAGTTCTTCCATTAAGTGCTACAAGTGTGGTGAGACAGGACATCGTATGATGGATTGCAAAAGTAATGATAAGAAGTGTTTCAAGTGTGGGAAACTCGACCATGTGGCCAATGATTGCAGAGTAAGAGTGGTGACTTGTTACAACCGTGGTGAAGAAGGTCATACTCGTCCTCAGTGTACAAAACCCAAGAAGGAGCAAGCTGGTGGTAAAGTGTTTGCATTGTCTGGGTCAGAGACTAAGCCAGATGATCGGCTGATTAAAGGTACATGTTTTATTAATGACATACCTTTGATTGCAATTATTGATACTGGAGCTACGCATTCTTTTATTGCTTTGGATTATGCTAAAAGATTGAATTTGGAAATTTCTAATATGGATGGAAGTATGGTTATTGATACTCCTGCGTCGGGTTCAGTGACTACTTCGTATGTTTGTAGGAATTGTCCTATTGTGATTTTTGGTAGGGGTTTCGGTATGGATTTAGTGTGCCTACCGTTAGAACAACTTGATATCATCCTTGGAATGAACTGGTTGGAATTCAACCAGGTTCATATCAACTGTTTTGCGAAGACGGTTATTTTTCCTGAAGAGGTTGGTGTCGAAGATGTGACTATGTCGGTTAAACAAATGAACCTAGCTATGAAAGATGGTGTTGTGGTATTTATGTTGTATTCTGCAATAGAAGCGGAGGGAAAAGCAAAGAGTGATGGATTGCCAGTGGTGATTGAATTTCCAGAGGTGTTTCCGGAAGACGTTAGTGAATTGCCACCTGAGGGGGAGGTAGAATTTACTATAGATTTGATTCCTGGAACTAGTCCGGTGTCGATGGCGCCTTACCGTATGTCGGCATCTGAATTAGCGAAGTTAAAGAAACAGTTGGAGGAGTTACTTGAGAAGAAGTTTATTCGTCCGAGTGTTTCGCTGTGGGGTGCTCCGGTGTTGTTGGTTAAGAAGAAAGAAGGTTCAATGAGATTATGTGTTGATTACAGACAGCTGAATAAAGTTACAATTAAGAATCGGTATCCTTTGCCGAGGATCGATGATTTGATGGATCAACTAGTTGGAGCTTGTGTATTTAGTAAGATTGATCTGAGATCTGGATATCATCAGATTTGTGTGAAGTTGGAAGATATTCAGAAAACTGCATTTAGAACGAGGTATGGACATTACGAGTATTCTATTATGCCGTTTGGAGTTACTAATGCACCTGGTGTTTTCATGGAGTATATGAACAGGATATTTCATCCGTATCTTGATAAGTTTGTGGTGGTGTTCATTGATGATATTCTAATTTATTCGAAGAGCGATGAAGAGCATGCAGAACATCTCAGAGTTGTGTTGGAATTGTTGAAAGAGAAGAAGCTTTATGCGAAGTTGTCCAAGTGTGAATTCTGGTTAAGTGAAGTAAGTTTTCTTGGCCATGTAATTTCCAAGAATGGAATTGCTGTGGATCCTACGAAGGTAGAAGTAGTATCTCAGTGGGAAGCGCCGAAGAATGCTTCTGAGATCCGTAGTTTTCTGGGTCTTGCAGGTTATTACAGGAAGTTTATAGAAGGATTTTCCAAATTAGCGTTACCGTTGACTAAGTTGACCAGGAAGGGTCAGATGTTTGTTTGGGATGTTGAATGTGAGAAAGGATTTCAAGAGCTGAAGAGGAGGTTGACAAGTGCTCCAATCTTGATTTTGTCAAATCCGACTAAGTCTTTTGTTGTGTATTGTGACGCATCATTAATGGGATTAGGTGGTGTGTTGATGCAAGATAAGAAGGTGATGACTTATGCTTTGAGACAATTGAAAGTACATGAAAGGAATTATCCGACTCATGATTTGGAGTTGACAGCTGTTGTGTTTGTTTTGAAGTTGTGGAGGCATTATTTATATGGTTCTCGGTTTGAGGTGTTCAGTGATCATAAAAGTATGAGGTATCTCTTTGATCAGAAAGAGTTGAATATGAGGCAGAGGAGATGGTTAGAATTTCTAAAGGATTATGATTTCGGTTTGAATTACCATCCTGGTAAGGCAAACGTTGTTGTGGATGCCTTGAGTAGGAAGTCCTTGCATATGTCGATGTTAATGGTCCGTGAGTTAGATTTGGTTGAGCAGTTCAGAGATTTAAGTTTGGTATGTGAAACTACTCTGAATAGTGTGAAATTGGGTATGTTGAAACTGACTAGTGGTATTCTGGAAGAAATTTGGAATGGACAGAAGTCCGATGTTGGGTTAGTTGATAAATTGACATTGATTAACTAAGGTCAAGGAGGCGAGTTCCGGATTGATGAGAATGGTGTTATGAGATTTGGTAATAGGGTGTGTGTTCTGGATGTTGCAGAGATTAGGAAGAGTATTTTGGAAGAAGGACATCGTAGTGGATTGAGTATTCATCCTGGTGCTACTAAAATGTACCATGATTTGAAGAAGTTGTTTTGGTGGCCGGGAATGAAAAAGGAAATTGCTGAGTTTGTGTATGCTTGTTTGGTTTGTCAGAAGTCGAAGATTGAGCATCAGAAACCGTCAGGATTGATGGAACCGTTGTTTGTTCTGGAATGGAAATGGGATGGAATCTCTATGGATTTTGTGTCTGGTTTGCCAAGGACATCGAAGAATTGTGATTCTATCTTGGTTATTGTTGATCGGTTGACGAAATCTGCTCACTTTATTCCGATAAGAATGGATTATCCGATGGAAAGGTTGGCAAAATTGTATGTTGAGAAGATTGTGAGTTTGCACGGTATTCCTTATAGTATTATGTCGAATCGAGATCCGAGGTTTACATCTAAATTCTGGACGGGATTGCAAGAAGCTTTGGGTACTAAGTTGCATTTGAGTTCCGCTTATCATCCACAGACAGATGGTCAGATGGAGAGAACGATTCAGTCATTGGAAGATTTGTTAAGAGCTTGTGTGTTGGAGAAAGGTGGAACTTGGGATAGTTATCTACCATTGATTGAGTTTACCTACAACAATAGTTTTCATTCGAGCATTGGTATGGCTCCGTTTGAGGCATTGTATGGTAGGAGGTGCCGGACACCGTTGTGTTGGTATGAATCTGGGGAGAGTGCTGTGATTGGACCGGAAATTGTCCAACAGACTTCGGAAAAGATTAAGATGATTCAGGAGAAGATGAGGACTTCTCAGAGTCGTCAGAAAAGTTATTACGATAAGAGGAGGAAAGATCTTGAGTTTAGCGAAGGAGAACATGTTTTTATGCGAGTTACTCCGATGACTGGTATTGGTCGAGCTTTGAAGTCAAAGAAGTTGACTCCACGTTTTATTGGTCCGTTTCAGATTACCAAGAGAATTGGGAAAGTTGCTTATCAGATTGCTTTGCCGCCGTCACTTGCAAATTTGCATGATGTTTTTCATGTATCTCAGCTAAGGAAGTACATTGCTGATCCGTCTCACGAGATTCGGGTAGACGATATACAGGTACGAGAGAATTTGACTGTGGAAGCGGTACCTGCGAGAATTGAGGATCGGAAGTTGAAACAGTTGCGAGGCAAGGAGATCGCGTTGGTAAGAGTGGCTTGGGGAGGACCAGCAGATGGAAATGTCACTTGGGAGCTGGAGAGTCAGATGAAGGACTCGTATCCCGAACTATTCGTCTAAGGTATGTTTTCGAGGACGAAAACTCTTTTAGTTGGGGAGAGTTGTGACACCCTAAATAATCCGATTATTAAATAATTAGAATTTTTAATTATTAATTTAATTGGAAATTTAATTATTGGTATTTTTGGATTATTGGAATTAATTTAATTAATTAAAGGAAAGAAGTATTGGTGGTGTGAAGAGTGATTAGAGGGTGTGAGGGGTAAAATACTCTACTCTTACTAATTACTAATTTAATTATTTTATCGGAATAATAAAAGGAGTATTAAAAGGAAAAAGAAGAGAAAGAGAGTTATTTTGGAATATTCATCATACGTGCATTTGAGAAGAGGAAAAAGAAGGAGAAAACCGGAAGCGTCAGAACTCGAAGAACCCACAAGGTAAGGGGTGATTTCGATTAGTTAATTCGTATTATCGGTTTAGATATTCAATAGTATGGATCGTAGTATGTTAGGGAATCCCGGTTTGGAATTCTAGGGTTCCGTAGAATTGTCCCTATTGCGTCGAATTGTAGGTTGAAAACCATTAGGGTGTCAGATGATAAAAAGGAATGATGAAATAATGTTGTTTGATGTTATAATGGTGCAAAATGGATGTGTTTTGGTGTTTCTCATGTTGCAATTCGTATGGGTATGTTTGGGATTGGTTTAGAATGAATAAATGTTGTCAAAAGTGCAAAATTTGACTCTGCAGGTCGTGGGAACCGGTTCCCAGTGGGGAGGAACCGGGTTCCACTGTGTGAATTTATAAAAACTGGCAAAAATGCACGTAGGAATCGGTTCCTGTATAGGTAGGAACCGGGTTCCCATACATTTTTCCAGAAGCGTGATTTTTGAACTTCGCAGGAACCGGTTCCTGCATATGTAGGAACCGGGTTCTGCTGTAACTTTTTGAAAAATATTAAACTTTGAAAATTCATAACTTTCAAACCGTAAGTCCGTTTTGAGTGCCGTTTTGGACGTTATTTCTTAAATTTAATGCTCTATTTTATAAAATGAAAATAATTCCTAAAACCTGAAATTATTTTGAAAATGAGTCAAATCTCGGAATAAGTGATTATTGGCTAACGCACATGGGTGTGTATGTAGCAGTGAACCTGTGATGGATGGATGTATTAGTATTGTGTGAATGAAAAGCATGTTTATGTTGCTAATGATGGTGTGCATGATCGATGAGATATCATGTTTTTGGTTTTGGTTCAGTTATGATAAATTGATGTATTTCATAGACTGATTTGATGTTGCATGCTAGTGATGTGCGTGCATATGTATTGTTTTGGTGAAGTTAATTCCCATTGTATGGAATTTGACTTGTATTGCCGTTAACCGATACCCGGGTGATGATGGGTGGTTAGGCTGGATTCGTGTCCGGGTGTTTATAGACGAATCGATGGTTGCTATATCCGGTTGATGATGGATCAGTGTTGTGTGACTTGGTCACGTGTTGGTACCACATGCATTGTGTCTGCATTTGTGTTTGCATGGAATTGTAACATTTTAGGATGTCTTCCAGTGTTACAATTCTTTGGTTGATTATTGATTTGTGCATAATGACTTGTATGATTGGAACTGCGTGTTGAATCTGAATTTATGCTAAAATGGGTGAAATAATATGCTTGTGATATAATGTTGATTGAGAAGCTTATAATGCATGTTAATTATGAGAAATCTCACCCTTACTTTAACAATTTCAGATTAAAGTTAGCAGCTCAGGAGTTGGTGAGGATGGCTCTAGAGCTATGTTACTTTAAGTCCGCGTGTCAGTGTCGTGCTCTGATAGGTTGTAACACTGGGGAACGTTTAGTTGAGGAATTAGTTATTATTCAATTGTTTCTTTGAATTTCATTGGGAATAATTATGTTTTGGTTTATTCCGTTTTGGTTATGGTATTTTTCCACTGTGTAAGACATGGTCTTAATTTGATTGAATTATTTGAATAATGACCCTCAGTGTAGCATGACTACTGTTTTATTGGAAGTTTGATTTATTTCATAATTGTGACATCCCTTGTTCCGTGTTAACTTTGATGGAATATGTCTTTAATCATTGATATAATTAATATTATTCGGGGTATTTTAGAAGGGGTGTTACACAATTCCTTATATGAAGCATCAAGTTCTTCGAAAGTTAATCCTTCAAAGTATGAGTCTTCATCATAGTTACAAACTCCAACCATAGCATTGACTGATTTGGCACCTTATTTTTCATGATCACATTCAGTGTCATCCTCTAACCAATACACGTACAAGCTTTTCTTCTGCTTCTTGAGATAGGTTAGACACTTAGTTCTTATGTGTCTAAGCCCTTCACATTCATGACACTGAGCTTCTCTTCCTTGGCCAGACTTGTCATTGACATTTGATCTTGACTTCTATTCCACCTTCTTCAATACTTTGTTGAATTGTCTCCCAAGTAAGACAATAACATTAAATATACCTTCTCTTGTATCCAAGTTACACTCATCTTTTGAATCATCAGTATTAGAGATAAAACACATGCTCTTCTTCTTTTCAGATTTTTCATTTATCCCTAACTCAAAGGTTTACAGGGACCCTATAAGCTCATCAACCTTCATTTTTTTATGTCTTGAGCTTCTTCAATATTGATCACTTTCATGCCAAATCTCTTTGGAAGAGATCTGAGAATCTTTCTTACAAGCTTGGCTTTTGACATTTTCTCCCTAGAGCGCCTGAAGCATTGGCTATCTTAATAATATTTATGTGAAAATCATGAATACTCTCACCCTTCTTCATTCTTATGTTTTCAAACTGAGTAGTAAGAAGTTATAGTATTGACATCCTCACCTTAGAGGTACCTTCATAAGCAGTCTTCAGGATCTCCCAAGCTTCTTTGGCAATAGTACAATTGCTTATTAGCCTGAAGATATTCTTGTCCACTCAATTGAATAGAGCATTCAATGCTTTGGATTTCTCTCTGATGCTTTTTCATTTTTATCATCCCAGTCTTCTTTAGCCTTCACTACATTAGAAGTTTTCCCATCAAGACCTACAATCGTTGGTGGATCACATCCTTTGACCACAACTTTCCAAGTCTTGTTGTCCACAGATTTGATAAATGCCAACATACGAACTTTCCAATAGTCATAGTTGGTTCTATTGAGAATGGGTGGTTTGTTCATAAATCCTCCTTCCTTGTCCATTATACTAGAAAGTATCTTCCATGAACCTCATCCAGAGTCAGAGCAGGATGTCTGCTCTTATACCAATTAAAATTTTGGTATTTAGATCTCAGATATCCTAAAATATGTCGAGACACCTTTCTCTGAACAAACACACAATGACAAGGTATATGATAAACAAAGTGCAGAAAAGTAAAGAACACACAAGATTGTTAACCCAATTCATTGTACACCAACACCTACTATAGAGTCTACCAAGCCAGGGATCAAGTTAACTAAAATAGTATCAATTTGAATCTAAACTCCCTCGTTTATAACTTCTCACTTAATCACTAGCCTTACTTAAATTTTACCTAAGACTCACCTATGTATGATACCCTTCTCAAATCCCTTTCAATCATAAACCAGTGACTGACCAATTCTAAACACTTAGCGAAACATAAAAGTAAAACTTCAAAGACACAGAAGCATTCACTTCTTAAAAGCTTTGGAATGAGTGACAGAACTTACAACTCAAAAAAAAGTCCTACTCTTTCATCAATATGATAATCGAGAGGCTCACAATAAACACACAAACCCTAACACAATACGATGTAAGTTCGACACTTACATTAGGGTTAAAGCCTTCTATTTATAATCTTCAACAAACTGGATTTGGGCTTCACATATGCAACTGCATATGACAGAGACGCTGCAGAATTATCTCCTCAGAGATAGGACATCAATCATTAGTTTCCTCAATTATCTCCATAATTAGAAACTAACAATTCTCCTTGAAATTAGCTTGAATCTTTTTAAATCTTCAAATCGTGCACCACATAGGATAGATAAAATTTTACAGAATATTCTGCACCTGTAACAACTAAAATATCTAACAGTCCAGCTGTACAAAATCACGATGTCGAAAGAACCAGTATAGGACATCGCATTCGACATGTTTCTCCAGGTGATAAAACATCTTCATTCAACATGTCTAAGCTAAGTTAGTTTTACCAAACATAATGTCAATCACAATAAACAGAGAAGTAACATAGTAGATTAAGTCTTTGTGTATAAGGCGAATCACCTTGTGAGGTGGATTGAAGTAACTTAGTTAACAGTGAACCGAGATACAAATAATTATGTTCATATATTTTTATTCACTTGTTATCTTTGTAGGTTGAGTTGCAAAAAGATTATATTTGGTGCAACCCAATTCAAACTTCTCCTTTCTTGTGTTTCTCGCACCTTCAAAACTTGCTCGTAGGGTGAGAATTTTCCCCATAGATAAGCACATGCTCAAGCCATATATTATCAGATGTGAGACTTTTAACATACTCATCCATGCTAAAGATTGTACATTTGAAACGTGAAAATAAATGGTGGATGACTTGATAACTAAAATCAAATAGTAGGTGGTTCATTGAATCTTAAATCTAGCTTTGATACCTTATTAAGATGTGGTTGGGTCTAACTCAACCATATAAACATGTTTGTAGGTGAGGATTGTCTCTACTTATAAACACATGTTTAGACTATATATTATCTGATGTGAGACGCTTATCATATGTATCTCTATCACTTCTTCAAAAACAACCTTCAGAATATAGTCTTAAAAACAGAGGGAAAAAGTGACATTCTTAGAGAAACTTAGATAATTAAGGGTAGAAAATTCTTATGATTATGTTATGAAATTTGTGAAATATTTTAAGATATATAAAGAAATTGAGAAACACTTTTAAATAGATTGAATTTATGTGATTTTTAGAGAGTGTGAGAGATTTAAAAATATTTGAGTAATAAAGATTGTTGTTTAAAACTTGCATGATTATTTTTTTAATTCATTTATAGTATTATATGTATTAATTATGAAATAGATATAAAATGTGTCATGTGTTTGTCTCTCTCTTGTGATATGAGAAGCTAGAAGATTCACAATAAAATATTGATGGATAAACCCGTGACTATTATTTTTAATAGTAGTATAATGAAAAATTTATTTTGACATAAAATTTGTACATTAATATTAAAATATAACAAATATTTTTTTTATCAATTTAGAGATCACTATGCCAAATAAGGGATTAGACAGCGCTTTTTTAGGCCTTTAACAGCGCTTAAAAGCGCTGCTAAAACCTCCGCTGCTAAAGGTATAGACAGCGCTTATGTAATTTCAAAAGCACTGCTATAAGTACCCCCCTTAGGAACCCCTTTAGCAGCGCTTACACTTTAGACAGCGCTTTTAATGTGGAACTTTAGACAGCGCTTGGTAAAAGCGCTGTCTATTCCCCCCATTTAGTAGCGCTTTTCCTTATTATTTTTTAATATATTTGTTTTTTCAATCACTTTAGACAGCGCTTTCATGAAAAGCATTGTCTATTCCCCTCCCCCCTTTAGCAGCGCTTTTCCTTATTATTTTTTTTCAATCACTTTAGACAGCGCTTTCATGAAAAGCGCTGTCTATTCCCCCCTCCCCCCCCCCCCCTCTAGCAGCGCTTTTCCTTATTATTTTTTTTTCAATCACTTTAGACAACGCTTTCGTTAAAAGCCCCCCCCCCCCCCCCCCTTTAGCAGCACTTTTCCTTATTATTTTTTTAATATAATTTTTTTCTAACACTTTAGACAGCGCTTCTCATTAAAAGCGCTGTCTATTCCCCCCCCCCCCCCCCCCCCCCCCCCCCTTTAGCAGCGCTTTTCCCTATTATTTTTTTAAATATAATTTTTTTTTATTTAAAACAAAACGCTGCCTATCAAATTTAATCTCACCATTTTTGCACCAGAATTTATAGCTTCATTATAACATTTTAAACAACAACAACATTAATATACCACAATGAAACAATATTATAACAATATCAATATTCATCTCTTCAATCCTTTTTACACAATATACACAACAACAACATTAGTATATACCACAATGAAACAATATTATAACAACATCAATATTCATCTCTTCAATCCATTTTGCACAATATACACAACAACAACATTAGTATATACAACAATGAAACAAAATCAACAATGAATTACAAATAACTTTATCTTCTACATCGAGCTGCACCTATATAACCTAAAACAAAATCAAAAAATCAAAATTCATACAAGTTACCAAATAACAACAACAAAAACAATAATATTGTAACACAACTATAACGCACTACAAGAAAATTTGTGTTTAACGACACAAAAATTGTGACAGTTATGTGATAACTGTCGTAATTGACATATAGAGACAGTATTTACGACAGTTGACACCAACCGTCCCTAATATTTATTTTGTGACGGTATATTTAACCATCATAATATTATTATTACGACGGTAAAACAACCGTCGGCCCCCATTTAACACTTTTAACATTGATTTTTCACCAACAACTAGTCACGACGGTAAAATTAACCGTCCTAAAAGGCATATCACGACGGTAAAGCACCCGTCGCACCCTTAAACCTTTCACGACGGTAAAATTATCCGTCCTAAAATTCATTTCACGACGGTAAAACAACCGTCGCACCCAAAACCTTTAAAAATTCTCATGGGCACGACGGTAAAACACCCGTCGCCGTAAAAAAGTTAAAAAGATCTTAAAATACATAAAAATTTTGAATAGTTAAAATTCTATCATTTTTTTCTTCTAAAATTTGGCCTTTTCCTATCAATATATTATACACAGCCTAGATGCAAAAATATGTACTATATGTTTATTGACAAGTTGCAATGTATAATGATTATTTTTGAATAGTTAAATAGCAATACTGAAACCTGACTGGGATTTGATGCATATGAATAATATATGTCAAAAAGTTATACTACTTAATTTATGCAATAATGAGAAAAAATAACAGTCCTGTGCTTCTCTGTTAGATTTAGATTATAGAAATTTTATTCATACTTCACCATCCGGCACCGACCATCCATACTTCACCATCCATCCATACTTCACCATTCGGCACCACCACCGATTCAAGATTCGACAACCAATCACCCCAAAACCAACTCCCAGAAGCGGAAGAAAGAGGTCAATTCCAAGTTACAGCACCTACGAACACCAGAAGAGAAGCTAGCTTAAATCGAAACCCTAGAAAAGGAGCTCGGGGGTTTGTTTGAGTACTACAAAGGGGTTTTGGGTAAGAAGGTTATTGTTGACCTTAAGAAATGCGGTGGGTCGAGAAACACGGTTCACAACATTGAGCCAATTGCATTGGTAGGTAAATTTTTAAAAAAATAATTTTCAATTCCATTATTAATTTATTTTACCTTTTTATCCCTCTAGATAGATCTGGTGTTCATGAAATTCATCTATAATTGGCTTTGTTTTTTTTGTTTGAGAGGTTTTTAGGTTAGGCTTGCTGTGATTATTATGAACACACAAATTGTTTGGGAAATTAACCAAGTGATTGACAATTTCTTTGTTTGCTGTGAAATTGAATTCAAGGAGATGCTTTTACACAATTTAGTCATTATTGTTGTTGTTGTTCAATTGTTGTTTTGATCCTTTTTCAGGATTTTAATTGAAATCTAATGTAAATTATGTAAATTGTTAGAAAAAAAAGCCATTTATAGAAACTCACATTCTTCTTTCTTATGAAAATGTGGTTCAAATAAGCTGAATACTTTGTGTGGTAAGGATGAAATATGTAATTACTGAAACAAACTCTTGCTTGTTTATTAACTTAGGATGAATTGTAGCATTAAAGCCTTAAAGGTCAATGGCATTTTAAAATGCAAGGTTGATAAGGGTGTTTTCCAGGTAATTTTATGCTTTCGTATTGTTTTAGTGCGGAGTCGAGGCTTGATTGTCAGTGCTTTTTGTTGTGTTTTTGAATAGTTGATGCAAGTTCTTTATTTTGTAAAGGATATTGCTTCAAGACTTAAAGCTGCTGTCAATGAAGACTTAGAAAAGCTATTTCATAAAATACTCTTGTTAAGCTTAAACTAATGACCTAAATATAAGGGATTTCCAATCTCTTTCTAGTTGGTTGTTTCTTGGCAGTCAAGTAAAAACTGACATGAATTCATGTTTTTTAGCTCGTTGCATGGAAAATTGATTTGGCTTATCGTTATTCGTATGTTTCATCTGTTTATCCATCTATCTAAACTAATCAATACTCTGTAGTGCTGATTATTTTAAGAAGCCTATTGCCTTTATTTTGTGTCTTATTCTGCTAAGGAATTTATGGACATGTTTTTAGTGACAGTGAAGAAATCACCTGTAGCATACTTCTTGGAGAAAGTTGGCAATGGAAATTCTTTATGGAACACAACAACTCTTGGGGATGAAAAAGGAAGAGAACGGGTTTATGACACTATCTTCCGCTTTCCATGAATATGTGAATTGGTATTTGGTATACTTGTCTTTTCTTGTTTGCAGTTCTAGATGTTGTAGATGGGTATGCTCCAGTGTTTAGTTGCTAGAAGTTTCCTTCAAACTTATCAATTGATCAGAAAAAAAATATAATGTAGGCGTTTTGGGGGAAGGATGTAACCCGAAGCTATTCATTTACTGTGAAATAGTTACTTAAGAATTGTGTTTGTGTATTTCTGTTTATGCATTCTACTTTTTATGTCATGGTATCTCAAGTGCTGAATTCATTTGCAGCTTATTGATGTTGGCTTCTTTGTCTGTTTCAATTCCTTTCTGTCATTGTTAACTGTGATGCCAACAAGGGTGGTAATGATCGTTTGGAAGCTTCTGAAAACAAGGTTTGCCACCTTTCTTCATGATCTGTCATAATACTTTGATGTCATTCAGTGCACCTGTTAGGATTTAGATGATATACTTATCCCTTTGCATCTTTTTGTTTAGTTTAGAGTTTTCACTTGAGCTGTGAGCATTTAGTTCAATTTTGTATTCAATTTCCAAAATTGTATTAAATTTACGAAGGAAATTGAACATGGTTCGTTTTTGTTGACTCGTAAAAAGGATTTAGATTGGTTTAATGAGACAATCTACCCTGATTTTGTGTTTACCAAAAAAGTTGAATCTATCACATACTTAATGATATGGTCTGCTAATTCATGTGCTTTGATTTGTTGGCTCTTCTACTAATTCTCATGTTTAAAAAATTTGGTGGTGATTCATGATTTCAGTTTAATTATTTAATTTAATACTATCAACATGACCTCGTCATGCTCATGGCAGGAAGTTCAAGAGGCTGTCTCCAGTTGAATTGTCGGATTTTGGCTATTTTATTATTATGGCTTGTGGAATCACTGTTTTGCAGCAAATAGGTTTAGTTCCATATACATATTTCTGTTTTGAATTATCAGGTTGTTTCTTATGCTGAAATTGGTGTTATGCTCACCACTCCTAATTTTTTGTTGTTTTAGATATCAGCTTCATATATCATATAATCCGTGGTCAAGCAACAATCAAACTGTATGTGATCTACAACGTCTTAGAGGTGAGCATAAATTAACCCTTATCCAAATTTTACTTAGTAATTTGCTCTCCTTTCATACCAAATATTTGGACTAACCCTATTATAGATATAGAGCAATAAGATTGTGACCAACATGATATATTCCGAAATATGAAAGAATGGAAGATAACTGAGCTGGCTTTGTGTTGATTTCAATAGGCTTTGTGTTGATTTCAATAGGCTTTGTGTTGATTTCTAACTCTCAAGTATCAATACTTCATTTCTTTCGTAATATAAACACTGACATAGCAGAGCTTTCATTCTTGTACAAGAAAGCATAAAGCTAATATAACTTAACTCAAGCTCATGAGAGCTTGTATAGAGTCTCCCTCATAATATAAAACACCTGTAGTGTAATCAACTATAACTGTTTTAGCTTCCTTGTAACTAGCTGCTTGACAGCCGTCAGTCAGTTAACCACCCTTCACTCATTTCAATCAATTTTCACTTGAGAAATTCAACTAATAGCTCTAGCAATTCTACTGAATATTCATCTATGAGAAATCACAAAACTGTGATCTGAAAAAATTCAATAACATTCTACTTTAATACTTAACTAGACAAGAAATAGTCTTGGTGATTGTCATCTAAGAGAAGCAGAACATATATATTTTATATGTTGATAGGTGATTCTAGTTTGTCTTGCCGAAAAATCTAAAGTTACACTTGACAAATGAAATGACTCCCAAATAATGCAAAGCTAATCCCACACTCAGTATAGAATAACTATGTTTACTCTCCTGAAAATTTGGTATTAATATGCAACTAAAGAATTTAAACCCAAACTTTAAAAACTGTACTTTCAGGTATTTACTTGTACGTTGCTTCAAGAAATATCAGCGAATCATTGCTAGACTTTGTTAAAATCTCTTAGTCTTAACTACCTAGTTTCCATTTCCTCAATTCTTTTCTTTTCTATTGCTAACAAATATTTTACGTCGTTCTACGTGTGTCTGTTATGTCGAATAAGTAGGAACCCCCAAATAACTATGCCGTAGCTAATTACAGATTCTATTTGACAGATAATTTTAATACTTATAAATAATAATGTAGTTTGGCTTTGTAATATTGTTACTTATCAGTTCATAACTGCCTCTTCAAAAATTTAGTCTTGAAGAGCGAAGAACCTTTCCTTGAATGTGTTTATAAATAATAATGGATCTACATGTCTTATTTGTTGAAAATGATAAGCCTATTGAAAGATATAATTATAGAGACCGACTCGTACCTTTCTTGAGTATTTGGAATTAAAGTTCCTTTCTTCTGTTACCTTTTCCAAACCTACTACCTTAGGCAAACACAACTAAAAGCAACTACTCATATAATGAAATTGGTCTATATTGTAGTTATAATTTTATGCGTCTGGAATCACTCTTGTTAGATTAGTCAGTTGGTTATTGCATTAGTTAGCTTTTAGACATGTGCTAGAGTTAAGCTTGCCAGCTGTAGCCAGCTGTTGTAACTGACATAAGAGAGTTAGTTATGGTTAGCTATGCCTATAACTAAGATATTAGTGTTTTAAACTGTGGTTACAGTCACGGTTACTATGAACGTTCATGGTTCGATTCAAGAAGAATCAAACTCTTACAACAGTTTGCTAATATAATCATTCCAAGTTAATTTGATTAAGGATACTGTTACTCCGGTTAATTTGATTGGTTATGGGTTGGCGTTTTTGGGGGTTGCGTATTATAATCATTCCAAGTTGCAGGCGCTTAAGGCTTCAGAGACGCAGAAGAAGGCTCTTCAGAATGATGAAGAGGCTGGAAGGTTGTTGGAACAGAGAGACGGAGAAGGGACTGGAAGGAAGATCGACAGCCATAACTGATTCAGAACTGATTCAACTTGTCTTTCTCATTTTTGGATGCAAAATTCTGTCTGTTGGATGAGGCGCGTTTTGCTTTTGGGTATATGCGGTGGTGTAATTTACTACTTTTAGGTAATTATTTAATTTTACTCGGATTATCATCAGAGTATTATTATGTCATTTTATTTCATTTCAGCTTATTTCATTCATATTTTAGTTGTGTATCAGGTCTGAGATTGGCGTCTGTGTCTTATATATGCTTATTCAGTGTTTCGTATTAATGATCAGTTAATGAATTTAGTTTCCTTGATGCTCTAGAAAGCTTGTTATCAAATTGCTGTTTTTCTTTCTTAAGCTTAACATACTTGATTTGTGTTTATTTTTCTTGCCTTAACTATTGTGTAATTATCTAATATTCTATAAATCTAGATTAAGTTTTAATTTATTAAACACCTTTGCATTCAAGAGATATAGGCTAAAATTGTGCTCTATAATGACTTGATAATAACACAGATTGCTGTAACAATGTCTGTTCATCAGTATTCTATTTCAGTGCTGTCAATCGTGGTTCGCAGAAAATACTGGTTTTTAACTGCAATCTCAGTTTTCAGTGCCGTCGTGCTTCTTGTATCAACCCTATAGTTATATATGATAATCATAAGCTTGTAGTAACAATACTATTTTGATTTTGCAGGTAAGGATTTAAAAGACTCACGAGTGCTAACTGATGTCGGTGACGTCCCTATTCAAGAAATTCGAGATTGTGGCGAAGATGATAAAAGATTGATGAGTGTCATTGGCGAATCTGTCAAGTTAGTGATGGAAGAGGTAAATTTGTCAATTTATGATTTTGAATTAAAAAAGTACACCTTTATCATCCTCATATATTGTTTCTTAGCATTCACTCCACTATCATGTGAAATGCTATAACATTTTGCAGATAACTTTCTGTTCGAACTTGCTTGATCCTCGTGTTGTTTATATTCTTTCAGGCTCCTCTAAGACCCTTAGTTTTAGGTGGTGATCACTCAATATCATTTCCAGTTATTAGAGCTGTCTCGGAGAAGCTTGGAGGACCAGTTGATGTTCTTCATATTGATGCGCATCCTGACAACTATGATGCATTTGAAGGGAACATTTATTCGCATGCTTCTTCCTTTGCTCGTGTCATGGAGGGTGACTATGTTCGGCGACTCTTGCAGGTAATCTTTTATTGTTGATAAGTATAAAATCAAGGTGGCGCCGTGATTTTGTTGAAACTACAAACTGTAAACTTTTGCCAAAACAATGCTTTTTAATACATTTCAGGTTGGTATTCGATCAATAACAGCTGAAGGACGTGCACAAGCAAAAAAATTTGGGGTCGAGCAATATGAAATGCGAACATTTTCCAGAGATCGCCCCTTCCTAGAGAACCTGGTATGTCTCTCTCTGCCTCCGTGTTTGTATGCTCGTGTATATATGCACGTACGCACGCGTGCGCATAGTAAATTCCAAACATGTATTGATACTAACTTGTGCATTTGTATGTTCTTTTTAAACCTTGGTGATTTCCTTGTGCAGAAACTAGGGGAAGGTGTGAAAGGGGTGTATATCTCGATAGACGTGGATTGTCTTGATCCTGTATTTGCTCCGGGAGTGTCTCATATTGAACCGGGAGGTCTTTCTTTCCGCGATGTTCTTAACATCCTACACAATCTTCAAGGTGATGTTGTTGCTGGAGACGTCGTTGAACTCAACCCACAACGCGATACTGTTGATGGAATGACTGCTATGGTAGCTGCTAAGTTGGTCAGAGAAATGGCTGCAAAGATTGCAAAATGATCAAGAGATTTCGGAGCTAACCTCTTTTTGTTATAGTTCCTGAAAATCGGAAAATCTCACTTGTTATAGGTAACTTGTAGCAAAGTTATAAGGTGGTATAAGCATATTACAATGTGCAATAATTCATAAATCTTTTCTCCCAATAATAAGTACTGGTATCTCACGGAAATCTCACGCTTCAATAGCAAAAGCAATGTCTCCTTGCATTATTTTACAAATGGTTTCCCAACTGAATTAATAATACTGAGTTAGTAAATATTTCAAAACAATTGGATTGCTCATTTCAAAACAATGTTGAAAAGTGATAGAAAATAAAATAAAAATACTATAAATAAAAAAATATTAAAGTAAATAATAATTTAAATATAATAGTAAAATATTATAGTAAAATAATATTATATTTAAAATTATTTTACTAAATAATAATTTAAATAAAAATATTATTTGAAATTTATAAATCAGATTACGACGGTTAAAGTCAAATTCACGACGGTATATAACCGTCGCAAACAACAACAACAAAAAATAAAGTCAAATTCACGACGGTATATAACCGTCGCAAACAACAACAAAAACAAAAAATAAAGTCAAATTCACAAGGGTATATAACCGTCGCTATCTGTTGTGCGTGACAGTTTTTGCAACCGTCGCGAAATAGGCTGGGGACGCACGATTCTGCGACGGTACTTCTACCGTCGTAGATTGTAAATTGCGACGGTTTTAACCGTCGTAATCAGCCAAAATAACCGTCCCAATCTATCATTTTTCTTGTAGTGAACGCCATATATTATATTCTCAAAACTCAAAGTTATACCTTATAATAAAACTCTCAACTCCATAACAAATTGGCACCAATCCTCCATAAGTTCATCTAATTGATCTTTTGAGTATGAAGCACACTTGAATTCATCAAAGTACTACATAATAATATAACATAGTATGATTTAATTAAAATACTAAGTCATTTTATGAGAAATATGAAAATAATTCCTAAGTTACAAATATGAAAATAATTACTAAGTTAGAAATTCATACCGTGGATAGAATCTCTAATCGGTCCAAAAGAATAGTTTCTTTCATAAACCTCAACATAAAATAACCGCAATCTACACCATTGCGCTGACGAGGATACTACACATGGAAAGAAAATACGGATATACATCAAGATATACACCTTAACTTGTTTTATCAAGTATCATCGCTATATAATCAAAATTGTGAAAATCTATACCTCCACTTTGATCCAAGAAATATTGTTGACTCTACTCCTTGGTACTTGAATATCTCTTTATGCTCGAAAACTTTGTAGAATGCTATAATAAAATAATAATGAATATTTAGAACTATCGCACATAAATAATTAAATATACACAGTAATATTTTGGAACAATCTCACTTACGTGTCAATCGTCTTCTTCATATCTGGGTATGTTGTCCAATCATTGCCCAATGAATCCAGATAATATACAATTTCTCTCACAGAATTAATTGCAACCAATAACCAGTGTCCACTGGAATATTAAACAAAGGTTAGATGGAAATTTTCTGCACAACGTTAAAAAACGAAAAATTATAATAGAGGAAATTTAGAATGAAAATCTTACTTGGGGCCAGTATTATATGGTAAAAAGAACAATTTTTCTGTATCTTTGCTGGCCAAGCATAAATGCTATTACTTCATCTGGTTTTGAGATGATTGACCCTGCGTGGACAACATTGGGATTTATGAAAGCGAATATGGACTCTAATCCACGCGGGCGAATCAACTTGTCATACAGAAACCTTAAATAAAAACATCATTAACATTAATTATTCATTGAAATGAGTAAATAAATTCTGCAATTAATTAAACAAAGTTGATTGGAGTATACCTGATGTATGTATTGATAACAGCCATGCCTAATGTCAAGTGTCCAAAAACTTCTTCCAAATCCTCCTTACCAATTGCTGTCATGCCTTCAGAACCATAAATCTCTTCATCCATGGGTATAAGAGAAGTGCCACCTTGCGAAATAGTTGTGAAGCTTATAAATGTCTGAAGGCACGACCTATATTGTGAAGTAGTTTTCTTTCTAGCCCCGGTCCTCTTAGCAACACTCTTTGTTTCTGCGGGAATGTTGCTAATTACAGGCTCCTTACCCCTACTTACAGCTTCAATCTCTTTAGCAGGAATAATCTAAATATCATAAAATTAGAGTGGTCAAGTATAGGACGACAAATTAACATTATCTAAGCATAAATATCATATAATTGTGTTGTACCTGTTTTTTTGCTGTCACTGACTCCTTTGGCCGCGTAATCCCTTTATCTTTTGGTTTGGGTTTTGTAGGAGTCTAACATTACCATGCAAAAAAAAAGTAAGTAAAACGAACGTAAAAAATTTGAGTACTAAAAGGTTCATAACGGTTTTAATTATACCTCATCATCTATGCGAACGAGTCTTGACGGCCATGCAACAAACACTCATATTGCCTCTCCCACCAATGTTGCATCCAAAACTTCATCTGGGATTGGTAATAACGCACCCTCCTCTAAAGCAATATCAATCGACACTTTCAAATATCCAGAAGGGAGCGGTTTATGATGAAGTACTTCTCCCAGAGTGTTATGGACTTTTACCTTGCCAACCATGCGATAAGTTGGTGTCTCTAAAAAGAGTTGACAAGGTGAAATACCCTAAAATCAATAATAAATATGACATCGTTAATGTGTATATATGTCAGTTAAATAAATTACACTAATTTAATTTCATAATAATATATGTAAGTACCTCGGGAATACTCGGTTGAGCTGCACAATTGACACTAACTATGTCACTAGTTTCTTTAACACTTGAAGCTTCCCTTTCTGATTGGTACTGTCTTGCTTTTTCCTTCCTCAATTCAAGAACTTCAGCTTCTAATTCATCCAACCTTGCCTGCAGTTCTTTATTGCTAGCAGATTTTGTCTTTGGGTTGTTCTTTTTCAAGGAGCTTGGAGTAACCCCATGTCCTTTACCCCTCACCCGACCAAAATACTCACGAACATTTAATGCTCGACTAAGTATGCTCCTGCAATCATCTGGTGGAGATGTAGACTGAGACAGACTCTCCTGAAATTCATATGAATATTGGAAAAACATGAATACTATATGTTAATAAAATTTTGATTTAATTAGAATTAATGTTATACTTACGCATTTTTCAAAAATTTGTTGTAAATCTTCTTTAAGAACTCCATCCTTACCCACATGGGCAGCCTTCCACAAAACATGCTCCGGAAGAGATGTTTCAGAACTACTCTCCTCTTTTAACTACACATTAACACAAAAAACAGGCTCAGTTATAACTCTTGATGAACAAGTATATCATTACAATTTGTAAATACTTACTATTTTTTGTTCTAATCGTGCATATCCCAAACACCCTTTTTTGTATGGATATGCGGGAGATGATGCTCTTTGACGATTTACTTCACTTACACTCTGAAATTTTGGGGTTTTCCGTTTGGCTTTAAAAATATCCCATTCTTTAACTGAAATCACGTCTGCATATTCTGCTGGACGCTCTGCATCAATAAATTTTTTTCGGCATCTCTAAGATATTTTCTGTTTAAATATGTTCTAAACCCTCTTAGTATTTTGCCGGCCAATCCAAGACAATAATATTTTCTTCTGTCATCAATGTTGAAAGACCTCTACAAAAAACATACACAAAGTGTGTTAGTATAAGTAATTTAAAGACATAATTTAAAGTACATAATCGTAATTTAAAGACATAATTTAAAGCACCTGTATCTCACTCCAGATTTTGTTTTTAGCATCATCCAGCTTATCATCTCTCCACTCATCACAAGTTATTGGAATTTCTCTCCTTACAAGTGTACCAATGTAACTTGTCAATTTAGAACCGTTAGGCTCAATTAATTGGTCATTTGGACTCCAATGCACATCGTATTTTATACCTCTATCTCTATCACGAATGATATTCTTCATAATAGTTTTTCCTCTTTTAATTTCTTTTTCCACTCCCTTACTGGATTTTCCTCCATCATTGTCTCCATCATTAATAGAATCATCGTGTGGGTGCTCCTTGTTACTAGCCATCTAACCTGTAATAAAGAAAAACATTAGTATTTAATGACAAATATTTAATTCCAAATATATAATTCCAAATATCTATTCAGTATATAAAATGACAAATATCAATTGAGTATATAAAATGACAAATATATAATTTATTAGAAGTTTTCTAAGTGTTAACATGTATGGAGGAATATATATTACCTCTTTCACTAACATCTCTTTCTTTTCTTGGTTGGATTCCGAATTACTTGTCTCTTAAGAACGCGGACGAAGGGATTGATCCAAATTCCCTCATCATGATCTTTTCTGATATATGATTCATCCGCTGTAGTATTTTCATCTCGATCATTTCTAATATACGACTCACTCTCAACATCAACATCAACTTGATCCACACTTTTATCATCAATCACTTTGTTAGATAAAAGCACTATAGACCATTTCGTATTCTTCGGGTCTGTGACATAGAACACTTGTTTAGCTTGAGAGGCTAGAATAAAAGGCTCATCTTTGTACCCCACCCTACTAAGATCCACTTGCAAAAACCCTGACTTATCCATTCGTATGCCACTAGTATGTACCCACTTGCAACCAAAGATAGGAATCTGAAACTTCTCGTAATCAAACACCCAGATGTGATTGATAACCCCAAAATATGACAAATTTTCATATTTGGGGTTTAAGTCCTTCATACTAGAAATGTGCATTGCTTCACATACCACCGTGACACCACTATTTTGCATGGTACTTTTCTCATCTTGTTCTTTGGTATAAAATGTGTATCCATTAATTTCGTATCCTCTATAAGAGAACACAATCGAACTTGGACCATATGCCAAACATCTCAACCTGTCTGATATTGAAGCGGGATCTGAAACTTTGAATATATATGATCCTTAAACCACTGTATAAAACTTTGATTGTGCTCTCGTACTATCCAATTTTCATTTCTACTTTGATTCTCACCTCGGAGTATAGCCTTTTGCATTTCAACAAATGGCTCAACCTCAGTGTCATTGTGCAGAACATACAAATGCACTTGATCCCGTTCATCCCTTGATACTGTCACAATTTCATTTCCAATTAATTTTTTACCTTCTTTTTTTTCGAAAAAAATGAGATTTGGGGAGTCCAATGGATTGCACATTGGACAAAAAATCAGTACAAAACTCAACCGCTTCTTCAACAACGTATCGCTCAATGATACAACCCTCTGGACGACTTCAGTTTTTCACGTACCCTTTTAATATTTTCATATAACGTTCAACAGGGTACATCCATCTCATATAAGCTGGTCCACACAATTGTATCTCTTTCACAAGATGAACAACAAGATGTACCATAATGTCAAAAAATGATGGAGGAAAATACATTTCAAGGTCACACAGAGTAATAACGATTTCTTTTTGTAATACTGGTAAGATCTCAGGATCGATCACCTTACTACAAATTGACCTGGAAAAAAAACACAATTTAGTTATAGCGCTTCTTACTTTTTCTGGAAAAATAGAACGTATACCTATTGGTAGAAAATGTTCCATTATGACATGGAAATCATGTGTCTTCAGACTATTTAACTTGAGGTCTTTCATGGACACGAGTCTTCTAATGTCCGAGGCGTAACCTTCTGGAACTTTAACTTCACTCAGAAACTTACACAATATTTTCTTTTCCTTTCTAGATAGAGTATAAGCAGCAGGTGATAGATATGTTCGTCTTCCTTTCTTCACGTGTCCTAATTCAGTTCTTATTCCCATCTCTACCATGTCCTCTCTTGCTTTAAGGCCATCCTTAGACTTTCCTTTTATATTGAGTAATGTACCAATAACACTTTCAAATACATTTTTTTCAATATGCATAACATCAAGAAAATGTCTTACGTACAAAGATTTCCAATATGGCAATTCAAAAAAAAATTGACCTCTTCTTCCACCCACCTATGACAACTTTATGTGCAAAAGGCTTGCCAAACTGAATACTCACATCTTTCACCTTTTCACAAATTTGATCACCTGTCAATCCAGGTGGAGCTCTACGTTGTTCGGTATTTCCATTTAACGCTTTTCTCCATCCACGATATTGATGTTTTGAATTTAAGAATCTACGATGACCAAAAAAGACATTCTTCTGACAAAGTTTCAATCGTGTCGTATCGGTTCCATCTTCACAGACAGGACACACTTTTTCACCTTTAATGCTATACCCGGATAGATTTCCATATGCTGGAAAATCGTTAATTGTGCCAAACAACATCGCCCTCAAATTGAAACTTTCTTTCCTATATCCATCATAAACCTCCACACCGTTCTCCCATAAAATCTTCAAATCTTCGATTAAAGGTTTCAAGTTACATCTATGTCATTCCCTGGTTGTTTAGGCCCAGAAATTAACATAGATAACATCATGTACTTGCGCTTCATACATAGCCATGGAGGTAGGTTATAAATCATAAGAATCACAGGCCATGTGGAATGTGAGATACTTTGAAGACCATGCGGGTTCATTCCATCTGTAGATAATGCCAAGCGAAGGTTTCTTGTTTCTCCTCCAAAATCAGGATAATCATTATCAATTTTCTTCCACTGTGGTGCATCTGCCGGATGTCGAAACTTTCCATCGATAATTCTTTCATCTGCATGCCAAGTCAAGTGTCTAGCATCGGTTTCACTATGAAACATGCGTCTAAATCTCAGAATAATAGGAAAATATCATAAGACTTTCGCTGGAGATAATTTTTTCTTATATCGAGATAAACCGCACTTTGGGCACTCATTCAATGATGAATATTCGTTTCGAAACAAAATACAATCATTTAGACATGCATGTATCTTATCATAGCTCATGCCAATAGAGAGCAACATTTTTTGGCCTCGTAGGTTCGATTAGGAAGAACATTATCCTCAAGAAGCATATCTCTCAAAAGGGCTAATAACTGTGTGAAACTTTTATCCGACCATCCATTGCGCGCCTTTAAGTTGTACAATTTAAAACTGCAGACAATCTTGTGAATTTGGGGCAATCTTTATACAACGGTTTCTCCGCATCGCTTACCAACCTCTCAAACATTTTGGGACAATCTTGAAGATCTTCTTCAAGTGCTTCTGCAATCTCTTCGACTCGATCACAATCATATGTATCTGTGGCATTGTCGTACGAAAAATAGGTCGCATTACTTTTCACCCCCGGTTCAACATTCTCGATGCTTTTCTCACCATGAAATATCCAACACGTATAACTTCGATCAATTCCGCGTATTAGTAAATGCGATTTCAATCCATCTGCGTCAACCTGACCCACATAATAACAACCCAAACAAGGATATTTCATTCTAATCGAGTCTTCAGCGTATTCAACAACAAACTTAACGAACTCTAATACCCCATTCTCGTACTCTTTTGACAATCGATCGACACACATCCATTTTTTATCCATGGTTTTAACTATTATCTAAGTTAAACAAAAACACTAATTAGGGCACAAAACGGTATAATGTGTTTCTGCCAAAACACAAAGTATACACAGATTTTATTATTCAAGTGAATATGTCATTGTTACGTGAACCTCTTGTGTTGATTATTACTAACTTGGATTATAAGCAATATGGTGGGAGTACAATGAATTTAAAGAGTGTGTGTTGTCAACAAAAATCAAACATGTGATTAGAACAATTCTAGAAATGAGGATTGTAACGTGTGAGTGAAAGGAGCATAGCCACGAATGTGGTCCAACCTTAGAGGCCTAGTTCATGTTACTGTTGTGATCCTATAAAATATTCAATCAATGATCGTCAACGTTACAATTTTAGAGACATTAGCTTAGTTGTGAACTCACTCGGAGATTCATGATTTGTGTTATTTTTTACTATTACTAAGTTGAATACTAGATTGAACAAACGGAAACCTATGATCCAAACTCAAGTAAACTGGAAAAAGTCCTCTCGCCGCGATAAACTCATTGAAAGGACCATTAACATTAAGAGTACTAGTAATCACGGTAACATTCCTCTCAGACATAATCGCCGCAAAAGACCCCGAACCAATTCCAATATCAAAACCTATTCTAATCCCACCATTTCCTAATTGCAAAACATCATCAACAAGAAAATAATTCTTACTCTTAGACTTAACAAATCTTTAATTCTCATATCCATTAACCAAATCAAAGCAATGAACACAATCTCTATTTAGTTTCCTACCATTCAAACACTCGAAACTCTTGCAGTTAAAACCATTCCAATTCACTATTTTATTACTAACAGGCTTCCATAGTGAAACCGGAAAAGGATGAAGAAATTTTACCTTAGATGAAACCGATTTTGCGAAACTTCTTCTAGGTAAAGGCTCACACTATTTTTGAATCAGTTTCTCTATCACGAGGAGATGGTGGTGTACCTGATGTTGTAGGGCGCATCCAAACAAGTGTCTCTGCGGGTGAAACAGTAAAACTAAACCATTAGAATAATCCACATCAGATACTATAATCAAAAGCAAAAGACAAATTCTCGAATCCAAACGTTCCCATTCAATTTACCATACTTTGTATCACTTACATAAGATCTCATTTAAATGTCAAAGGGGATTTATTGTGTAATGAACTAACTAACTCGATCAATAAATAACAGTCAGTATCGCAGTATGAAGAGCAAACGTTACATGTATTCATTATGTAAAGATCATTGTAGTAAACCTCATTGTTATTATCAACGGATTTTCCACAACCACCAAAAATGTAAAGCCGTTTCCCAACAACAGCTGCACTATGACCCTCACGTGCCTCTGGCCCTTGCCCTCGTATAACCGGAGAATCCCAAGTTTGCAACGAGACAACAAATCAGAAGCTTTATGGCATGAACCACGGTTGGACGGTGAGGAGGGAGGAGACGAGTTGGAGAAGAAGATGAGCAGGAGCGTTTTCTGGGTGTGTGGGGTTTCGTTTGTATAATGTGGGGTTTTTGAAATCTGATAACCAATTTAGGGATTTAGACACTATTTAATTACCTTAGACAGCGCTTTCAAGAAGCGCTGCTAAAGGTATTACCTTTAGCAGCGCTTTTAGAGTAATGCCTTTAGCAGCGTTTCTTGAAAGCACTGTCTAAGGTATACCCTTTAGCAGCGCTTCTGGAAAGCGCTGTCTAAGGTATACCCTTTAGCAGCGCTTTAGGCTTTAGCAATGCTTCCTAGAATAACACCTTTAGCAGCGCTTTTAGTAAGCGATGTCTAAAGTATAACCTTTAGCAGCGCTTATTTTAATTTATTTATTTATTTTTTTACTGAAAACCTATATCAGCGCTTAGGGAAAGAAAGCGCTGTCTATGGTAAGGCCTATAGCAGCGCTTATAATAAGCGTTGTCTATAGTATACCTTTAACAGCGCTTATTCTAATTTTTTAATTTTTTTTTTACTGAAAACCTATAGTAGCGCTTAGGGCATAAGCGCTGTCTATGTGGCGCTGTCTAAATTCAATTTTGGCATAGTGGATATTCTAAGATATAAAGAGGTATTTTAAAATATTTTAAATTAATGAAATGATATTATATGATATTTATAATATTCTAAATCAATATAAAAGATATTTATAATCTATTTTATTTTTAAAATATGTTGTTAAAAAATGTAGTTGGGTCTAATTCAATCATACAAAACTTATTTGTAAGGTGAAGATTTTCTCCACAAATAAGCACATGCTCAAGTCATACACCTTCAGATGAAGACTTTTAACATATGCCTTCATGCTAAAGATTGAACATTTAGAACATGAAAATAAATGGTGAATGACTCAATAATTTAAATCTTATAGTAGCTGGCTTACTAAATCTTAATTCTGAGTCTGATACCTTGTTAATATAGTATAAGGCTTAATTCAATCATATAAACATATTTGTAGGTAATGATTATCATTACTTATAAATACATGTTAAGACTATATTTTATTTGACGTGAAATTCATATTATACGTATCTCTATCACTTTTTCAAAAACTATTCAGAATAAAAATTCCGATAATTATATTTTAAATTTTGTGAAATCTTTAAAGATATTTAAAGAAATTGAGAAATATTTTTAAATACATTAAATTGGTGTTATAGGAGATTAAAAAACATTTGAATAATAGAGTTTATTCTTTAAAATTTGAGTGATTTTTTTTTTAAAATTCATTTATATGTAGTATTAAATATGAGTAGATAAAAGATCTATCATGTGTGTCTCTCTCTTATGACATGGGAAGGTTAGGTTGATGATTCACAACATAATATTGATAGATAATAATAACCCCGTGACTATTATTTTCAATAGTAGTACTCTAGTATAATGAAATTTTTATTTTGACGTAAAAACTGTAATTAAATTTTCCTTACTATTAGTTACAAATCCCAAAATTTGAATCTTTGTCACAATCACAAACTTGATGATTGAAGCTTTACAAACAAATCTCCTTCCTGCATGCTAGTTGTTGTAAGTGTTATCCAGTGACTTATAACATCACACAGATTCACAGTAATCATTGCTATAATCGCAAATTAATCAAGGAAATTGAGTAGTAGCAATCCGAACCACAGTTACAAAGTACAGGCTATGCTAGGGAACATATTCGTATTTTATTCCAAAAAGCATGCAATGTAATAGTAGTGACTCAGAAAAGAAAGAGGAACAAAGAAGAGGGAGTGTGTAAACGACGGAGTTTTCAGTTTATCGGTAAAGAGACATATTGCTGATATTATCAGTGCCTCAGTGGCTTTGAACAAAAGATATGGTGCAGAAGAAAGGATGGTGATGGGTTGGAAACCGAGCTTCACCTATTGCCTACATTCACATAAATATGGAGAACAATTAGTAAAAATAGTGCACACAAGATTAACTGAAAATAAAATTAGTAAAAATTAATTAATGTTGTATTTGAAAAAATTAACTACACTTATTTTAGGAGAAAAAAATTGGGTTTATTTTGAAATGGATAAATTTGATAATAAATATCTATATTTTGGTTTTATTATTTACAATTTTTATTATAGGTTCATCCGAATTTTTCTTGCATTAAATTTTTTAGATATTTATGATTTTCTGAAATATTTTATTTTATTTTTAATTTTTTTTTAAATTTCTTTTAAAAAATGATTTTGTTAAAATTTTCATCCATATTTTTAATTCTTTTTGTAATTTAGCGATCGTTTTTTACAATTTTGCGACTAAATTAATAAAAGTTTTAGCGACAACTTTTATTTCACGACTAAATTAACAACAATTTTAGCGACGGTTTTAACAGGAAGCACCAAAAATATAAATAAAATTTTTTAGAAGAACTATTATTCAAAGAATTTTTTTTATAAAAATTAAAGTTAAATTTAAATTATTTATAAAAACGAAAAATATATTTAATCTATTTTTTTATTTCAAGTTCAACTTAAAATTTTTGTTTTATATTAGTTTAAAGAAATATTTATCTCTTGGTTTTACAATAACATATAAGAGATTAAAATAATGTATTAGACACGCTGTTAATTAAGCAATTATTCTTTCAACTCTAAATTTATGTGAATATATATATATATATATATATATATATATATATATATATATATATATATATATATATATATATATATATATATATATATATATATATATATATATATATATATATATATATATATATATATATATATATATATGAAAAAATTTGGAACAAAGTGAAAGTAGAGAATAATGAGTTTTTTCAGAAAACTTGTGTTTTCAATGAGTACAAGACATCTTTTTATAGTAAAAAATTTAGATAAATTAAGAAACTTTGAAAAAATTAAATCCGGTTCATAATCGATCGTGATAATAAAAAAAGAATTTGCTAGATTTGAACCATAATCAATTACTAAATGAAACACGTCTCATAATTGATTAAATTTCCATCTTGTTCGATTATAGGTTGAGTTTTATTTCACAATCGATTATTAACACAACATAGTCGATCATGCTTAATTTAAAATGTTTTGGTTATTTCCAAAGTGTTTTCTAAAAGAGTTTTTAAAGAGATCAAGTTTGAAATGAGTTTTTTTTTTTTTTTTGAGTTTGAGTATATATTGTTAGTAATTATAAAGTATCACACTTATCTTACATAATTGATCATAAGAAGATATAAAGCTTGAACTAATGATCAGAGGAGTGTTGATGCGATGGAAGCATAACATAATCAAATTTCTCTAGATTTGTTATCTATTTACTTCTGAGGTGCTTAAGGAGTTTGAGAGGCTTATCTTGATCTATATAACTCTTTGGAATGTAGACTTGATAAGCGGCTTTGTAGTATATTTTTAAGTAGGTTTTCATTACGTTAATCCTTGTTATTTCTACATTTACACGTGTTTCATATGATTTATCTTAGTTTCATGCTGAAAGAATCTTCAAGAATAAAATAAAAAGTCCAAGAGTGACAAAGGCGCGAAAAAGCATAAAACGGGAAGTCTTGCCCTACAAAATTTCAGCAGCCACTATAGTTGACATGTAGCCTGTGTTATGGCCCGTAGTGGCTTTTTTAGCCTCTCTCCATATTGAAGACCATGGCCTGTTACAGGTACCCCATAATGTGTAACACGGGCCATAGTAGTGCCAAACACGACCGTAGCTGCCGTAGTGGAAACTTACATACTTTTTTTATTTTGAAACGATTTTCGGCCCTTTTTATTTCCCAACCGCTCTAATGATTAAGGAATCGTATATTGATTTTTGTTTACTCAAAACTAAGTTTTTAATAAAGTCCTAGGGCTTATAAAGGGAAAGGACTTAGGAGATATACATACACACAATTTACCCTAGAATTCAGTTTATCATATTTTATTTTCTCTGCGTTGTTGTTGTAGTTCAAGTCTCCATTGGAGAAAGTTTAATCAAGTTACTATCTTTGTCTTCTTATTCACGTTCTAATTTATTTTATTGTTATTATAATCATCATGCATGCTCTTTATGATTACGTTTCTTCTATTTTAATAATTGAAATTTCTTAGTAGATCGTTAGGACTTTAGGATCATGAGAGCTGTCTCATAACAGGCCTCATGTAGATTCCTGAAAACTTGTTACGAGAATATAGTGAAATTTTGTTTTCGAGTTTTTATTTTTCACGTAATAAAACCTTTTCAAAATTAGAGGCAATTTAGATGTTATCAATACACTAAAAGGGTGTAGTATGACATAAGAACTGGAAACACCAAATTGTCAAGTTGAGGTGGTGAAAGTGTACAAAACCTCAACAAAGAAAGTATTTATTTTTAAATGGCCCTTAAAATTTGACTCTAAACAAATATACCATGCCAACGAAAGTGGGTAGCATATTTGATCAGAATGGGACAACACGCCGACGAAAGTGGAAGTTGTCTATTTTTTCCTATTTTTTCTACGAAATTAACATCGTTCTCGTAATATACCAGAATCTGCAAGAGGTTTAGAGACATGAATAAAAGGTCTTGAACTATGCTCATCTTAATTGTTTTATTGTAAACATAAAATTCAATCCCGAACTTCTTTTCGATCGCTTTAGCTAAACAACAATAAGATAGAAGTCGGTTATCAAATATTTAGTCTCAGTGGTATAAGAACTCTTTTACTACTTTAATATTACCGTACGGTTGCAATGTGTCAAGTTTTTGGCGCCGTTATCGGGAACCAAATTTTTTTATATTGAAATTTTGTTTTTATCACCTTATAGAATAAAGCATTTTATTTGTACTGTTGTTTTTCTCGCTGTGATCTTATGCGATGATCTTGCAGTGCGGGAAATCTCATAAAGTCGATTAACAAAATCGAGTGTTTCTTACAAAAGACACGTCAATTACTAATACAACAATAAAAAATGGCCAATGATTACAAGCCATTTAAGGACTATGTTGTTCCCACATGTGAGGAACTGCATTGTAGCAGAGTACTTTCGACTATAGAGCCAAATAGTTTCGATATTAAGCCTTCCCTTATAGGTATGGTACAACATAACTGATTCGCTGGGATGCCAATCGAAAACCCCAACTTGTATCTATCAATCTTTGTCAAATTTTGTGGTACATTGAAATTGAACATGTTGATCCTACCATTATTTGTCTCGGGTTATTCCTTTTTTCTCTATAGGATAGAGTCCGCATGTGGCTATAGTCCATGCTGGAAAATTCTATTACAACTTGGGCAAAGCTAAAAGATGCATTTCTCAAACAATATTTTCTACTGAGCAAAATAACACAAATTAGAAGTGAAATCTCTTATTTTAGGCAAGAATAGGGGGAGTCACTATTTGACGATTGGGAGCGTTTAAAAGACTTGTTGAGGTTGTGCCCATTTCATAGGCTTAAAAAGTGGCTCATCATCCATACCGTTTATAATGGTATACTTTATTCTATAAGGATGAGCCTTGACGAGGTAGCTGAATAAGCCCTTATGAATAGCTTTAAGGACGTGGCATACTCCCTTATTAAGGACATGACAAAGAACCACCAGTCGTAGGGAAGTGCACGGACTCTCACTATAAAAGCTCCTCAAAAGAGTGGACTCTACGAAGTCAGACACTTTAATTATATGAATGCTAAGGTAGATGTCCTATACCAAAAGATATAAACTCTAAGCATTTCCCCCAACAACTCCTACAGTTCTTGCAGCTCTTGCTTCCCTCGTTGTTCTATCCTATGAACTTTATGGATTAAATAGACATACCACCAATTATTGCCAAATGATCCTCACTGGAGGAACCATCTAAGATAGCGTTAAATACGTTAATAATAATTAGTCTTGTAATCCAAATTCAAATACCTATAATCCATACTGGAGAGATCATCCTGACTTTTCTTACAATAGCAATAACCTTATCATGCCATGGGACCACTGGGTTTCTAAAAAGGTGTAGTTGTTGCCCCTAAGAAATTCAACTTATTGTTGTTAATGGAAAATTTTGTGATGACCCAGACTCTTAAGAAAATTAATTTTAGAAATAAAAATCTCCATATAAATGAGTTTATTATGCAGTTAACCACAAATGTTTAAAACATTGATACCTACAACAAGATGTTGGATACTCAAATCTCTCAAGTTTCTCAATAATAAGCATCATCGTCTGTTCCTCCCCAAAGTTTTCTGAGGAAACCAAAACCTAACCCAAAAGGGCCGATGAATATTGTAACAACCATAAGTGGTAAACAAGTAGAGGGACCTAGTGAGAAAAGTAAGGAGGTAAAAGAGACAAGACCAACACAACTCGAAAAGGAGGTTATTAAAGATAAAGATAAAGAATAACCATATTGTGATACGGTGGGAGAACTGACTTGGGTGTTTTTGCATTTTATCGCAATTGTTGCGGATAGCAAGAGTTGCCACCGACTTTTTTTATCCAATAAAGGAAAGGGTGAAAAGAACAGGAAAGACCTTTTCAGAATTTTCTTGAGTTTGGGGGGTAGGTTATGAAAAGGGAAGGTGTTAGAACCCTTTTCATCCGTAGTTATCTAAGGGATCTTAGTTGCTAGCTCACTTTTAAATGATTTGTTTGAAATGTGTTTTGTGATTGTTTTTGAAAGTATTTTTGAAAAGTGTCTTCGTTTAGGCGAACTTTGTAATGATTCTCGTCTCTATAAGAATGCATACAAAGTGTTGACTTTTGAAAGTATTTCATGGAAAAGTGTTGGTGTGTTTGAAAGATGTTTGAAAAATGGTTGTGAGCAAGAAACTATAAACGTTCTACCTACTCAAAAAGTCTTAGTTCTTTTCCTCCTCCTTTAGATATTGCTATCTTACCATTGATTGATAAGAAGCCCTATTATTGGATGTGAATAGACGGGCATGGGTCTTCGTGTAGTCATAGAAGGCAACATTATAGGATACCTTAGAAATTTGTCGTAAGGGTCTAAGATCGTTTACCAAAGGCAACATTTGAAGGGTCATCGAGAGACTATGATCTTGTATTCGAGGGTCATTGCTAAAGTATCCCACGTTCGAGGGACATGACTGTTTATTCGTAGGTGTTGTACCCCAAAATTTTCCCTCCCATTTTCACACAAGACATACTTCTAGAGGTTCTCAATTTCTCAAAGGTTGACCAAGAATTGACCAGACAATTCTCCTCCTAAGGCAATGAACCCCCAACTAGGGTTTCAATTTTCATCAAGATGGTTGAGCTCCAATGGTTTCAAATGTTCTCCATTTTCCTAATATGTCCTCAATATCATCCATGCCAAGTTTCATGCCTTGCTCAACAAGTTTGCTCAGTCAATTGCCCATGTATTGGAAAATCAATTGTGCTAGGTCAAAAGTTAACTGCGACCATGTACAGTCAAACTTTAAGATTTTTGGTCAACATCAACATTTTAAACTGATATCCATCATTTGACCAAGGGTTAATCATGATTCCTCAAGAAATTCTCCTAACCCATCAAAAGTCAAAAATGGCAAATTAGGGTTTCTATAGGAAAAGTCTACCAAACTTTGACCAAGCATAACTTTCTCATACTTTATCAGAAATTTTCCAACCAAAGCTCATTTTTAATAGAATCCAATTCCCTAAAACTTCTCTTCAGCCCCCAAGATCAAGAAATGCATGAAAGATATGAGCTCAGACATTATAGGTCACTTTCAAAAAGTCAATGAAAGCCACTTTTTGCCAAGACCTTTTACATCAAGATAACATCTTTAAATGCAAAATTGATCAAATGAGGGATTTAAGTAAACATATTGGGCTTTCCAAAAAGTCCAATATCGTCATCATGAGATAAAAATTGAGCAAGTTATGGCTTGCTCAAGTTGAGAAAATTTTGGAAAATTCAAGAATGGTGCATTGAGCAAATTTGAACTTTTAGGGCCATGGCCTAACTTTTTAGACTTCAAACACTCTCATGGCCTTATGAAGGACCTCTAAATCCATTTTTTTGTGCCTTTGATTTTATTTACATTTGTTTTGATTTTTGTTTAATTTAAAAATTAAATAAATACAAAATAAATGCATAAAATAATAGGTTAATATTTTGGATATGTGGGCTATTGTTTTGGGTCAGTCTTGAGGCCCATTTTTCGTGCACAAATGTCCAAATACATGCTAGCATGGAAAGGGCAAGTTTTGGCAAATTTAGAAGCCTTTTAATTTGTTGGATTTTGGTTTGGAAACATGAGTTATGGCATTGATTCTTTCCATATAACCTTGTCTCCCCCTTCTACCCTATAAATATATCACCTTGGCAAGCCAAATGCACGCTTACACGCTTTACCATAAGCTCTACCAGATTTGTAAAAAGTTGTCCAAATCGTGAAATTTCAAACACTCACTTCTAGCTCTCCTCAATCCAAACCAAGGATTCAAACATCCCCCTGAGGCTTCCAGGGACTTAATCCAACCTCTAGCATACAGTTTCAAGCCCAGATCAGGAATATCATCATCGTCCATTTTGGTAAAATTTCTAAAAGTCAAATCCTCATGTTTGCATATTTTTGAATGCTTTGACATGTATGTATGAGTTGCTAGGCATCATTAGAACAAATCAAGAGCTTAGCATGAAGTATATGACGCTTGAATCGTGATATGCCATTTTCAAACCGTGTTAGGGTTTTCTGGCCATAACTCAAAACGCAGGAACTTCTAGGCCAAATTGAGGCCAAATTTGGACTCAGGAGGCATTTTTGTATGGAGTAGACCCTTTGGTTTTCCTTGAATCTTTCTCTTTTGCAGGAACACGATTTCACTTCGCCGGAGAAGATGACCGGAGGGCAACTCCGGAATCCCTGAATTCCTTTGACCCCGGTCAAGGGTGGCGTGGCAAAGATCCATAACCTAATTGGTTAATTCAAATGTTACAACGCACGCGTGTTTGCTGACTCAGCTTTTAGTTGTTTTCATATTATATTGTTTTGCTTTGTTTTATCTAACGATTGAGTTAACTGGCCCAGTGGAAAAAGCAGCGTGAGTAAGGAATGTTTATATGCAAGAGCAGGGCTTGGACGTACAGGATCCTTGACAAAGGTTATGGGCTCTGATTTATTGGGCCTAACACGTTTTCATATCAACACCCCTTGTTTTGCTGAATAACCCCAGGCCCATTTGTTTTGTTTCAATATTTTCTTTTTTTAATTTTTGCTTTCATTTATTTAATTAGCCAAATAAAAAAAAATCACAGAAAATTAGGATTAGATTTTTTTTTATTAAATAATTAATTTTTTGAATTAATTAATAACTATTTTAACCATTTTTTTTAATTAAAATTGAATTAGAACTTAGGATTTAATTTAGGTTTAATCATTTTCTTTTCTTAATAAAAACTAAACAAAAAAAGAACTTAGACTATTTCTTAATTAATTTTTATTTTTTTAAATAGACTTTAGGATGTTCATTTTAAGCATTTTCCTAAATAAAAATAAAACCAAAAAAGACTTTCATTCTTAGGATTTTTTGACGTATTATTTCATTTCGCGCGCATTATTTTTATTCTCGCATTTTATATAATAATGTAACTGATTATGGGATGTAATAGTCTAGATTTAAAATTCCGCACTTTATTTTCTTGCACCTTTTTTATGTAACTGTCCCGAAGCATTGTAATAGCGTAGGATCTAAATTCTCGCACTTTATATTTTCTGTACAATATTACTGCTAGTAAATTAGGCGTGCATGACAAGATTAACCAATTAACCATTAGATCACTAATCTCAAGACAAATATTTGAAAAAGCATTATTGCACACTTGCATCCTTAGGGTATTCCTCACTTGGTTGCTTTCGGAAATGATGATGTCCCTCGAACGTAGGGATATCTTAGCAAAGACCCTCAATATAAAAGTCATCATAAAAGATCATGGTCCCTTACTGTCCCTCGAGTTGCCTACGAGAAATTATCTTGTCCCTCGATGTTGCCTATACGATGACAGTCCCTTCGAATGCTAAGATATCCTTACATGTTTCCTTCAATGACCATACCGTCCCTTTTGATAGTCCCTCAACATCCGACGATAGCTCTACCTATTCACTAATAGTAGGATATCACTATCTAAAGGGTAGGAGGAAAAGAACATCCTTTTTCGAGTAGGTAGATAACTATTGGGTACTTGCTCAAACCTGAAATTTTCACACTTTCAAAAATCTTTTCAAAAAACGCTTTATCACACTCTTGAGGACTGCTACAAGAGTTATCATAAAGAAAACAAAATCTTTCAAAAACCTTTCAAAGCACACAAACACATACATTTTTCAAAATGAGCAAGTACCTAAGAGCCCGTGGAAAACCACGGATGGAAAGGGTGCTAACACCTTCCCTTTACATAATCTACCCCCCTTACTCAAAAAATCTTGAAAAAGGTCTTTTTCTGTTCTTTTCACCCTTTCCTTTGTTGGATAAAAGAAAAGTCGGTGGCGACTCTTTCTTACCGCGACATTTGCGAATACAAAATGAAAACCAGTATTAACAGTCAGTTCTACCACCGTATCACAGAATTGGCGACTCTGCTGGGGATAAACTTATAAAGTGGGGTTTACCTTAAGGTCTAGATCATTTCTAAATTGTTTGCTTGTTTGTTTGCTTAACTTTTAAGGGATTGTTTAGGTTACTATAGATCCTACACCTGGATCTTGGGAAACCTGTTAGGTAAGTAGCAATAGATCGTGGAAACTGTGTGGGGTATACCGACACGGTTGAAGTGATGGCTATGTTGATGCGACAATTTGGTTAGTACTGGTATCCCTTGAGTTAATCAAGGAGAATATGAGGCTGTTGCGTGGTGTCATAAAGCATCAACTGACCTTAGAACCTTTAAATGAACAACTTGGCCATTAGGATGTAGTGATATGACTGTCTTTGGTTTATTCCCAAAGTCGGCAGATACTCGTTACTGCACTCGTTGAGACTTGACTCCTGAGTTTTGTTTGGTTGCGAGTCAGTCACCTATCGAACGAAGCTTGTGGGAAAGGTCAGTGATATTGAGATTCCTTAGAACCCGGTTAATATTTATAGGACAGGTTGAACCAATCCAACTTTAAGAGGGTATGATCTTAAAACCCATGCAAGCCTGAAACCTAAGGTCTTTTGTATGATTTGCTTGTTATATCTGTGGTTTCTTAGCATAATCATGGCATCATAACATAGCATATCATACTAAGCATTTCAAGGACTTTTTAGGGCTTATCTTTTTCTTATTTTGTAGGACATGGCATCCACTCGCAGGAACACTATCCAAATCAACCTTATGAAAGTACCTTTTTAAATCAAGGAGTTAGCATTAAGGATTCCTAAAAGCTCTCCCTTCACTGGAAAAACATGGTCGACTTCTCAACTTGGTCACTGAAACCCCAGACGAAGAAATGTTAAAGGTGCTCTTTCAGTTCTTTGACTCGTTGCACCACTTCTTCACTTTTCCTGATTACCAATTGGTGCCCACTATGGAGGAGTTTTCTAAGTTATTGGGGGTACCTATCCTTAATCAGCTACCATTCAACGGTACAAAAAGAGACCCAAAGCCTGGAGAGATTGCTCAAGCCCTGTATTTACAACGGTCTGATGTAGTGGAAAATTGGGAAACCAGAAAAGTTGTCCAAGGATTTCCAGCTAAGTTTCTATTTGAGAAAGCTCACTATTTTTAGGATAGCCTGGATATACAAGCTTTTGAGGAAGTGTTGGCACTTCTCATCTATGGGATGGTACTATTCCCTAACATGGACCAACTCGTAGATGTGAATGCAATTAAGGTTTTCTGTCACATAATTCGGGGCCTACCTTACTTGGGGATATTCTACACTCTCTGCATACTCGCACTCTAAAGAGAAGAGGGACCCTTTTGTGTTGCACTCCTCTATTGGCTAGGTGGTTTATTTCGCACCTACCTAGGTCTGTTTTGAAGAATAAGCAGGGTATGGGATGGTCTCATAGGTTGATGTCTCTTACTCATTCGCATATTCATTGGTGTTCTCGGTCCTTAGAGAGTGTCACCATCATTGATCGCTGTGGGGAATTCCATAATGTCCCTCTCTTAGGCATTAGGGGAGGAATCACTTATAATTCTTGTTTGGCATTACGACAGTTTGGTTATGCTAGAAAGGATGGTCCTCATGACACACTCGTACAAGGGATCACATTTGAATATGAGAATGATGTTCAGGGTTATCGTAAGAGGTTCATTCGAGCTTGGGGCATGATAAACAGAGTTGATAGAAAGACACTTGGGCACAAGAATTCCATCCCTCTTGAGCCTTACCTCAAATGGGTGCGAGCTCGTGCTCAATGTCTTATGATGCCTTACCCTGCCATCTTACCTGTGATTGTGGAGCAAATTGCTGAAGGAGACACTCCTTACGTTGTTCTTTATCCTGATATGCCAACAAATTTTGAGGAGGTACAGAAATCTTGGATCCAACTTAAAGAAGAACGGGATACTTTCGAAGCCCAATTCTACGCCAACGAGAAGAAGGTTCTAGAGCTCACCCGGTTACTTCACGAGGAGAGGAATTTAAATGCCTACATTGCACCAAAGAGGATGCGCCCATGGGAAACTTGAATCTTACTTTTGCTTGGGAAATTTTATTGTTGCTTTGTTCCCTTTGTAAGCCCAAGGGGCATTATTGTGACCAATAAAAATTCTTGATGCAATTAACGTTTTCTATTTTTCTGTTTAAGCAAATTTGAGTCTTAGAAATCCTTGAAAACATTGCATAGATATATCATACATACCATTGCATAAGCAGGTTTTAAAGCAGGTTTCTCATCCTCTTCGCTATTTATTTCAGCAATGGCTCTAGAACAAATAGTGAAGGATCTACAGACTCATAATGCCCAGTTTCAACAGATGATCATGGCTTTGACTAAGGGGCAAGAAGAAATGAAATCCCTGCTTATTAAAGAAAAGAAGAAGCCAAAGAAGCCAATTGGGTTAGTGAATCTGGGAAGAAGGATCAGAGGACCAGTGCAGCGAGCCTCTGAACTGATAACTTCATCAAAGGAAGGAGGCAGTCAAGAAGAGGAAACAAGAGAGGAAGACTCCAGTCCAAAAGAATCCGATAATGAATCTGACTATGATGAGGAGCAGTATCCTCCTGCTGATGAAAAATACAAACAACTGGAAGATCGTCTGAACGCAATAGAGGTACGGAAGGTACCAAGTCTGGATTTTGAAGAGTTGGGTTTGGTCTCTGGGGTTGTCATCCCGCAAAAGTTCAAGGTGCCGGTGTTCGCCAAATATGGTGGGGTTTCATGTCCCAAGATGCACCTCCGATCTTATGTGAGGAAGATCCAGCCTCACACTGCTGACAGGGACTTATGGGTACACTTCTTTCAGGATAGTATGTCCGAAACTCAACTAGAATGGTTCTACTAGCTGAAAAGGGCCAACATTCGTAATTGGGAAGACCTGGCTGCTGCTTTCTACAAGTAGTATCAGTACAATGCAGACCTTGCTCCCACTCGTACACAACTCCAAAATATGTCTATGAGTTCGAGCAAGGGCTTTAAGGACTATGCTCAGAAGTGAAGGGAATTAACAGGAAGAGTCTAGCCTCCTATGTCTGATAGGGAGCTAGTTGACATGTTTCTCGGTACCCTGTCTGGTCCATTCTTTAATCACCTGATTAGAAGCTCCCCATCTGACTTTACCAAATTGATTTTGACAGGAGAAAGGGTGGAAAATGGAATTAGGAGTGGTAAGATCCAAAAGGATGCATCCTCCAGTGCAGTAAGGAAGACATTTTCTGGGAAAAAAGAGGTCAGTGATGTTTACAATCAAAGGAATCAAGACAGAACTAAACATCGTCCGGCGGTAGGGGCTGTTATGATCTCTAAACCTGCACCTACTCAACAAAAGAACAATCAGCCTAGAGCAGAAAGGCCGGTAAGACAGTTTACCTGAATAAATATGACTTTGTATTAAGTCTTGCCACATTTGCTGAAATCTAATATGGTAACCTTACGGGAAGCTCCGAAGAATTCCAACACCGCCTCTCCCCTCTATAATCCAAATGCTCGTTGTGCTTACCATTCAGGAAGTCCAGGTCATGATACCAACGATTTATGGGCTTTGAAAAACAAGGTGAAAGACCTTCTCGAGGGGAAGGAAAATGAATTTGATGCCCCTGAGATTCCCAATGTCATCACTGCTCTTATGCCCAAGCACGACCGTGGTGTTAATGCCATTGAAGATGATATGTTCGTTACTTCTATTGAGGAACTTGTTACTCCTCTCCTGACCATCAAGTGGAACTTATTGAAGGCCGATTTATTTCCAGGTTGTGGCGAAGGTTGCCACTCATGTTTATCTCTTCTGACTGGTTGTCATTTGTTGAAGGCAGGTGTTCAGCGCCTGATGGATGATAGAGAGATTTTGTTTGAAAAGACTCCCGTTCCAACCATTTCTTGCAAGGATATTTCAATAATAACCATTTCCGCCAATCCTTCCAGGGTCTCCACCGAAAGACCCGTCAGGATTACATCTGCTCTGAAGTTGGCTCCACTGATTAGCATTATGCCAGGGCCAATCCCATACTCCTCGGACAAAACTGTTCCCTGGAACTATGGGGTGACTTCTACTACCACAACGTCAAGCAAGACCCGCTGGATGTTGAAGACCAGGTTTCTGAAAATACTGATCCCGACATTGGAAACATTGTTAGAACCAGCAAAATAACAAGAAGTATAAGAGTGTTCTCCCCTGAGATTTCTCCTCCAAAAGTTGTTACTGGTCCTGTGATCTTTCCTGCTTTTGTTCTTGCTGATACTACTACTAAAATCCCTGTGATTACCCCTGTTGACACCCCTATCACCGAGTCGGCCGAGACTCGGGGCAAAGACGTATTGATTGAGCCTGTCCAGACGAAGGCGAATTCAGTATCTATCCCAGAGGCTTCCAAGAAGGAGATGGAAGAAATTTTGAAGATTATCAAGAAAAACGAATACAATATAGTCGAACAGTTGGGGAAGACCCCTTCAAAGATTTCTATGGTAGCCTTACTGTTGTGCTCCGAAACTCATGCAAAGGCTTTGGTGAAGTTCCTTAAGACTGCCCATGTGCCACAAGAAACATCCGCTGACCAATTTGAAGATTGTGTGGCCAGTTTGACGGCTGATAATGGTTTGGGTTTTTCTGATGTTGAACTAACACCCTGAGGGAGGAAACACAATGATGCGGTGCATGTTTCCATCGAGTGCAGGGGCACTACTTTGGACCATGTTCTAGTAAATACCTGTTCTTCATTGAATGTGCTGCCTAAGAAGGCTCTGGATAGACTAGACTGTGAAGGTTTGACCTTGAAGCCTAGCAACATAGTGGTGAGGGATTTCAATGGTTCAAAGAGAATGGTGCACGGGGAAGTGGACATCCCCATTAAAGTTGGTTCTCAGACCTTTGACTCCACCTTCTATGTGATGGATATCAGACCATCTTATTCTTGCTTATTGAGCTGCCCTTAGATCCATGGGGCGGGAGTTGTCACATCCACTCTGCCTCAGATGATGAAATACCCGGTAAAAGGAAATATTATCACGGTACATCGTGAAGAGGAATATACGGTAAGCCACTTGAATTCCTTTAGGTACGTGGAAATAGATGGCGAGTTCATCGAGACTTCGTGTTAGAACTTCGAAGAGGTGCCTCAGACTATGGATGCAACTAAAATTGTCATTAATCTGCCAAGATCACCAGACCTCCCTTGAAGATGGCTTCTCTCAAGGATGCAAAAGCAATTATTGAAGAAGGTGGGTCTACCATCTGGGGCCAGCTTCATGATATTCCATACAAATCTGATAAGTTTGGTTTGAGTTTCTCTTCAGGGTCTCAAAGGGCTGTTCATCGTGCTCGTGCTGGAAGACCTCCCCTACGCATCAGTAATCATGGGATCAATGTTCTAGAAGACAGTGATGATGACGATAACATGGATAGATGGATCTTCCCTACTACCAATGGCAGACTCAGTAACTGGATGGAAAGAGGCTTTGTACCGATTACTTTTGTTCAGAAGTAATTGTCTTTCTTATTTTTTTGGATATGTAATAAATAATATAAACTATATGTCCTTGTGTCTTACCTGGAGCACAATGGTTTATTTGTGAGGGTTATCATGTTCTAATCTCACATGGCATTAATAAAGCATTGGACGTTTATGCATACAAGTTTTTACGCTCTCTATTTTTCTTTTCTGCTTTTTACTTTATCAATACATCTATGCTCTTACACACAGCCGCGTATCAAACTACAGATCCATGTCCACTCTGGATCCCATGATAACAGTTCTTCTATTGCCGGTTATGAATTTAAAAATTCGATCAACCAAGCCGAGGACGAAGGTGAGGAAGGTTGTGAGGTACCCGGAGAACTTGCCAGACTGTTACAACAGGAAGAAAGGGCTATACAGCCTCATGAGGAGCTAGTTTAGATAGTGAATTTAGCACAAAATAGGACATAAAAGAAGTCAAGATAAGTGCAAATTTGAAGCTTATTGTCAAACAACGTTTGATTTAGATGTTGCATAATTATGTTGAAATCATTGCCTGGTCATATGAAGACATGTCGAGACTAGACATGAATATTGTGGTTCATCGTCTGCCAAATAAAGAAGATTACCCTCCGGTAAAGCAGAAGGTCTATCGTATGTGCTCTGAAATGTCAGAGATGATAAAAGTAGGGGTTATGAAGCAGTTCAACACTGGGTTCTTAGCTGTCACCTCCTATCCACAATGGATTGCTAACATAGTCCCGGTGCCTAAAAAGGACGACAAGGTACAGATGTGTGTGGACTACAAAGATTTGAACAGGGCGAGCCCCAAGGATGACTTCCCGCTTCCCCACATTGACGTTCTGGTTGATAACACCGTGCAACACAAGATCTTTTCCTTCATGGACGGGTTCTCTGGTTACAATCAGATCAAGATGGCATCCGAAGACATTGAGAAGAAAACCTTTGTCATGCAATGGGGCACTTTCTGTTACAAAGTGATGCCGTTTGGGTTGAATAATGCTGGGGAAACCTATCAGCAAGCTATGGTAGCTCTGTTTCATGACATGATTCACCATGAGATAAAGGTCTATGTTGATGGCATGATAGCCAGATCTCAAACTGAAGAAGAGCATCTGGATCATCTACAAAAGCTGTTTGATAGGTTGAAGACGTACAAGCTGAGGTTAAATCCGAACAAGTGCACCTTTTGGGTAAGGTCTGGTAAACTGCTAGATTTCATTGTTAGCGACAAGGGCATTCAGGTAGACCCTGAAAAGGTGAAGGCTATACAAGAGATGCCGACTCATTGCACTGAGAAGGAGGTCAAAGGCTTCTTGGGACGCTTGAATTACATTGCCAGGTTCATTTCCCATTTAACTACTACTTGTGATCCAATCTTCAAACTCCTGAAGAAAGATCAAGTGGTAAAGTGGAATGATGAATTCCAGATGTTGTACCCCAAAATTTGCCCTCCCATATTCTTTAAGAAATTGCAAGGTCAAGCTTCAAAATTCCCCAAGGGTTGCACAGTGCAAAGGTCTCCTAAGCAGTCAAAACTAGGGTTTGTGGTATGATCAAGAAAATGAAATTTTCAATGGTCCAATTAAGTCTCACATACCTACAAATATGGTCAAGCATCCTCATATCAAGTTTCAAGTCATTCAGCATAAAATTGCACAGTCAAAACCCTAAATTGCACTACAGTCAACTGTAGGGGCAAAATGGTCATTTGACAGTCAGAAGTTCAAATTTTTGGTCAACATATCATTTTGAAGCCACAAACATCATTTGATCAATGCTTGATCATGATTCTCAAAGTTTGGCTCAAAAATCATCAAGATGCAAAAGTTTCCTTATTTGGACAGCTGAAAAAGTCAACTGAAATTGACCAGGGCATAACTTTCACATGGATTATTAGAAAAATGCCATCCAAAGCTCATTTTGAAGAGAAAGACATTTCCTACAACTCATCTTCATACTTCAAGTCCAAGAAATGCTCTCACAAAAAGTTATCAATTTCAACATTATAGGTCATTTTCAAAAGTCAACAAAAAGGGACTTTAAGTCAAAGGCCATAACTTGAGATTGGTAAATCAAAATGACATGGGACCAAAGACATTGGTTAGAGTACTCAAAGACCTTTCCAAAATGTCCAATAACATGAGGAAAGCTTAAAAATTGAGCAAGTTATGCCTTGTAGAAGTTGGGAAATTTTTGGATATTTTGAAAAGTCAACATTGGCTCAAATGACCTAAAATTGCTAATGGGCCCATTTTTCTTCCATAATTCATCATCCATGACATATGCACGACTACTTGGCCCAAAGGGAAGTCTTTATTCATTTTTTATTTATTTATTTGAATTTTTATTTATAATAATTCATTTAAATCAAAATAAATGTATGAAAAATGCTAACCTAAAGTTTTAAATCTTTTTGTGCATGTTTTACTCTCAAGATTTCGTGCATGTACCAATATGGAAAGATTTGGATTGATTGGCATGATTGAGAACAAAAAGCACATGGAAAAAGATTGGAAAAAATCTTAGAAAATCAAATTTCCAAAATCATGAATGCAAGAGATTTGGAGTGGTTTCTTTGACCTAATCTGTTCAATACAAAAGCCTGAAGATAACCCTAATCATCATACACACTGAGCTGCGCCCAAAAGCCATTATCAAACTTGGAAAATTTTGTCTAAAACTGAATTCTGAAAATCACATTGGAGGGCGATTCAAGGCAGAATTCTTGTTTCAATAGCTTGCTCAAGCATCACTGGACATATTCCAATCAAAGACAACCATCAAAACTCAAGGAATCGGTATACAGAATTCAAGATATTTCATGAAAAACTCATAATCGTACTTTGAAATCTATGCATTTTTATGGCATTTCAATTATTGATTCTTATTCCTTGAATGATTCTGAAGCTAACCAGTACATTTAATTGCATTTTTATGTGCTACACGCGATTATGCCATGATTGATTTTTAGGGTTTGCAGAGCTTCAGATTAGGGGTTTCGTAACAAGGAAAAATTGGAACCCCTGATCACCACCATTCAACTCAGCGCATGAGGACGAAGACCATGGAACCCTCGCGCTCAATTTATGAGCGCTGTAGGGCTAATCGCTATTTTCTCAAAGGACCCATTCTGAAACGGTGAAAAAACCGTGGCTTTTGTTTTTGTATTTCAAGCACGCGAAGAAGACGAACTCGTGGCCAGCAACCATTGGCTCTTTTAAATTTCGCGCGTTTTTGAACCACTAACCATTGTTTCTTATTATATTATTCTTCGTTTATTTTATATACAAAGCGCAACAAGTGGTTCAGTGGCAAGGCATAGTGGTAGCAACAGTCCTGACCTGGGTTCGAGCCCCAGGTCTGTATTATTTCTCATATTATTTTGCAATCCACGTTCCCATGCAGTGCCAACATCAAGACGCACCATACACCCTCCAGATCAAATTGCCCACGTGCATATTGGAATCAAATCAAAGGCATAGATCTAAAGAACACGTTGTACCCTGGTCAACATTGCTATACGCTACCTGGAAAAGTCAAATGGACCCAGATTCATGGGCCTGAGTTATCAAGAAAGAACCTCCCAATGTGGGACTGAACCCCCTAGAGTTTGCTTTCTCTATTCTTTTCTTATAATTTTTCTTTTCTTTATTTTTAAATTAATTTCATTTATTTGATTATTTATTTTCATAAAACCACAAAATACCTAAAAATCAAAAGAAGAAAAGATAAATATTTTTGTTTCTAGTATTTTTATAAATAAATGTATATAATTAAACTTAGTGTAAATTAAGTTTTAACTTTAATGCTTTTAATAAAAAATATAAAAAACATAGAATTAGGTTTAATTAATGTTTTATTCCTTATTAATTTTTCTTTTTATAACAATATTATTTATTTTATTTATTTTTATAATTAAATTTGTATATAAAAATTAGGGTTAATTTAGGTTAAATTCTAACGTCTTCTTAATAAATTAAAATAAAATAGAATTAGGGTTAGCATTTAATTGCAATTAATTTTTTCTATTAAATCCTAAAATATTAAAAAATACCAAAAACATTTCTTTTAATTAATTAATTTCATCATGTAATTTAATTTTGCAAAAGGGTCCAACGCCCTCGTTTCGATAAATTTCCAATTTGCGCACTTATTTTATTTCTTGTACATATTAATGTATCTCTCCTGAAGCCTTGTAATTATCTTCTCGCACTTTTACTTTATTTATTTTCTGTCAAATCGGGTTCGAGAAACTTTTGGCGATGTGGACCCGCGCCTTTTGTAATAGCTTAGAATTTACTTTTCTCGCAATATTTTAACTGTTAATAAATGCATGCAAGAATGAATGATAAAATAAAAACAAACACATAGATCACCTTGACATGAATAAGATAAAATAACTGAACATGACACACAAATCACACACCACCCTTAGGGTACGCCTCACTGTTGCCTTGCCTTGAAAGGTGATCGTCGAGTAGAGGATGTCTTAGTAAGTCCTCATGATCCGGGAACCTGGCATGAGGGTAGCTTCTAAGGTGTCTTCCCATTGCTCTGGTGATCACCATGTCCCTAAACTCGAATTGACCCGAACACCTCCAACGGTGGTGCTACCTACCTCTCAATGGTGGGATGGCACTACTTTAAAGGACATCTACACAGACGAATTCCTTAGGGTAGGTAGACGACTCTAGATACTTGCTCTAATTTCAAAAACAAATCAAAAATACTTTTCACACCGACACATTTTCAAAAAGCTTTCGAAAGCATTTTTCAAACACTCTTGAGGACCGATACAAGAGTCGAACTGAAATTTTCAAAGAAACTTTTTAAAACCCACAGTTGAAAAGCAAACAAACCAATTTTAAAAACACAAATGAGCAAGTATCTAAGAGCCCATGGATAACCATGGATAGAAAGGGTGCTAACACCTTCCCTTTCTATAATCTACCTCCCGAACCGAGAGCAATCTCTTTAAGGAATTTTTCTGTGCTTTTGTCCTTTCCATTTGGAGAAAATAAAAGACGGTGGCGACTCTTGCTTCCGCGACATTTCGCGAACCAGCGTTAAACAGTCAGTTCCAGATCCACCGATCACAGAACTGGCGACTCTGCTGGGGATCAAACTTAAAGTGAGGTGTACCTTAGGATTAAGATCACTGTGTTTTCAATTGTCTTCTTTTCTTTATTATTGTGGGTTGCATCGGAGTTACATAGATCCTAACCCGGATCTGGGGATACCCTGTTTAGGTAGCATAAGCTGTGAGGGACCTGTCCGGCGTAGACCGACACAGGTGAAGCAGTGGCTACGTTGGTGTGGCACCTTGGTCTGTACCGATATCCCTTGTGTCGCAACGAGGAGAATATGGGTCTTTTAAGGAGTCATTAAGCACCAACAACCTTAGAACCTTAATTGACACAACTTGGCCTTTAGAATTGTAGCAGTATGCTACGCCCGTTGAGGCTAAACTCTCGTGATGGTTCTGGCCGCAAGAAAAGATTGCGATGCTGGAGTTATGACCGATGGAGGGTAGTCAATGATATTGGGATCCTCTAAGAACCCGGTTACTTTTGATTAGGACAAGTATGAACCAACAAACTGAAAGAGGGTAGTACCTAGACCTCATGCTGGCCTTAACTCTAAGGGCTCTCTTGTGTGACTTCATACTCGACTATTTGCATGCTTGTTGTCTGACGCCCGAGTTTCTTGCAGGTTTTGTTTTAGTCCTTAATTGGGACTCATAACAGGGTTTACTGAGTGTTCTGCAGGTTTTATTTAGTCCTTAATAAGGGCTCATAACAGGGTTTATCCATATTACCCCATGCATCATGACATCATACCATTGCATACATCCTAACCCATTTCAAGGATCTCAAGGGCTTGTGATGCAGGTCATGGTGAATCAACTATCCCAGCAAGGGGCAAAGAGGATTTATTTTCCTCTAGCCAAGGTTGTCAGGGGCTATGACCCACTTGATATGGTGAGCTCTGACTCTTGAAGAAGGTTCCCTTAACTAAGGTTGTTTGGAAATCAAAACCAGACATGGATGACTAAAGTCAGGGGCTATGACCCACTGGATATGGTGAGCCTTTGACCCTTGAAGAAGAGTTCTCAACAACATGGGTGTCCTTCAATCAAGCTATAAATTCCAATGCTAATAAATTTTCTTGTTTACCCCGCGAGGTCCTTGAAAACATTGCATGCATATCATACATATCATTGCATAACAGGTATCCTTGTTGCAGGTCACTTACCTTTCTCGCTGTTTATTTCAGCTATGGCTTGCCCACAAGACAACCAGGACTTTCTTGCTCAAGAGACCAGGTTCGGGAAAACCCTCCTGAATCTATCCAAGGGGCAGGAAGAGCTAAGGACACTTCTCACGGAGACCTTTGTCAGGAACAGTGCTGAGGATGAAAAGCTGGAACACCTACAAGCTGAGATGGATGCAATGAAAGCCCAAATGCTGGGGCAGAGGAATGCCATTCAAGGTCTAGCTCAAAGACAGGATGAGCTCCGGTTTCTCATCAACCAACTGCTTCAGGGTAACCAACTGGGGCAAACGTCTAAGGGTAAAAAGCCAGCCATCGTTCGACCATCTTTGAGACAAAGAGGCAAGGAGAAAGCTCCTCATATGGCTTCAGTATCACCAGTTCAGTATCAACCTCACCAGCTTCAGCCAGGCAAGCCCAAAAGGCAATTCCCCAAGCTCAACGTGTCGCTGCCTCAAGCCTTACAACAACTGCTGAGGTTGAACTTGGTAACTCGAAAGGATCCTCCTAAGAATCCTAACAGGACACCCTCAAGGTATGACCCCAATGCTCACTGCGCTTATCATTCTGACAGCCCGGGCCATGCTACAGAGGATTGTTGGACTTTGAAGAATAAAATCCAGGATCTGATTGAGGAAGGAGCTGTGGAATTCACCCAAGACGGCCAGGCTGAGTGCTTTTACCATCCCTATAGGAGGCACCATTTGAAGTAACAGGCCCTGAGAAATAAAAAAAAAGAAAAAAAAACTTTTGTTCATTCGAATGTTCAAGTTATAATTTTCTGTTTGTTCAAACATTTACTCATTGTTAAACATTGTTATTTCATTAATGCATCGCATATGTCTGTTTTGAAACAATATATTCGTGTTCACTATATGCAAATTATTTTCATATTTTTTCTGATGTCAACTCTTGATCTAAAATTCTAAGCCTCTTGAGGGAGGATGACGAAAACGATACCATAATCTACAGTATGCTTTTGAACAGACCCCGCTGATGAGGTACAGGCATTGTTTCAATCCCTAAACACTGGAGTTATAAGGAAGATAATCCCTCGTCAACCCCTCTGAGCCAAAGAAGTAGGAGTTTTTCTTTTCGAAATTTTAAAACCCTTAATCATAACCTGGGGTAGGGTAGTTCTCTCAGTTGATCCAAGTGCACAATGAATGGCACCAAAGAGGTCCTTACAAAACAAAAGACAGTGATGGTTCCGAATGATCAATAAAGAAAGGCAGTCATTATCTCGAAAAATAAAAAACCCATTAAGTCAAAACCCATGAAGGAGACTTACAAAACTGGGGCATCCCGCTGACTATAATTCCAAAAAAGGAAACAGTTCAGGCAAAAAAAGAAAGGGATGACAAAAATCAAAAAAAAAGAAAGAGGTCTTACAAACCCTCGACAAAAATGACTGCCTATCCAAATAAATAAACTGTCAATAATCAATATCTGAATCATCACCGGAAAATCAGAGCAAAGACTCAAACAAGGTCTAACGCACGATCAACTGAGCTTAGGTTTGAAGAACATCACGAAGAACGGGTGGGTACAAATAATTTGAGCCTTTATCCTTTGTTTCTTAAACCGTGAACCAGGCCACGTTATAACCCTTAAAAAGTCCTAGCTGAAGCATGGGTTAGTTCGAAAGCATACTGTTACAAAAGGTATCCTGACTCCTTAAGGCTTGCGGTAAAATAACGAGTTGACATTGCAGTTTAAAAAATTCACTGGTTTTACTAAAAAAAATGCATTTTCAAAAACTTCAAGACAGACATAAGCTTTGCATTTCTGACGTAACATTGTTTGCATATGACTATTTGTTCGAACATCCTAGAAGTTCACACGAAGAATATCTAGTGAACAAAAGCACTTCCAATCAAGGGGCAGACATGGCCAGTGTCCATTATCTGGGGCAATCCAGTCAAGATTCGGAGAATCTCTCAAAGGCCAAATAGCCTGGGGCAAATCTCCGCCTAAGTCACTTGGGGCATTCCAACAACGAACCTTGCCTGATCAAATACCTTCTGGTGCATGACAAAATACTTCCAACAGGGGCAACTCCCCACATTCCCTGAACACGGACATAGTCGAAAAAATACTACGCATAATCAAAGACCCGCTAGGTTGACATACCTAGGCAAAAATAAGGGCTTCCCGGCGAACCAAAAGGGTTCGGGCAAAAATAAGGGATGAAATGAAAAATCTGTATACCCGGCAAGTCGAAAACCTGAAAAGGCGGCTTGGGCAAAAATGGGTATCCCGATGGACTGAAAACCCGAAAGGGCGGTCCAGGAAAAAGTTAGGGATCAAAGCGTACGACTATGTCCTGTCATCTTGTCACCTGCCTATCAGAAGAAGGCTGGTCTATCAACAACTATCAGCACCTCACAGGCTTTCCTCTCCAATATCAGAAACAGGGGCAAGGGTGAGCTGTCCAAGCAAGCTAATTGTTCTGTCCTCCAAAGGCATCAAGGTAGGTTCGACTGAAGAACATAACCAGTATACCCTGATTCCCCAGAGAGTGAGCCAGCAAGTCAGCAATACTCTCTCCAAATAAAGCTATACAGTCAAACCTTAAGGAAGTTGGGTGTCCTCCAGCAGATCTCAACATTCCCCAACAGCAATGTACGCATTCTTAACAAGCATCCCCGGCAGTCTTGGTCTAAAGATTGTTCCCCGGCGGTATATCAACATCCAAAGGAATCACTTCTTTGCAGTTCAAAATCCCCCAGGAGAGTCCAACCCAGTTTCCCCAGGAAAGTTGGAATTCATCTCCCCAAGCAGTAAGCTTATCCCCAGTAGGTTCTGAAAGCTTATCCTCTCAGAGCACGAACGCGTCATCCGGCTTTATTCAAAGAGTTATTTCCTTAACAGGATATAACTGGGTTATCCTCAGCCAAAAGCCACGAAAAGAGCGTCCTCGACGAAGTCTTCTTACCCCAGCGAAGTCCATCAACACTTCCAACAACAAGGGTATCCCCAGCAAATTATTATCAACACTCAGCAAGGCATCCCTCTTCCCACAGAGTATTGCTTCCCAGCATGGTCGCTAGAGTATCTTTTCTCCCTGCAGAATCTTCCATTTGCAAAGTTTATTCCACAACGGAGTCATCTTCTCTTACCGGTATTCTTGTAGTTATCACCCCCAGCGGAAGTAAAAGCTTATTCTTCAACATCAGCCCAGGATATGACTTCCCGGCACCCGTCAAGGATTTACTTTCCTAGACGAAAACATACATTCATAAAACATCACATACATCACTATAGCATGCATAGACGCATTATGTCATACAAATCTCATTTAGGTTGAGAACATCATTGCTTGATCCATATCATGCATTGCATATGACTGACCTTTACCTTTCAGGAAAGATGCAGTTGAAATTCTCAATCATATTTCAAAACCTAGACCGGTTCAGTTAATCGACTCCAAAGATTTCTTATCCAGTCCCAGGCCTTCTCTAGTCCAGCTAAATCGACTCCTAACAGATTTTTCTGATAAAGACTCAGTAGAAGTTATCAGATTATAAATTCCTATGGTTCCCTCTCTGACGGTGAGTGAGGTGATAATTCCTTTTCCGATGGTTCCCTCTCCGACGGTGAGTGAGGTGATAATTCCTTTTCCGATGGTTCCCTCTCTGACGGTGAGTGAGGTGATAATTCCTTTTCAGATGGTTCCCTCTCCGACGGTGAGTGAGGTGATAATTCCTTTTCAGATGGTTCCCTCTCCGATGGTGAGTGAGGTGATAATTCCTTTTTCTATGGTTCCCTCTCCGACGGTGAGTGAGGTGATAATTCCTTTTCCTATGGTTCCCTCTCCGACGGTGAGTGAGGTGATAATTCCTTTTCAGATGGTTCCCTCTCCGACGGTGAGTGAGGTGATAATTCCTTTTCAGATGGTTCCCTCTCCGACGGTGAGTGAGGTGATAATTCCTTTCAGATTATAATGGCCTATGGTTCCCTCTCCGACGGTGAGTGAGGTGATAATTCCCTTTCAGATTATAATTGCCTATGGTTCTCTTCCCGATCCTGCGAAGATGGTAATTCCCACCAAGATTTTCTCAGCGAGCATTGTTGAAGTTAAAGTCACCCAAGGTTCTCTTACCATTCACGCTAAGGTAGTAACCATCCCTGGTTCATTCATCATCTTGTGAAGCTCCAGACTCAGCTCCTGTAACCAGTCAGGACATATCTATGCCAAGCATCTGAAAACCAGTTCTTGCAACGTGTCAGGTACTCTTTTTTCTTTTTCAGGTATGCAGGTTCTCGCTAAGGAATCTCTTACGCGATCAACATCCAAATGGCATCTATAAGCCCATTCCCATCATCACACTACTATGTGAGCGCAAATTTCTGGGCACTTTAGTGTTCAATCATCTTCCACCATCGGATTACGAAAGGCACGTCAGCCAATATGCATCCTCAGGTCTAAGAAGATTGAATAGGGGCAACTGTTGTACCCCAAAATTTGCCCTCCCATATTCTTTAAGAAATTGCAAGGTCAAGCTTCAAAATTCCCCAAGGGTTGCACAGTGCAAAGGTCTCCTAAGCAGTCAAAACTAGGGTTTGTGGTCTGATCAAGAAAATGAAATTTTCAATGGTTCAATCAAGTCTCACATACCTACAAATATGGTCAAGCATCCTCATATCAAGTTTCAAGGCATTCAGCACAAAATTGCACAGTCAAAACCCTAAATTGCACTACAGTCAACTGTAGGGGCAAAATGGTCATTTGACAGTCAGAAGTTCAAATTTTTGGTCAACATATCATTTTGAAGCCACAAACATCATTTGATCAATGCTTGATCATGATTCTCAAAGTTTGGCTCAAAAATCATCAAGATGCAAAAGTTTCCTTATTTGGACAGCTGAAAAAGTCAACTGAAATTGACCAGGGCATAACTTTCACATGGATTATTAGAAAAATGCCATCCAAAGCTCATTTTGAAGAGAAAGACATTTCCTACAACTCATCTTCATACTTCAAGTCCAAGAAATACTCTCACAAAAAGTTATCAATTTCAACATTATAGGTCATTTTCAAAAGTCAACAAAAAGGGACTTTAAGTCAAAGGCCATAACTTGAGATTGGTAAATCAAAATGACATGGGACCAAAGACATTGGTTAGAGTACTCAAAGACCTTTCCAAAATGTCCAATAACATGAGGAAAGCTTAAAAATTGAGCAAGTTATGCCTTGTAGAAGTTGGGAAATTTTTGGATATTTTGAAAAGTCAACATTGGCTCAAATGACCTAAAATTGCTAATGGGCCCATTTTTCTTCCATAATTCATCATCCATGACATATGCACGACTACTTGGCCCAAAGGGAAGTCTTTATTCATTTTTTATTTATTTATTTGAATTTTTATTTATAATAATTCATTTAAATCAAAATAAATGTATGAAAAATGCTAACCTAAAGTTTTAAATCTTTTTGTGCATGTTTTACTCTCAAGATTTCGTGCATGTACCAATATGGAAAGATTTGGATTGATTGGCATGATTGAGAACAAAAAGCACATGGAAAAAGATTGGAAAAAATCTTAGAAAATCAAATTTCCAAAATCATGAATGCAAGAGATTTGGAGTGGTTTCTTTGACCTAATCTGTTCAATACAAAAGCCTAAAGACAACCCTAATCATCATACACACTGAGCTGCGCCCAAAAGCCATTATCAAACTTGGAAAATTTTGTCTAAAACTGAATTCTGAAAATCACATTGGAGGGCGATTCAAGGCAGAATTCTTGTTTCAATAGCTTGCTCAAGCATCACTGGACATATTCCAATCAAAGACAACCATCAAAACTCAAGGAATCGGTATACAGAATTCAAGATATTTCATGAAAAACTCATAATCGTACTTTGAAATCTATGCATTTTTATGGCATTTCAATTATTGATTCTTATTCCTTGAATGATTCTGAAGCTAACCAGTACATTTAATTGCATTTTTATGTGCTACACGCGATTATGCCATGATTGATTTTTAGGGTTTGCAGAGCTTCAGATTAGGGGTTTCGTAACAAGGAAAAATTGGAACCCCTGATCACCACCATTCAACTCAGCGCATGAGGACGAAGACCATGGAACCCTCGCGCTCAATTTATGAGCGTTGTAGGGCTAATCGCAATTTTCTCAAAGGACCCATTCTGAAACGGTGAAAAAACCGTGGCTTTTGTTTTTGTATTTCAAGCACGCGAAGAAGACGAACTCGTGGCCAGCAACCATTGGCTCTTTTAAATTTCGCGCGTTTTTGAACCACTAACCATTGTTTCTTATTATATTATTCTTCGTTTATTTTATATACAAAGCGCAACAAGTGGTTCACTGGCAAGGCATAGTGGTAGCAACAGTCCTGACCTGGGTTCGAGCCCCAGGTCTGTATTATTTCTCATATTATTTTGCAATCCACGTTCCCATGCAGTGCCAACATCAAGACGCACCATACACCCTCCAGATCAAATTGCCCACGTGCATATTGGAATCAAATCAAAGGCATAGATCTAAAGAACACGTTGTACCCTGGTCAACATTGCTATACGCTGCCTGGAAAAGTCAAATGGACCCAGATTCATGGGCCTGAGTTATCAAGAAAGAACCTCCCAATGTGGGACTGAACCCCCTAGAGTTTGCTTTCTCTATTCTTTTCTTATAATTTTTCTTTTCTTTATTTTTAAATTAATTTCATTTATTTGATTATTTATTTTCATAAAACCACAAAATACCTAAAAATCAAAAGAAGAAAAGATAAATATTTTTGTTTCTAGTATTTTTATAAATAAATGTATATAATTAAACTTAGTGTAAATTAAGTTTTAACTTTAATGCTTTTAATAAAAAATATAAAAAACATAGAATTAGGTTTAATTAATGTTTTATTCCTTTTTAATTTTTCTTTTTATAACAATATTATTTATTTTATTTATTTTTATAATTAAATTTGTATATAAAAATTAGGGTTAATTTAGGTTAAATTCTAACGTCTTCTTAATAAATTAAAATAAAATAGAATTAGGGTTAGCATTTAATTGCAATTAATTTTTTCTATTAAATCCTAAAATATTAAAAAATACCAAAAACATTTCTTTTAATTAATTAATTAATTTCATCATGTAATTTAATTTTGCAAAAGGGTCCAACGCCCTCGTTTCGATAAATTTCCAATTTGCGCACTTATTTTATTTCTTGTACATATTAATGTATCTCTCCCGAAGCCTTGTAATTATCTTCTCGCACTTTTACTTTATTTATTTTCTGTCAAATCGGGTTCGAGAAACTTTTGGCGATGTGGACCCGCGCCTTTTGTAATAGCTTAGAATTTACTTTTCTCGCAATATTTTAACTGTTAATAAATGCATGCAAGAATGAATGATAAAATAAAAACAAACGCATAGATCACCTTGACATGAATAAGACAAAATAACTGAACATGACACACAAATCACACACCACCCTTAGGGTACGCCTCACTGTTGCCTTGCCTCGAAAGGTGATCGTCGAGTAGAGGATGTCTTAGTAAGTCCTCATGATCCGGGAACCTGGCATGAGGGTAGCTTCTAAGGTGTCTTCCCATTGCTCTGGTGATCACCATGTCCCTAAACTCGAATTGACCCGAACACCTCCAACGGTGGTGCTACCTACCTCTCAATGGTGGGATGGCACTACTTTAAAGGACATCTACACAGACGAATTCCTTAGGGTAGGTAGACGACTCTAGATACTTGCTCTAATTTCAAAAACAAATCAAAAATACTTTTCACACCGACACATTTTCAAAAAGCTTTCGAAAGCATTTTTCAAACACTCTTGAGGACCGATACAAGAGTCGAACTGAAATTTTCAAAGAAACTTTTTAAAACCCACAGTTGAAAAGCAAACAAACCAATTTTGAAAACACAAATGAGCAAGTATCTAAGAGCCCATGGATAACCATGGATAGAAAGGGTGCTAACACCTTCCCTTTCTATAATCTACCTCCCGAACCGAGAGCAATCTCTTTAAGGAATTTTTCTGTGCTTTTGTCCTTTCCATTTGGAGAAAATAAAAGACGGTGGCGACTCTTGCTTCCGCGAAATTTCGCGAACCAGCGTTAAACAGTCAGTTCCAGATCCACCGATCACACCAGACTGCCTTCAAGAGAATCAAGGAATGCCAGACCGCTTTGATAATGTACTTAACAATGTTAGATAATTCAATGGAGTGTGTGTTGGGGCAGCATGACGAGTCAGGTAGAAAAGACCATGCAATATACTACCTTAGCAAAAAGTTTACCGACTGTGAAACAAGATACTCACTGCTCAAGAAAACTTGTTGCGCTTTGGCATGGGCTGCTCGCCAACTAAGACAGTATATGTTGACCCACACTACTTTGTTGATATCTAAGATGGATCCAATCAAGTACATCTTCGAGAAGCCCGCTCTCTCCGGAAGAATAGCAAGATGGCAAATGATCTTGACCGAATATGACATCCAATACACGACCCAGAAAGCAATCAAGGGAAGTGTACATACCTGATCATTTGGCTCATTAGGCCATGGATGACTACCAGTCCATGAACTTTGAATTCCCGGATGAGAATATTATGTTAGTAACTGACTATGAAGAACCTCGACTGGATGAAGGACCCGAAGAAGGATCCCGATGGACTATGGTTTTTGACGGAGCCTCGAACGCACTTAGCAATGACATTGGTGCTGTAATTATATCTCCTGAGGGATGTCACACTCCTTTCACCGCCAGACTATGTTTCAATTGTACCAACAATATGGCAGAGTATGAGGCATGTATCATGGGTCTCAAAGCTGCTATTAACCTGAGGATCAAATTCTTGAGCATTTTCGGGGATTCAGCCTTAGTAATAAGTCAAATCAAAGGGGAATGGAAAACGAAGCACCCGAATCTTATCCCTTACAAAGAACATGTGCTGACATTGCTTCCACACTTTGTAGAGGTCACCTTTGAAGATTTTCCACGAGAAGAGAATCTGTTAGCGGATGCGCTAGCTAGTATGTCATCTATGTTCAAGGTCAGGTGGGACAACGAGGCTCCTCGGATCACCATTGAGAGGTTGGATGAACCAGCATACTGCTACAAGATTAACACTGAAGAGGTAGCAGATAAACCTTGGTTTCATGAAGTAAAGAGGTATCTCGAGGCTCAAGAATATCCCGAGGGGGCGTCTGTGATCGGTGGAAATAGAACTGACTGTTTTTGAAATGCTGGTTCGCGAAATGTCGCGGTAAGCAAGAGTCGCCACCGTCTTTTATTTTCTCCAACAAGGAAAGGACAAAAGCACAACAAAATTCCTTTTCGAGATGTTTCTCGGTTCGGGAGGTAGATTATAGAAAGGGAAGGTGTTAGCACCCTTTCTATCCGTGGTTATCCACGGGCTCTTAGGTACTTTCTCACTATGTTTTCAAAAATGTTTGCTTTTCAAGTGATTGTGGGTTTTGAAAAAGTTTAGTTTGAAAAAACTTCTAGGTAACTCTTGTATCAGTCCTCAAGAGTGTATGAAGTGTTTGCTTGAAAACTTTTTGAAAGTGTAAGTGCGAAAAGTTGTTTTTTTTTGTTTTTGAAAGAGCAAGTACCCAAGAGAAATCTACCTACTCTAAGGAATTAAGCTGTGTAAGAGTCCTTTAGACAGTACTATCCCACTATTGAGAAGTAGGTAGCACCGTCGTTGGAGTTATTCGGGTCAATTCGATTATAGGGACATGTGTGGTCACCAAAGCAATAGTAGGACACCTTAGCGGTAACCCTAATGTCCTAGATCCTTTTTATCTGAGGCAACTGTTTCGAGGCAACTGGATCTTTAGACAGGAGGGCGACCTCTAAAATACCCTATACTTGATGACCACCTCGAGGCAACCAAGTGAGGCGTACCCTATGAGTGGCATGTGCATGTGTGTCAAATTCAATTAAGATTATCTTGTACATGTTATTTATGAGCTACGTTTTGATTTTATTTTTCATACAAGTCTTGTCATGCATAGTTAACAGTTAATAATTTGCGGAAAATAAATTGCGGAAAATGAATCTACGTTATTACAGGGCGTCAGGTATTTACATCGCCAAAAACATAACCCTTGAAAAGTAAATACGGGAAAATAAAGAAAGCGATAAAAGTTCTAATTATCTATTACATTCTCAAAGCAGATACATAAATATAATCAAAGTAATAATAATGCGCGAAACAAAATTAAATCGGGAACGTCCTTAGGGTTTTGACCCTTTTTGAGAAAAAGAATGGAATTTTGTCCTTCTTGCAATTAAATTAAATATTAAACCTAATTTACTAATTAATTAAATAATTAAAAGGAAAAAGTATTTTTTGTGTTTTTTATGTTTTAATGAAAATAAAAATAAAAGAAATTAAAATTATCAAAACCCTAATTCTAGGATAATTTTATTTATTGTAAAAAAAAAGATCAAAGTTAACCTAATTAATAAAAAGACTAAATTAATTAATTTACATTTATTTACAAAATAAAAGGGTGAAATTAATAAATAATAAAATAAATAATAATATTTACATTTTTTAATTGTCTGAATTTATTATGAAAATAATTATTTGTGAATTAATTAAATAATAATAATTATTAAAAGTAAAATAATTAGAGATAAAATATAAAAAGAGAAAAAATAAGAACAAAACCCAGGGGGTGTGCTAGCCCATTACGAGGTGTTGATTGCAGATTTCAGGCCCATTAAGCTCAAACCCTCGTTGACTTTCTGGCTCGCCCACGCCTGCATTGACTGGAAAGCATCATGGTCTTCATCTTTTGACCATTGGATTTATGATTGTGGACACATGGCATGTGGGATTGGAAAGAATATGGTGGACATTATTTAGAAATCTGCACATAATCACGTTAAACAAAATAATATAGAGTTTTGGGTGGACCTGGGAATAAAACCCAGGTCCCAATGATACACAACCAGCACACCATCCACTGAGCCAACCTGCACGCTTGGATATTATGATAATCAATAAAAATAATATATCAAAACTAATCCCTATGCTGTAAACATAAAACAAGCGCGCATTTTTTGAATTGTCCAATGGTGTACCAACGCGTCATCATCTTCCTCAATTGTTCCTGCAAAATACAAACAAATAGCGGGGGTTTTTAACCCCCACAAAATAGGACGACCAAAAATAGCGAATAGAGCTATGCTCTATATAAATACGGCGCGATGGTTGGGTTAAATTCGTCTGAGTCTCCTTAGTTCAACCATGTGCATTAGGGGTTCCAATTTTGCCTAGGTAATAAAGCCCTAATATGAGAGCTTGGAAACCCTAGATTTCTTCAATGGCAACTTTCGATTCTGGATGTTTTAATCCAATTAACCTATGCCAAAAGTTTCCTGTAAATTCAAGCAATGCAAAACAAACACAAAATCATGTTAATGATGCATGAAATAAGCAATTCGATTCTTGGAAAAAAAACGCAAACCGTTAAACTGTTCTTGATGATTTTGATAGCTTTAAGGCTTAGTTTTGATTGCAATATGTTCCTTACACCTCCAGCAATGTATTGGAAACAATAAAAGGCTTTGAATCATGCTGGAACTTGGAAAACAGTTTTCAAGTTTTTCTTGATTTTTTCAATCTTGGCTATGGCTTTCTGCAGCAATTTTCACGTGTGTGGCATTAGGTTTAGGTTCTGTATATATAATGGACTGAATTTAGGTTAAATCTTTGACCAAAAATCCATGGAATTATGGTTTGTATATTTGATTGAAAATCAAATATTTTTAAATCTTTTTGATTGAAAAATCTTGCCAAACTTGGAGATCCTTGTCCCCTTGATGTTCACACGAAATCTCCAGCATATGTTGACCACTTTGGCTTCACAAAAAGATTGACAAATCATATCTTTGAATTTCCTACATTTTAAATTAATTAAATGAATTAAAATCAATTAAAAATCCAATTAATTAATAAAAAATAAGAAAATAATTCAATTTAATCTCAATGGGTCGTGCATAGGCCTTGGATAAAGTTTCAAGAAGGAATTTGAGGCCCATTAGCAAAAATGATGTGTTTTGGGCAAAGATGACTTTTGCACATTCACAAAAATTTCCCAACTTCTCCAATGCATATCTTGCTCAATTTTGATCATATGAACATGTTCTTGGACATTTTGGAAAGGTCTTGAAGTCCTATAACCAATGCCTTTGGTCCCATGTCATTTGGATTTACCAATCTCAAGTTATGGTCTTTGACTTAAAGTGCATTTTTGTTGACTTTTGAAATTGACCTATAATGTAGAAATTGATAACTTTTTGTGAGAGCATTTCTTGGACTTGGAATGTGAATATGAGTTGTAGTAAATTTCATCCCCTTCAAAATTAGCATTGGATGGGATTTTTCTGATGAACCATGAAAAAGTTATGCCTTGGTCAAGATACAGTTGACTTTTCTGCTGTCCAAAAATAGTAAGTTTTGCATCTTTGAGGATTTCTGAGCCATGCTTGTGGAATCATGATCAAGACTTGATCAAATGATGATTGTGTGCTCAAAATAAGATGTTGACCAAAAATTCTGACTTTTGACTGCCAAATGACCATTTTACCCCTGCAGTTGGTTGTGAAGCAAATGGGACTTTTGACTGTGCAATTTGACACTGTGAGTCTTGAGACTTGACATGGAGATGCTTGAAAATATATATAGGCCTATGAGACTTGATTGAGCCATTGAAAACCTCAAATTCATTGAAGGAACCAAAACCCTAATTTTGACTGGCTTATGAGGTGGTTTGGATTGTGCAACCCTTGAGTAGTCTTGAACCATTTGAAGATGATTCTTGACAAACCTTGAAGAATATGGGAGGGCAAATTTTGGGGTACAACAGTTGCCCCTGTTAAATATTCTTAGACCTGAGGATGTAGATTGGCTTGCATGCCTTTCGTGATCCGAAGGTGGAAGATGATTGAACACTAAAGTGCCCAGAAATTTGCACTCGCATAGTGAGGTATCAGCAATGTGATGTCGGGAATGGGCTTAAATATGCCATTTGGAGATATGATGGATAAGAGGATGGGATTATAGATGCCATCTGGAGATGTGACAGAATCTTGTTGGGAATGGGCATATAGATGCCATTCGGAGATTGTTGGTAAGAGGATGGGCTTATAGATGCCATCTAGAGATCGTTTGTTGAATTGTAACTTTGTAAGTTGAAAGAAGGAACCTGTGTAGGGTTGCCTGATGGCGAGCTCGTGTAAAACTGCATCTTGGAAAGAAGGAAACCTGTGTAGGGTTGACTGATGATGAGCCTGTGTGAAACTGCATCTGGAATTGAGAAGGAAACCTGTGTAGGGTTGACTGATGATGAGTCCGTGTGAAACTGCATCTTTGAAGGAAGGAAACCTGTGTAGGGTTTCTTGATGGCGAGTCCGCGTGAAACTGCATCTTTGAAGGAAGGAAACATGTGTAGGGTTTCTGATGATGAGTCCATGTGAAACTGCATCCGGAAAGAGAAAGGGAACCGGTGTAGGGTCGCCTCATGATGAGTCAGTGTAAAACTGCATCCTGGAAGAAAGAAACCTGTGTAGGGTTTTTTGGTGACGAGTCCGTGTAAAACTACGTCTGGAGAGAGAGAGCCTGTGTAGGGTTACTTCGGGATAAGTTCGTGTAAAACTTCTGGATGAACCGGGATAAGGTTACTTTGGAATAAGTTCGTGTAAGACTTCTAGATGAACCGGGGTAAGGTTACTTCGGGATGAGTTCGTGTAAAACTTCCGGATGAACCGGGGTAAGGTTACTTCGGGATAAGTTCGTGTGAAACTTCTGGATGAACCGGGGTAAGGTTATTTTGAGATAAGTTCGTGTGAAACTTTAGGAGGAACCGGGGTAAGGTTACCGTGAGATAAGTTCGTGTGAAACTTTTGGATGAACCGGGGTAAGGTTACTTCGGGATAAGTTCGTGTGAAACTTCTGGATGAACCGGGGTAAGGTTATTTTGAGATAAGTTCGTGTGAAACTTTAGGAGGAACCGGGGTAAGGTTACCGTGAGATAAGTTCGTGTGAAACTTTTAGGAGGAACCGGGGTAAGGTTACTGTGAGATAAGTTCGTGTAAAACTTCGTCTTGGAACTGAGGAGGAACCTGTGTAGGATTGCCTGAGGACGAGTCCGTGTAAAACTTCATCTTGGAAGGGAGAAGGAACCTGTGTAGGGTTGCTTTATGATGAGTTCGTGTAAAACTTCATCTGAAAGAGGGGGAACCGGTGTAGGGTTTCCTGATGATGAGTCAGTGTAAAACTACATCTAAAGTTAAGAAGGAACCGGTGTAGGGTTGCCTGACGATGAGTCCGTGTAAAACCACATCTGAAGTTGAGAAGGAACCGGTGTAGGGTTGCCCGACGATGAGTCTATGTAAAACTACATCTGAAGTTGAGAAGGAACCGGTGTAGGGTTGCCTGATGATGATCAAGTAGATAATTGTCCTGTCTGGTTTCAGGTATTAACCCACAATCAGTCGTCCACAGAATTTTCCTGGCTTGTTACAGGTGTTGATCTGGAACTGCAAAGGTAGATGGTAATCATCTTTTGATTGACCTTTTCCTGAAAAGGCAAAACGTTAGCTGTATGCAATGTCATGATGTATGAACTGCATGATGTCAAGATGTTCTCAGGAATAAATGAGATTGTGTTGTATGCACTTTGTATGCATGTATCATGATGTATGACAATGTGATGTTTATGAATGTATTTTCGTCTGGGAAAATAAATCCTTGACGAATGCCGGGAAGTTCGTTGAATCCTGGGCTGATGTTGAAGAGTAGAGTTCTTCGTTTCCGCTGGGGATGATGATTGCAAGAATAAACCGGTAGGAGAAGATGACTCCGTTGGGGGATAAACTTGGTGAAGAGATTACTCTGTGGGGAACTACTCTGTGGGAAGAGATGCTTCGCTGAGATTTTAATGATAACTCCGCTGGGGATTCCGTTGACAAGCTCTGTTGGGGAATTTGATGAACTCCGCTGGGGATAGGAAGAACTACGCTGAAGCCGATCTTTCCGTTGTAACTTGCTGAGGATAACCCAGTTAGGCTCGGGTGGGGAATAACCTCTGAATATGGTCGGGGAGAGATATTTGTACTCTGCAGGGGACCAGCTTCCAGACTCTACTGGGGATAAGCTTCCAGAATCTATTGGGGAGGATGATTCAACTCTCTTGGGGAAACTTTTGGACTGTACTGGGGAAATGTCTCCACTGGGGTGTCTGATATTCCGCCGGGGAACAATCTTATATTTCCATCGAGGAATATTAAGACTGCTGGGGATGCTTGTTGAGGAATATCTGTATACTCTGTTGGAGAATATTGAGATCTTCTGGGGATATCCAACTTCCTTAGGGCTGACCGTAGACTAACTTTGCTTGGGTAGAGTATTGCTGACTTGCTGGAGATACCGTGCCTTTTTAGGGCTGATGGGAGACCAACTCTGCTTGGGGGGAGTACGGCTGAATCTTGTCCAACTCTGCGGGGAGTGAAGGTATCCTGGTTAATTCTTTAGTTGAACCTACCTTGGTACCTTGATGGACAAAGCAACTTGTACAGTCCGGCCAATTCTTATTGCCCCAGCTTCTGTGGGAGAAGGTACCTGTGGAGGTGTTTGATAACTGCCGATCGACAAATCTTCTTCTGGTATGCAAGTGACGAGATGACGGGACATAGTCGTACGCTTTGATCCCTAATTTTTGCCTGGGCCGCCCTTTCGGGTTTTCAGTCCACCGGGATACCCATTTTTTCCCAAGCCGCCTTTTCAGGTTTTCGACTTGTCGGGTGTACAAATGTTTTCATTTTTATCCCTTATTTTTGCCCGAACCCTTTTGGTTCGCCGGGAAGCCCTTTTTTTTGCCTAGGCCAGTCGACCTAGCGGGTCTTTGATTATGCGCAATACTTTCTGACTATGTCCACATTCTCAGAGTGTAGGGAGTTGTCACTGTCAGTAGTGTTGTGTTGTCATACTACCAGAAGATGTTTGATCGTGCAAGACTCGTTGCTGAAATTCACGTCCAGGAAAAAGTTAGGGATTTGAAGCGTATTACTATGTCCCATTGGATCACCTTGTGATCAGACCTCAATAACAACTACCAAGACTCAAACGGTACCGATAAATCCAGTCAACTTCAGACAAGTAGCAAAGTGATGAGACACTCGTAGACATAAGGGAAATAGCATAATTGAAACTCAATGGGATTATTACACATAGCTGTTTTCTCTTTGTACACTATTTTGTATAGTTTTCACTTGTAAGGCGGCATTCTCTTACTAGAACGTCAGTCTCTTTGTACAAAATGCCTGTTATAGGAGAACTTCAAAAAAATCAATACAAATCATTTCTTTAAAAGTACAAAACTGTTTGTTTTTCTTTTTCTGTTTTGTTTTGCAAAAACGTCCAATCACTTATTCTTGACATATGCATTTGAATATGATTACTATTCACAAATATTTGCATAAGAAATAGAAAGACAGTTGCTCATGACTTTAAGAAATGGGGAAAATTCTAAAAAATAATTTGCAGTCCCGACAGTTACTTCCTCCAGCAGGTACAGGGGCAAAAATAGTTTGAGACGAAATCACCATTACATACGACCCTGTGACATCTATGTTCCCCACTTAGTAGAAACAACAAAGTTTTGATCTCCTTCTTCCTAAAGCAGGAATTACCTTCTCCAGTTAAGATCCTTCAGAGAGCTGAGACCTGTGTTCCCCCAGCCGAGCTTTATAATCTTAAACAGTTTATAAAACCTCCTCCCCGTTAGAGTTTATTTCTCAAACTGCGGAAGCTCATTCCCCAACAGAGTTTATTTCTCTACATAGGCAAAATAAGATAACAAAGCATTCTCCCTCCACAGAGTTATTCTCAAGCAGAGTCAATCCCCGGCAGAGTACCCTCAAACAGAAAGGGGAAATACCTAGCAAATCATATCCATTCATTATCCCCAGATGAAATGAAGGACTCAACTTCCCAATACTATCCAGCAGTAGTCCTAGATTTATTTTCCTAGATTTGGAAACATCTCAATAGCATCCCATATTTATACATCATGGTTTGTGCATACACATCGCATACAGCATAATCTCATTTATTTTGATAACATTATCACACAATGCATTTCATACATCATGACATTGCATACAACTAAACCTTTACCTTTTTCAGGGAAAAGATCAAATCAACAAACACCGTTGACTACTTATGTGACCTGGTAGTCTTCTCAAAAGCTACGTCTGACGAAGGGCTATTTCAGCATTCTCCGCAGAAAGATGTTCTCACAAGACCTTCTCTGGTTCAGTCAGATCGACACTAAGATCTCTCTGATTTCTATTCTAGCTGAAGATGACCCAAGACTTTTGTCTGGTTCGGTTGAATCGATCCTAAGATTCTTCTGATTTCCATTCCAGTCAAAGTTAATCCAAGACCTTCTCTAGTTCAGACAGATCGACACTAAGATCTCTCTGATTTCTATTCCAGTTGAAGATATTCCAAGACTTTTGTCTGGTTAAGTTGAATCGATCCTAAGATTCTTCTGATTTCCATTCCAGTCAAAGTTAATCCAAGACCTTCTTTGGTTCAGTCAGATCGACACTAAGATCTCTCTGATTTCTATTCCAGTTGAAGATGATCCAAGACTTTTTTCAGGTTCAGTTAAATCGACACTAAGATTTTTCTGATTCTTATCCAGTCAAAGTTAATTCAAGATTTTCCTCTGGTTCAGTTAGATCGACACTAAGATCTCTCTGATTCCATTCTAGTCAAAGTTAATCCAAGACCTTCTCTGGTTCAGTCAGATCGACACTAAGATCTCTCTGATTTCTATTCTAGTTGAAGATATTCAAAGACTTTTGTTTGGTTCAGTTGAATTGATCATAAGATTCTTCTGATTTCCATTCCAGTCAAAGCTAATCCAAGACCTTCTCTGGTTTAGTCAGATCGACACTAAGATCTCTCTGATTTCTATTCCAGTTGAAGATGATCCAAGACATTTTTTCAGGTTCAGTTAAATCGACACTAAGATTTTTCTGATTCTTATCCAGTCAAAGTTAATTCAATATTTTCCTCTGGTTCAATAAGATCGACACTAAGATCTCTCTGATTTATATTCCAGTTGAAGATAATTCAAGACCTTTACTGGTTCAGTTAAATCGACACCAAGATTTTTCTGATTCTTATCCTGTCAAAGATAAATCAAGACCTTCGCTGGTTCAGTTCGAATCGACCATGGATTTGTTACTGATTCTTAACAGTTTAATCTCATTTCCCCAATAAGTTGTTGTGAAGCCTGGAATACGACCAGATAGCAGTCAGCCTTATCATCCTTAGCAAGTCACTGTGAATCCTGAATCTTGACCAGATAGCAGTTTACTTCCGTCTCTTCAGTCAAGAGATGACTCCCCAGTAGAGTAATGGACAACCGAAGCTCCAAGTCTCTATTCCCCTAAAAAACATTCCCCAACGGACTCCTCCTTGGACAGTAGGAACAAGAATCCCTACAAAGAGACTCCTTATGAAGTCAGCATCTATTTTGGATGGCATTTTTAAGCCCATCTCTGACGACTCTCCGTCATATTCCTTGGATGGCATATTTAAGACCATCTCTGACAGTCTTCTGTCATGTTTTCCAAACGGAATTTGTAAGCCCATTCTCGAAATAATTCACCAGCAGTCTCAATTTGGGCGAGTGCAAATTTCTGGGCACTCTAGTGTTCAATCATCTTCCGCCTTTAGATCTCGAAAGGCAGACAAGCCAATCTACATCTTAAGGTTTAAGAGGATTGAACAGGGGCAGCTGTTGAACCCCAAAATTTTCCCTCCCATTTTCAAATAAGGCATACTCCTATAGGTTCTCAATTGCTCAAAGGTTGACCAAGAATTGACCAGACAATTCTCCTTCTAAGGCAATGAACCCCCAACTAGGGTTTCAATTTTCATCAAGATGGTTAAGCTCCAATGGTCTCAAATGTTCTCCATTGTCCTAATATTTCCTCAAGATCATCCATGCCAAGTTTCATGCCTTGCTCAACAAGTTTGCTCAGTCAATTGCTCAAGTATTGGAAAATCAATTGTGCTAGGTCAAAAGTCAACTGTGGCCCATGTACAGTCAAACTTCAAGATTTTTGGTCAACATCAACATTTTGAAGTGATATCCATCATTTGATCAAGGTTTGATCATGATTCCTCAAGAAATGCTCCTAACCCATCAAAAGTCAAAAATGGCAACTTAGGGTTTCTATAGAAAAAGTCAACCAAACTTTGACCAAGCATAACTTTCTTATACTTTATCAACAATTTTCCAACCAAAGCTCATTTTTAAGATAATCCAATTCCGTACAACTTCTCTTCAGCCCTCAAGATCAAGAAATGCACCATTTGAAAGATATGAGCTCAGACATTGTAGGTCACGTTCAAAAAGTCAACAAAAGCCACGTTTTTCCAAGACCTTTTACATCAAGATAACATCTTCAAATGCAAAATTGATAAAGATAGGGATTGAAGTACACATATTGGGCTTTCCAAAAAGTCCAAGATCATAATAATGAGATAAAAAATGAGCATATTATGGCTTGCCCAAGTTGGGAAAATTTTGGAAAATTCAAGAATGGTGCATTGAGCAAATTTGAACTTTTAGGGCCATGACCTAACTTTTTGGACTTCAAACGCTCTCATGACCTTATGAAGGACCTCTAAATTAATTTTTATACGCCTTTGATTTTATTTACATTTATTTTGATTTTTTTTAATTTAAAAATTAAATAAATACAAAATAAATGCATAAAATAATAGGTTAATATTTTGGACACGTGGGCTAGTGTTTTGGGTCAGTCTTGAGGCCCATTTTTCGTGCACAAATGTCCAGATACATGCTAGCATGGAAAGGGAAAGTTTTGGAAAATTTAGAAGCCTTTTAATTTGTTGGATTTTGGTTTGAAAACATGAGTTATGGCATTGATTCTTTCCATATAACCCTGTCTCTCTCTTCTACCCTATAAATACATCACCTTGGCAAGCCAAATGCACGCCTACATGCTGTACCATAAGCTCTACCAAATTTTCAAAAAGTTGTCCAAATTGTGAAATTTAAAACACTCACTTCCAGCTCTCCTCAAGCCAAACCAAGGATTCAAACATCCCCCTGAGGCTTCCAGGGACTCAATCCAACCCTCTAGCATACAATTTCAAGCCTAGATCAGGAATATCATCATCGCTCATTTTGGTAAAATTTCTAAAATTCAAATCCTCATGTTTGCGTGTTTTTGAATGCTTTGACATGTATGTGTGAGTTGTTAGGCATCATTAGAACAAGTCAAGAGCTTAGCATGAAGTCCATGACGCTTGAATCCTGATATGCCATTTTCAAACCGTGTTAGGGTTTTCTGGCCGTAACTCAAAATGCAGGAACTTATAGGCCAAACTGAGGCCAGATTTGGACTCAGAAGGCATTTTGTATTGAGTAGACCCTTTGGTTTGCCTCGAATCTTACTCTTTTGCAGGAACACGATTTCACTTCGCCGGAGAAGATGACCGGAGGGCAACTCTGGCATCCCTGAATTCCTTTGACCCCGGTCAAGGGTGGCGTGGCAAAGATCCATAACCTGATTGGTCAATTCAAATATTACAACGCGCTCGTGTTTGCTGACTCAGCTTTTTGTTGTTTTCATATTATATTGTTTTTCTTTGTGTTATCTAACGATTGAGTTAACTGGCCCAGTGGAAGAAGCAGCGTGAGTAAGGAATGTTTATATGCAAGAGCAGGGGTTCGATCCCTGCCTCTTGCATATTATTTTTCTAAATTTTCTTTCAGATCCAATGTAACATAGAGCCAGTATGTACACGGTGTATTTCAAATCTTGACCATCAAACATTCACCAACGTGGATCTAACGCCTCAGATGTGTGTTGTCACCATGCACCCCTTCATCTTGGACGTACAAGATCCTTGACAAAGGTTGTGGGCTCTAATTTATTGGGCCTAGCACGTTTTCAGATCAGCACCCCTTGTTTTGCTGAATAACCCCAGGCCCATTTGTTTTGTTTTAATATTTTATTTTTTTTAATTTTTTCTTTCATTTATTTAATTAGCCAATTAATAAAAAAATCACAAAAAATTAGGATTAGATTTTTTTAATTAAATAATTAATTTCTTGAATTAATTAATAACTATTTTAACCATTTTTTTCCTTTAATTAAAATTGAATTAGAACTTCAGATTTAATTTAGGTTTAATCATTTTCTTTTCATAATAAAATCTAAACAAAAAAAGAACTTAGACTATTTCTTAATTAATTTTTATTTTTTTAAATAGACTTTAGAATGTTCATTTTAAGCATTTTCCTAAATGAAAATAAAACCAAAAAAGACTTTCATTCTTAGGATTTTTTTGATGTAATATTTCATTTCACACGCATTATATTTATTCTCGCATTTTATATAATAATGTAACTGATTATGGTATGTAATAGTCTAGATTTAAAATTCCGCACTTTATTTTCTTGCACATTTTTTATGTAACTGTCCCGAAGCATTGTAATAGCGTAGGATCTAAATTCTCGCACTTTATATTTTTTGTACAATATTACTGCTAGTAAGTTAAGCGTGCATGACAAGATTAATCAATTGACCATTAGATCACTAATCTCAAGACAAATATCTGAAAAAAGCATTATTGCACACTTGCATCCTTAGGGTATTCCTCACTTGGTTGCCTTCAGAAATGGTCATGTCCCTCGAATGTAGGGATATCTTAGCAAAGACCTTATATATAAAAGTAATCATAAAATATCATGGTCCCTTATTGTCCCTCGAGTTGCCTACGAGAAATAATCTTGTCCCTCGATGTTGCCTATACGATGACAGTCCCTTTGAATGCTAAGATATCCTTACATGTTGCCTTCAATGACCATAGTGTCCCTTTCGATAGTCTCTCAACATCCAACGATAGTGCTACCTACTCACTAATAGTAGGATAACACTATCTAAAGGGTAGGAGGAAAAGAACATCCTTTTCGAGTAGGTAGATAACTGTTAGGTATTTGCTCAAACTTGAAATTTTCACACTTACACACTTTCAAAAATCTTTTCAAAAAATGCTTTTTCACACTTTTGAGGACTGATACAAGAGTTATCATAAAGCAAACAAAATCTTTCAAAAACCTTTCAAAGCACACAAACACAAACAATTTTCAAAATGAGCAAGTACCTAAGAGTCTGTGGAAAACCACTGATGGAAAGGGTGCTAACACCTTCCCTTTCCATAATCTACCTCCCTTACTCAGGAAATCTCGAAAAAGGTATTTCTCTGTTCTTTTCATCCTTTCCTTTCTTGGAAAAAAGAAAAGTCGGTGGCGACTCTTGTTTACCACGACATTTACAAATACAAAATGCAAACCAGTATTAATAGTCGGTTCTGCCACCGTATCATAGTAGGCAACAAGTGTGGGTTACCCTAGAGGTGCATGTGGGAATTGTATTGTTTTCATTTAATTTTGTCTTGAATTAGGGTTGTCTATTATTGATTTTAAACTATTGCCATACAAACCATAATTAATAACAATAATATGGAAAGCGATAAATTGCCGAAATTTAAAGTCTTACATTGTTACAATACTTTTAGGGGATGGGGGTACAAGTTTAATGAATGGGGATGAAAGCGATAAAACCCTAATTACTATTACAAACCATTCATGATCCAAAAACATCAACAAAAAGTCTCAAAAATCAAGAATTCTGGTGCCTGGCTGACACGGGCACCCGTGTCAGGACCTTGTAATTATCCCTACATGATTTTTATGTCCTAGACAAGCTGACACGGGCCATGTCCTGTGACACGGGCACCCGTGTTAGGACCATGTCTTGCCATTTCATCCAGTTTCAAACCCAGTTGGATTGACACGAGCTGTATCCTGTGACACGGGCACCCGTGTTAAGACCTTGTCATGCCATTTTGTCAAGTTTTCTCCCTGACACAGCCCGTGTCAGGCTTCCAAAATCATTCTTCTATGATTTTTAATGTTTGCAACTCTTCTACTCTGACTTGTCCAAATTTATTCTTTTGAAAACCAAATTAAAATTATGCATGAACAAGGATATCACAGTTTGAGAAAAATTACCTCTTGAAGTGAAAATCCAATATGTGTATGGATGTTTCTAGGTGTAATGTGATGATTGATAGAGCTTTCTTAGACCTCCCTGAAGTTGTTTCAATCCTTACTTTGTGCTGAAAGTGTTTGGGTCTCTCCAACCAAGTCAACTTGTAAGACAATGTTTTTTAGTTTAGACAGTGGTGATAATGATGTTATAGAAGTTATTTTTGTGTTTGAACAACTTCTATATGATGTATAGAAGTATGTGGATGGTTTATTTGGACAGAAATGCAAGGTTTGAGATATTTGAAGATTTTGGTTTCTAAGCTCAAGAGTGGAGGTTTTGTGGACATTTATGGTTTTTTTTAGAGTTTGGGGGGTTTTGAGAAACTTGTCTACACAACCAAAACTTCTTCCCTTAGCTTTCAAATGGCCTCTCCATTTATAGAGAATGTTTGAGAGGATGAGAGAGTTTATTTCATAAGCTATGGAATTCTGGTTTGGTTGAGATGAAACAACAAAGTTATGTGAAATTTGATGTCCCAATGCATGGTACAAAAGGGATCTGAGGTGGCTAGGAGTTTTTAGCCATGTTTCTTCTTGCTTTTACATTGTGTATGTGCAGAGAAAACAAATGATAGGCTCAAGGAGTTGACAATTGCATAAAGCTTACTTTATGTGAATGGCAATGGTGCCTTTGTGCTATAAATGGAATGATGCAATGGACAATACTTGAATAACTTGGATAGTGGTTCAATCAATTGTGAAAACATCTAATTATGGATAGATTTACAAGTTAAAAGGCCTGTAAAGTAAGATTATGCAGCATGGCATAAGGATTTTGTTATATGTTCTTTAACAAAAGGATTTGCAATTCAAGAATGGATGCGCAAATTTAGGTCCTTGAATCTCCTAGCTCAAGTATGATAAATTCATGATCTTGGATGTTTTGGAAAGCTTGAAGCATCCTCTACAACTTTCATGTTGGACATTTTGACAAAATCGTCTTGGAACTATGTGAAAAAATGCCAAGAAGTTGGGATAAAATTCTGACCAAAATCTGTTGAAAATTTCTTTAAGTGTTAGATGAAAATGTCATGACTTCATGGGCTTATATCTTCAAATATAAGAGTTTTTTGGACATCAAACCTCTAATACAAAGTTGTTAAATTCATCAAGATCTACAATTTTCATGCTAAAATTTTCTTTTGAATCATCTTGCACCTTGGGGAAAGAATGTCATGAAGTTATGAAATTATCATGTATGAAAACATTTAGAAAAATTTCTAAGTCTTGGAAAGTTTGAATTTTCAATTTGACTTTTTACTTTCTTGATTTCTTGAATGTCGCGAAATATTTATATAAGTAGTAGCATGGTCGTTTTGAAAGGAAAGGTTTGAAAAGTGATTTGAAATTTCATGGTCAAAACACACTTCTAGTTGAAAATAAATGTTGCGACTAGAATCAGGATGATGAGAGCTTCATAACAATATCAAAGTTTGAGAGAATTGGTGAGGGAATATACCTATTGAAGTTAAATTGCAGATATCTGAAACTTGACTTGGATAGCATGATTTAGGAAGTCTTAGAGCTTAATTCTTCTTCTGTTAGCTTCAGTGAGGTTCAAGGAAGGTGAATTGACAAAGAAAACGAATTGAGGAAAGCTATAAAAGCAAATTCGAAGTTGCAGAAAATTGGGTTCAAGAGGAAGTTTTTTAGGTGATTCTGGATCTCTAAGATTGAGGAAATGAATGAGGTATGACCCTCTATTTATAGGGAAGCTGATTGAATGCTCAAGCGTGTGAAGTGATGAAGTTTGGAGGGAAATCGTGTGAAGTTGCAAACAAGAAAAGTGTGACTTCTATTTTGATCAAAACTCATCCAAAGCTTGCATTTTAATGTGCTAATCACTTCTAGAAGTTCTTTAAACATGATTAGAAGCAAAAGAGTGCATAAAATTTGTGTTTAGAAGCCAAATCAAGGATTTGAAATTCTGACTTGAGGTGAAACTTCAGTTTCAAGGTACCATGTTCAAATTAATGGTGTGCATGATTCAGGGCATCTCAAGACTTGATTCCTGATGCATTGGAAAGATGAGATTACAAGATTTACAATGTGAAAAGAATGGAATCAAAAGGATGCTTGAGCTGAAAATTGTGATGAGTCAAAGTTGAGAAAAAAAGGTTTACTTTTGTACCTAGAAAAATTCTAAGTTTTTTCTTCAAAAATGACCTATACTTTCTTGCTTCTAAACATAGACTTCCACTTGAAATTTGCTCTTGACCAAAAAAGATGGAATGAAGTAGATCTCTTGAATGAAATTTTGAGACCTGAACCATTTAAAATCTCCAAAAAAATGAGAAAGTTATGACTTGTTGAAGTTGGTGAAAATTCATGAGATGACCTATAATCTTTTGCATCCTTAAGGCATCTTCCATCCATTTTCAAACTTTGCACATAAAAGAAGAGTTGAAGTTCACATTATTAAAATAATTATGGAAAAAGAATAGGATGAAGGAGATAAAAATGGACCAAGTTATGATTTTTTTGAAGTCACCTAAGGGAATTTGATGGCTTATCTAGAGGACTTGTAATCTTTCTTCATCATTAGGCATCTTCCACATGAAATTTTCTTGAAAATCTTGAAGTGATTTGTTAATAAGACTTTAAATAGAAATATGTATTTGGAATCATTTAAAAATACCAAAATATGAGCAAGATATAGCCCTTAGAAGTTTAAAACCCTAGCTCATAGAGTAACAAAATGCCTTAGAAACCCTTTTCAATTTTGACAAACTTTCTTGCACAAATACTTATGTATTGTAAATAAAAGTTGTTGAGGATGATAATGAGAAACCATAACAACAAAAAACAACTCCAAATATTAAGAATTGAGGGAATCATGCACTTGTGATTAAGAAATCAAGAACTTGTCCAATTAGGTCAAACCTCTTCAATCAACTTATGCATCCTTTGATTTTCTTTGACAAATTAAGGCATGATAAATCACAATAGACCTTGTCATGATATTACTTCAAAGCATCTTTAATGATGAAGCTTGAATCTCAACGAAGCTTTGTTGAAGAAGGCATGGAAATAAACTCATGAACTTATAGATCAACTTGATAGAGTGTGCTGTGCTTTTACCTATGATATCAACAATTAGAGAAAACATTCATTGTATTTATTAGTTAAAAGTTAATCAATACAAGACATAGATGCTCACAAAATACAAGTCAAGGTGCTTGGTGATTCCTCATGAGCAAAGTTAAAGATAAGGAGAAGAACCAAACCCTAGTGTGTGATCTTGTTGCATTGTCATGGTATGAGATGATAGAGGAATCTTAGGGGGGAAAATTAGGGTAAAATAGTAGCGTGTGATGATTAAGAACAATCAAGGGTTACACGCATTAATCACTTCGTCTTACTAAGTGACACGGTCAATATACTCAGAGTCTGGATAACCAAAGGGTTCCATCTGATCAGAGATATTTCTGACTGAAACATCATCTGATAACTGAGTCTATAATAAAATTAGCAGAAGTATAATAAGTAAAGATGAGGAGAGAAATTGTATTGTCATATTCTAGAAGATCTTCCATTTATCTTTAACTTTAGCTTTCTTTTAGATATAACTTATGATAAACTTCTTTTTTCTTATGCTTTCTTCAGAGCGGTCTTTCAGAGGTTATGAATTATCTTCATGTTGATTTCTCTTATTCCTTTGAGTATTCTTCATTTTCTGATTTGAAAAGAATAACCTTCTTCTGAATTATATTCTCTAATTTGAGAACTAGGATCAGTTTTCTCTTCAGATGATTTCTTTATTCTTCTGTTTAGAATCACACGTCTGACTTCTTGAGAGAACCCTCAGAGCACATATATTATGATAGTTTATTATCAGAACATCCATCTATTTGCCAAACTTCCTTTGAACAGAAGCTTATTTTTCAGAAGGTCGATATTCATGAACTTCTAAGAAGCTGTGTGCTAGATAGTATTAACTATCATTGCCTATTGTATTTTGAATTTTTTATTCCTTGAACAAATTGCAGAATCAATTATAATACAAATATCATCATACTTCTGATGAGTCAATGAGCGTTCTTTCCTCAGTAATGTCTGGTCTTCTACAAAGCCTCCTTTGACAGAGCCAATGTTTACATCTTTTGCCTGCTTGAATGAACAACTTTATCATGAAGTTCTTATTTATCATAATACGACAATCTTTCATCTTTTGAAAATATTCCTGATGAGATCTTCTGAGAAAGTCAAGGGTGGACTAATATGTTTCTTGAAAACATCTCATACTCTCACAAAACTTAATCAAAAACATTCAACAAATATAACTTCTTATTTGATGAATCTTTTCTTGTTGGCTTGTTCTTCAATTTTCTGATTTTAGACAATAGTTGAAAATTGAACAACTAACACCTTAGATTATTTCTTCACACAACATCTGGATCTTTATCTAACACTGTTAGGTGTTTTATATCCATCAATAACATAACCCGGCTCTGATACCAATTGAAGTTGTGAAGAAAACGCAAGAAAGGGGGGGTTGAATTGGGTTTTCCTTTCTTGATAAACTTTCGCTTCTAAGAATTATTCATTTGACAATGCTTCTAATTATTACTTATAAGTAATGCTTATAATTTAGTTAAGAAAACATAAACTCTAAAGCATAAGCAAAAGTAAAGAACACGTGACGTATCCTGGTTCACTTGAGAAACCCCCCAAGCTAGTCCACTCCACCCAACCAAGGTAATTTCCCCTTGAACTCAAGGACTTAATCAACTATAACCAATCTGATTACAATCACACGGGCAACCACTAGTGACTAACATCCAATGACACGTTCAGAGATCCTAACTAGATATAACATTCATTGACCCAACAGAATTTGATTCTTCAGAATCTCCTATCAGGATTTTCTTCCAATGATATCCATCAGTGATCTCAGAAGGATGACCTTTACTTAGTCCTCTTTGAGATTTGACTACCATTGACCCAATAGAATCCACTACCAGGATTTCATCTATGATGACCGCAACCAAAGTCTTCTCAAGTCTTCTGTTCTTCACTTGATCACTTGAGGAACCAACCAATTCTAAATAGAATTGTTTTTCTGGAGATTAAGTGAGTGCTTCTTATCAAGTTGATTACTCCTAATTTAAGTACATCAGAAGAACCTAATACACACTAAAAATATTACAATGTATTATAGCTTGATGTGTGGTCTTCTTTTCTTCAAGTAGCTTCTTCTTAGACAACAGCCCAAAACACTTGAATTGCTGAAGTATTCTTCTTCATAAGCTTCTAAAACCTTTGTTGATTTTGATGTAGTAAAGATAAGAACTTCTTCATCTTGATTCACCTTAGAACATTCTAGACATCAACCCTTGTTCTATTTTCTTCAATGATCATTTTAGAGCACAACATTTATGTTATGGATTTGTGGCTGGAGCTTTCATGATCATCTTCATTATCTTTTGCAACTTAGCAATCTTTGTGTAACATATGAAATTAAGCACATTGTGAATCAATAATTTCATTGTAATCATTATCTACATGATTGAAGAATCATTTTGATAATAGTTGTTCTTGTTGTTGTTATAGTGGTTCATAGCTTTTTGATTGTGTTCCAAAGATGACACTTTCATTTTAACATTGAACACCAATAAATTACTTCATATAATTTTTCTTCAACGAACGCTTTAAACATGTGATTATATTCTTATATAGCCAAACAAAATAGATTCCTTGGTTTTTTGAAAAAGAGTCGTTACAAATAGTAATGCTACGTCCTTATCTCTTCTACAGTTCAAGCTAGTGGATAGGTAGTGAAATAAGACTTTTTCGTACTGTGTACTATTGTACATGAGGTCTTTAGAAATTCAAGTCTTCAGAGTCTTCATAATTGCGTCTTCCGAGTCTTCATCACTTGGTCGTGAGAACCACTATAGAGAACCTTGGATCAGAAGAGCTTCAAGTCTTCAGAGTCTTCAACACTTGGTCTTGAGAACCCGTTCTAGATAACCTTGGACCTTTAGAATTTCAAGTATTTGGAATCTTCAGACTTTCCATCTTTAGAATCTTTAGCACTTGGTTCTTTAAGATCCTTTTAAGAACCTTGTTATTAGAAATACAAAGTCTTCAGCATCTAGACTTCAGTAGAAACGTTGTCTTCAGATCTTTTAACTTTGTCTTCTTTAAAACCGATTTTCTTTTTAGAAACTAAGTTTTTAGCATCTGGACTTCAGTAGAAACTTTGTCTTCATATGTTCTAACTTTGTTTCTTTAGAGCACACTGTCTTTAGAAACTTGAGTCTTTAGTATCTGAGCGTAAGTAACACCTTTTGTCTTCAGATCTTGTGACTAGTTTCTTTAGACAAACACTAGAGCTTATATTTCAGACCTTCTGGAGTGTCTAGCTACTGTTCAACAGAACTTGTGTAGTGTAGAAGCGAAATTAATTCTCTTCTAATGTCTTGGCCTCGCCATCCATCAGAAGCAGAACCTGTTTGTTAAGTACATAACAATAACAAATATTATAGTATCAAAATTATTCATACAAACACACTCATTTGTTATCATCAAAACACAGATAATATAGCAAAACCAAATCTTGTTCTTACACACACATGCCATTGAACTGCATATACTAGGCAGACAAAGACTAAATGACTTGCCAATAAATTTGCACATATTCTAAGACATGGACTTGACATGAAACCAATGGATTGATTGTTGAAGATGTTGATAGATGAGGAGTGAAGTTGTCTCATGATCAGGCATATAATTTGACAAATTTGTTACAACTATTCCTATTAAAAACACAATGCTCACGACAATTATGAACTTCAACTGCATATTCACAAACTTGATATTCATCTTCAATTCATTCTTTTTGAGCTTGCATTCATTCACTTTAATCTTCTTTAGACTTAACCTTTGATTCAATGAAAAAATCAACTCTTTTGCTCTTGGGATCATATCTTCATCATACCAAATAAAGTGAATGCACCTTTTGTGTCCCTGAAGCTATAAAGAATACAAAATAAATACATGTTCAATAATTTTTGAATCAAATAGATTTAACTTCAAATGGAAAAGTTATAGAGATTTAAAACCCTATACATTTCACACCCGTAAAAATGACATTCCGGATTAGCATCGGTCCATGTTGTCATTAATGGTGCATCATAACCACATTTACATTCGTCATGGATGAAAGGAGATTTGGTGCGATTACTTTCTTACAAAAACCGAGACATAATTGATTGAGAAATGAATGATGTAGGTGATGAAAAAATGTGCAATTAATTTCTCTGAAACTTTGAACTTGTTACAATGAAAAAGACGATGATTGTAACCAATGAAAGAAATGGAATGAAGAAGGTGAATGATAGGATTTATGAGACTTTACTGATTTCAAATTTGTTTAAATTATTTTTTAATATTTAATTCATTATAAATTTAATTAATTAATAAAATAAAATTTTTATTTTTATTAAATGACATGACACCACATATTCAAAGTCACGTTAGCATTTTAATGTGTCACATAGACAAAAGTGAGAACAACATAAAAACTCAATTCGATATGGGGATTAAAAAATTGAGATTTAAAAAAAAACAAAAAGTTAAATAAAAACAAAATAGAAAGATTAAAACAGCATTTAAGTTTTTTTATTCCTTCTTAAAATCATCAACTTAATTAATCTTTTAATTTTTTTTTTTCAAAAACCAAATAATCTCTACTTATATTCTCTTTGGATCATTTTGTAACTTGAAGTACTTGCACAATATAGTGTTCTATGAAATCGCTAAAACATAAGAGTGAATTTGTTTTTCAAAGTGTTCCTTTTGTTGCTAACTATTATCATTCTACTAAACAAAAAGAATAAATTAGTAAAAAACTATTCAAAACCTAACTTTCTTAATAAAGAGGAAACCTATGTAAATTGCATTAGAAAAACATTAACTTTCAAAACACATAAAAGTAAAATTTAATAGAACCATAAAAAAGTAGTACTACAAAAAGAACAAATTTTAGTAGGAGTAGTAAAAGAAAGGGAAGTTATTAGTATAGTGATGACGTAAGTACAGAAACCCTACAAGGACAATATAGGTTCCTATAGTTGAGGCAGATAGCATCAGGTGGAGCATTGTAAACCCCAAAAATAAAGGTTGAAACCCATAAATATCCATTCAAGTTTCTCTCTCTGTGGGTCATCTCACTGTGACCATTGATTGGCCAAGGCTTTCCATCAGTGCTTGTCACTCTCAATCTTTTCAAAAACCTTTTTTACACATTTCTATTTTTTTTGAATGTATATTAAAAATTACAATAGGTGATTTTTAATTTAAATTCTTTATCTTAATTTCCTTTATAAACTAAGGGTTTTGTAATTTTCTTTTGTTTTCTTATTTTGCTTTGTTTTTCTGTCAACATACCACAGACACATTATTCACATTATGATCCCATATGATCTGTTTTTGACGCCTGGATTTTTCTAATTTCATGCTGCTGCCTTTGACGTGATTGCCTGTCCCTTCATGAAGATGAAAAGAGTGAACAACTCAACAACTTAAGCACTTGTACCTTTGCCATCAATATGCTTCACTCCATAAACAGCTCCTGTTCTTAACAGGCATTTTTGGTATCTTCAAATCATATTTAGTTAAAGTTTTGAACAAAACAACCAAACATATATATACTACATGAATTATCATTTACTTACCAATTGAACTAAGCAAGCAATTATTTATTATTAAAGAGAAAGAGAAACTTGAGAGATAGTATAGTGCTTTAAAGGATCGGATTAAACTCGTCAATCAAACCGAAAATCAATAAGATCTTCGGTCTCATTTAATTGTTAGATCTGATAAACTATTAAATCAATAAAAACTGATAAAAATTAGTGAATCGATGATTTTAGAAAATTATTGTATTTTTTTCCTGACAAAACGACATCATTTTAACAATTTAAAAAATATATATAAGTAGATTTTGGTCAAAACTTATTTCACTTCTTCTTTAGAATTAAATTCATTAGATATTATTTAGTTTATGTTGTATTAAGTTTTGTTCAAAATGTATTTTAATTTGTATTTATACTATTTTATTATGTATAATAATTAGGTCTAAAATTTAAATTTAAAGAATAAATTTATAAAATTATAATATTTTAAAATTTATAAAATTATAATATTCAATTGAATTATTTAATTGAGTCATTCGAATATATATCTTAATAACTATATAAGTTTAAAGTGTCTTCAACTGAAATTTAAGGTGTCGGAATTTAATTATATAATTTTATTAGAGAGAGCTGTTTATTTAATTAAGTTATAAGAAAAAAAGGAAAAAATTGTTGTAGTTATAACCACAGTAAGCGTCAATGTAGATCCATCCATGTTGCCAGCTGAGTTTTTCCTTTTCATTTTTCATTGCATATACTCATATATTTGTTGTGACCAGTACCGACTCAATCAATACGAAAGTTTCGTTCTAATTTAAAAAATAAATTTAAATTTAAATATATTATAATTATATATGACACATTAAATATATAAAGAAAAAAATAAATTTAATTATAATTGATTTAACTTTTAATTAATTCCATTTTTACGTATTGAATTTTTATTATAATATTTTTTTTGTATATTGAATTTTTATTATATTACTTTCAATATTTATAAATATAAAAAAAATTAGGCCTCTTAACATTTTAGGTGTTGGTCGTAGAGTTCACTGTTCTTGCATAAGACCGGTTTTGAGGCTGAAGGATTATGCAAAATTGCTCACGATTATTTCATAGCGTTATTTCAGGAAAAGCTTAGCTCACGAGATCGGGTTCTACAAGCCATCAATAATTTCATTTCCAGTGAGAATAATGCCATGCTGACAATCCCTTTTAGTATGGAGGATTTCAAAAAAGCTATGTTCTCTATGGGAGCGGATAAAAAGCCTAAGACCTAACAGGTACGATCTCGGTTTTTATCATCACTTCTGGAATACTTTAGTGGATGAATTGTTTACCGCTAGCTGCTCCTGGCTAGATAGTGGTATTTTCCCATAAAGCCTTAATAAGACGAACATAACCCTCATTCTTAAAGGTGACTCTCAAACATCTATGAAGGATTGAAGATCGATTGCTCTATGTAATGTGTTATATAAGGTGATAGCTAAAGTACTTGTTAATCGATTGAAGAAGATTCTCGGTAAATGCATCTTAGATAATCAGTCAACTTTTGTGTCAGGTAGATCTATTTTAGATAACGTTATGGCTGCTATTGAGGTTGTTCATTATATGAAGACCAAAACCAGAGGTAACATTGGAGATGTAGCTCTTAAGCTCGACATCAGTAAAGCTTATGACCTGATCGATTGGGATTACTTGAGGGATGTTCTCTCAACTATGGGATTTAGTCAGAAGTGGATTAGTTAGATTATGCTTTGCGTGGAATCTGTTGATTACACTGTTATTGTGAATGGTAATATGATTGGTCCGATGTCCCAGGTCGTTGTTTGAGATAGGGAGACCCGTTATCCCTATATCTATTCATTCTTTGTTAGGATGGCCTCTCGGCGCTTATCAAGCAGGCTGAAGCAAGGGGAGATATCCATGGTACTAAAATTTGTAGGAACGCGCCTATCATCTCTTATTTGTTGTTCGCTGATGATTGTTTCTTGTTCTTTCGAACAAATGTAAATAAAGCAAATGTGATGAAAAATATTTTGACCACTTATGAAGAAGTCTCGTGTCAAGTGATAAGCTTTCAGAAATCTGAATTCTTTTGTAGTAGAAATGTGGATACTTTTACCAAAGATGTTGTGGCTAATTCCTTGGGGTTTCAAAATGTGTTAGGGATATATAAATATCTTGGTGTACCTTCTATGGATGGAAGAAACAGAAAAGCTACTTTTAAATTTGTTAAAGACTAAATCTGGAAGAAAATAAACTCTTGGAGTAGTAAGTTCCTATCTCAAGTGGGAAGAGAGACTCTCATTATATATGTACTCCAATTTATTCTGAATTATGTTATGAGTTTATTTTTGCTTCCTTCTTCTCTTTGTGATGAAATTGAGAAAATGATGAATTCGTTCTGGTGGGGTCATAACGGTAATCACGGTAAAGGTATTAATTGGCTATCTTGGGATCGTCTTTCTATGCCTAAATTAGACGGTGGTATGGGATTCAAGAACATTAGTGCTTTCAATTATGCTATGCAAAGTAAACAAGCTTGTAGCCTAATGACCAACCCAGATAAATTAGTTTCTCGCCTTTATAAAGCTAGGTACTACACAAATAGCGATTTCTTGGATTCTGGTATATGCCAGAGTCCTAGCTATGTATGGTGAAGTATCTGGAGTGCAAAGTTTGTGGTCCGAGGTGGATATAGATGAAGCATTGGTACAGGAGAGAATATTTTTATTTGGAAGGATTGTTGGATTCATGATAGGATATCTTTATCCAACCCGTGGCCGATCAATTCAGTTGTAGCTGAGATGAAAGTCTCCGATTTGATGCAACCCAATAGTAAAAAGTGGAATAGGGAATTGATTTGTAATATAGTTGGAGAGTCTGTTGCTCATAAAATTCTCAATACTCCTTTGTTTGAAGCGATTCTAAAGGATAAATTAATCTGGAAGCTGGAGAGGGATTGTATGTTTTTCGTGCGTAGTGCGTATCGGTATTGTATTACGGAAGCCATTGACACTACTCATCTTAGGATTCATGAGAGATGGAATTTGATTTGGAATGTTAAAGCACCACCAAGAGTTAAAATTTTTGTGTGGCTCCTCTGTAGAAACTGTGTACCAACTAGAAGACACCTATTGGATAAAGGTGTGGATTGCCTTATTAATCGTGTAGGGTGTAGTGATGTTGAAGAAAACAATTTTCACTTGTTCTTTCAATGCTCAAAAAATGTTAAGTGTTGAGAAAAGAGCGGTCTTTGGTCCTTTGTCCATCCATTGACCATGGTTGGTGACACCTTTGCTGCTATTATCTTTTCTTCTTTGCAGGTTTTAAATCCAGAACAAGCGAGTTTTCTACAATTATGTGGAGTATATGGAAGGCTAGAAATAATCACATTTTGAATCACATGGTAGAATAATCGGTTGACATTTGTTTTCAAGCGATACATCTATTGACTGGATGGCGAGATGCTCAACTAGTCTGCGGCGAAAACTCTATTCCGAGTCACACTTTAGCTGTTACTAAATGCATGAGACTGTCAACTGGGAGGCTTAAGTGCAACATAGATGCCTCGTTTACTCAGAATAAGGTTGGTATAAGAGTTCGTATTAGAAATGATGAAGGCCATTTTGTTATCACTCGTACAGAATGGTTTTCTCCTATTACTGACGTTACAACCGGAGAAGCTCTTGGTCTTTTAGCGGCTACTAATTGGGTACATGAGCTTGGGCTTGATAATATAGATTTTAAGCTGCATGCTAAAAGTGTGATTGATGGTGTGAATTACTTTAAACCAAATGATTCAGAATTTGGTGCGATTACCTGAGAATGTAGTTGTCTGTTTTCTACTTTTTTTGCGAACTCTCATGTTAAATTCGCTAAAAAACAAGTTAATAAAGTTGTTCATATTTTTGACACGAGTGACCTCATCTCTTGTTAGGTTTCATATATTCATTATTGTTCTAATATGTATTCAAAATATTATTATTAATGATATGAGTTAAGCGTTTTTCCATTAAAAAAAATTTCATGATAAAAATACAAACTGAAAATAAAATAAAAACTATTAATTACAATTTACAACTTACTTAAATGTTCAACTTTTTTAAAACCATGCCAATTACGTGTACAAATTAAAGTCTGCACAATTTCAGAGAATAAACAATTCATGTCTCATGCAAAATAAGACCTCCAATTTTAAATGAAGATTCGTAAGCCACTTTTGTGATTGAAATATTTAAAATGTTAGAAGCCATTATAACAAGTTGAATAAAATGAACACCATTCAATTTTCAATATTGAAGAATATTTATATCATTATTCATATATTTTTCATCCAAGTATAATTTAAATTCAGATTTTCCATCATTTAAAATCTTTTGTATCATTTTTTGAAGGTAGTTCTAGAATTAAAATTGCAATAAAATTATTCAAACTAGAATTTCTCTCATGCTTCTTTTAAAATGTTATAGAATATGTTAAAGTTGTAATTGTTTGATTTTTTCAATATATGTCAGTCAATATTTTTCTTTAAAATTAACTATTTCTAATTTTTTTATTATCAAAATTAATTATTATTTTAATGATTTTAACGGACAAGTCAAAAGTCTGATTGATTTGCTGGTGATACATAATAAATATAAGTTTAATGGGTTAGGCCAAAATGATAAGATTGTATTTTTTTTTTTAAATTGGGATTATTTCTCCTACCTTAAGTGGAGAAGAAGAAACATCTTATAAAAATTCAAAAATATTTTTGTGAATTCAAAAATGCATTTTTGAATACATTATTTTCATACCAAAACACGTTCTAGATGAGACTCATCCCAATTTTCCCACAAAATTTTGTATAAAAATATATTTTCGAACCCATCTCATCAAGTATTTTGCTAATTTAATAACTGACTGACAAATTATGATGTATACTTTCGAAGTTGTGAAGCAAGAATTTGAAAAAATACCACCTTTGCATGTCATTCACAATTCCAGAAATGCATTTAGCAAGTATACAAAATTCGTGTCTGAAACAACAAGGTGATAAGAGGGGATAAAGCTGAAATGCAACAATTGTTGAAACTTTTGGATGATAACTATTATGTATCAAGGTACTGAGATACATTTTGGACTCATCATGATTCCATTAAATTGTTCAACATATTTTCCACTGTACTCATTATTTATTTATATATAAGAGCAATCTCAAAATCTAACTGATTGAATTATGTGTATTGAGTGACTTTCAAAATAATTATATTTTATTCTAGTTTATTTGAAATCATGCCTTATACCATTGGGATCACCAGAGTGGACAACTAATTCAACAAAGAAAGCTGCAACTTTGTCGAATCATTTTATTAATAGAATACAAGAATTCACTAAATTGAACGAAATTGAAAGGGAATCAAATAAACAAAGGTCAAGGCAGAACCACTCATAGATTTAAGTTTAGACGGTATGACACATGTTTTGATTCATTTTAGTTTTTCTCCAATAATATACTTAGGTGATTAGACATTTTTTGTATATAATCTTAGATTAATATTAATGATTTCAAATGTATATACTTTCATATATTTTAGTGCATGTTTCAATTTTCCAAAATTTTCAACATTGTTATGTTTATAACAAGTTTTGTTTCTAAAATAGTTTTTGATTGAATAGTATCAGAATAATTCAGAAATCCATTTTCGGACTGTTTTAAAAAAAAAAAAGAGCAGGAGTTTAATCAAAAATGCATTTCTGAACTCAACTTAATTTCACTAAAAAAATAGGGTGTATCCAGAAGGACATCTCAAGAATATCTTCTGAGACAAGATTGAGTTTGTAAGGTCCATATTGTTCTAAAAATTGTATAAATATGAATGTCACTAACTTGTTAGCACAAATACACAACGAAGATCCACACTTTCTCAGTATGCATATATAGATTTTGTCTACTTCAACGATGAGAATCTCTTTCTTTAATTTAGGTTCTTAAAGAGGACCCGTCTTCAGGATCTAAAATCAAAACTAGAAAATCTGCACCGAGACAATTGAAGAGTTGTAAAACTCTTTTATCGTTCACTCTTGTAACACGGTGGGAGAACTGACTTGGTTTTGCATTTTATCGTAAATGTTGCGGATAACGAGAGTCGTCATCGACTTTTCTTTTATCCAAAAAGGAAAAGATGAAAAGAACACGAAAGACCTTCGAGATTTTCTTGAGTTCGGGGGGGGGGGGGGGGGGGGGGGGGGTAGGTTAAGAAAAGAGAAGGTGTTAGCACCCTTTTCATCTGTAATTATCTACGGACTCTTAATTGCTAGCTCACTTTAAAAATGCTTTGTGAATGTGTTTGAAAATATTTTGAAATGCCAATAGTAAGACAAGACTTTGTAATGATTCTCATATTTGTCCTCGAGAATGCGTACAAAGTGTTTTGAAAATATTTCTAAAAGTGTTTGTGAAAAAGATGTTATTGTTTTGTTTGTGAGCAAGCGATTAGGAACTATCTACCTACTCGAAGTCTTTCGTGTTATTTCCCTTATCCTTTAAATAGTGTTATCCTACCATTAGTTAGTAGGAAGCCCTATCGTTGGATGTGAAGGAACATTCGTGGGTCATCGTACAGTCATCAAAGATAACTTGTAGAGACGCTTTAGCAGTTTTCGTTAAGGGACTAGATCGTTTACCAAAGGCAACGTCGAAATGGTCATCGAGGGGCTATGATCTTTTATTTCAAGGGTCTTTGCTAAAGCGTGCCCACGTTCGAGTGACATGACTGTTTTTCCGAGGCTACAGAGGAGGTTACCCTAGAAGTACGCGTGTGTAAAGTGATTCATGATTCAATTATCTTATCTTGTATTAGGTTAGCTATCGTTCGCTTTTATTCTTGCCATACAATCCTATTAGATAACAATAATATATACAAAGCATAAAAATATAAGTGCAAAAAAATAAAAGTCTACGCTATTATAGGACTTCGGGAATGGGGGTACAAATAATAAAAAATAAGGGGAAAAATAAATAAAAACCCTAATTATCTATTACAAACCGTGTGTAATTACATAATCGGAAAAATGTAAAATTAATAAAATGCGCGAAGCGGTAAAAAAAGGAAAAAGGAAAGGAAATTGCTTTGGTGATTTTTGATAGAAAATATTTGATGATTAACCTAATAATCTAATTAATTTTACTTACAAAAGAAATTGATTAATTAAGTTAAACAAGCCCTAAATTGATTTTAATTAAAAAGAAGATTTAATAAAAAAAAACTAAAAAACTAAATTAATTGATTAAATAAAAACCTAAAAATTAATTAGGATTGATTGAATCAAAACCTAAAACTAATTAAGGTTTATATAAAAAAAAGGTTTTGAAAAAAGTTTTTGTAAAAATAGGAAAAATAAAAGAAAGAGTGAGAAGAAAAGAGAATTGAGGAAAATAAACTAAAATGGTGGGGTGGATGTTGAATCCACGCCCTCAGCCAACTCAAACAACACATTCACCATTGGGTCAGGCGCACCTTGGTGACAAAGAAGGGAAACGAGCGCCTTTCGTAATCTGGAAAACAAATAAATCACAAAAAATGTCAAAATGCCAAAAGGCTGAGATCGAACCCACGCCTTGGCATAGTAAGGCCTTTAACGTACGCGCTTCAACCGCTGGGACGATAATACATTTGTTCATTATAATGAAACAATACATATATAATATAGAAGTCGTTCAAGAACCGGAGAGGCGCCGGAGCCTTAGCTCTGGTCGTCTTCTCTGGTAACCTCCTTTTACCAAACCTGTAAAATAGTCAAAATCAGTAATCCAAGGGGACCCTACCCCCCTAAATAAGGGCCTGCGATTTCAATGAGATCATTATTTTATCCTGAATCTTAAGGGATTTTGAGTTATGGTAAAAACTGCATGGATCAATGCAGTTATGGTGTTTTACGATTTGGCCAGCATGGGACCTCCATGATGGTTCTATCCTGCACTATCAAACCTCAGAAACACAATGATATAATTAGTATGTCTTAAAGCAAACAAAAAAACTCAAAAATACAATTTTGCAAAAGTATGAGATCGAAGATGTATGCGATGGTTTTTCATGCGTTTTGGATCATTAGATTTGATTCATTCATACTCTGTAGGATTGCTGGAAGTGAATGAGATGGTTTATTTTCCTTGGAAACGGTTGCGATAAGGATTTTAAGGTTGTCCTAAGATTGAACAATTTTGAGGTTTTGGAGGTGATTCTTAAGATAAGGGTTTCGTCCCCTTGATGTCTGAATAATGCAGCATATATAGCATGAAATTAGGTCAAAAAATATGGGTTTGGGCTTTGTGTAATGAGCCTTGTATTTTATTTCATTTATTTTTGAATTATTAATGAATAAATCAAAATAATTAAAATAAAATAGATCAAGGGGTGCATGGATAAGATCGAAGGTGTATAAGGAGTGTAAAACACGCTTGAACTCTGAAACAATAGCCCAATAGCCCAAAATATCAAGTTTGCTCAATTTGAACATTATGCATTTGCTCAAAATTTCCCAACTTACACTAGTCATAACTCTCTTAATTTTAATTTTTGAAGGTGATCTTAGATTTTTTGGAAAGCTCAAGATTCCTCTTCAATCCCTATGTTGATCATTTTTGCATTTGAGGACTTTATCTTAATGTAAGTTGCCTTGACAAAAAGTGTTTTTTTGTTGACTTTTGAAATGACCTATAATGTATTGGTCCATATCTCTCAAATGAATCATTTTTTGGACTTGATCTTAGGGTGTCAAATTTTTAGCGAATTGAATTTTCATCAAAATGAGCTTTGGTTAGGGAAAAACTGATGAAGCATGTGAAAGTTATGCTTGGTCAAAGTTCAGTTGATTTCTCATAAGGGAAACCCTAATTTAGCAACTTTTGACTTTTGAAGATTTGAGAGTTTTCCTTGATGAATCATGATCATCCCTTGATCAAATGATGAATGTGGCATCAAAATGTGGATGTTGACCAAAAATCTTGAAGTTTGACTGTATGTTGACCACAATTGACTTTTTGTTCAATACAGTTGATTTTCAGTCATCTGAGCAGTTGACTGAGAAAACTTGTGATGCAAGGCATGAAAATTGGTATGAGCATTCTTGAAGACATATGAGGAACCATGAAAACCACTTGAGACCTTATAAACCCAAATTTCCTTGTGAAAGATGAAAACCTAGTTGTGGACCCATTGCTTAGGAGGATAATTTGTCTGATCAATTCTTGAGCAACCGTGAGCATTTGAGAACCCTAGGAGAATGTATTGAATAAGATGAGAGGAAAAATTTTGGGGTACAACAGCTGTCGATGTTCAATATTATTAAACCTGAGGAGTTAGATTGGCATGTTCGCTGTTGTACCCCAAAATTTGCCCTCTCATGTTTCCCATGGTTTTTCTCTTACATGGATGGTTACAAACACTTGCCTAAAGAAAATGAAAATTGGTGAATGCTAGCAAAGTGTCTTTCGATTGGCAGGTGAACAATGTCCTTCGATTGGCATGTCAACAATGTCTTTAGATTGACATCTGAACAATGTCCTTCGTTTGGCATATCAGAGCAAAGTGCCCTTCGATTGGCATGTCAACAAACTTCGACTGGGCTCCTAAAACCTTTCGATCAAGCATTGGACCGTCAACTTCGATTGTGTGTTGGTTCCCCTTTGGGCAAGCATTAGTCCAAGTTTCATTTAGGCGAGAACCCCCTCCAAGTTCCCTTCGATTCACCAGCAGTGGCCTCCTGCATATTTATTTTGACTCACAAGGTGAAAGGCTTCTACATGCAACCTTCGATCCCCAAGGAAGAAGATTCCTCAGACTTATATGGGATTCACGATGGAAAATGCTTCTTCTATGTTTGCCTTCAATGCATAAGGTAAAGACGTCATTTGTGCTTGCTTTCAAGGACAAGACCCCTCAACACAGTTTCTGCACTATGACACACAATATGACCCCTTCGAAAGAGCACTCCAAAGGTCCATTCGAAGGACACATATTGGTGGCCATTCGAAGGAGACACATAATTACTGAATGCAAGTTTGTCTTATGATGGGTCTTAGTCCTACATGTGGCCAGGCCCAGACCTCTTGTGCAATAGCATTCGAAGGAGGTGATAAAGGAGGCTTCGATTGGCCAGAATGAAGTTTCCGTTTGGGTTATTTGAATCAAGCAGCTAAGACAAATAGATGGGTCCAATCGAAGGATCCATGAGGAGTAAGTCATAGCCAATCGAAGAGCAAAGATCTAAGGGGATTTCGAAGAATACCTGATAAGGGAAACTCTGAACAGATTTGAATTCAGAATCATAAAAAAGAACAATGCTCTGACGAAGAGAATTCTGGGCAATTCAAATTGTGGCATATGGTGACTTAATTGAAGAAACTCTGATAAGGGAAGACTCTGAACAATTGGAATTCAGAGTCATCAAAGATCTGAGCAATTGGAATTGATGTAGATAGACTCAATCGAAGGAGCTATAAGGATATACATGTGGTCCATTCGAAGGAGAAAACTCTGGGCCAATCAAAGAGCAAGGATAAGGTGTACTTCGAAGGCATGTTAACAAAGTGTTCTTATATTGGCATATCAGAGCAAGATGTCTTTAGATAAGCATATCAACAAAATCAAGCAATCAATGCAGAAGCTGACTGATCGAAGAAGCTCTAATAAAGAAGTTTCTGAACACTTCAAATCAAAACTCTAGGCCAATCGAAGAGCAACGCTGGAGGGCATTCGAAGGAGCCAAATGTGTCCAGGTTCATCCTAAGGCTCAAAGAGGCACGAATGTTTCAAAAATGGAAGTTTTTTAATGTGTCTGATTTTGGTCTCATGGCCTTCAAAACTTGGTTAATGGTTGTCTTTTGACATTTCCATGCACCCTCATCTCCTATAAATACAAGACACTCACACCACCGGTCAAGGACGAGATACATACACTGGAGACCTACGATTACATATTTCCTCATACACACATGCCGATCGAAGGAGCGTGCACAACCAGTCTCAGAGAAAAATTTAAGCTCTCCAAAGTTTCAAAAGCAAAAGAGCACGAGGAGACTCCCATTTCAAACCAGTTCCAGTCAAACTCTAAGTCATTCCATGCCCAAGTCGAAGCATCTCGTCCTTGGTAAAATTTCAAATTCATATTATTGTTTTCATGATGTACTGATGTTTTCTAGTGTCTGATTTATGCCCAGGATATTATATAGTAGAGCGTTCACATGGACATACAAAGATAGAGGGCACGATCTATGCTTTTCATCGAATCTCAAGAAACCATGTTTTTTAAGGCAAACAAACTCATATTCGAATTCAAAGGAGTCGAATTTTTGGGAGGTCGAATTAGGAAAAAGACATGGGTTCACACCCAGGTCATGCTTTTGTTTTGTTGACACTTTTTCTAGCATATTTTAGTGCTTTCCTCCACAAGCAAGTCATCAGACGCCTCCAACAACATTCTTTGCTAGATCGAAGGCCTGTCTCCATGGATCGAAGACCATCATTTTCCTTGATCGAAGGATTCTTTTTTCTTGCATTCATTCTTACTTTTTTCATTTATTTTAAATCAAAAAATCATAAAAAATATTAGCCTTAGAGTTTTCTAATTAATTTTAATTTTGTAAATTAATTAAGTTAATTATTTTTAATTTATTTTATCAATTTAAAATCAACTAGAGCTAGGTTTATTTAATTCAAATATTTTCTTAACAAAAAAAACAAAAAAAGATTTTCTTGTTTACTTAGAAATTTTTTAGACCTCTCATTTCCGTTTCGCGTACGTTATTTATTTTTCGCATTTTTCATATTTTTGTATCTGCTGATGGAATGTAATAGATAATTAACTAGGGATTTACTGCTTTTTCTTTATTTTCTTTCCCCCATTTGGACATGTAAATACCCCTCCCCAAAGCATTCTAATAGCGTAGAATTTACATTTCCGCACTTTTAATTCATGTATATATATTAACTGCCTAGATGTACGATAATAGGATTGTATGACAAGAGCCTAATAATCAAACGTTAGCAAACCTAACCCAAGACTAAAAATAACTGAACATAACACACATTGCACATATACACCTCTAGGGTATGCCCACTTTGGTTGCCTTCGGAAAAACAGTCATGTCCCTCGAAACGGGGACGCTTTAGCAAAGACCTGTAAATCAAAAGATCATAGTCTCTCGATGACCCTACAGTTGCCTTTCGGTAAATGATCTAGTACCTAAACAAAAATTGCTAAAGCGTCTCTACATGTTGCCTTTATGACTATACGTCCCTTCGAATGTCCTTCATACATTCAACGATAGGGCTACCTACTCACTAATAGTAGGATAGCACTGTCTAAAGGATAGGAGGAAAAGAACAAACCTTTTCGAGTACAAGTAGATAGCTGTTAGATGCTTGCTCAAAAACAAACTTTTTGCACTTATACAAAACATTTTAAAACACTTTCAAAAAACATTCGCTTTGTCAACACTCTTGAGGACTGATACACGAGTTATCATAAAGAGAATCACCGCACTAAAGCATTTTTTAAAATACTTTTCAAACATACAAAGCACAAGGTATTTCAAAAGGAGCTAAGCATCTAAGATCCCATAGAAAACTACGGATAGAAAGGGTGCTAACACCTTCCCTTTCCATAATCTACCCCCCTTACTCAAAAAATTCTCGAAAAGGTCTTTTTCTGTTCTTTTCACCCTTCCTTAATTTGGATAAAATAATAGTCGATGGCGACTCTTACTTACCGCAACATTTGCAAATACAAATGCAAAACCAGTATAAACAGTTGGTTATGCCACCGTATCACAGAACTGGCGACTCTGCTGGGGAATACTTATAAAGTGGGGTTACCTTAGAGTTAGATCATTTTAAATTTTCTTTACATTGTGTGTTTTGTATGCTTTACTTTTGAGGGTTTGTTTGGGGTGTTACTAAAAGATCCTACACCCGGATCCGGGGCACCTTTTTTAGGTAAGTAGAAATAAATCATGGAAGCTGTACGGCGTAGACCGATATGGACAAAGTGATGGCTACGTTAGCGTGATACTCTAGCTTGTACTAATGTCCCTTGAGTCAGTCAAGGATAACATTTAGGCTTCCTTATAGTGTCATTAAATGCTAACTAACCTTTAGAACCTTTAATTGACTCATCTTAAGCCATTAGAAAGTAGTGAGGTGGCCAGCTTTGGTTCCGACCGAAGATTGGTTGATACTCGATGCTACACTCATTAAGATCAGACTTTTGGGATATTTTGGCCGCAATACTTTGGTGCTTGAGCTAAAAGAATGCCTAAAAGAAAGGTCAATGATATGAGACTCCTTAGAATTCTGTTACTATTAATGGGACAGGTTGAGCCAACTGAAACTTCAAGAGGGTACTCACCTTTAAAACTCATGCAAGCCTTTAAACCTAAGGTCTCTGTGTGACTTGTGTGTGTTTGATATACTTGTGATCATAACATCATAAACATCATAACATGTCATGTACGCTAACCATTTCAAGGGCCTGTAGATTTATCTCTCCTCTGTTTTATAGATTATGGATTCAGCTCGCAGAAAAACCATGTAAATCAATTTTGTAGAGATTCCTCCCAAACTCAAAGAAATGGTTATAAAATTTCATGAGAACTCATTATTCAACAATAGATATGGTCACTTGCTCAGTTTGGTTACTACCCGTTTTGACGAGGGTTTGATGAGTGTCTTATTCCAGTTCTTCGACCCTAAGCACCATTGCTTCACATTTCCATACTATCAATTGGTGCCTACGCTGGAAGAATTCTCCAAAGACTTGGTTTTCCTATATTGAAGTAGATACCCTTTACCGGTTTAGAACAAGATCTAACTGTTGAAGATGTTGCCATAGCTTTTCACTTGAAGCCATCTGACATTGAGTCCAACTGGGAAAAAAGGAGTGGAGTTAAGGGCCTCCTTACAAGTTTTATGATGAAGAAAGCCCAGTTATTCCTAGATGCTATGAGTTACCACGCCTTTGAAGATGTTCTAGCTCTTTTGATCTACGGGTTGGTTATGTTCCCCAATTCAGACTAGTTTGTAGATGTCAGTGCCATCGACATCTTCCTTGCTCATAATCCAGTGCCTACATTACTCATGGATATTCAACATTCACTCCATACCTGTACCCTAAAGAAGCGAGGGACTCTTATGTGTTGCATATCTTTACTCTATAGGTGGTTTATTTCGCACCTTCCTCAGTCAGTAATGAAGAATGAGCTAGGTTTAAGATGGAACCAAAGATTAATGTCTCTTTCTCACTCTGACATCTATTGGTGCCCTCGCTCCCAAGAAGACATCTCTTTTATTGATCAAAGCGGAGAATTTCCTAATGTTCCACTCCTAGGCATTAAAGGAGGTATCACCTACAATCCCTATTTAGCTTTACGTTAGTCCGGTTACGCTCGGAGGGATGGTCCTCATGATATGCTCATTCAAGGTATTGTGTTCGACTATTCAAATGACCTGCAAGGTTATCATCAGAGGTTCATCTGCGCTTGGGGAATAGTTAAGAAGACTGATAGCAGGACTCTAGGGCACAAGAACTCTATCCCTTTAGAGCCATACCTCAAATGGGTGCGAGCTCGTGCTCAAAATCTTATGATGCCGTATGCTGCTATCCTACCAGTGATTTCAGAGCCTATTGTTCAAGGGATCGAGTATCGCATCATTCTGCATCCTGATATGCCAACAAACTTTGAAGAATTTCAAAAATCTTGGATACAGCTCAAAGAAAAATGAGATAACTTTGAATCCCAATTTTATGCCAGTGAGAAAAAGGTGTTGGAACTGACAAAGCGGCTTCACGAAGAGCAGAATCTCAATGCCTACATTATCACAAAAAGGAAGAGTCCTTGGGAGACTTAGGAATCTTAGAAGTTTCTTATTTGTTATTCCTTTGTAAACTTTGATTTCATTTGAACTTACTAATAAAAAGTCTTTGTTTCTGTTTTGGTTAAAAGAGTTTGAATCCTATGAGGCCCTTGAAAACATTGCATAAGTATAAAATGCATTTCATTGCATAAACAGGTATTTCAAGACAAGTTTCTTATTCTCTTCACTGTTTATTTCAGCAAAATAAATGGCTCTCGAACAGACAATGAAGGACCTCCAAGCTCAGAACGCCCAGTTTCAGCAAATGTTCATGGCTCTGGCCCAGGGGCAAGAAGAACTGAAAGCTTTAATAATCAATGAGAAGACCAAGAAGCCAAATAAATCAGCTAGTGTAGTGAATTTTGGAAGAAGGATCAGAGGACCAGTTAAGCGAGCTATAGATTTCGCAACCCCTTTAAATGAGGGGGACAATCAAGAAGAGAAGCCAGTGGAAGAAAACAACAACCCATGGTCTGAGGAAGATGAACCTGACTATTATGAGGAGAAGTATCCTCCTGATGATGATAAATACAAATAGCTAGAGGATCGACTCAATGCTATGGAGATCCAGAGGATACCCGGGATGGACTTTGAGGAGCTAAGACTGATTTCAGGGGTGGTCATCCCACAAAAATTCAAAGTTCCTACATTTTTTATGTACGACGATGTCTCCTGTCCTAAGCTACATTTAAGGTCGTATGTCAGGAAGATTCAACCCCACACTACTGACAGGAATTTGTGGGTACATTTCTTCTAGGAGAGTTTGGCAGGGCTCATCTGGAATGGTTCTATCAACTGGAGAGAACCAACGTTCGCAATTGGGAAGATTTGGCTACTGCTTTCTATAAGTAGTATTAATATAATGCTGACCTCGCCCTGACTCGTATGCAGTTGCAAAGTATGTCTATGGGTTCCGGCAAAGGTTTTAAAGATTATGCCCAAAAGTGGAGAGACCTTGCGGGAAGAGTCCAACCTCTGTTGTCTAATAGAGAGCTGGTGGACATTTTCTTGGGCACGTTATCTGGGTTATTCTTTAACCATCTGATTGAAAGTTCTTCTGCTGGGTTTACTGAATTGACCTTGACTGGTGAACGGGAAGAAGCTGGCATCAAAAATGGTAAAATACAGAGAGATGCATCCTCCAGTACAACAAAGAAACCATTCACAGGGAAGAAGGAGGTCAGTGATGCTTATGGCCAGAGGAATCACAACAAAATTGAACGTCATCCGACGGTAGGGGCTGTTATGATTTCCAACCCTTCCTCAAACCAACAATGAAACAATAAGTGCAGACCAGATGCGCCTAGAAGATAGTTTACTCGGATCAACATGACCCTATCCCAGGTTTTGCCACACCTGCTGAAGTCTAATTTGGTAACTCTGAAGGAGGCCCCGAAGAATCCTAATACTGCCTCTCCCCGCTACAATCCAAATGCTCGATGTATCTACCATTCTGAAACTCCGGGGCATGATACAAATGACTGTTGGGATTTAAAGAATAAAGTACAGGATCTCATTGAGGCGAAGGAGATTGAGTTTGACCTTCCCGAGACACCTAATGTGATAACCGCGCCAATGCCCAAACATGGCCAAGGTGTCAATGCTGTTGATGACAATCAGTTTGTTTCTTCTGTAGATGAGTTAGATACTCCTCTTCTGACTATCAAAAGGAATCTATTATGAGCCGGTTTATTTCCGGGTTGTGGTGAAGGTTGCCACTTATGTATGTCTCTACCAGAGTTGTTTGTTATTGAAGATGGGCGTCCAGCGCCTGATGGTTAACAAAGAAATCATGTTTTAAAAATTTCCTCTTGCAAGAAGTTCATGTGAAGATGTTTCGATAATCACCATTTCCGACAATCCTCCCAGGGTCTCCACCAAAAGATCCATCAGGATTACATCTGTTCCAAAGTTTGCTCCCTTGATCATCACCCTTCTCGGGCCAATACCATATTCCTCGGATAAAGTTATTCCCTGGAATTATGGGGCTGACGTCTATTACCATGGCGTCAAGCAAGACCTATTAGTTGTTGAAGACAAGGCCGTTGAAGGTACTGATCCTGACATCGACAATATCGTTGAGACCAGTAAAATAATGAGAAGCGGAAGAGTTTTCTCTCCTGATATCTCTTCAAAAACTGTTGCTACTCCTGTGATCATCCCTGCTACTAGTCCTGTCAGTATTCCCATTGTTACTCCTACTGTCAGTCCTGCTGTTATCCCTGCCACCGAGTCAGCCAAGACTCGGGGCAAAGAGGTATTGGTTGAGCCTATCCAGACAAAGGCGCATCCAGAAGTCATCCCTGAGGCTTCTAAAAAGTAAATGGAAGAGATTTTAAAGATAATCAAGAAAAGTGATTATAATGTCGTGGAGCAATTAGGGCAGACCCCTTCAAAATCTCAATGTTGGACTTACTTTTGTGCTCTGAAGCCCATGCCAAGGATTTAGTAAAATTCTTGAAGTCTGCCCACGGGCCTCAAGAGACCTCCGCTGATCAATTCGAGAATTGTGTGGCTAGTTTGATAGCTGACAATGGCTTGGGATTCTCTGATGCAGATTTAACTCCCAAGGGAAGGAAACACAACGATGCAATGCATGTCTCCATTGAGTGCAGGGGCACTACATTAGCCCATGTTCTAGTGGATACAGGTTCATTACTGAATGTCTTACCTAATAATGCTCTAGATAAGTTAGATTGTAAAGGACTCACGCTAAAGCCCAGTAACATTGTGGTGAGGGCATTCGACGGTTCTAAAAGAATGGGGCATGAAGAGGTGGACATCCCTATCAAAGTGGGTACTCATACTTTTAATTCCACTTTATATGTGATGGATATCCGCCCGTATTACTCCTATTTATTAGGTCGACCCTGGATCTATGGGGCTGGTGTTGTGACTTCCACCCTACATCAGATGCTGAAGTACCCTGTTGTGGTATGGTGGGAGAACTGACTTGGTTGTTTTGCGTTTTATCGCAAATGTTGTGGTTAGCAAGAGTCACCACCGATTTTTCTTTTATCCAAAAAGGAAAGGTGAAAAAGCACAGGAAAGACCTTTGAGATCGTTTCTTGAGTTCAGGGGGGTAGATTACGAAAAGGGAAGGTATTAACACCCTTTTTATCCATGGTTTTCCACGGACTCTTAGTTACTTGCTAGATCACTTGCTTTTTTGTTTGAAAATGTGCTTTGTGTGGTTTTTGAAAGTATTTTTGAAAAGGCGTCATCGTTTAGGCAAACTTTTTAATGATTCTCGTTTGTAAGAATGTATATAAAGTGTTGATCTTTTGAAAATGTTTTCAAGTTTGAAAGAGTGTTTGAAAGTGTAGGTGTTTGTTTTGAAAATAGCAAGGATGTTTTGGTTTGAATATGAGCAAGAAACTAGGAACATTCTACCTACTCAAAAGTCTTTCATGTTTATTTCCTCTTTCCTTTGACATTGTTATCTTACCATTGATTTGGTAAGAAATCCCATCTTTGGATGTAAACGGGACGGGCGTGGGTCATCGTATAACCATGATTAGAAATGTTGTAAGGTATCTTAGCATCTTTCTTTAGGGACTAAGATCATTTTGAAAAGGCAACATAGATAGCGTCATCGAGGGACTATGATCTTTTATTTTTGCTTGTTTTTACTAAGACACCTCACATGCATAATATGGCCATTTTTATAAGGCAACCAAGTGGATTTTACCCTAGGGGTGCTTGTGTGCAAGTGTATTGATTTTCATGCTTTGTTTAGTCTTTGATTAGGGTTTGCTATTTGTTGATTTTATCTTCTCATACAAACCCTAATTACTAGCATTTATATAAAACGATAAATTGCGAAAAGTAAAATTACTATGCTATTACATCATTAGGGGAGGGGGTGTACAAATTTACAAATGGGGATTGCAAGAAAATTATACCTAATTATCTATTTCAACCATATTGAATATTGTACAAAATTGAAAATAAAATGCAAGAATATAAATGGAAAAAGAAATGATTTTTGTTGTTTTTTAAGAAAGGGGTTTTGTCTTGACCTAATTAAAGAAAATGATTAATTAAAATTAAATAAAATTAACTTAAACTAATTAAGAAAATAAATTAATTTGAAAAGGATTTTTAGGGTTTTTTATGAGAAGGTTTTAAATTAATGAAAATAAAGTGAAGATTAATTAATTAAAAAAACCTAAGTTCTAAATTAATTTTAACTAAGAAAATAAAATAATATATTAATTTAGCCTAAGTCTAAAAAATAATTATTTAAGAAAAAGAAAAGAAATTTATTTATTTTAAGAAAATGTTTTTTATCTTTTTGTTTTATAGAGAAAATAAATATATATAAGTATGAATAATAAATAAAAATATATTTTTTTATTTCTATTAATAAAAATAATAATATTAATAATAATAAATTAAAAATATTAAAGAAAATAAAATATAATAAAATAAAAAACAGAAAAAGGAAATAATAAAAAAGGCCAGGGGGCGCACAAGAAAATCAGAGTCAGTAAAAGAAAAAAACAAAAGGCCCAAATGTTGAAAGCCCAGGCGCTGCAAACAAACAAAAAAATGTGAATGTGAAAAGAAAAAGTAAAAGGCAACGCTGGGTCTTGAACCTGTGACCTTGAGTTTACCAACGTGCTGCCTTACCACCGGGGTGGCTATACATCCGTTAATATAACTGAAATGATAAATATATAATACAAAATGCGCCCTGATTACACTTCATCTTCAACCTCCAGCCAAAGGACTTGTATCTTCTTCATCTCTCAACAAAAATGAAAAGTTCAAACATGAAAGTTGTGACATTTCTTCCCACGAATCCAACCTTGTAAATAACTTAAGCTAATAGTCAAAGATGAATGAGAATTTTTCTGGCTCTAATTTAAAACCTAAAAATTTCAGAAAACTTCAACTCTAAAATTCTCTAAGCTCAGGCCATATAAATGCAAACAATGGATATGTACAACTTCATGGCAATGGTATCTATATTTTATCTTCACAAATCAAACTCAAATTATGCTTGTATGAAGAGATAGAAGTTTGAAAACTTACGTCTTGCAGCTGGAGTCGTGTATGGAGTTTGAGCAACCTTTGTGATGGCCTAATGATTTCTGTAGCTTACCTGGACCTCCTTGAGTGTGTTCCAACTCCTACTTTGCTTTGAGGATGGATGAAACTCCCAACTCAAGTTGCAAGCTTCAAATTTGAAAATGGTGGATGGTGATGGAGGAGTTATAGTCAAGAAACAGGGGTCTGGATCACTTTGATATGATGTATATTAAGTGTTTGGATGGTTAAAACTCAATACGCACGAGTGGATTTGGAGATGACTATGTGAGGTTCAAAACTGTCAAGTTAAGGCAGATTCTGAGTTGCAGAGTTCTTTGGAGTGTTTTGGGGTCTTATCATTTGTGTGTTATGTTGCAATAGACTTGTGTTTATGTATGGAAAAGGTTGGAGAGCTATTGCACAAAAGGTTTATGAGTTATAGGGTTATGGCTCAATTGCTTGATTTTGAAGAAAAGTGAAAAAATCTGGTTTCAAGGCAGCAAGTACAAGCATGTAGGGTGGTTGCCAACTTTAAACAAGCTTTTATGACTTTGTAGAGGAATCTTGTGCAAAGGGAACCAGTGCAAAGCTCAATGCAAGTTGACTTTGCATAAAGCTTGCTTTATGTAAATGGCAATGGTGCCTTTGTGCCATTAATGGAAAATTTACTTGGATAAAGCTTTAATTAAGTGGATAATAGCTCAAAAGCAAGTGTAATCTTATGATTATGGATAGATCTTGAGGTTTAAAGTCCTTCAAAGCAATATTGTGCAGCATAGGTTTGAAATTTGAATTTTGTTCATCACAAAATTACTTGTAATTCAAGTTTGAAAACCCTAACTTCCTCTCTTCGATTATCCCTACTCAAGAATAATATCAAGGATTTCTTTGACATTTTGGAAAGCTTGTAGTGTGATCTACAACCCCTATTTGAATCGCTTTTGAAAATTCCCTTTGGAACTATATGAAAAAGTGCCATGAAGTTATGTCAAAATCCTGACCAAAACTAGGGCAAAATTTCACTAAGTGTTCAAATTCAAGACTATGACTTTATGAATTAATAACTTGAGATCCAAGCATTTTTATAAGAAGTTGTGTAAATCAATGTTTTAGATATCATGGAGATATATAACTTTCATGTTGAAAGTTTCTTTTGAATCATCTTGCATCATGGTGAAAAATTGGCTCAAAGTTATGAAAAAATATGAAGTTTTAAACACTTAGAAAAATTTCTAAGTTAGAAAACTTTGGCTTTTCAAAATGAAATCTTGACTTTTTGATTTCCTGATAAATAAGTTTCATATTTTGACATGTTTTGATGAATTGTGATCTTTGACATTGGATTTTGACCAAAAAGTCAAAGTTTGACTTTTTCGTGTACAATTGACTTTTGATTAGTTGACTGAAAATTCACTATCAATCCAATTGATCTTGAGCAATGTTTTAAGTCAAGACATTAGGTTAAAAATATGCAACTGAACTCTTGAAACCATGCTTCAAACCAATTGACCATTTGCTAGGTCAAAAATCAGAAATTGCCCTTTCTCAGTCAAAACCCTAATTTTGACAATTTTGCCCTTTTGATGATTTGATCAAATTTCTTGAGGAATTATGGTCCAAACTTGATCAAATTATACATATGAGTTTATAATATTGACGTGGATAAAAAATTATGAAGTTTGACTGTAAATTGGTCATAGTTGACTTTTTCCCCAATACAGGTGATTTTTAGGTCAACTGCTCAATTGACCGAGCAAAAGTGTGATCCAGGGTTTAAAACTTGACATGAGTAATCTTGGGGGTCCATAATGATCCATGAAATTAATATTAAGCATTTAAAGTTCAATTATCCTTGTGCAATCTCAAACCCTAATTTTGGTCATCAATGCTTAAGGAGATGTCTTGAGTTGATCAATCCTAGTGCAATCTTGAACCAAAAGAGATCTTTGTGAGAAAATATTTGATAAATGAGAGGGAAAATTTTGGGGTACAACACCTGTCCCTGTTAAATCTTCTTAAACCTGAAGATTTAGATTGGCGGATCCGCCATTCGTGACTTGAATGTGAAAGATGATTGAACACTAGAGTGCCCAGAAATTTGCACTCGAAGATGGATGGTGAATGGGATTATAGATGCCATTTGGAGGAATGTTGGTAAACACTAGAAGAAGTATCAGCACAAATCTCTTGTTGATTTATACTAAGACTTGATGTTTTACCTGTGAGGAAAAGAGTTAGTAAAATGCAGATGCCTGCATGATGTTCACCAAATGTGGTATTATGTTAAATGCATATGGTATGTACATGATATGATGTATGAATGTGAGATGTATGTTTTTGTATGGGAAAATAAATCACTGATTGTTGCTGAGCAAATTCTGGGGGGTTGAATCCCTGATTGCCGTTGGGGATGAAGAATATGCATATCTTCAAACTTTGTTGAAAGGGTGCTTTCACTGGAGAATATCTCTTGAATGTAAGTTGTTATTTGGTCGGATCCAGGCTTCACAATTTGCTGAGGATGAAGTAGTCAACTGCTATCTGGTCGGATCCAGGCTTCACAACAACTTACAGGGGGGAAAAGACGAATTAACTGTTATCTGGTCGGATTCCAGGCTTTGCAGAAAATTTTCTTGAAGTTGTATAGTTATCTTGTCGGATCCAGGCTTCACAACAACTTGCTGGCGATACAAAAGTTAATTGTTATCTAGTCGGATCCAGGCTTCGCAGTAACTTGAAGTGGTAACTACTATCTGATCGGGTCCAGTTTTCATGGTTTTTTTAATGAAAATTGTACTATTATCTGGTCGAGTCCAGACTTCATAGTGTCTCTCTGGGGATCATAGTTAGTTGTTATCTGGTCGGGCTCTAGGTTTCATAATAAACTGTTTGAAAAATTATTATCTGGTCGGGTTCAGGCTTTGCAGATTTCTGAGGTTGATGATGTCAATTACTATCTGGTCGGGTCCAGGTTTCACCATAAACTGTTTGGGGATTTAGTTGTTATCTGGTCAGTTTCCAGGTTTCACAATGAATCTCTGAGGGTAATTTCTATCTGGTCGGATCCAGGCTTCACAACAACTTGCTTGAAAAGATGAAATTGAAAACTGATATCTGGTCGGATCCAGGTTTCACAGTAATTTGTTGGGGCAGAGGAAAACTCTACTGGGGAAAAGAAGTTAAACCTTGGTCGGGTTGAGTCCAGGTTCTTCTATATCTTTGAAGAGTTAGACTATTATCTGGCCAGGTCCATGTTTCATAGTATCTTGAAATTAAGATCAATTATTATCTGGTCGGGTCCAGGTTTTAGATACTCAAACTGTTATATGGTCGGGTCCAGGTTTCAGTAATTCACTAGGGATAGTGGCAAACTCTACTGGAGAAGAGGAGTTTTGCTAATGATTTTGTAGGAATTAAACTGCTATCTGGTCGGGCCCAGGCTTTGGCAATTGAAGAAGTCAAACTATTATCTGGTCGGGTCCAGGCTTCAATAATAACTTGAAAATTTGTGCTAATATCTGGTCGGGTCCAGGCTTCATAGTATCTTTTTGGAAATAGTAAAGGCTTTGCTGACGGATTTACTGGGGATCAGGGGTTGTGGCCCTATGATTTGCAATAATCTGAAAGGAAAATTCAAACTGGAGAGTGTAGACTCAGTCGGGTAGGACAAACTCAGCTTGGGGAAGATACACACAGTTGGGGAGGATATACACAGCTGGGGAATAACATGCTCGGTTGGGGAGGATGAACTATGCCAGGGGAATACATACTCGGTTGGGGAGGATGTACTTGGCTGGGGGATTTTGTGGTTCTTCGATTGTTGTTGGGGAAATAAAACCTGTTGGGGAAATAAACCCTGTTGGGGAAATAAACCCTGTCGGGGAAATGAGTTTCTTGTAAAAGTCGACTTAGCTGGAGAGAGAGTTGCCAAGAGATTGAGACTCTAGTCGGGGATTATCCTATGCAAAGATACTTTGTGGGCAACTCTGTTAGGGAAAGGTTTATTGTAGCCGTCCTTGTGGGGATAAGGATAATGAGATAATTCTGTGGGGATATTTCATATACATTAAAGAGATGCTTGTTGCTTCTTCGCAGGACACATGTGCCAAATAGTTTTAATTATGTTCATATGCATATGTTCATTTATTTTAGTCATTGGACAAATTTGCATTCAAAACAAAGACATAAATTTTGCACTTCAAAGTATATTTGTATTGATATTTTGCCCATGAATAGGCGTTTTTGTACAGAGAGACGGAGATCCTAGTAAGAGGAAATCGTCGAAAGGAAAACAAAATTAAGAATGAAAACAAATAGCCATGGGAAATGGTCTCATTGCCTTCGAACTCTACTATTGCCCCAATGTCTTCGAATGTCCCTTGCCATTGATAGAAGTTTATTGGATTGATCTTGGACCGTTTGAACTTGGACCTTGGTGATAAGATTGACTGTGTTGATTCCATGGGACATAGTCATACGCTTTTAATCCTTAACTTTTTCCTGGACCGCCCTTTCGGGTTTTCAGTCCACCAGGATACCCTTTTTTCCCGAGTCGCCCTTTCGGGTTTTCAACTTGTCGGGTGTACAATCTTTTGCATGTATCTTTAATTTTTTCCCAAACCTTTTGGTTTTCCGGGATGCCCTTATTTTGCCTAGGTGTGTCAACCTAACGGGTCTCTTATGCGTAGTATTTTTTAACTATGTCCGCGTTTATAGGATGTGGGAAATCTTCACCATCTATGGTAGTCAGCATCATGGCACCGCCAGAGAAAACTCTCTTGACAACAAATGGCCCTTCATAGGTAGGATTACATTTGCCTTTGGGGTCGCCTTGTGGTAGAATGATGCGTTTTATCACCAAGTCACCAACTTGATATACTCGAGGCTTGATCATTTTGTTGAAAGCCTTGATCATCCGTTTTTAGTATGTCTGACCATGGAAAACAGCAGCTAACCCTTTTTCGTCAATCAAGTTCAGCTGATCCAATCTCGTTTGAATCCACTCGTCTTCGCCTAGGCCTGCCTCATTCATAATTCTCAGCGAGGGAATCTAAACTTCCACTGGCAAAACAACTTCCATGCCATAGACTAGAGAAAAGGGAGTTGCCCCAATTGATGTTCTAGCTGAAGTACGGTAGCCATGTAGAGCAAACGACAACATCTCATGCCAATCCTTATAGGTTACTACCATTTTCTGCATAATCTTCTTGATATTTTTGTTGGCCGCTTCAACTGCGCCATTCATTTTCGGTCTATACGGAGAAGAATTGTAATGCTTGATCTTAAATTGAGTGTAAAGATCAGTGATCATAGCATTGTTGAGGTTAGTCCCATTGTCGATGATGATCCTTTTGGGGATACCCTAATGGAAGATGAGGTTGTGTCTGATGAATCTGGCTACCACATTCTTGGTGACTGAGGCAAATGAGGCGGCTTCAACCTATTTGGTAAAATAGTCGATAACAACAAGAATGAAGCGATGTCCATTGGAAGCGGTGGGCTTGATCTCTCCAATCATGTCAATGCCCCACATTGAAAATGGCCATGGAGAGGTCATGACATTCAGAGGGATAAGAGGCATATGGACCTTGTCAGTGTAGATTTGTCATTTGTGATAAGTTCTTGAATGTTGATGGCAATCAGTCTCCATCGTTGACCAATAGTAACCGGCACTTAAGATTTTCTTAGCCATCGTATGTCCACTTGAGTGAGTACCAAAGAGACCATCGTGCATGTCTTCCATGATCTCCTCCGCCTCCTTCTTGTCCACACATTGGAGTAGAGTTGAATCATAGTTGCGTTTGTACAATATCCCGTTACTTAGGAAGAATTTGGCTGCAAAGCTTTGCAAGAACTTTTTGTCATTGATAGATGCCCCCTCTGGATACTCTTGTGCTTCAAGGTATCTCATCACCTCATGGTACCATGGCTTTTCTGCGTCAGTGTCAAGCTCATAGCAATGTGCAGGTTCATCGAATCTTTCAATTGTTATCATAGGGGCTTCGTTGTCCCATCTGACCTTGAACATTGAAGACATGGTTTCCAAAGCATCAGCCAACTGGTTTTCTTCCCTAGGGAAGTGCTCAAAAGTGATCTCTTTGAAGTAAGGAATTAGGGATAGCACAAGTTCCTTGAAAGGGATAAGATTAGGGTGTTTAGTGTCCCAATCTCCTTTTACTTGGCTGATCACTAGGGCGGAATCCCCGAACACATCCAAATGTTTGATCCTTAAGTCAATAGTAGCTTTCAGACCTAAGATGCATGCTTCATACTCGGCCATATTGTTTTTGCAATCGAAGAATATTCTGGAAGTGAAAGGAGTGTGGCAACCTTAAGGAGAGATGATCACAACACCAATTCTGTTACCTAAGGCGTTGGAAGCCCCATCGAATACCATAGTCCACCGGGATCCTTGTTCAGGTCCGTCATATGGTCCAGGTTTCGCACAGTCAGTTACCAACATGATGTTCTCATTAGGGAAGTCGAAGTTCATTGATTGATAATCATCCACAGCTTGATGGGCCAAATGATCTGCTAGTACACTTCCTTTGATAGCCTTTTGAGTCATGTATTGAATGTCGTACTCGGTCAAGATCATTTTCCATCTGGATATCCGTCCGGAAAGGGCAGGTTTCTCGAAGATGTACTTGATTGGGTCCATCTTAGAAATTAACAAAGTGGTATGAGTCAACATATAGTGTCTTAGCCGGCGAGCAGCCCATGCCAGAGTGCAGCAAGTTTTCTCGAGCAGTGAATATCTAGTTTCACAGTCGGTAAAATTTTTGCTCGGGTAATAAATAACATGCTCTTTTTGGCCAGACTCGTCATGTTGGGCCAAAACACACCCCATAGAGTTTTCTAATACCGACAAGTACATGATCAAAGGTCTTCCTTCAACTGGAGGCATGAGAATAGGGGGTTCTTGTAGGTATTCTTTGATTTTGTCAAAGGCAATCTGGCACTCATCATTCCATCTGACTATCCGATCTTTCTTCAAGAGTTTGAATATTAGCTCACAAGTAGTAGTCAAGTGAGATATGAAATGGGCAATGTAATTGAGACGACCCAAGAATCCACTAACTTCCTTTTCAGATTGTGGGACCGGAATTTCTTGGATGGCCTTTACCTTGGCAGGATCAACTTGAATGCCTTTATTGCTGACAAAAAAACCTAGAAGCCTTCCAGATCGTAATCTGAATGTGCATTTGTTAGGGTTTAACCTTAATTTGTACTTCTTCAGCCTCTCAAATAATTTGTACAGGTGATCGAGATGTTCTTCTTCGATTTGTGATCTGGCAATCATATCATCCACATATACCTTTATCTCATGATGAATCATGTCATGAAATAAAGCTACCATAGCCCTTTGATATGTTGCCCCTGCATTCTTTAATCCGAACGGCATGACCTTGTAGCAGAAGGTGCCCCACTGCATGACGAAAGTAGTCTTCTCCGTGTCTTCGGGAGCCATACTTATTTGATTATAGCCTGAGAATCCATCCATGAATGAGAAGACTTTATGTTGAGAAGTGTTATCAATCAAGACGTCAATGTATGGTAGAGGGAAGTCATCCTTGGGACTTTCCCTATTCAGGTCCTTATAGTCTATGCACATGCGAACCTTTTCGTCTTTCTTCGGCACTGGCACCACATTAGCAACCTATTGGGGATAGGATGTCATAGCTAGGAACCCTGCATCAAACTGTTTCATCACTTCAGATTTGATCTTTTCAGACATATCAGGTCTCATGCGACGAACCTTTTGTTTGATAGGCGGACAATCTTCTTTTGTCGAGAGACGATGAACTATGATGTCAGTATCCAACCTAGGCATATCTTCATAAGACCAATAAAAAACTTCCACATAATCATGCAACATCTGAACCAACCTGCTCTTGACACTGCTTTCCAAATTAGCGTCGATCTTGATTTCCTTCTTATCTGACTCAGTACCCAGGTTGATAACTTCAACCAACTCTTCGTGTGGTTGAATAGCTTTTTCCTCTTGTAATAGAAGTCTGGCTAGTTCTCCTGGTATGTCATAATCTTCCTCTCCTTCGTCTTCGACTTGGTTGATAGGACATTCAAAGTCATAGTCGGCAATAGTAGAGTCATTGGTAATAGGATCCATAGTGGATGTGGACCTGCAAGAGTGTGTGTGTGTGCATATAAGATACATGGCTATTTTTAAAAAAAAATGTATTTGAAAGAAATGAAAGACAATGAACATAAATATTTGAATGCAAAATAGTCCAATGTACTGAATGATCATATGATTAGATGAACATAAATAAAACCCTTGACAAATGGACCAAACTGCCTCGGGCCAGGCAAATGGCTGAAAAGTCATTGTTAAAATATTACAGACAAAATGTTCTTGAATTGAAAGAAAAGCAATAACAAGTAGATTACTCCTCAATGAAGGAGATGGGCCCAAATTCCTTTGTATGCCAATTCTTCAGCTTCGTTGTAGTTGGATACACCCACTCTTCAAATGCAGCTCCCTCTTCAGAATCTCCCACGACGTTAACTTCATGGCTTCCAATGCAGAGAGGTGGCTTTCCAGCACGAGCACGTCTCACTTCCTTCTGAGCTTTGACGGTGAAGCCCAAACCAAAATTGTCTGCTTTAAATGGGATATCGAGGAGTTTCCCCCAAGTATCGCGGTTTCCTTCTTCAATTGTTGCACGACCGTCTTTGATTGAAACCATCTTTGGCGTGGCCTTAACAGCTTTAGACTCATCAGAAGAACATTTGGTAGCAGCAATCATCGGTGGTACAACCTCAAAGGCTTGACACGAGGTCTCAATGAATTCTCCATCCATCTCTACGTACTTGAAAGAGTTAAGGTGGCTCCCCATAAACTCTTATTCTTCATAGACAGTGACTATTCTGCCCTTGACTGGACATTTAAGTTTCTGGTGGAGGGTTGAGGTTACTGCCCCAGCTTTATGGATCCACGGGCGACCTAACAGACAAGAATAGGCAGGACGAATATCCATAATATAGAAGGTGGAGCTGAAGATTTGGGAGCCCACTTTGATTGGAAGATCTACCTCCCCATGGACAGTCCTCTTTGATCCGTCAAATGCCCTTACAATGATATCCCTTGGCTTCAAGACTAAATCTGCACAGTCTAGACGGTCTAGCGCCCCCTTGGGTAATACATTAACAGAAGAACCAGTGTCGACTAGGACATGTTCTAAGGTAGTCCCTTTGCACTCAATAGAAACATGTAAAGCTTTATTGTGATTCTTCCCGAGAGGTGTTAAGTCAACATCTGAAAATCCCAAGCCATTATCAGCTGTCAGGCTAGCCATATAATTCTCAAATTGGTTTGTTGTTGTCTCATGGGGACATGAGCCTTTTTCAGGAACTTGATTAATGTTCGAGCATGGGCATCAGAGCAAAGCAACAACGACAACATTGAAATCTTAGAAGGGGTTTTCCCCAACTGTTCTACAATCTTGAAGTCGCTTCTTTTTATGATCTTCAAAATATCATCCATCTCGCGAGCAGAGGGTTCTTCATCAGCTACGTCCTTGGAGGGTACTTCAATCACATCAGGCTCAACAACCTTCTCCTTCCCTCTTATATCAGTACTTGGCTTGGCAGCAGTAATGCGGATGGGCGTCCTTGTAGCAACTGGTGGTGAGATATTGGGTGAAAATATTCTCCGAGTTCTAGTTACTTTGCTTGAACCAGCTATGTTACCAACATTGTCATCTTTTCCTTCTTTGATCCAGGCATCTTGTTTAATCCCATGATAGAACACCTCAACACCATAATTCCATGGTACCGCTTTGTTTGAAGAGTAGGGAATCGGTACGGGATTGGTAATTATTAAGGGAGCAATAATGGGTTCATTTGAAATTCTAATAGGACCTTTGGAGGTGATCCTAAGAGGCTTGTTTGAGATGGTAATAATGGAGAGATATTCACATTTGTTAGTCAAACTTTTGGCAAGTGGGGTCTTCACGAATAGAATTTCGTGGCTATCCATCAGGCGTTGTATGCCTTTCTTTAGCCCTTCACATCCATTGAGTTGTCTTGTACAACACACACAATCTTTTACGTAGCCAGGGAAAATCCCGGCTTTCAACATATTGTTTTTGATTATATTCAGCGGAGTAGTCAATTCTTCAATAGAGGCAACAAAAATTGCATCTTCGATAGCATTAACACCTTTGTCATGCTTCGGCATTGGAGTAGTGATTACATTCGGCGTTGGAGGAGGACCAAATTCAATAGTTTTTTTATCAATCAAATCCTGGATTTTGTTCTTCAAAGCCCAACATTGGTCAGTCTCGTGCCGGGGGCTGCTTGAATGGTAAGCACACTTAGCGTTCAGATTATACTTTGGTGACAAGGTGTCAAGGTTGGTAGGAGGATCGCGCAATGTCACTAAATTATGCTTGAGAAAATGTTGAAGGGCTTGAGACAGTGACATGCCTAACCTCGTAAATTATCTTCTTGGAGTTTCAAAACATTAATGATTTGCAGATGGTCTTGGAGTAGGAGTTGGATTGGAGATTCGGACAACATTGACAGACGGGTGATCATTCTTCTTGGTATGGGCCCTTGCCCCGTACACAACATTGACTTCCTTCTTTGCAGCAAAAGGTTTCTTGATAGGATTGGGAGTGGAGGTAGATGCCACATAGATCTTCCCACTTTTGATGCCACTTTCAACTCTTTCACCGGTTAAGATCAATACGTGAAACCAGAAGAAGAGCGGCCAACCAAGAGATTAAAGAAAGGATCAGATAAAGTGCCCATGAACATGTCGATGTGCTCCCTATCAGTTAAGGGAGGTTGGACCCTAATAGCAAGGTCTCTCCACTTTTGCGCATATTCCTTAAATCCTTCATTCTTCCCCATGGTCATATCTTGTAACTGAACCCTCGTTGGCGCCAAGTCGGCGTTGTACTGATACTGATGGTAGAAGGCAGTAGCTAAATACTCCCGAGTATTGATACGAGAACCATCTAACTGATAAAACCATTCAAGTTGCGTTCCAGCCAAGCTTTCTTGGAAAAAGTGAATCCAGAGCTTCTTATCAGCAGTGTGCGGCTGTATCTTGTGCACATAAGAATTCAAATGGAGTTTTGGACAAGAAACCCCATCGTACTTTGCAAATATTGGTATTTTGAATTTGTGGGGAATGACTACCCCAAAGATCAAACCCAAATCATCAAAATCTAAACCGGGGACAACTTGGATTTCAACAGCTTTCAATCTGTCTTCTAACTGTTTGTATTTGATATCAGCGGGTGGATACTGCTCGTTGAAATAATCATCATCAGATACTTGATCATTGATATAGTCATCCTGAGTACTCTTGACCTCACCAATCTGGTTCTTGTCCTCTTAAGATGAATCTCCTCCTACTGGGATTTGACAGACTGTCTTCTTGAACCTTCTACCCATGTTGAGTAGAGCTTTCTTCTTTGGCTTCTCCTTAACAGCCAACAAAGCCATCATATCTTGCTGCCCTTTGGCTAGGGCTAGTAGAGTCTTCTAAAACTGAGAATTCTGGGTTTGGAGATCCTTCACAGTTTTCTCTAGATCCATCTTGCTGAAATAAACAGCATAAAGATAAGGAAACCTATTATGCGAAAACCTGTCATGTTATGATGCATGGAATATGTTCATGCAAATGATTTCAAGGATTAATGAAATTTAAATTTGTATAGACAAATAATGAACAAACGTTAATTCTCATTAGACAAAACAAGAAAGATTACATCATGCCTCTTGGGCTTACAAAATAACTTTCTAAGATAAAAAGACCGAACGCATCCTCTTTGGCGTGAGATAAGGGTTCACACTTTGCTCTTCTTGTAGTTGCTTCGTAATCTCCAAGACCCTCTTTTCAATAGTATAGAATTGAGCCTCGAAAGTATCTCGTTCTTCCTTAAGCTGAATCCAACCCTTTTGCAAGTCTTCGAGAGAGGTAGGCATTTTGGGATGGAGGATAGTGTAGGGAACATCTCCTTCAACCACAGGCTCCACGATGACTGGTAAGATGGAGGGATAAGGCATCACAATTTTCTGAGCATGAGCTCATACCCATTTAAGTTAAGGCTCGAGGGGAATGGAGTTCTTTTGTCCTAACATCTTGCTATCCACCTTGTTCAACATCCTCCAAGCTCAGATAAACCTCTGGCGATTACCTAGATCGGCATTCTCGTAGTCAAATACCACTCCTTGAATAAGCATCTCATGGGGACCATCCCTTCGGGCATAACCAAACTGTCGTAGGGCTAAGCAGGGGTTGTAAGTGATACCTCCTATAATTCCAAGCAAAGGGACATTAGGGAATTCTCCACAACGGTCGATGATAGTAACATTCTCCAAAGAGCGGGAACACCAATGAATATCTAAATGTCTAAGCGTCATCAACCTATGGGACCATCTTGAACCTTGCTCATTTTTCAACACAGATTGGGGAAGATGCGAAATAAACCATCTTGCCAAGAGAGGAGTACAACACACGAGGATACCTCTTTTCCTCAAAGTGCGAGAGTGAAAAGAATGTAGGATGTCTCCTAACAAAGTAGGCACCGGGTTACGAGACATGAAGATTTTGACGGCGTTCACATCTATGAGTTGGTCAGGATTTGGAAACAAAACCATCCCATAGATGAGGAGATCCAAAATTTCCTCAAAATCTTACAAATCCGAGGAGTTCCAACAGTTTTGGGCTTTCTCAAACAAGAACTTGGCTAAGAAACCTTTGACACCACTCCTTGTTTCCCAATTAGTTGTAATATCATATGGTTGCAAGTGTAGGGCTTGAGCAATCTCTTCTGGCTTTGGATCTCTTTCCGTACCATTGAAAGGTATTCGATTGAGAATGGGAATCCTTAAGAGTTGGGAGAATTCTTCCAAAGTAGGAACAAGTTGATAATCGGGAAATGTGAAGCAATGTTGTAAGGGATCAAAAAACTGAAAGAGCACCTTCATCATGTCTTCATCAGTGTTGGAGGTGACCAAGTTTAGTAGGCGACCATGTATTTCGGTAAATGGAGAATTTTCAGGAATCCTTGATGCTATCTCTTTAAGTTGAGGAGGGATCCTTACAAGATTGACTTGAATGGTTTTCCTGCGAACATAATCCATGTCCTATAAAACAGAACAAAGATAAATCCCAAGATCCTTGAAATGGTTAGTGAATATGAGTATGATGTTATGATGTTTATGATGTTATGTACAAGTATATATACACAAACAAAGCAAACAAGTCCTTAGGTTTAGGCTTGCATGGAGTCTCATAGGTAAGTACCCTCTTGAAGTTTAGTTGTTTAAAACCTGTGCTAGAAATAGTAACCGGGTTCTAAGGAGCTCAATATCACTGGTTTGTTTTCTCGAGCATTGTTTCAGCGTAAGCTTCTTAAATGGCGACCGAAATATCATAAAAAACCAAACCTCAATGAGTGCAGTATCGAGTATCTACCAACTTTGGACTGCACCAAAGCCGGTCATCTCACTACATCCTAAAGGCCAAGTTGGTCAAGTAAAGGTTCTAAAAGTTCATTAGTGCTTCATGACATCACTTAGCAACCCCGTATTCTCCTTGACTACTCAAGGGCTACCGTTATCCACAAATATGTCGCACTAACATAGCTATTGCTTAGACCGTGTCGGTATACCCCACACAGTTTCCACAACGTATTGCTACTTACCTATAAGGTATCCCAAATCCGAGTAGAGGATTTAAGCCCAAACAAAGAACCATAATGTAAAGAATACAAGTCAAACAAAGAAAGCAAGTAAATATGATCTAACCCTAAGGTAACCCCACTTTTAGAATTTTCCCCAGCAGAGTCATCAGTTCTGTGGTACGGTGGGAGAACTGACTTGGATGTTTTGCGTTTTATCGCAAATGTTACGGTTAGCAAGAGTTGCCACCGACTTTTCTTTTATCCAAAAAGGAAAGGTGAAAAAGCACAGGAAATACCTTTGAGATTGTTTCTTGAGTTTGGGGGGTAGATTATGAAAAAGGAAGGTATTAACACCCTTTTCATCCATGATTTTCCATGAGCTCTTAGTTACTTTCTAGATCACTTTCTTTTTTGTTTGAAAATGTGATTTGTGTGGTTTTTGAAAGTACTTTGAAAAGGCGCCATCATTTAGGCAAACTTTGTAATGATTCTCGTTCGTAAGAATGTATACAAAGTGTTGATCTTTTGAAAATGTTTTCAAGTTTGAAAGAGTGTTTTGAAAGTGTAGGTGTTTGTTTTGAAAATAGAAGGATGTTTTGGTTTGAAAATGAGCAAGCAACTAGGAACATTCTACCTACTCAAAAGTATTTCATGTTTATTTCCTCTTTCCTTTGACATTGTTATCTTGCCATTGATTTGGTAAGAAATCCTATCTTTGGATGTAAACGGGACGGGCGTGGGTCATCGTATAACCATGATTAGCAATGTTGCAAGGTATCTTAGCATCTTTCTTTAGGGACTAAGATCATTTTGAAAAGGAAACATAGATAGCTTCATCGAGGGACTATGATCTTGTATTTTTACTTGTTTTTGCTAAGACACCTCACATGCATAATATGGCCATTTTTATAAGGCAACCAAGTGGATTTTACCCTAGTGGTGTTTGTGTGTAAGTGTATTAACTTTCATGCTTTGTTTAGTCTTTGATTAGACTTTGCTATTTGTTGATTTTATTTTCTCATACAAACCCTAATTACTAGCATTTATATAAAGTGATAAATTGCGAAAAGTAAAATTACTACGCTATTACATCATTAGGGGGGGTGTACAAATTTACAAATGGGCATTGCAAGAAAATTAAACCTAATTATCTATTACAACCATATTGAATATTATACAAAATTGAAAATAAAATGCAAGAATATAAATGAAAAAATAAATGATTTTTGTTGTTTTTTATGAAAGGGGTTTTGTCTTGACCTAATTAAATAAAATGATTAATTAAAGTTAAATAAAATTAACTTAAACTAATTAAGAAAAGAAATTAATTTGAAAAGGATTTTTAGGGTTTTTTATGAGAAGGTTTTAAATTAATGAATATAAAGTGAAGATTAATTAATTAAAAAAACCTAAGTTCTAAATTAATTTTAACTAAGAAAATAAAAGAATATATTAATTTTGCCTAAGTCTAAAAAATAATTATTTAAGAAAAAGAAAAGAAATTTATTTATTTTAAGAAAATGTTTTTTATCTTTTTGTTTTATAGAGAAAATAAATATATATAAATATGAATAATAAATAAAAATAAATTTTTTAATTTCTATTAATAAAAATAATAATAATATTAATAATAATAAATAATAAAAATATTAAAGAAAATAAAATATAATAAAATAAAAAACAGAAAAAGGAAATAATAAAAAAAGGCCAGGGGGCGCACAAGCAAATCAGAGTCAGTAAAAGAAAAAAACAAAAGGCCCAAATGTTGAAAGCCCAGGCGCTGCAAACAAACAAAAAAATGTGAAAATGTGAAAAGAAAAAGCAAAAGGCAGCGTTGGGTCTTGAACCCGTGACCTTGAGGTTACCAGCGCGCTGCCTTACCACTGGGGTGGCTATACACCCGTTAATATAACTGAAACGATAAATATATAATACAAAATGCGCCCTGATTACACTTCATCTTTAACCTCCAGCCAAAGGACCTGTATCTTCTTCATCTCTCAACAAAAATGAAAAGTTCAAACATGAAAGTTGTGACATTTCTTCCCACGAATCCAACCATGTAAATAACTTAAGCTAACAGTCAAAGATGAATGAGAATTTTTCTGGCCCTAATTTAAAACCTAAAAATATCAGAAAACTTCAACTCTAAAATTCTCCAAGCTCAGGCCATATAAATGCAAACTATGGATATGTACAGCTTCGTGGCAATGGTATCTACATTTTATCTTCACAAATCAAACTCAAATGATGCTTTTATGAAGAGATAGAAGTTTGAAAACTTACCTCTTGCAACTGGAGTCGTGTATGGAGTTTGAGCAACCTTTATGATGGCCTGATGATTTCTGTAGCTTTCCTGCACCTCCTTGAGTGTGCTCCAACTCCTTTGCTTTGAGGATGGCTGAAACTCTCAACTTAAGTCAAGTTGCAAGCTTCAAATTTGAAAATGGTGATGGTGATGGAGGAGTTACAGTCAAGAAACAGGGGTCTGGATCACTTTGATATGATGTATATTAAGTGTTTGGATGGTTAAAACTCAATACGCACGAGTGGATTTGGAGATGGCTATGTGAGGTTCAAAACCGTCAAGTTAAGCCAGATTCTGAGTTCCAGAGTGCTTGGGAGTGTTTTAGGTCTTAGCATTCACATGTTATGTTGCAATAGACTTGTGTTTATGTATGAAAAAGGTTGGAGAGCTATTGCACAAAAGATTTGAGTTATAGGGTTGTGGCTCAATTGTTTGATTTTGAAGAAAAGTGCAAAAATCTGGTTTCAAGGCAGAAAGTACAAGCATGTAGGGTGGTTGCCAACTTTAAACAAGCTTGTACGACTTTTTAGAGGAAGCTTGTGCAAAGGGAACCAGTGCAAAGCTCAATGCAAGTTGACTTTGCATAAAGCTTGCTTTATGTAAATGGCAATGGTGCCTTTGTGCCATTAATGGAAAATTTACTTGGATAAAGCTTGAATCAAGTGGATAATAGCTCAAAAACAAGTGTAATATTATGATTATGGAGAGATCTTGAGGTTTAGAGTCCTGCAAAGCAATATTGTGCAACATAGGTTTGAAATTTGAATTTTGTTCATCACAAAATGACTTGTAATTCAAGTTTGAAAACCCTAACTTCCTCTCTTCGATTTTCCCTGCTCAAGAATGATCTTAAGGAGTTCTTGGACATCTTTGAAATCTTGTAATGTTCTCTAAAACCCCTCTTTGAATCACTTTTGAAAATTACCTTTGGAACTATATGAAAAAGTGCCATGAAGTTAGGTCAAAAATCCTGACCAGAACTAGGGCAAAATTTCACTAAGTGTTCAAATTCAAGACCATGACTTTATGAATTAATAACTTGAGATCCAAGCATTTTTAGAAGAAGTTGTGTAAAGCAGTGTTGTTGATATCATGGATATCTACAACTTTCATCTTGAAAGTTTCTTTTGAATCATCTTGCATCATGGTGAAAAATTGGCTCAAATTTATGAAAAAACATGAAGTTTTAAACACTTAGAAAAATTTCTAAGTTAGAAAACTTTGACTTTTCAAAATGAAATCTTGACTTTTTGATTTCTTGATGAATAATTTTCATAGTTTGACATTTTTTGATGAATTGTGATCTTTGACATTGGATTTTGACCAAAAAGTCAAAGTTTGACTTTTCAGTGTACAGTTGACTCTTGATCAGTTGACTGAAAATTCACTATCAATCCAATTGATCTTGAGCAATGTTTTAGTTCATGCCATTAGGTCAAAAATATGCAACTGAACTCTTGAAACCATACTTCAAACCAATTGACCATTTGCTAGGTAAAAAAAAAATCAGAAATTGCCCTTTCTCAGTCAAAACCCTAATTTTGACCATTTTGCCCTTTTGATGATTTGATCAAATGTATTGAGGAATTATGGTCCAAACTTGATAAACTGATACACATGAGTTTATAATATTGATGTGGATCAAAAATTCTGAAGTTTGACTGTAAATTGGCCATAGTTGACTTTTTCCCCAATACAACTGATTTTTAGGTCAATTGCTCAATTGACTAAGCAAAAGTGTGATCCAAGGCTTGAAACTTGACATGAGTAATCTTGGGGGTCCATAATGATCCATGAAAGTCATATGAAGCATTAAAAGTTAAATTATCCTTGTGCAATCTCAAACCCTAATTTTGGTCATCAGTGCTTAAGGAGGTGTCTTGAGTTGATCAACCCTAGTGCAATCTTGAACCAAAAGAGATCTTTGTGAGAAAATATTTGATAAATGAGAGGGAAAATTTTTGGGTACAACACCTTTCAATGGGAAGATTATCATAGTTCATGGGGAAGAGGAATACATGGTGAGCCACTTGAACTCTTTCAAGTACATTGAAATGGACAGCGAGTTCATTGAGACTCCCTGTCAGAACTTTGAGGAGGTTCGACAGACCGTTGCTGGAACTAAGACCACTGCCAGTATTCCTAAGACTATTATACCTCCGTTGAAGATGATTCTTTGAAGGATGCCAAAGAAGTAATCGAAGAAGGTGGATGTACAATTTGGGGCCAACTTCCGGATATTCCCTAAAAATCTAACAAATTTGGTTTGGATTTTACTTCAGGAGCCCAGAGAGTTGTTCGTTGTGCTCGCGTCGGGGTACCCCCTTTACGAATCAGCAACCATGGAGTCAATGCTTTGGAAGACAGTGATAGCAATTGAGACATGGACAAGTGGATCTTCCCAACCATCAGCAGTGGACTCAACAATTGGGAGGCTAAATATTTTGTGCCCATTACTTTTATTCAAGAGTAATTTGTCTTTTTTTGTTTTTAAGGAAATGTAATATTTGAACAACTGAAACATTAAAGCCTTGTGTCTTACCCGAGGCACAGTGGTCTATTTGTGAGGGTCATTACTTCATTTTCATATGTCATCAATAAAATATTGGACGTTTCGCATACAAATTTTACGCTCTTTGTTTTTCTTTTTTGCCTCTTTACTTTATCAAAAAACATACAACTATGCTCTTACACACACCCACGTATCAAACCGCAGATCCACATCCACTCTGGATCCCATTGATAACAGTTCTGCTATTTCCAGTTATGACTTTGAAAGTCCTATCTACCAAGTCGAGGACGAAGGTGAGGAAGATTGTGAGGTACCAGGAGAACTTGCCAGACTGTTACAACAGGAAGAAAGGGCAATACAGCCTCACGAAGAGCCAGTTGAGACAGTTAACTTGGGTACTGAAGAGGACAAGAAAGAAGTCAAGATAGGTGCCGATCTGGAGCATAGTGTCAAGGGGCGGTTAATTCAGATGCTACATGACTATGTTGAGGTTTTTTCCTGGTCATACAAAGACATGCCAGGACTTGACACCGATATTGTGGTTCATCGCCTACCTACAAAAGAGGATTGCCCACCAGTGAAACAAAAGGTTCGTCGCATGCGGCCAGAGATGTTAGAAAAGATCAAGGCTGAAGTCCTGAAACAGTTTGACGCTGGTTTCTTAGCCGTCACCTCTTATCCACAATGGGTTGCTAGCGTGGTTCCAATACCTAAGAAGGATGGTAAGGTACATATGTGTGTGGATTACAGAGACCTGAACAGGGCAAGCCCCAAGGATCACTTCCCGCTTCCCCATATCGATGTTCTGGTTGACAACACCACATAACATAAGATATTCTCCTTCATGGATGGTTTCTCCGGGTATAATCAGATCAAAATGGCACCTGAGGACATGGAGAAGACGACCTTTGTCACACAGTGGGGCACTTTCTATTACAAAGTTATGTTGTTTGGATTAAAGAATGTCGGGGCAACCTATCAGTGCGCCATGGTAGCTTTGTTTCACGATATGATCCATCATGAGATAGATGTCTACGTTGATGATATGATAGCCAGGTATCAGACTGAAGAGGAACACCTTGATCACCTACAAAAGCTTTTTGAAAGGTTGAGGAAGTACAAGTTGAGGCTGAACCCAAATAAATTCACCTTTGGAGTAAGATCGGGTAAGATCTTAGGCTTTGTTGTCAGCAACAACGACATTGATGTTGACCCCGCAAAGGTCAAAGCTATACAAGAAATGCCAACTCCTCACACTGAGAAGGAGGTTAGAGGATTATTGGGATGCCTAAACTACATTTCCAGATTCATTTCCCATCTGACCGCTACTTGTGAGCCAATCTTCAAATTACTGAAGAAAGATCAACTAGTGAAATGGAATTATGATTTCCAGAACGCGTTTGACAAAATCAAGGGGTATCTTCAAGAACCTCCAATTTTGATGCCGTTAGTTGAAGGAAGACCTTTGATCATGTACTTAACAGTGTTAGAGAACTTAATGGGATGTGTGCTAGGGAAGCATGACGAGTCTGGTCGAAAAGATCACGCAATATACTACCTTAGCAAAAAGTTTACCTACTGTGAAACAAGATACTCACTGCTCGAGAAAACTTGTTGCGCTTTGGTATGGGCTGCTCTCCGACTAAGATAGTATATGTTGACTCACACTACCTTGTTGATATCTAAAATGGATCCTATCAAGTATATCTTTAAGAAGCCTGCTCTCTCCGAAAGAATAGCAAGATGGCAGGAGATCCTGACCGAATACGACATTTAGTGTACAATCTAGAAAGCAATTAAGGGAAGTGTACTAGCTGATCATTTGGCTCATCAGGATGTGGATGGCTACCAATCCATGAGTTTTGAGTTCCCGAACAAGAACATCATATTAGTAACTGATTGTGAATAACCCGGACCGGATGAAGGACCTGAAAAAGGATCTTGATGGATTATGGTTTTTGACAGAGCTTCCAACACTCTTGGCAATGGCATCGACGTTGTGATCATATCTTCTGAAGGCTGTCATACTCCTTTGACTGCCAGATTATGTTTCAATTGTACTAACAATATGGATGAGTATGAAGCATGTATTATGGGCCTCAAAGCCGCTATCGACTTGAGGATCAATTATGGGTCACAATTGCACCATTTGAAAGATATCAGCTCAAACATTACAGGTCATTTTCAAAAAGTCAACAAAAGCCACTTTTTGCCAAGACCTTTTACATCAAGATAACATCTTCAAATGCAAAATTGATCAAAAGAGGGATTGAAGTAGACATCTTGGGCTTTCCAAAAAGTACAATATCACCATCATGAGATAAAAATTGAGCAAGTTATAGCTTTCTCAAGTTGGGAAAAGTTTGGAAATTTCAAGAGTGGTGCATTGAGCAAATTTGAACTTTTGGGTCAATGGCATAACTTTTTAAGGTTAAAATATCTTCCTAAGGTCATAGAGGACCTATAATATTATTCTTGCATGGCCTTGCATTTTCTACCTATTTTTTACATATTTATTTTAATTATTTCAAATAAATATAAAATAAATGGTACAAGATAATTTGAAATGGGCTTAGGCACTTGCGTCGTGGTTTTGACTTATCTTGAAGCCCAAGATTTCGCGTACAAGTGACCAGGTTCATTCAAGCAAGGATATAGCATATTTTGGCAAATTTGGAAGGCTTTGAATTGGTTGGATTCTTGTTAGAAAACATGAGTTATGGCCATAATCTTTTCCATTTAATGGTGTCCCCTCCTTCTATACTACAAGAACAACACTCAGGCCAGCCAGATGCACGCACAAAAAGCCTAAAGAATTGATGCACATTTCAATAAAAAATTCCAAAGTTGTTAAACCTAAATTTCAAATTGCAGTTGGTTTTAATCCCAAACAAAGGCTCAAACATATCCCTGGAAGCCTCCTGGATCATTCCCAGCCATTCCCAAGTCCTAAAACAGTCTGAAACGTGTTTCAACCACCCTACAATTTGCATTTTTTTCTTGACTTTGATTTCCTTAATTTACATGATATAAACGTATTTTAATCATGCATTATTGACCATTCTTGTGTTTTCAAGCTTTCTATATGGTTAGATTTGAGTTTTGATCCAGGAATCGAGTAACACCATTGCTAGGGTTTTAAGCTCAAAATTGGGGTTTCTTGAAATACCCAAAATTAGGACCAACCAAGGGTACCATTGTGCTCAGGAGGTTGAGGCGAATTAGTCCATGGCCTCACCATGAATTTATCATGCGTATATTTGTCTTTTTTGATTAACATGTGCTATAGTGACAAACAAAAACTGTCACTATAGGTCCAAGGCTAAGACGACGGACAAAGGTGGAAGATGAATGCGTGGCAGGCTCTTATTGGATAATTCAAAGCAGCGCACAAATTTTTTATTTTTTTGAATATTTCTGATTAAATCTGGTATATAATATTGTTTTCTTATTTGGATCAATGAATGACCAATAGCTCAGATGGTGACGAGGTGTATGTATAAGGGAGAGGACCTGGGTTCGAGCCCCAGGTCCAATATATTATTTTTCTAACATTTGGTAACTACAAATCCAGTATGCGCTATCCATGCCAGTCTAGCATGTGCATCCAGATCACCACCACTAGATCTTGATTGATCTAGATCAAAAGGTTCCAACATGCAGGTGCACCATGAGCCATCAAAGACGCTCCTCAATGGATTCCAACGCAGTTTCTGATTTGGGCCTAGCATTTTTGACAACAACACACCCCGATTTTTGCTTTTGATGACCAGGCCCACTTTGCATTTTTTTGTATTGTTTTATCTCTTTTTTTATTTTGTTTTTCTTGATTATTTATTTAATTAGCCAAATAATAAAAAAAATTACAAAAAATTAGGATTAGATTTTTTATTAAATAATTAATTTCTTGAATTAATTAATAACTATTTTAACCATTTTTTTTCCTTTAATTAAAATTGAATTAAAATTTAGGATTTAATTTAGGTTTAATCATTTCCTTTTCATAATAAAAACTAAACAAAAAAAAGAACTTAGACTATTTCTTAATTAATTCTTTTTTTAAATAGACTTTAGGATGTTCATTTTAAGTACTTTCCTAAATAAAAATAAAACAAAAACAAAAGACTTTCATTCTTAGGATTTTTTAGACGTAATATTTCATTTCGCGCGCATTATTTTTATTCTCGCATTTTATATAATAATGTAACTGATTATGGGATGTAATAGTCTAGATTTAAAATTCAGTTATTTGCAAGAATAAAATTACATTATTATAATAATGTAACTGTTTTATTTGCAAAAACGTCCAATGATTCATTGATGAACATATGCATTTGAACATAATTACTGTTTACAAATAAACAGGAATGGAAAAGAACAATTACTGACAGACTGAAAGGTTAGGAAAACGTCTTTAGGCTATTCCAGGAGCAATCCCTACAGTACATCATCTAGATCCCCATCAGAGTTAAAACTTCAAACTCCCAATCGCCAGCGGAGCCAAAACTTCTAACTATCAATCCCCAGTGGAAACCATCCAGTTTCTCTAAATTCCCCAGCAAGTTATTTTGAAGCCTGAAAACCAACCAGACAACAACTTCTGATAACTCCCCAGTTGAATGGCAGACAATCCAAACTCCTGAACCTACTTCCCAGTAGTAAGCCTTCTTCCCCATGGAGTTTTTATTTTTCAACAGAATGAAGATTCTCATTCTTAATTCCCCAGTGAGGTTTCCAAAGTTTTCATTGCTTCTCAACAGAATGAAGATTCTCGTTCTTAATTCCCCGTAGAAGTCATCGAAGTTTTCTCTATTCCCCAACAGTCAAGGATTTATTTTCCTCGACAGCAGTCAAGGATTTATTTTCCTCAGCAATACAGCAAATCAGCTTACACGCGCATACATTACATCCATATATCATAAACATATGATAAGACACATTTATTGCATCATACATGCAACATAACTTTGTGTTTCAGCTAACATTTTACCCTTTTCAGGATAAGATTAACAACTATTGTTAACAATGTTCAAAGGTTTCAGATACAGTACGGATACACTCCATACACGAAAGTCATTCTGTTACTCATTCAGATCCTAGTTCAGATATAGTGCGGATACGCTCCAGACACGGAAGTCATTCTGTTACTTATTCAGATTTCAACTATCAGATACAGTTCAGATACACTCCAGACACGGAAGTCATTTTGTCACTTATTCAGATTCTAGTTCAGATACGCTCCAGACACGGATGTCATTCTGGCCCTTATTCATTTTTCCGATTCAGATACTGTACGGATACACTCCAGACACAGAAGTCATTCTGTTACTCATTCCGATCCTAGTTCAGATACAGTGCGGATATGCTCCAGACACGGAAGTCATTCTATTACTCATTCAGATCCTTATTCAGATACAATACAGATACGCTCCAGACACGGTTGTCACTCTGTCACTTATTCTGATTTTCCCCAGCTCAGATACGATCCAGACACGGTTTCCATTCTGTCACTTATTCAGAGTCAAGTTCAAGATACAACTCAGATACGTTCCAGATACGGATACCATTCTGATGCTCATTCCTCTGAATTACAACTTACAACTCAACAAACATTCTTGGATGGCATCTTTAAGCCCATCTCTAACAAGATTCTATCACATCTCCAAATGGCATCTTTAAGCCCATTCCCTCAACTACACTTTGACGAGTGCAAATTTACGGGCACTCTAGTGTCCAATCATCTTTTACCTTCGAGTCACGAACGGAAAAGCTCACCAATCTAACTCTTCAGGTTCAAGAAGATTGAACAGGGGCAGCTGTTGTACCCCAAAATTTTCCCTCTCATTTATCAAGATTTTCCTCACAAGAATTCTTGGGAATTTTTTTTATTAATAACCAAGTATTAAAAAAATATTTCGCAAATAACCGGGTTTCGGAAAAAATTACGCAAATAACCATGTTTGAGATGGCTCCACAAAGGAGGAGCCAAGTCATTTGGCGCATGCACCTAGGGTTTTGCCCTAGGCACCATCTCACTTGGCGCCTCCATTGGCTTTTAGCCAAGTGAGATGGCGCATGCTCCTTAAAAAGGAGAGGAGGCGCCATCTCACTTGGAGCCTAGGGCAAAACTAGGGTTTTTTGCTGTTTTATAAATAATTCGTCCGTTTCTTTGAAATTTCTCACACTTTCTCGCACTGTATTTTTATTTTGTACTCCCTTATTTACGTAATGACGTCGCCTATGATTTTTAGCAGAGATGGTTACGTTATATTCTCCGCCACGAAACCTGCGATGAAAATGAAATTCTGGCACATTCACTCCATGGAGCGTCTGAAGCGGGAGTTGATGCGGTGGCTAGATGGAGACATCGTCGAGGGGGAAAAAATTCGAAGGATCCAGCGAAAACGAACAACAACCTCGTATGCGACAGGAAGACCTAATGTGTGGTTGGAGGAAGTCAAAACAGACAGTGATGTAATGATGATGATGCATGGGTCAGATGAAATTGTGTTAACAGTTGTAATTTCCTAGATTGATTATCGTTAATCATTGTTGTACGCAAAAACCCTAATGTAATTTCCTATATTGAATTTCTTAAATTGTGTGAACAGTTTTATTAACGGAAAACCCATAATGTTTACAACACAAATATTGAAAAGATTTATTGTATTACAAAATTTATGTGGTCGAGCCAGACGCCCGATTCGGACAGTTTTTGCGATTGTGTCCGACCTGACGGCATAAACCACACTTTCTTTCCAACCTGTCAAGATCGTCCATTTCTGTTGTTATGCGCCTGCTTTTGGGACGACCCTTCTTGTTCCTTCGCATTTGGTCATTGTGCCAAACTATATCACCGTTGTATTCAGGCCAATAGTCTGGTTTTGCCACCAAAGGAAAGTTGTTGTTGTAAACAGTGAGCAACGTTTCAGATTTATAAACGTTTGAGAGCAGTTGAAGCGCATCTTGATGGGTATGCGCACAAGCGGCAATGACATGAGAGCAAGGCATACGAAAAGCTTGAAACCTACCACAATCGCACCATTGAGAAGGTAAAATGACCCTGTATTCCTGTCTTGCCAGGCCTTCATTGTGGTCAATTGTCTCTTTCACAATGAAGTTGTGGCTATGGCGGTCAAACCGTGTAACCATGTGAGTGTTGGCTTTAGCACTTTCAGCCTTAATGTATTTCATACAGCTTTCACTCCATAGTTGTCCTGATTGCAAGACCGAATACCACATTTCACCTCTTTTGGCAAATAACGCAGCCATCCTAAAATACGTGGATTTCACCAAGGCAGTGATGGGGAGGTTTCGTATGCCCTTGAATACCCCATTCATTGATTCAATAAGATTTGTTGTCATATGCCCCCATCTTTGGCCATTGTCGTATGACCTAGTCCACTTTTCGACCGGTATGTTGTCGATCCACGTACCGGCTTCTGGGTTAGACAAACGGATCTCGTTGCGGTAATATTTGAATGTGGGCTGTGTCAGTGCGTATCCCGCATTCATCACCGCTTTCCTCAAAATTTTGTCCTTGACCTCCCTCGAGAAATTCTGGACGATATGCCTGATGCAATAGACATGCGTAGAAGGAGGGTCATGCCAACCATTTGCCGGATTATTATAGGCACTTTCAATGGAGGCATGTCTGTCCGAGATCAAACATAGATCTGGTTGAGGAGCCACGTGTGTACGAAGATTTTTCAGGAAAAAGCTCCAAGCACCACCGGTCTCCCCCTCGACAAGGGCAAACGCAACGGGGAAAATGTTATTGTTGCCATCTTGTGCAACTGCCATCAAAAGAGTGCCTTTGTACTTCCCATACAACCAAGTCCCGTCTATTTGTAGAATTGGTTTACATGATGCAAACCCTGTGATGCATGGTTGAAATGCCCAAAAGACGCGACTGAATATTCCGTTGCCATGTAGAACACTACCATCTTGGGCGTACGCGGGCAATGTTTCCAGAACATAAACACTACCTGGAGAATATGTCTTTAGTGCATTGAGGTAGCGGGGAAGTTCTCGGTATGACTCCTCCCAGTTTCCATACACCCTTTCAATCGCCTTAGTCTTTGCTAACCACGCCTTACGGTAAGACGGAGTGTAGTTAAAAACCGTGGTGATGTGGGAGATGATTGTTTTCACCTTCAAAGAAGGGTCGTTGCTCACCAGGGGTAGGATTTCTTGACAGATTAGATCATGGTTGAGTTTTCGGTGGTCTTGTGATTGAGTGGAACTTACACAAGTATGGGTTGTCATGGAACCTATGACCCAGCAGTCACCCCTTAGTCTGTATGAAGCGGTCAGCTTGAACATGCAGTCAGGGTGGACACACTTGATCTTGTACCTTTCCGGGTTTACACGATCCACCTTATAATCAACCGAGTTGAGCATGTGAAATTTTTTGATGGCCCTTATGCATTCCTCTCTATTACGAAACTTGTCCTTCTCTTTTAAATTTTCATCTGATTGCATATACGGTTGGAAAAACAAGTCCGTAGAAGGTTCATCTCCGCCCATGTTGAAGTTTGTCATGTGCGTAGGTGGTGTGTAGATTTTGTCGGTAGGAATACTTGGGATGCCATCATCGTCAGAATCGTCGTTCACCATTTCATCGAACTCTAACTCGTTATCTTCTTCTTCATCATCAACTGCATCCACCTCGTCTTGCTCATTCTCCAAAGGATCAACCTCCTGTGTCACCGGAGGCTCTACCTCCTGTGTCACCGGAGGCTCTTGAAACAGAATGTACAACTCAATAGAGTCGTTTCCAGAATAGACATGGCTGGAAATCATGTTCTGGAAATCCTCGTCATCTTGAATTGCAACCTTATAAAATATGACTTGGTTGTTTCCAAAAAAGACTGGACTCTGATAAAATATCTGGGATATCGGGCCTCGTTCAAGTTTGGCCTCCAATCTTTTCTTAAAGTAGGAGAAATTTGCTTTCCCGTTTAAGAGAAATCGGACATTGTCGGTGTTTCTAAACAAAAACCCAACTGTGGGACACATGTATGTCTCACCGTTGAAATGTGCTTTGACAACAAATTGTGGTGAAGAGGCCATTGTGTAGAATTGTTTTAGGTATGAAGGTGGGAATGTTTTGGGTTTATTGATTATATGAAGGTATGAATGCTGGAATGTTTGAAGGTTAGATGACTGATTCGAAGGTTGGAAAATTTTACAGTTTATGTGAATGAATGTTATGTTCAACCTAAGGCAAAATATTTCAATTAAGTAAGTGATGCAACCCCCCAAGGCTGCCAATAATATTACATGCATGGGCTTATGCTGCCACCTAGCCTGGCCCTATAATACACACATTAATGTTTTGTCTAAGCCTGCCACCCGTCTACTCCAATGGCCTTGCATGCAACAGAGAAAGGAATCCCAAAGGCTGTCACGTAGCCTGAGCCAATGCTGTAAAACGTGACACCTCTTATTCGCCAAATGGGGTGGCGACACCATTCATTTTTGTACTATTTCGCCAAGTGAGATGGCGCCTCCCTTACTGTCCAATCGTGATACATGCATGGGCTTATGCTGCCACCTAGCCTGGCCCTATAATACACACATTAATGTTTTGTCTAAGCCTGCCACCCGTCTACTCTAATGGCCTTGCATGCAACAGAGAAAGGAATCCCAAAGGCTGTCACGTAGCCTGAGCCAATGCTGTAAAACGTGACACCTCTTATTCGCCAAATGGGGTGGCGACACCATTCATTTTTGTACTATTTCGCCAAGTGAGATGGCGCCTCCCTTACTGTCCAATCGTGATACATGCATGGGCTTATGCTGCCACCTAGCCTGGCCCTATAATACACACATTAATGTTTTGTCTAAGCCTGCCACCCGTCTACTCCAATGGCCTTGCATGCAACAGAGAAAGGAATCCCAAAGGCTGTCACGTAGCCTGAGCCAATGCTGTAAAACGTGACACCTCTTATTCGCCAAATGGGGTGGCGACACCATTCATTTTTGTACTATTTCGCCAAGTGAGATGGCGCCTCCCTTACTGTCCAATCGTGATACATGCATGGGCTTATGCTGCCACCTAGCCTGGCCCTATAATACACACATTAATGTTTTTTCTAAGCCTGCCACCCGTCTACTCCAATGGCCTTGCATGCAACAGAGAAAGGAATCCCAAAGGCTGTCACGTAGCCTGAGTCAATGCTGTAAAACGTGACACCTCTTATTCGCCAAATGGGGTGGCGACACCACTCATTTTTGTACTATTTCGCCAAGTGAGATGGCGCCTCCCTTACTGTCCAATCGTGATACATGCATGGGCTTATGCTGCCACCTAGCCTGGCCCTATAATACACACATTAATGTTTTGTCTAAGCCTGCCACCCGTCTACTCCAATGGCCTTGCATGCAACAGAGAAAGGAATCCCAAAGGCTGTCACGTAGCCTGAGCCAATGCTGTAAAACGTGACACCTCTTATTCGCCAAATGGGGTGGCGACACCATTCATTTTTGTACTATTTCGCCAAGTGAGATGGCGCCTCCCTTACTGTCCAATCGTGATACATGCATGGGCTGCCACCTAGCCTGCAAGAGTGACACCTTACATTATTTGTAAATGCATGCATGCATATGTGTAACTCCCTAAGCATGCAAATGTGACACCTCGCAGGCATGCAACCACTACATCAAAATTATTTGCCTATAAATACATTCCTTATGAAACATCTCTCACACCCACACAACTCTCACTCTCTGCTACGAAATATTTCTTAAGTCTATCATACTCTCTATTTCTTCCTAAGTCTTTCATTCTCTCAAGCGTTCTGAAGAATGGCCCTTCTAACAATGGGAGAAACTCACAGAGGCACAAGGGAAAACATTGCTGCATTTGTAAGTCTCTTCTTTGGTTATACATTTTCATACTTTAAAAAACGTGTTGTTCATCTTAATTAATCTTACTCTTGTTTAATTATGATCTCAGGATACACAAAGATTCAGAATCCGTTCGCACAAATACCTGGCTCCCGACCCTTTCATCGTCCCTTATCTGGAATATGCAGGTTTTGGACACGTGATAAAGATCTCCAACTGCACCATTGACTCCAAATTCATCCTTGCAATGTTGGAGAGGTGGAGACCGGAGACCCATACATTTCACCTACCAATAGGTGAATGTACCATCACTCTCGAAGATGTGTACATGCTACTGGGCCTCCCTATTGACGGTAAAGCGGTGAACGGGTCGGTTCAACAACCCAACTCACAGTGTGAGGAACTGTTAGGTAGGGACATGGTAGAAGGTGGTGGAGCAAGAGGGCAGGGAATACTACTCACTGACCTGAAACGGCATTATGCAAGTATGGAATTAAATGAAAATTCCTCAGAGAATGACCGAGTAGTAAAAGCCCGAACTTATATTATGATACTTTTTGGTACTTTTTTATTTCCCGAAAGTACGGGAAATAGTGTAAATTTCATGTACTTACATTTACTAACAAATTTTGATAAAACTAGAAAATTTAGTTGGGGTTCTGCAGTATTAGCCCACCTGTACAGTTCCTTGTGCAAAAACGCAGTCAAGGAAAAATGTACATTTTATGGGTGCGCATTTTTACTACAAGCCTGGGGTTGGTGGAGGATGGAGTCCTTAAACCCCATCAACAACAACACTTTTGGTTTCCCTTACGCAACAAAGTAAGTCATTAAGTTATAGCATTTATAACTATTCTTCTCTTTCCAAAATATATGCTAAAAATAACATGTTTCTCATTTCCTATAGGTACTGCGTGAGGGGTATGGATTACGGCAAGAATCCCAGATTCAATGTCGCACTCTACCGGAATCTGTTGGATCACTTAGGCCCAGATGACGTAAGTCGTAGCTTTTAACTTTTGTTCATTTTAATTATTTATACATTACTTTTGCGCTTACCTGATTTAAATTTTATCGCAGTTCGTCTGGAGACCATATTTGGGTTTGGACCATTCTCCAAATCCAGAGGATGCAGCAACTTGGACTGCAAAGACTGCACTCATTCGGTTCAACATTGTGGAGATGCACCACAGCGACCGTGTGAAGATGCAGTTCGGAATGATCCAAGACATACCAAGTGATCCAACAGATTTGTCCCCCTGGCATCTAAAAAGGGTCGACGCCCAGTGGAATCTAACCAACTGGAAAGACTTTGCTCCAGAATGGTGTAAAATGTGGCAAAGGCGTCACCGCTACATCTTGCAATCCCCTATTTTCCTTACTCAAGGTAACATGCAACACACCGATCAATATATGTCGTGGTACAGGTCGGTTAGTAACCCAGATATGCACGTGTCTCATCCGAGGTACTTGGTTGACCCACGCACACAATGGGCACAACCCTCGATTCCCCACCAACAAACCCAAAATCCATCAACCTCAAACCAACCCCCTAGAAGAAACAGACCAAAAAACACACAACCACATTCCCCACCACAACACAACTACAACCAAATGCCGTACTACCAACCACAGTCACCGCCAAACTACCAATACCCAGATATCCCTCAAACCCAACCACAATACCAACCCCAATACCAGCAAACCCATATACCCCATACACAATTTCAGTCTTCCACATATCCCAATATGGGGCCCTCAACATCCAGCCTTAGCCCTGATATGGGAATGTCAGAAGATTATGACGAACCCGACCAAACCTACCATCAACCACCATATCACCAAACAACCCAACATCCACAGTACCAAACACCCCAAGATCCATTTCCTTTCTACCCCCCATACTCAGACGACCAATGCTACCGACCAACCATGGAACCCCACCCACCGCTAACACGACCAAACTTCGAGGGTATGGGTAACCGACTGTACCAGAGCGGATCTTCGAGATATGGAGATCTTACTGATTTTATGGATTCGGATCGCATTGACTTCGCTGGGCCATCGACCTTGCCGCAACAGGAAACGAGACGGCACCCAGCAAGAGAAAGGCGAGGACGGGGATGCGGAACTGGGGGTCATTACCGGGTTCCTGGGGATCATTGATGTATCTTTTTTTTTCCAGTATTTTTTGTATCTTTTTTTTTACTGTTATTTCAATGTAAAACAGTTCAATGTAATTATTTTTTATCAAATAAAAAATCAATTTTGTTTATCTCTGTCTAATACGCAACGCGCAGGAAAGAAAAAAAAATTTTTTTTTTTTGACCTAGCTTTGTACATAGGCGCCATCTCACTTGGCTTAGGGCTTGCCATTTGCCCTTAGGCGCCAAATGAGATGGCGCCTCCCTTATAAAAAGAGGAGGATGCGCCAAATGAGATGGCTCCTCCTTTATGGAGCCATCTCAAACATGGTTATTTGCGTAATTTTTTCCGAAACCCGGTTATTCGCGAAATATTTTTTTAATACTTGGTTATTAATAAAAAAAATTCACTTCTTGGACTCAAGACAAGATTAAGGTTTGGTCAGCTCAATACATCACCTTGCATTGATGACCTGAAATTAGGGTTTGATTTTGCACAAGGATTTTTGGACCATCAATGCTTCATGTGACTTTCATACATCATGTTGGACCTCTAAGATTGCTCATACCGAATTTAAAGCCTTGAACCACTTTTTTTGACCAGTCAATTGGACAGTTGACCTAAAAATCAATTGTATTGGGGAAAAAGTCAACCATGGACAATTTACAGTCAAACTTCATGATTTTTTTATCCACAACAACATTTTAGACTCGTATGTACCATTTGATCAAGTTTGGATCGCAACTCCTCAAGAAATTTGATCAGATCATCAAAAGGGCAAAATGGTTAAATTAGGGTTTTGACTGAGAAAGGGCAATTTCTGATTTTTAACCTAGCCAATGACCAATTGGGTTCAAACATGATTTCAAGGACTCAATGGCATCATCTTGACCTAATCACATGGTTCAAAATATCTCAAGTACATAGGATTGACAGATGAATTTTGCAGTCAACTGAACAAAAGTCAATTGTGCATTGAAAAGTCAAACTTTGACTTTTTGGTCAAAATCAAGTGCCAAGGGTCATAATTCATCAAGATATGTAAAAATATGAAACTTTTTCACCAAGAAAATCAATTTTGCAAATTAGGGTTTTAATTTGAAATTTTTTCATAACTTCGAATTTTTCTAAGTATGGAAATTTTCTTATTTTTTCCCAACTTTTCACCAATTTTTCACCATGATGCAATTGGATTCAAAGAAAACTTCCAACATGAAAGTTGTAGTACTCCATGAAATCTACAACTTTTATTCACAAAGTTTTCCCAAAAGATTCTTGGATCTCAAGTTATGAATTTGTGAATAGGGGTCCATGAACTAAATAACTTAGTGAAAATTTGCCCTAATTTAGGCAGGGTTTTGACCCAACTTCATGGTTATTTTTCACTTAGTTACAAGAGGTATATCAAAATTAATTTCAAAAATGGATTGTAGAGCATGTTTCAAGCTTTCCAAAATGTCCAAGAACTCTCCAAGATCATTTGTGGTTAGGGAGAATCGAAGAAGATAAATTGGCATTTTGTCACTTTTGTTCAAGCCATTTTCATAATGCATCAAGTTGCAAATCTGATCAAGCATGCTTGTACCTTGAAATACAGGTCCTAAACTCCTTCTACAATCCATAATTAAATGCTAACTCAGTGGATAATGGCTTTATTTTGGCTTTTGAAGCATTGTACAAGTTGTAATTCCATTTTTGGCCAAAAGTGCACATTGCCATTTTCATAAAGGCAAGCTTTTCCAACTTTACAAACCTTGAGCCTTGGACCTGCTCTTTTGTTACAAGCAATGTACACAGATATCAAGCAATGTTTACCAACCCTTGGCAGCCCTAGAAGTAGCCGGTACAAGCATGTTGGCTTAAGTCACTTCAACTTTCTTCAAATGCAAGAAAAGTGGCAAAAGGGATCAGAACTTGTACAACTACTATAGAGTGGACTTTGTATCACTCCATACATATTCACAATGTTATCACAAGGCAACACACGAATGCATAACCTCAGAAACTCTCCAAAACACAAAAACTCCATTTTTTTTGCCAAAACTGCCAGCTTCTGCAAAATCCTTGCCAACTTCATTTTGGTTCGTGCGTTTTTCCTTTCAACCTTTGAAACACTTCATCCACATAATATCAAAACTATCCAAGCCCTTGTCCTGTTGCGGTAACCCATGTTTCAGACATTGCTATTTTCAAACTTGGGAGTTGCATATTGACTTGTGCAAGAAGTTCTGGCCATCCACTAAGCCCCATAAGCATTGGAATAGCTTGAAGGAACTTCAAGGAAGCTCACACGATCCTCAGACCTTACTCAAAGTCCCCACATTGCCATATCCAAATCCAGCTGAAGGAGGTATTTTTCAAAACTCTATCTCTCTATTTAATCATCCTCAAGCCACGATTTGTGAAGCAAAAATGTAGTCTCTAGCATGGTGAAGCTGTACATATGCATACTTTCCATTTATATTAACTAAGCTAAGAGAATTTGAATGTTGAACATGCTGAAAAAATTAGGTCAGAAATTAGGGCTACTGAAATTCTCCCTGATCTTTGAGAGTTAGATTATGAATTTTATATCATTGGAATCGTGAGATTACAAGCTACATTTTTTATGTTATGAGTTTTTGATTTTATGCAAGCTATAGTAAGATACAGGTTTGAAGCAAAAACACGCGCGTATGGAAGAGGCTGGAGGACAGGGATGAAGTGCCTGGGCCTTGGCGCGTTTTGGGCCTTCTGTTTTGTTTTCCACACACCCCTGACCACTATTTGCACCCCCAAACCTATTCTCTTATATTTTTGCTTCTTTTTTTTTTCTTTTCATATTTTATATTTATGACTTGCATTTATTTTTTCTGAACATTAGAAAAACCATAAAAATAATTTCTTAATTTTTTGCAATTTTATTTTATTTTTTATTATTTTTTACATAGAAAATAGCTTATTAGAATAAATAGAATTTTATTTTCTTAAATAAATTGTAAATACATTTAAAAATACCATACATTTTTATTTTATTATTTTACACATTAAAATATTTATTTTCATACATATCTTAATTTTTAATATTTGTAATAATATTATTATTATTTCTTGTACAAAATTGAATAAAATAAATATAGAACATATATTTTCTTTTAATCAAAAATTAGGGTTTTCCCTTTCAAAAATAATACTAATATTTTTCTCTTATTTCTAGGGTTAAATAATTTATTTTCTCATACAAAAAATAAAATATAAAACATTTTGCATAAATACATTGCATTGCATATTTAAATATTTGTATATTTATTTATTTTTGCACATGATTCAATTGGGTTGTAATAGTATTTTAGGGTTTATTTTATGCAATATCCCCATTCAAAAACTTGTATCCCCCCTCCCATAATAATTGTTGTAATAGTTTAGTTTACTTTACGCAATTTATTGCATTTATACTTATGTAGTAAATTAGGGTTTTGCATGATAAGACCAAAAATCAAACAAATAGCAAAGACCTAATACAAGACAAATGCATGAAAATAACACACATTGCACACAAGCACCCTTAGGGTTTCACCCACTTGGTTGCCTAAACAAAAATGGCCATGGTATGCATGCTAAGTATCTTGGCAAAACAAAACAAAAACAAAAGATCATAGTCCATTGATGACGCTATCAAAAGGTTGCCTAGAACAAAAATGATCTTGGTCCCTCAAACATGCTAAGATACTTGGCACCATTGCTATCATTGTCATACGATGACCTACGCTCGTCCCGTTTAACATCCAAAGATAGGGTTGTTTAGCAAAGCAATGGTAAATCAACAATGTCAAAGGAATAAAAATGTATAGGAAAGACATTTGAGTAGGGTAGATAGTTCTTAGTTACTTGCTCTCTTCAAAATAATCCTTGCTATTTTCAAAAATAAACACATACACATTTCAAAACATTTTAAAACATCTTACAAAACATTGAAACATTTTTTTTAAAAGACAAACATCTTTGTATACATTCTTACGAACGAGAATCATTACAAAGATTGCCTAAATGATGGCCTCTTTTCAAAATACTTTCAAAACCACACAAATCACCATTTCAAACAATTTTAAAAGCAAAGCAAGTGATCTAAACAAGTAACTAAGAGCCCATGGAAAACCATGGATGAAAATGGTGCTAGCACCTTCCCTATTCATAATCTACCCCCCGAACTCAAGAAAACATCTCAAAGGTCTTTCCTGTGATTTTTACCTTTCCTTTTGGATAAAATAAAAGTCGGTGGCAACTCTTGCTAAAATGCGACATTTGCGACGAAATGCAAAACCTCAAGTCAGTTCTCCCACCGTATCATACTATGATACTTGAAAATTATATATGGATGCGAGATATCGTTGAAGCGTATTGGTAGCTTTTTATAACATCTCTGATTGGGAAAATAAATCCATGATTGCTGCTGCGGATGAAGAATATGTGTAATCTTTAATCTTGTCTAGAATGTCTTCGCTGGGAATTCCTACTTTCTGTTTGAGGATACTCCACTGGGGAATGTTGACTTCTGTTTGAAGAGGAGAGTTCAAGAACATTGGTCGTTCATTGCTCCACTGGGGAATTTAATTCTTATATACCTTGATTGGGGATAAAAGAGATGGATCACCTCCCGAGGTGTTGTCTTGCCGAGTTTCCGATATGGATGTCGACTCGTCTGGGGAGGATAAGGTTAAACGACATCTGGTCCAGTTTCAGATTCTGTAGCAACTCTCTGGAGATAGAAGCCTGGAGTGTCTTTCACTAGAGATAGGAATTTTGCCGGTGATTTGTAGTAGTCGAGAAATAGACTTAAGTTGGGGAGACTGAATTCTGTTGGGGAAATAAACCATGCTGAATAAATATACTCTACTAAGGAAATGAACCTTGCTTGAGAATATAATTCTACAGCGGATTTTATAGTTTTGGAGAAATAAAATCAGCCGAGGAAGAGAATTTCTATGAATTGTGTTGATGACATAATCTCTGATGAGGATTGAGACTCCGTAATTTGGCGACATTGTCGGGGAAAAGATCATACTCCTTTATCCGCTAAGGGGATCTGTTGGGGAGTATGATTAGGTTGATTACTGGAAGATACCAAAATTCCTGTCTTAAGGCATATTGGACTTACAGGGAATGTATCTTTCTTGGGAATGAGCTTGTGAAGATAGATCTGTAGGGATATCTTTGTGGAGATTTATGGGTGACTTGGGCGCTATCCCAACTCCTGGAGTCTAAAAGCTTATTCTTATTTTTATGCATATATTTGTTAATAGTAATCATATTCATATGTTCATTCAATTTAGTCATTGGACGTTTTTGTGAACAAAACAGAAACAGTAAAACAAAATTTGAATTTTAAAATAGTATTTGTATTGATAATTTGCTTATAAACATACGGTTTTGTACAAAGAGACAGAAATCCTAGTAAGAGGAAATCATCGTGAAATGAAAAGAGTATAAAGCAAAACAAATAAAAACAACTATGTGGAAATAATATCGTCGGGTTTCAACTCTGTTATTGCCCTTATGCCTTCGAGCATCTCATCCCTTGCTGTCGGAATAAGTTGACTGAATTGATCTGCACCATTCAAACTTGAAGTTGGTAATAAAGCTGGTTGTAAGTGATCCAACAGGACATAGTCGTACGCTTTAATCCATAACTTTTTCCTGGACCTCCCTTTCGGGTTTTCAGCCCAACGAGATACCCTTTTATGCCCAAGCCGCATTTCCAGGTTTTCGACTTGCCGGGTGTACAATATTTATATATATATATATCCCTAATTTTTTCCGAACTTTTTTTGGTTCGCTGTGATACCCTTGTTTTTGCCTAGGCCAGTCAACCTAGCGGGTCTCTTTCATGCGTAGTATCTTTTGACTATATCCGCATTCACAGGGTGCAGAAAGTCTTCATTGTCCATGGTGGTAAGTATAATAGCACCGCCGAAAAATATCTTCTTGACTACAAATGACCCTTCGTATGTGAGAGTCCACTTACCCCTGGGATCACCTCGCGGTAGGATGATGCGCTTTATTAACAAGTTACCAGCCTCATATACCCAATGCTTGACCTTCTTGTTAAAGGCTTTGGTCATGCACTTCTGGTACATCTGGCCATGACAGATAGCCATAAGCCTCTTCTCGTTAATCAAATTCAACTGATCTAGCCTAGTCTGAATCCATTCGTCTTCGTCTAAGTCTGCATTATTCATAATCCTTAGAGAAGGAATCTGAACTTTGACAGGTAGGACAACTTCCACACTGTAGACTAGGGAGAATGGGGTTGCCCCATTTGATGTTCGTATGGAAGTGTAGTAACCATGAAGAGAAAATCGTGACATCTCGTGCCAATCTTTATTCGTCATCGTCATTTTCTGTATTATCTTCTTGATGTTCTTATTAGCGGCTTCCACTGTGTCATTCATCTTCGGTCGATACAGAGAAGAGGGTTGGTGCTTGATCTTGAACTGCGTGCAAAGTTTCGTGGTCATAGTGTTATTGATAGTAGTACCATTATCCGTGATAATTCTCTCGGGGATTCCATATCGATAGATAAGGTTATGCTTGATGAACCGAGCCACCACATTCTTGGTAACAGAGGAAAATGGGGCTACTTCAACCCACTTCGTGAAGTAATCGATGGCAACAAGGATGAAATGATGTCTGTTAGAAGCAGTAGGCTTGATCTCTCCAATCATATCAATGCCCCACATTACAAATGGCCAAGGAGAAGTCAAGACATTCAGAGGAACCGGAGGCACATGTACTTTGTCAGCATAGATTTGTCATTTATGACAAGTTCTAGAGTGGTGATGTCAATTAGTTTCCACAGTCGACCAATGCTAACCTGCTCTCAGAATCTTCTTAGCCATAGTATGTCCACTGGAATGAGTACCAAAGATACCTTCGTGCATATCCTCCATAATCTTCTCAACATCCTTATTATCCATAAAACAAACCAGAGTCGAATCATAGTTGCGCTTGTACAAAAATTTCGTTGCTCAGGAAGAACTCAACAGAGAACCTCCATAGAAATTTCTTGTCATTAACAGATGCCCCCTTGGGATATTCTTGGGCCTCGAGGTATCTTTTCACTTCATGAAACCAAGGCTTCTCTTTTACTTCGTCAGTATCAACACCGTAACAGTGTGCCGGTTTGTCTAGTCTCTCAATGGTAATTCAAGGAGTCTCATTGTCCCATCTGACTTTGAACTTAGACGACATGGTAGCCAATTCATCTGCCATCTGGTTCTCTTCTCGTGGAATGTTCTCAAAGGTAATCTGCTTGAAGTACGAAATTAATGTCAATACATGCTCCTGATAAGGAATGAGATTCGGGTTCTTAGGATCCCATTATTCCTTGATTTGACTCATCACCAGGGCTGAGTCCCCCTATACATTCAAGAACTTGATTCTTAGGTCAATAACAACTTTGATACCCATGATGCACGCTTCGTATTCGGCCATGTTGTTGGTACAGTCAAAGCATAATCTGGCTGTGAAGGGCATATGGAAACCCTTGGGAGAGATAATCACAACACCGATTATCTTTCCAAGTGTGTTACAAGCTCCATTGAAAACCATAGTCCATCGGGATCCTGGAACGGGTCATTCATACGGTCCAAGTTCTTCACAATCTGTAACTAGCATGATATTCTCGTCAGGGAACTCGAAATTCATAGAATGATAGTCGTCTACGGCTTGATGAGCCAAATGATCTGCCACTACACTTCCTTTGATTGCTTTCTGAGTGGTGTACTGAATGTCGTATTTTGTCAAGACCATTTTCCATCGGGCTATCCTTCTGTAGAGAGCTGACTTCTCGAATATGTATTTGATGGGATCCATTTTAGAGATCAACAAAGTAGTATGGGTTAACATATACTATGTTAGTCGGTGAGCAGCCCATGCCAAAGCATATCAAGTTTTCTCGAGCAGTGAGTATCTTATTTTACAGTTAGTAAACTTTTTGCTAAGGTAGTATATTGCATGCTCTTTTTGACCAGACCCGTCATGCTGGCCCAGTACACACCCCATTGAATTCTCCAACACTGTTAAGTACATGATCACGGGTCTTTCTTCGACTGGTGGCATCAGAATTGGAGGTTCTTGGAGATACTCCTTAATCTTGTCAAAGGCTATCTGGAAATCGCCATTTCATTTTACTACCTAATCTTTCTTTAGCAATTTAAAGATTGGCTCATAAGTAGAAGTAAAATGAGAAATGAATCGGGTAATGTAATTCAGTCGTCCCAAGAAACCTCTGACTTCCTTCTCAGTACGGGGAGCGGGCATTTCTTGAATAGATATGACCTTAGAGGGATCAACTTCAATACCTTTACCACTGACAACAAAACGCAGGAGTTTACCGGATCTCACCCTAAAAGTGAACTTGTTCGGATTCAACCTTAGCTTGTATTTTTTCAGCCTCTCAAACAACTTGTGTAGATGGTCAAGATGTTCCTCTTCAGCCTGGGACCTGGCTATCATGCCGTCGACGTAGACCTCTATCTCGTGATGGATCATATCATGGAACATAGCTACCATAACACGCTGATAAGTTGCGCTAACATTCTTCAACCCAAAAGGCATAACCGTGTAACAGAAAGTGCCCCACTGTATGATGCATGTTGTTTTATCCATATCTTTCAGGTGCCCTCTTGATTTGATTATAGCCTGAGAAACCGTCCCTGAAGGAGAATACCTTGTGTTGAGCGATTTTGTGAACCAGAACATCAATATGTGGAAGTGGGAAGTCATCTTTGGGGATTGCCCTACTCAGATCCCTGTAGTCCACCCACATACGTACCTTGTAGTCTTTCTTCGGTACCAGAACCACATTTTCTACCCATTGATGATATGAGGTAACAGCCAAGAAGCCCGTATTGAATTGTTTCATAACCTCATCCTTGATCTTCTCTGAAATCTTGGGACGCATGCGACGAAATTTTTATTTATTGGAGAATAAATCTCTTTCATCGATAGACGGTGAACCACAATATCAGTATATATCCATGGCATGTCTTCGTATGATTAAGCAAAGATCTCAACATAGTCATGCAACATATGAATTAATCTGTTCTTGATGCCTTCTTCTAGGTTGGCACCTATCTTAACTTCTTTCCTGTCTTCTTCAGTACCCAAGTTTACAACCTCAACTGGCTCTTCATGTGGTTGAATAGCCTTTCCCTCTTACACTAGCAGTCTGCAAAGTTCTCCAGGTATTTCACAATCTTTCTCACCTTCTTCCTTGGCTTGGTAGATCGGATTGTCAAAGTCATAAGTGGCAATAGTAGAGTCGTTATCAACAGGATCCAAAGTGGATGTGGATTTGCAATGTATTGTGTGGGCGTGTGTAAGAATAAATAGCTATTTGAAAGTAATAAAAGTAAAAAGAAAGACAGTGAGCACAAAATTTGAATGTAAAACATTCAATGCTTTATTAAATGAAAACATGTTTATGAAATGACAACCCTTAAAAATTAACCGTTGTGCCCCGGGTAAGACACAAGGCATAAAGTCATTGTTTTAAAAGATTACATAACCAAACTTGACATTAATAAAAACAGAAAGTAACTATTACTCCTGACTAAAGGAGATTGAAATAATGTCTTGAATCCTCCCGTTACTGAGCCTGTTGCCTATGGTAGGAAAGATCCAGCTGTCAAGATCATAATCACTGTCAGCATCTCCTATTATGTTGACTTCGTCATTGCTGATGCAAAATGGTGGTCTTCCGGCCCGAGCACGACGAACAACCTTCTGATTCTCTTCTTCTACAACAACTCTAGCATCCTTCAAAGAAGCCATTCTGAGAGGAACCCTGGTAGCCTTGGGGATAGCAGAGACATCTTCAGTGGTGCAGGAGGGATAATTTCAAAAGTCTGACAGAGAGTCTCGATGAATTCACCGTCCATCTCTACATACCGGAATGAGTTCAAGTGGCTAACCATATACTATTATTCGCCACAGACTGTAACAACTTTTCCTTTCACGGGATACTTCAACTTCTGGTGTAGGTTTGAGGTAACAACTCCTTCCCCATGGATCTAGGGCGTCCCAGTAAGCAAGGATATGCTAGCCGGATATACAGCACTCGAAGACGCAGCCACTTGAATTTTTCCACTCATGATACGACTTTCGAAATGTTCCCCAGTTAGAATCAACTTAGTAAAACCAGATGAGGAACTTCCGATAAGGTGACTAAAGAAAGGCCCTGTTAAAGTGCCCATGAACATATCAACTAACTCCCTGTCAGATAAAGGAGGTTGCACTGTTCCAGCCAGATCTCTCCACTTTTGCGTATACTCTCTAAACCCTTCATGAGAGCCCATGGTCATACTTTGTAAATGCATACGAGTCGGTGCATGATCAGCATTGTATTGATACTGTTTGTACAAAGCAACAACTAGGTATTCCCAAGTGTGGATATTGGTTCCCTCCAGCTGATAGAACCACTCAAGTTGTGTCCCGGATAAACTTTCTTGAAAGAAGTGAACCCATAACTTTCTGTCAGCAGTATGGGGTTGGATCTTCCGAACATAAGACCACAAATGAAGCTTTGGACAAGACACACCATCATACTTGGAAAAGGTAGAAACCTTGAACTTGTGAGGGATAACAACCCCCGAGATAAGACCTAACTCTTCAAAATCCAGACCAGGAACTTTCTGGATCTCCATAGCATTAAAGCAATCTTTGAGCTGCTTGTACGTGTCATCAGCAGGAGGATATTATTCGGTAGAATAGTCTTCATCAGAATCTTGGCCAGAACCAAGGTTGTTATTCTTTTCAGCTTTCACACTCTCGTCTTCTTTCACTTGGTTATCATCTTCATTCAGGAGGACCTCAAAATTTGTAGTCCTTTTGACTGGACCCTTGAATCTTCTTCCCATATTAAGAAAGACTGTTGGATTTTTAGTCTTCTTCTTATTCCCCTTTGTGATGACGGTCTTCAACTCACCTTGACCCTTAGCCAAGTCCAAGAAACTCTGCTAAAACTGAGCGTTCTGAGCTTGAAGTTCTTTCACAATTTGCTCGAGTTCCATCTTTTACTCAAATAAACAACAAGAAGATGAAAAAACCTGTCTAGAAAGTACATGTTATGTGATGATATGTATGATATGTAAATGCAAGTGAAATGTTTTCAAGGACCTTTGCGGGATTTAAATTTGTTTAAAACAAAAGAAAACAAAAGAAATTTTAGTAACAAGCTCAAATTATAATTTCCTTCTAGGCTTATAATGATAACAAGAAGAGTTATAGAGAAACAAAATATGAATTCAAGTCTCCCATGGGCGTTTCCTCTTTGTGTTGACATATGCATTAAGGCTTTATTCTTCGTGGATTCGTTTTGTCATCTCCAGTAATTTCTTCTCACTAGCATATAGTTGAGTTTCAAAGGTATCCCTTTCTTCTTTGAGTTGAATCTAGGACTTCTGTAGTTCTTCAAAGTCAGTAGGCATATTAGGATGAAGAACGGTATATGGAACATCCCCTTCAACAACAGGCTCTACGATCACTGGTAGGATATCAGGATGTGGCATTTTAAGATTTTGAGCATGAGACCGCACCCATCTGAGGTAAGGATCTAGAGGAATGGAATTCTTGTATCCCAAAGTCTCCCTATCAATCTTGTTGACCATGCCCCATGCACGTATAAACCTTTGATGGTAGTTTTGAGGATCGTTCTCATAGTCGAACATAATACCCTGGATGAGCATATCACGAGGACCATCCCTTCAAGCATAACCAAACTGACGCAGAGCTAGAGAAGGGTTGTAAGTGATACCCCTCTTATACCAAGGAGTGGTACATTAGGGAATTCCCCACAACGATCAATAATAGTGACATCTTCCTGAGATCAAGAACACCAATGGATATCTGAATGAGCGAGTGACATCAACCTTTTAGACCAACTCAAACCTTGTTCGTTCTTATCACTGATCGGGGCAGGTGCAAAATAAACCACCTAGACAGTAGAGGTATGCAACACATAAAAGTTCCCTTCTTCTTCATAGTACGAGTGTGGAGGGAATGCAGAACATCTCCAAGCAAGGTAGGCACCAGATTATGGGTGAGATTTTTTTTGATGGAATTCACATATATGAATTAATCCGGAATAGGGAATAGTACCAAACCATAGATCAACAAAGCCAAAATATCCTCAAAAGCATGAAAACCCATGGCATCTAGAAACCACTGAGCCTTCTCTATTAGAAATATAGGAGAAAAAACCCTTGACTACATTCCTTGTTTCCCAATTAGATGCAATGTTCGATCGTTTCAGATGTAAGGCTACTACAATGTCTTCAGGTTTTGGAACTTGCTCTAGACTGGTGAAAGGTATCTGATCAAGAATAGGCACTTCGATTAACTTAGAGAATTTTTCCATTGTGGGAACCAACTGATAATCCGGGAAGGTAAAATAGTGATGCTTAGGATCAAAGAATTGGAACAGAACGCTCATCATGTCTTCCTGGAAACCAGTAGTAACCAAACTGAGTAGATGACCATGTCTCTTGATGAATTGAGAATTGTCAGGAACCATCGAGACTAATTTCTCAAGCTTGGGATGTACCCTTACAACGTTGATTCGGATGGTATTCCTGCGACTGGAAGCCATGACCCTGCAACACAGGATAAAGATAAATCCCCTAGATCCTTGAAATAGGTAGTCATGATAAGATGTTATGATGTTATGATGTTATGATGTCATGTTTAAACAAATAACAAACACAAACAAAGCATACAAGAGTCTTAGGTTCAAGGCTTGCATGGGGTTCATAGGTAAGTACCCTCTTGAAATTTAGTTGGCTCAAGTTGTCCTAAAGAAGTAACCAGGTTCTAGGGGTCTCAATATCACTGATTTTTCTATATTTTTTTAGCACGAAAACTGACTTTCCACTAAATAAAAACCCAAGAGTCGAATCTCGATGAGCGTAATATCGAGTATCAACCAACTTCGGACTACACCAAAGTCGGCTATCTCACTACCTTCTAATGGCTATGTTGGGTCAATTAAGGTTCTAAAGGTCAGTTAGTGCTTATGACACCAGCCGCAACCTAATATTATCCCCAACTGACTCGAGGGACACCAGTACCAACCAATGTGTCGTACTAACATAGCCATCACTTCAAACATATTGGTATATGCCGTATAGTTTCCATGATCAATTTCTACTTACCTAAAATGTCCCCAGATCCGGGTGTAGGATCTTTGCAAGAAAAGTAAACCCGAGCAAGCCCCAAAATGTAAAGCATACAAAGCAAACAAGAAAAGCATTTAAAAGTGATCTAACTCTAAAGTTAACCCCTCTTTTGAAATCTCCCCAACATAGTTGCTAGTTCTGTAACACGGTGAGAGAACTGACTTGATTTTGCATTTTATTGCAAATGTTGCGGATAGCCAGAGTCGCCACCGACTTTTATTTTATCAAAAAAAGAAAAGGTGAAAATAACAGGAAAAACCTTCGAGATTTTCTTGATTTAGGGGGGGGGGGGGTAGGTTATGCAAAGGGAAGGTGTTAGCACCCTTTTCATCCATAGTTATCTACGAGCTCTTAATCGCTAGCTCACTTTGAAAATGCTTTGTGAATGTGTGTGAAAATATTTTGAAATGTCAATAGTATGACAATACTTTGTAATGATTCTCGTATCTGTCCTCGAGAATGCGTACACAATGTTTTGAAAATATTTCTGAAAGTGTTTGTGAAAAAGATATTATTGTTTTGTTTGTGAGCAAGCGATTAAGAACTATCTACCTACTCGAAGGCTTTCGTGTTATTTTTGTTCTCCTTTAGATAGTGATATCCTACCATTAGTTAGTAGGAATCACCATCGTTGGATGTGAAGGGACATGCACGGGTCATCGTATAGTCATCGAAGGCAACTTGTAGAGATGCTTTATCAGTTTTCATTAAGGGACTAGATCGTTTACCGAAGGCAACGTCGAAAGGGTCATCGAGGGACTGTAATCTTTTATTTCAAGGGTATTTGCTAAGCGTCCCCGCGTTCGAAGGGCATGACTATTTTTCCGAGGCAACAAGGGAGGTTACCCTAGAGGTGCGCGTGTGCAAAGTGATTCATGATTCAGTTATCTTATCTTGTATTAGATTAGCTATCGTTCACTTTTATTCTTGCTATACAATCCTATTAGCTAACATTAATATATACAAAGCATAAAAATATAAGTGCGGAAAAATAAAAGTCTACGCTATTACAGGGCTTCAGAATGGGGAATACAAATAATAAAAAATATGAGGGAAAATAAAAAAAATCCTAAGTATCTATTACAAACCGTGTGCAATTACATAATCGGAAAAATGAAAAATTAATAAAATACGCGAAGCGATAAAAAAAGGAAAAATGAAAGAAAATTGCTTTGGTGGTTTTTGATAGAAAAGAGTTGATGATTAATCTAATAATCTAATTAATTTTACTTACAAAAGAAATTGATTAATTAAGTTAAACAAGCCCTAAATTGATTTTAATTAAAAAGAAGGTTTAACGAAAGAAACCTAAAAAACTAAGTTAATTGATTAAATAAAAACCTAAAAATTAATTAGGGTTGATTAAATCAAAACTTAAAACTAATTAGGGTTTATATAAAAAGAGGTTTTGAAAAAGGTTTTTGTAAAAATAGGAAAATAAGAGAAAGAGTGAGAAGAAAAGAGAATTGAGGAAAATGAACCAAAATGGTAGGGGTGGGTGTTGAACCCACACCCTCAGCCAACTCAAACAACACATTCACCCTTGGGCCAGGCGCGCCTTGGTGATAAAGAAGGGAAACGAGCGCCTTTTGTAATCTGTAAAACAAATAAATCACAAAAAATATCAAAATGCCAAAAGGCTGGGATCGAACCCACGCATTGGCATATTAAGATCTTTAACGTGCGCGCTTCAACCGCTGGAGCGGTAATACATCCATTCATTATAATGAAATTATATATATATATATATATATATATATATATATATATATATATATATATATATATATATATATATATATATATATATATATATATATATATATATATATATATATATATATATATATATATATATATATATATATATATATATATATATATATATATATATATATATATATATATATATATATATATATATATATATATATATATATATATATATATATATATATATAAATCGTTCATGAACTGGAGTAGCGTTGGAGCCCTAGCTCTGGTCGTCTGCTCTGGTAACCTCCTTTTATCAAACTTGCAAAATAGCCAAAATAAATAATCCAAGGGGACCTACCCCCCAAAATAAGGGTCTACGATTTTAATGAGATAACTATTTTGGCCTGAATCGCAAGGGATTTTGAGTTATGGTGAAAACTGCATGGATCGGTGCAGTTATGGTGTTTTAGGATTTGGCCAACATGGGACCTCCATGATGGTTCTATCATGCACTATTAAACCTCAGAAACACAATGATTTCATTAGTATGTCTTAAAGCAAACAAAAAAACTCAAAAATACAATTTTGCAAAAGTATGAGATCGGAGATGTATGCGATGGTGTTTCATGCGTTTTGGATCATTAGATTTGATCCATTTTTACTCTGTAGGATTGTTGGAAGTGAATGAGATGGTTTATTTGCCTTGGAAACGATTGTGATAAGGATTTGAAGATTATCCTAAGCTTGAACAATTTTGAGTTTTTGGAGGTGATTCTTGAGATAAGGGTATCGTCCCCTTGATGTATGAATAATGCAACATATATAGCATGAAATTAGGTCAAAAAATATGGTCTTGGACTTTGTGTAATAAGCCTTGTATTTAATTTATTTATTTTTGAATTATTAATGAATAAATCAAAACAATCAAAATAAAATAGATGAAGGGGTGCATGAACAAGATCTGAGGTGTATAAGGAGTGTAAAACACGCTTGGACTCTGAAACAATGGCCTAATAGCCCAAAATATCAAGTTTGCTCAATTTGAACTTTATGCATTTGCTTAAAATTTCCAAACTTGCACTGGTCATAACTCTCTCAATTTTAATCTTTTGAAGGTGATCATGGAATTTTTGGAAAGATTAGGATGTCCTCTTCAATCCCCATGTTGATTATTTTTGCATTTGAATACATTATCTTAACGTAAGTTGCCTTGACAAAAAGTGTCTTTTTGTTGACTTTTGAAATGACCTATAATGTATTGGTCCATATCTCTCAAATGAAGCATTTTTTGGACTTGAGCTTAGAGAGACAAAGTTGTAAAGAATTAAAATTTCTTCAAAATGAGCTTTGGTTGGGGGAAAACTTATGAAGCACGTGAAAGTTATATTTGGTCAAAGTTCAGTTGACTTCTTCTAAGGGAAACCCTAATTTAGCAACTTTTGACTTTTGATGATTTGAGAGTTTTCCTTGATGAATCATGACCATCCATTGATCAAATGATGAATCTGGCCTCAAAATATGGATGTTGACCAAAAATCTTGAAATTTGACTGTATGTTGACCTTAGTTGACTTTTTGTTCAATACAGTTGATTTTCAGTCATCTGAGTAGTTGACTGAGCAAACTTGTGATGCAAGACATGAAACTTGGCATGAGCATTCTGGAAGACATATGAGGAACCATGAAAACCACTTGAGACCTTAGAAACCCAAATTTCCATGTGAAAGATGAAACCCTAGTTGTGGACCAATTGCTTAGGAGGAGAATTTGTCTGATCAATTCTTGAGCAACCCTGAGCGTTTGAGAATCCTAGGAGAATGTCTTGAATAAGATGATAGGGAAAATTTTGGGGTACAACAACTCTCTATTGACAACGATGAGAAGATACAATTCAACGATTTTAAGTTGATGACAGATGCATATTTATTTGTTATGCAGAGTTCATTTCGTTGTTACGAAATAAAACGTCTGATCAAAATGGATGCGAAGATTGCGAGATCGACCAAAGATATTCTAAAAATGTTAAAATGTCATATTTGATGATGAAATGTATTGATCGATTTACGTTAATGATTATCTATAATATTTTATTTTTTATGTATGTCATAATAATTATTGATGTCAATTCACCTTTATTTTTTGTACTTATTTTGTGTATGTATTTGTTTTTGGTTGAGCATGTTCCGGTAATACACTTTTAAAATTTATACGAAATTGCATTTCCGTATTATTTTTTGATATAGACTTAGAGTTTGGTTTAATTGCGAACGAATTATGTAAATAAAGTGTGTTCATAAGTATATTTCTAAATTTTCAGAAATAATTTTAATTTTTCACTAAGGTAGAGAAACAATCTCTAGTGTGGAAAAGAGTTTTTTTATTTTATTTTTTACAATACAACCTACATTAAAATATAAAACTTGTAGATCTACTTGATACAATAGGTCCATTTTAACATCTCAAACCCTAACCATTATTTTTGATGATATTAACTAATCTTAATTGTCGACTTGTAATAAAGTTTTGTGCTTTTCTTTTTCACTAGTGGTTCAAATTCAATGAGATCAAGTCACAACGATTGGTGCAAATGTAAGTGGAGTAGCATATACTATAAATATATTTTTCAAAACATAATCAAATTAACATGTACATGCACATTTATGCACACGTGTAAAAAAAATAAAAAAACCATGAATTATTTGAAAACCAAGATTTTATAAATCAATCATCAAAGAAAGAGGAGAGATTCTTATGTACAGCTAGACAATACGGTGTTCATATATATGCACTTTGTTTATGAAAGTGAGAGACGTGGAAATGAAATATCACAAAGAAAGTATACATTGTTGAATTATCAGTCACGTTTGACCATTCATTTGTTTATATAATGACATGAAAGCATGCATATAAAGAAATGGGGTCTCCCTAAGATGGAACATGTTCAGTTTGTCAACTTGCTAGATAGGTACAATCACACTTCTAATCACACCTCAATTTAATATTCCTAATAGAAATATTAAATTATTCAAATAAGAGCATGCGATGTGTTTGGAAATGTTATGGCCCCTCTTGATTCTTAATTGCTTTGCAACATTCAGCATATGAATTAATGGAGAGAGTGAAAAATGGCTTCTTTTATTTTTATTTTTTATATATGCTTCAAAAATAACATTAGTGTGTGAAATGTTATTGACGCTTTCCGTTATGTGCGTGGTCACTTTTTCTTTTTCTCTTTCTTCTTTTAATAATGATGAAGATGAAAAATACTCCTTTTACTAGTAAGAACCTTTATTTATTTATTTATTTATTTATTTATTTATATATACACTAGAAATAAGCTTGTGTCGGTGTGAGGGTTTGTCCCCCTAATTAGGAATCTATCAATCTAAGCATACATAAGGTAGCTCTCCATTTTGGGGTTTAAACAAAAGATTTTTTTACTGTTTTTTATCTTTTTCCACAATAAATTCTAATATACTATCCTCTTCCTTCAATAATTTTAATCTATCATTTTTTCAAACAAATTTTATTTTTATCACAAAATATCTGTCAAGTGAATGAGTAAAATTGTTATAAATTTTTACCATCTATAAAAATATTGAGCGGAAGCGTTGAAATTTATAGAGAGCCCGTCTATTAGATGGACAGAAGAGTTCTAACATTATATTAAAAGAAAGACATATAAATAGCTCCGTCAGTCTAATAGACAGAAACTGTGTAAATTAAAAACCATCTACCTATTCAATAAACGGAGCCTTCTATTTTTATTTTTTTTGTTTGAAAAAATGATATATTGAAAATATGAGTTGAAAATGTGATATATTAAAAATTTATTGTTAAAAAAATGATATGTTGATAACAATTTCTAAACAAAAGTGCTCTTTACACATCATTCTTTTTAAATATTTAATATGAATATTTAATAAAATAATCAATCACACAACCTCAATTTTTTCTCTCTCATTAAATCCTTCTAACAAATACAGGTAGGAATACTTAAAAACTTTACTCCATAAAAAAATTATGTGTATGGGACTGAACCAATTCAGTCAAATAACAAGCACATTGGTCTCTGAATCACTAATATATGAATGAACTATATTATGAATAAGTTCTAATTAAAGGTGTATGATGATAATTATTTTTTTTAATAAGTTTTTGTTTTTGTAAATTTTAATAAAAATTATGAACAATTATAGAAAACACTAACCTGAGCTAAATCATCATAATTATACATATTTTATAATTTTTATTATAAAAGTTACGACGACAAAAAAATACGAGGGTTAGCATACAAGAAATAGAAGAAGAAAAAAACAAGAAATCACAAAAGAAGCAACAAACATGTCGCTTCCATATCCCAAAGTTGCATTATTTAAGTAGCAAATGAGCAAGCGTCACTCCAAAAGTCACAACGATACTATTTTAAGCTATTGGTTAGCATAGTGGTGTTCACAAAATCTAGAGCAACACATTATTTATGATTATAGACGTCCACATCAGATTAATCTCAAAATAGTGACACTCCTTAGGTTAAGAGTTGCACAATTTTATGATCAATAAGACATATTTTACATCTAAGGGAGAAAGGAAAACACAAGACGTCATTAGGGAGTCATCCATAATAATTTGTAAAGTTAACTTTTTCTCTCTAATGTGATTTGCATGAATCCCTTTAGGATGAGTGATTAATTATATTATATTAGGCCCCCTTATACTATATTGTTTTAAGTCCAATGAAATTGTGTTATTTTCTGAGATTGTTGATCACTTTAACAAGGCAAAATTGGGTGATTGTACTTGACTATACATACTCTAGAAGATTTTAGGCGACAAACACTTGAAGAAGAGGTAGCTTACATGTTCCAACAAACGAATACATGTTTCTTTGCCATTAAAATTTTAGAGCTTGCAAGTTTGAGAAACACTAAGTTAGATGGAAATGCTCTGATACATCTCTACGAGCATCTAGAAAATTTCAAGGAGACTTGTTTATTTTGCAACTCAATCAAAATGTGAAAGCAAAAAATGTTTTTGATTGTTTACATTAATGCTTACGGGAATAGTCAAAGATTAGACATAAACATTACCAAGTTTCTAGAAAGATTGTATCTAGAAAGATAATTTCTATCATAAATACTTGGGCAAAGCTCGAAAGGTTATTTCCAGAAAGATTATATTTAATCAACAAATTTATGAATAAAATGGTAGACACAATTAAGTTTTAGTAAAGAGATACTAAATCTCTCAACAATGCATGAGAAAGGTAAAAAATGATGACTAAACATTGTTCTTCACATAACCTTGAAGATTTAAAGCATGTATAATATTTCGTGAAAGGATTTAGATAAGAAACAAGATTGTTATTGGATGCTTTATGTTGCAGAGGGAATCTTGAGATTAAGATATTGATTAGCTTAACTCAGAAAAAAACTAAGAGTCGCCACTGAACTTTATTGTTTTCAAAGGGAAAAGATCGGAAAAAAAAATCTATAAAACATTTTGAAAACTAAAACAAAAGAGAGATTCAGATATGGGGGTCGTTTATGCAAGGAAAAGATATTAGAACTCTTCACATCTATGATACTCCATAGAAACCACTTGTTTTTGTTTGTTGATTGATTTTAGGTGAAAAACATATTTTTTTTCGTATTCGAGTGGAAAATTCAATTTACTACCCACAAGTATGAGGAAATGAGCATTTGCATCATCTTGATATAGAGAATTTTACTTAGATTTACTCAACAAGCATGTCTCAATATTCAAGTGGAAAATGACAATCAAGTTCACAACATAATGTAGAAGTATAGGAATTTGCGTCACTGCGAGAATTGACTCATATCTTTTCTTTCAAAAAAATAGGATCTGGTTTAAAAAGAAAAGTGCACTAAGGCATAAAAATAAGTTTGACAAGGTTTGTCTTTTTTAGGAGTTTTGAAAGAGTTTGAATATGCTTAAGTATTTTAGAATTTATTAAGGAAAAGGTTTTCTGGATCTCTTGACAATGTTAAAATTTGTTAAGAAAAGATGTGAGGTTTGAAAACAAGAAGTTTTGAAATAGGGAAGAGATTTTTGAAAATTAAAGAAGGGGAGAAGAAGAAGAAAAGACTATCCTAAAGTATAAAATAAATGGCATGAAATAAATGGTCTCATTGTAAGATAGCCCAAGAAAAATCCTTTGTGTGTGCAAGTGAACTAACCACAAGAAGAACAAGCATTTGACATTGGTCAAAATGAACATTCATTTCCCTTTGGAGTAAAGCCACAAGTCAAACATAACATATGAACAATCACACAAGCAGATGAATCTTAAAGAATCATATGAAATCCAAAGCATCAGATGAAGCTCAATGTATCAGATGAAATCTCAAGTATCAGATGATACTTCATGCATCCGATGAAACTCAATGTATCTGATGAAATTTCAAGTATTAGATAACCACTCAAAGCAAATAAAATTAAGTCTTAAGTCCAAGGTTCAAAGTCCAAAACTCCTCAAGCAAAGGATAGTAACCAATAGTCCTCAAGCACACATTAAGAGTGTTTTTAGGGTTTTGCCTTTATTAATGTCTTTTGATCAAAAGAAAAGGAAAAACCCAAGGGGAAAAAGGAAAACGACATAAAAGTAAATGGCATGCAATGTAAATGACATGAAATATAAAGTGCTTGAAATTAAATTTCATAAGAGTAAAGGGGCTAGAAATTAAATGTCATTAATGTAAAAGTACATAAAAGTAAAGTTAGCACAATAATATTGAGTTAGTGTTAGTGTTAATTGTTAATCAACCGATTTGGGATAATTTAGTGCTATATTAAGCAATCATAAGTGAATTTATGTAGAAGTTGCACCTATCTGAGGCCGAACAATAGTAATGTAGGTGCAATACATATTAGATAAATGATACTAAGTCATTCTCCAAAAACAATGTAACACCATGATTTAAAACAAATAAAAAAGAAGAAGCAGATGAAGAGAGAAAGATTAATCAAGCCAAGAGAGTGGGATAAATCTATCGTAAATCTAAAGCACCAAAAGTGATATAATTGATCATTTAATGATAAGTTTGAAATGATGAAGGTTCATACAACCAAATTATCATCAAAAGTCTATTGATCTTAATGAAGTATTGATCAATCAAGTCATAATCCAAGTCAACCTGAAGTCAAACTAAAAATAGATGAAGAAAATCAATTAAAGTGAAATAAAAATAGTTTTTAAAAGGTTTTAAAATGGAAAATAAAAATAAATTTTTAAATGATGCACTAAAACATCAAATAAATGTTCAAGAAAATTTTGAAAATCCAGAAAAACTCTAAGGATCAAGATCTCAAAAGTTTGGATCCAAAATATTTCAAAATTAATGAGAAAAAATAGGGGTGGTAAAATGGATGGATTAAATGGATATGGATTGGATTGTTAATGGATGTTTCAAAATAATCCATTACTCCATTAAAAATCTATTAAAACTTTCATAAAAATATTCAATCCAATCCATCCATTAAAAATTAGAAATACAACGAATCCATCCATTTAGATTATTTTAATGGATGGATATCCATCCATCCAAAAATTTAATTAAATATATTCATTTATTTATTTTTAATAAATATTTTGTATAAAATATTTGTTTTATGTTTTCATAAATACAATAGATATTTCGTATTTCTGAAAAAATACTGGTTTTATTATTTTAGAAAAAACTCGATTTTTTTTGTATTTCGGAAAAAACTCGATTTCCTATATTTCCGAAAAAACTCGATATTTCGTATTTATAAAAATACTTGATTTTTCGTATTTTCGGAAAAATTCAATGTTTTTTCGTATTTTCGAAAAAACTCAATTTTTTCGTAATTCTAAAAAAACTTGATTTTTCATGTTTTCAGCAAAACTCATTTTTTTTGTATTTTCAAAAAAAAACTCGATTTTATGTATTTCCAAAAAAAACTCATTTTTTTTGCATTTCTGAAAAAACTAAGTTGATATTTTGAAAATAGATGTTGACAAATTGAGTTATTTTGAGTTGGTAGGTGTACTGAAGGAGTTACGTTATACAGATTTTGAGATAATCTATTACAAGGACCCCTCATTTGGGATGAGTGCTTTGGTTGATGATAAGGGTGCATTAGAAATAGATGATATGTATAGGGTTCATCTAAGTGTTGACACATATATTTAACACATGTTGTCACAACCTGATTATTATGATGAGTCTATAGAAGCATAAGTAGACCTTGTTGACATTGTCAATTATGAGGAAGAATTTCCATCAAATATGTATAAAAAAGTTGTCAGTGGAGAAGATAAGTTCAAGGAAACTGAGGAAGTTAATGTTGGTGTATATGATGATAGTGTTGGTTTGGATGGTGATAATGTTGGTGTGGAGGGTGATAATGTTGGTGTAGAGGGTGGTGAGGTGCATGATGAGTTAAGTACTGATAAGAAGATGATAGTGAATATGAGTTGTACAATTATGACAATGCTCTGGAGGTAGCTTTTGACGATTCTTCTTATGGGTATGATGATTTAGAGGAAAATGAAGTGGCTAATCTACTTGAATATGAACATCATGATGAGGGGCAAGGCAGAAAAACATAAAGAAAAATGGAAAGAAGAGAAGGAAGAATTTAAAGGGGGGTGATAATGACAGTGAAAAACTAGTAAATGAGTGTGATAGTAATGATAGTTATGTTTCTACAAGAAAGACTTACCCAATGTTCAAGATGAAAAAGTATATGGAAAATTACAAATGGGAGGTAAGAATGTACTTTAGTTCAAAAGATAAATTCAATGAAGCCATAACATCATATGTTGTCCGAAATGGCAGAAATCTTAAGTTCACTAAAAATGAAAAAGTAAGGATGAAGGTTAGATGTAAGGTTGGTTGTGTGTGAGAAGTTTATTGTGCCAAATTTCCAAATGAAGAATTTTGGAAACTAAGTAAGGTAAATGATAAACATCATTGTATTAGAGAGTATAATGTGAATATGATGATTACCAAGTGGCTGAGCAAGAGGACTCAAAACTCTTTAAAAAATAATCATAGGATGAAGATAAAAGACATAAAGGAAAATGCACAAAGGAAGTGGAATGTAGGTCTAAAAAAGACTAACGAAAAAAGAGCAAGATTTAAAGCTAGAGACATGGTTGATGGTTCTTTCTTAGGGGATTACACTAGAATATATGACTATTTTCATGAGTTGTTAAGAGAAAACCCAAGGTCCACTAAGCTTAATGTTGATCCAGTTCAAGAAGGTATAGATGATCAAAGACACTATTTCAGAAGGTTGTACATATGCTTTGAAGCATTTAAGGAGAGCTTCAATTTACCTAGACATGTCATAGGACTTGACGGTTATTTTCTAAAGAGGCTTTGTAGAGGGGAGATTCTGGTTTCCATAGGAAGGGATCCAAATGATCAGATGCTTCCAGTAGCATTTGCAATTATGGATGGAGAAAATTGGGATAACTGGACAAGGTTTTTGGAGTTCTTGATTGATGACCTTTGAGGTAAAGAGGAATGTCACACACATATTCATTTCAGATCAACAAAATGTGTGTAAACATGCTTATATGCATTTCATTATTTTCTCGTATTCTATGTACTGTGATGTAATATTGTTTGTTGTTTGTTGTTTTGCCTAATGTGGAGCAAAGATTATGTGTGAGGCACTTGAAAAACAACTTTAGGAAGAGGTATCATGGGAAGATGTTAAAGGAAATAATTCGGAAGGCTGCAAAATCAACATATGCACAAGCTTGGGAAAGAGAAATGAAGGGAATGAGGCTGATATTTGTAAACTGATAGTTTGGATATCTGATGAACACATATTTGAAGCCAGGCATGTTGAAAATCCAACTGATATATTTTTTGTGAATTTGAAAGATAATTTATGCTCTTGTAGAAGGTGGAAACTCACTGAATTGCCCTTTGTTCATGCATTGTCATGTATGAAGAGTAGGAAATTTAGGATTGAAGATTATATTTCTGAGTATTATAGGAATTTTAGGTACATGTCAGTCTCCGAACATGTGATTTATCCTGTTAATGGATCAAATTTATGGTTAGGACACCATATCCATATGTGCAACCTCATAAGTATAGAAATATGTCTGGTAGACCAAAGAAGAAGAGGAACCTTGAAAAAGGGGAGATTGATAGGTCTGACAGAAAAATGAGGAGAACATGGTTAATTATCAAGTGTTGTAGGTGCAAGCAGTCAGGGCACAACAAATAATCTTGTAAGATGATACCAATAACAAAACCTTATCAACAACCTGCTCAAGCTTCTCAACAACCACTTTAAGCTTCTCAAGATGCATCTCAAGCTTCTCTACGGCCTACTCCAAGGACTCAAATACCAAGAACTATAGGAATTCAAGCTTCTCAAGGAACTCAAAGACCAACAACTATAGGTACTCAAGGACTTACAACTGGAGGTACTCAAGAAATACAAGGTTCTCAAGGAAGTCAAGCACAAAGAATTAGAGGAACTCAAGAAAGTCAAACTACTCAAGGAATTCAATCATTAAGAATAATACAAGCTTCACATGCTACTCAACAATCAACACTTGGAAAGCCAAAGAAGCTGGATGTTAGGAGGGCACCAACACCATTTGTACCCCTTAGACCTACATATAAATTAAATGCAGCCAAGAATGTGGTTGGCCCAATAAAAAGGAGGACTACTCTAACAAAGATGACCACACCAAAGAAGAATATTTAGATTTTATTTGACATGTATTTTGAACGACTCTTGGGATGTTGTCTATTTAATGCGCTTACTTTTATTTTGAAGCACTTTTGGAATCTTGTCTTTTTCTGTTAAGGTTATGCATTTCATTTTAGAATATTTCATAGAATTTCTGTGATGTGTTGTGGACATATGTTTTAAACATGCTTATTTATTAATGTCAATTATGTATTATTGTCAAGTTTATGTTATTGCCAATTATCTATTAATGTCAGTGTAGTATGATGCCAACTTTTAGAAACTCTAAGGCACCTTTAAACATGTATAATGCCAAATTTTAGTATGAACTGGTATGCATCGTTAAACATGTATAATGCCAAATTTTAGTATGAACTCACATGCACCATTAAAGAGGTATAATGCCAAATTTTAGCATGACCTGGTAAGCACTATTAAACTGGTATATAAGTCAATTTAGTATAATACCAAATTTTACAAACTCTAAGGAACTTCAATATGGATCAAATTAAACAGGTATATAAACATGTATATAAACCTAGTATAATGCCAAATTTTAGAAATTGGTAGATAAACAATTCAGTAGGAATCATATTAAAATTAGTGATACCAAAATATTGAGTACATTACAATGATGACATACCAATAAATTCAACTGATACAAACCAAAACATTGAATTAGTTCAGACAAGGAACTTAACTGATACATCCCATGAAAATACAACAACTTAAAACATGAAAAAAACCATAACTGAGAAAATTACAAAAAATATCACATTCCAAAATTTTTTCCACTTCAACATCTTGTTCATCTGATTTTGAAGTTGAATCAACTTTTTCCTTAATTCTTCATTTGACAACCTAACTTTTTCAAACTCCATTTTTGCATCATCCATTTTCTTTGCTAACTTTTCAAACCTAGACATCATAATTTTCCCTTTCGCATCTTCAACTTCCTCATAGAACCATTCGAAATACCCACACATAAGTTGCAAAGATCTCTACAAGTCACATATATTGAAGTTCAAACAATGGAAGATCAAATTGACATTAGTGTATGATCTGCTTGTACATAACAGATACATACCTTAAAATGAGGACAACCCCGAAATTGTTTCCATAACTCTTGACCGTCATTTCCCTATGAAGAATAGGTTTATCTCCACAATAGAAAAATTGTTTCCATGGAAGATTCAAGCTCGTTAACACATTGGAGTTTAAACTTTCATGGATTTTCTGTATTATGGATGATGAACAACAATGGGATTTCATGACTGCTCCAACCCTAACCTTCAATTTCTGGAAATAGTGAAAAATTTCAGGAAAAAAACCCTAACCCCTAATTTGATTTTCATATGGAAACACTATAGAAATCAATCAACTTAACAAAGATGAAGTTCAACAACCACATCATCTACCATGCATACACTCAAAAATGGTTGTTTGCATGAAATATACATAATAGATTCATCTGCTACCATTTTAATTATTAAGTAATCGATTTGAACATTTTAAAAATTAAGGGACCAAAATCGACCCCAAGGTAAAGTTAATGGATGAAAAAGGATATTTTTACTATTATTTTTATTAAAATTACCTTATCATGTAACACTGTTGTTATACACCAAAATTTACCCTCTTGATGTCAACCCTAATTTCCTTTTGCTTCAAATTCATATGCATAATTCATTAGGTCATTAACTTCACAATCATGCATAGCTTTGGTACCTAAGGCATGGGATAACATCACTCTTGTGAAGTATTTTTCATTCAAGATAGCAAGCATTGATTCATCATCATTATAATCCTACTCATCAAGGCACAAGGGCTATCTTCTTCAATATTTCCTCAATGATAGGGTTTCATCATTAGTTCATCAGAATATTGATATAAATTAGGACCTTGATCCTATTAAACACCTTAAGACATTTTTTATTGAAACTAAGATTTTCAAACATCTCAAGTCCACCACTGCTCAGGATTAGGGTTTTAACATCATCAAATGAAAATTGGGATTTAAGGTTTCTAAATGGGGCTTCAAGATGTACCATTCTTAAGGATTATCAAGATAATCATTTCATGGTCTTTAAAATGATTCAACATACTCATTATTCACCCAAGATGCTAGGGTTTTATTTATTTTGAAGGTACTTGGTTCAATTGAAAAAGTCAACACAAATGCCTAAAAGTTAAACTTTGACTTTAGAGTTTGTTGGTTAACCAGGGTCATGACAAGTCAAATTCATAGAAAATAAGGAAGTTGGATGGATTTGATCAAGAGGAATCATGAAAATCATGAAAACTTTGAAATTGGTCATTTTGAAGAATTGAAAATTTTCCTAAGTGTCAAAAATCATGATCATTTAGTCAAACTTCCAAGGTTATAACCTCTTCCTCAAGTCTTCAAAATTTGCAAACAAGGGTTGAAATTCAAGATAATGGGTGATACTACATCATATTGTAGAATTTTAATCCAAAAGCAGGGCTTAAGTGGATGAAATTTGATGCTAAAGTGGGGTACCCAAATTGTGAAAATTGCTAAAACACTTAGAAAATTTTCTAAGTGTCAAATAATTTCAACATTGATTTTCGATGGCCAGTTTTCTCCATGACCCAAGATTATTCAATGTAATTGTTAAATATCAAAGTTGGAGTTCATGATCCCATATTTCCATTGATAGCAAGGGCAAAAAAATTGGTTGTTTGAGCATGAAGTTATGATTGAGCAAAGTAGCCATGGTGGCGCTGTTTTAAGACAGGATGGAGGTCCAAACATAGGTCGAAACCATGTCCGAAACAGTCCCAAAAACTTAATTTATGCATTTACCTTGAACCAATCCACTTTGCTGCAGTATGGCATGCATTACCTCTGCACACAAGAATCCAAGAACAAGCCTCAAACTTTGCCACAATTGAACCAACAAAAGAGACATCACATAAAGCTTGATTTCAAAAATTACCAAAAGGATAAAAATTCCAAACCATGGATAAAACTTGCTCACTATGTGTTGACCTGTTCAGACTCATTCCAGACCTCAAATGTTACCTATCCAACCCAAGAAATCATGCATTAAAATGTCCATCCAAACCAAAACCAAACCTTATCCATGGTGTACTATTTTGCCACGTTTGTTTGAATCAAGCCAATAAGTTTGCTTCAAGGTCTAAACCTATTTCAAACATATTCTTGAACCTAATTCAAACCTCTATAAAATCCAATTCAAGTCTCAACCATCAACACACAAGAAATCACCATTGAAGCTCCATTTTCAAACTCCAAAACTCAAAATTTTGAAATTCACTCTTCTCTCAATCTTTTTCCATTTTTATTTCATATTCACCATCTACAAACATCATATAACCTTTTGTAAGAATTAGTTTACCTCTGTAACAAACAAAATGAACCACCCAACCTCTATTTTCCTACCTTGCAACTTGACTTAGGTAGAGTATTTCAGCAAGTTTCAGAGCAAAGTAAGCATAACATTGCACTCATGGGAATGCAAGTAAGGTAAGGGCATTATTTTCTCTCTTTTGTGTTGCTCGAAAAAAGGCGTTGGACCTCCTTTAACAGGTAACTTTTCACCACATTCAAACTCTATCATTTAGGCATCATTTCGATCCATTCCTGTTACAGTTATGTTCGTTTTGATGTGTTGATTGAAAACCCTAAAATTTTGAACATTGATTGTTGATGTATGAGATGTAATTTCACTTGAAAGTTTAGGGTTTCTCTGGTTTTTCCTGATTATGTGAGTTTCAGTTTGAATCAATGAAAACCAAGGTCGTGGTTGTGTTCCTCATGAAATTTCAAGCAAGTTAATATATTCACATGTTATTTTTTATTCAGAAACCACCATGGCCATAGTGGCGAGGATTCAGATGAAACGAGGAAGAAGAAGAACCGTGCGCACTGATTTTTGGTTCACATATTTGATGTGTCAACTTTTAATTGGGTAGCACGTTTCTGTTTTATTTTTGTTTTTTTTGAAGTGATAATATTAATGAATGAGCCATCTGGGCATAGTGGTAATACTTGAAACTTGTTACCTAGAGGTCCTAAGTTCAACACCCATTGGACCTTATTTTTACTTCCTTGCCCTTTTTTCTTCATTTCCACTTTATTTATTTCTTTTTGTTATTTTTTTTCTTTTGATTTATTTCTATTTTATTTTTGATTTATTTTATTTATTTGATTTCCACGATTCAAAAATCCAAAAAATATTTTATTTTATTTTATTTTAATATTAGGTTTATTTATTTATTTATGATATTTGATTTCTTTTGATGTTGAGTTTACTTTGACCTAACTGTGATCATGCTTAGTGAATGATTTAATACCATGCTAGAATTTGACTACATGGTGATAGGTTTAAATGTTTAAGTTATTATTTTGTTAACCTTTAGTCATGTATGATATTTTTATCTCGAGGCTTGAGGTTTCACTTTTAAGATGTTGATTTAGAAACATGAGTTAGGGTTTCTATTTTGATGTTCAAACTTTGTGGAAATTGTTAATGCTTTATACTTGATGCCTTGATTTCTCTTAAGTTTTCCTTAAGACTTTTCCATGTTTAAGTGCTTCCATTTATCCGTGTGTTGGTGATTGATCTTTTTGTGTTATGCACACGATGCCATGAACTCCTTTGAGTTGTTTCTTGTGACTTTACTATGTTACTTGCCTTGATATCTTTGAAACTTTTAAGTGTTGATTTTTGAAGTTAATTGAGATGTTTTTATTTTGAGGTTGTGTTAATTATTGGCTGACTTCTTTTGCCATACTTTTGGTTCATAATATTTGTTGTTTGCTTTGATAGATTCTTAAAATGATTAGGCTTGATGATTGACAATGACATGCTCACATGGTTACTTAATTCATATTTTGAGGTTTTTATTTTAAGTATTCCTTCAACATTGTTTGCGTTCATGATTTAAATTTGGCTTATAATATGACATGTGATTCTCTTTGCTTGATCCTTACTTGTGGTTGAGCCTTGTATTTGAGTCCTTTCTTAAATTCTTGCTTTGTGCTTGAGTTGTGGTTTTCTTTTTAGCCTTTGTTTGGTATTTGAGACTTGTTTCATTTGATGTTTTTGATCATTACTTGTTTGATTCACATGCTCCCCTAAGGTTGCTTGGTTCTACTTAATCTTTGATTAAGATTGGATTGAGATAGACATTAGTGTTCAATCCAAGTATGACAACTTCAATTAAGGTTCCCTTTTAATAGAACCTTTAAGATCATTGATGTATGATAACTTTAGGTTAGATTTTCCATTTTTATCTCAACTTTAGGTCCATATTTGCATGACAATATTTAGGATCAAGTTTCCTATTAGGCTTTGTTTCTTTTCTTTTGCATTGCATCCTTTAAAACAAAAAAAAACATCTTAATTAAAAATTCAAAAACATCCAACAAATATTGAAGAGGATGCCATGAGCCTTAAGTAATGGAGAAGAATGAGGCAGTGTATTTCTAGCCTTGTTCCTCCTCCTTTCATAGACTTTAGTACAATTCAACTCACAAACCATTTTAAAAACTAAAGAGGTGAAATAGTTAAGTGCCCCTATATTGGGTAAAATTTACTATTATCCTCTACAAATAACTCCAACAAATCCAAATCATTTTGCCTTAGGTCACTCTTTCTCTTTAAAACATTTTTAAAGAAAACATGTTAGTTCTATTCTACACAATACAACAATACGTGAGTCTTCAAAGGTTGAGCGGAAAATGTTAGCTATTAGAATGCAAAATTAGAATCGTCCATAAAAAAAACACAACAAACAAACATTTTTTTAGAAGAACTACAGAGTTCTGATTCCCTTTGGGATACATAGGCGTTGAGTTGCAAAACTTGGACGAACTCAATAATAAAAACCTTTTTTTCCCTTTAATAGTTCGTTCATACATTCCCTTAGCAAGTAAGTTTTAGAAATACATCCCTTTTGATTAGAGCAACAAGAATGGATCCTATGGAGTACCACAAACATGAGGGATAATAATACCTTCCCCTTGCGTAATCGACTCCCTCATCTGGATATTGGTTGTAAGACCACGTTCTTGCCTTATTTTAGGTTTTCTTGATATTTTCCTTTCCCTCTTTGGGATAAACAAAATTTTGTGGCGACTTCTTTGTTTTATATTTTTAGAGTTTCGACACCTGTATCTATTTTTATTATAAACTAATATAAAAAAATATTAATCTGAACATAATTCGATGCAAATAGTTTAGATTAAAATGTATACAAACAACACAATAATCAAGTCTTGTCCTAATAAGTGGGGTCAGCTGCATGAATCAACATTTTCCATAATGTTCTATCTAGGACTGTATTTTTGTCCAATTTGTTAAACTCGAGATCTTTCATAATCTCTTGTAGTCTTTCTAGGTCTTCCTTTTCCTCTAGTTTTATGATTTCTCTCCATCTGACCTACTTTTTCTTTATGCAGGTGAAGTTCCTTGCACCAGATCTGTTCTCAGTGAGTATTCAAAGGCATGAAACTTTTTGTTTCCTTCCCTACTCTTTTGAACATGGATAACTCCTTGATAGGAGAGGTGTAATTGTTTTTTCTTGGAGGGTGTAGAAATTATGGTATGACAGAAGTCAGATGTCCTATGATATGTTAGGACATTTGATGGTGGAATTATGGTATAACAATATAAAAGCAGTACTGAAAAGTATAAACAACACACAAAATTGTTAACCCAATTCGATGACAACAACACATACTCTGGGGGCATACTAAGTCAGGAAGGAAATCCACTAGACATTATCAATTCAAAGCTAAACTAATCCCAAGTTTACAATTTATCACTTAATCTCTATCATGTGAAAATTCTACCTAGGTCCTCCCTAGATATTAGAAATCCTATTTCACCTCCAATCATCGCAATAATGTCTAATAGTCCCAGTCCAAGTTACTGTATAAACGAGTTCTTACCTAAATGACGATCACACTTCAAATGCAAAACAAACACCTTAATCAATACACCCCTTGATTAAGAACATCGTACTTGATCTTGCTTCACACCTTTGATCAAGAACAATACTTAGAGTTACTTAACATCTTCCTCCAAGAACAGTACTATCTCTTGCTTAAAAGCTTCAAGGAGAGCAATAACAGAGATTACGACTTTGTAACACAGTCCAACTCACAACCCGAGTGGATCACTTAAACCAACTCTCCTAGAGAGTGGCACAGTGACAAAGCCCTAATGATTCTACATTTTGGATTCGTATAAAACTAGGTTACAAACACTTCTATTTATAAAGCTTTTTCAAACTGGATTTAGGCTTCAAAAATGCAGCAGAGAGGCTGCACAAAGTATGCAAAAACTTCTCCAAGAAAATAGGTCTTCAATCATAACTTTCCTAAAATGTCTCCATATTTAGAAAGTTTGAATATCTTGAAAAACCAACATAATATCTCTGATTTATCAATCTTGGATGCCACACAGAATTACTAAATATTCCTAGAATATTCAGTAATTAAATCCTAACAACTGAATCTAGACTGTCAGCTGTAGCGACCAGATGTTCTATACTTCTAGTTAAGACATCCCTTTCGACATGTTCAAACAGAAAGTTGAAACGTCTTTCAAACTTCAAAACTATAACCATCTAGATACCCTGCTCTTCTGGTTAGGACATCACATTTGACATGTTGAAACTGCAAGTTGAAACATTTTCCAAACTGCAAAATTGTAACAGACAAGATGTCTTATAATTTTGGTTAGGACATCACATTTGACATGTTGAATCTACAAGTTGAAACATTTTGTTCAACATGTTGCTTCCAAGTTAGTTTTACCAAAATACATGTCAATCATAATTTTAGAGAAATAACAATCTCTCCCTTTGGTATATTTTGGCTAAAACAACTCAATAACTCTTGCACAAGAAAACACCATAATCATGTTTGAAAATTAATCAAAAACACACATCATAGGCACAACAACAAAGCAAACATAACAACAGAGTTATAAGCAGCAACACAACTAGAGAAATAGTTAGTAGGTATTTAGTCTACTAAACACAAAACACAGCTGCAAAACATAGAGAAATTAAATTCTCAACACCATAATGTTAAGACATCTTGTCTGACATGTCTTCAGACCCCTTTAGTCCAGCATATAAGGGACTCCCCCCAACACATGCTAACATAACATAAAAATTCCCTCCCTCAACAACAGCCAACAATCAGTGGTTAATGCACACACACACACACACACACACACACACACACACACACACACACACACACACACACACACACACACACACATACACACACACACACACACACTTCTCCCCCTTTTTTGCCATAATATGACAAAGGAAGCAAACATGCAAAACAAACCACAGTAGTAAAAACAAGATTCTTCATCAACAAAGTCTAGGGTGATTCTCAAAGTTATCCATAAGAACAGAAGCATAAACACAATGTCTTCCACTGAACTCCAAATGCACTCCTTTCAGCCTTCAAGAGTGACACAACCCGAGATACTAGAATATCACAAGTGGTATATCCAAGTAAACCATACACCAGGCCCTATCAAACACTATAGAGAAAAATAATTTTTTGTAGACAAATCATACTGTCTCTTGGAGTAGAAAAATACATACTAGTTTATCTTGGCTAGAATCACACAGACCCAATTAAGGGCATACACGACTACACCTTATAGCCACATGTCACGACATGTTGTCTGACATCATAATCTTCACAAGCTTGAACCACACGCAAGCTCCACAATATCTGTATAACTGCAGCAACGAGACATAAACAAGTCCTTTACTCCCCATGTCATGGATAGTTAATGCTCCTCCTGAACATGAACTGGAGCACGAGATGAAAGTCACATAAAGGTTTTCACATTCTCATAGTGGAGGGCAAACATATCACATATATGGATGAACACATTTATATACTGTAAAATCAAACTTGACTTTTAAAGATCCAAATATACTAGTTGTTTGGGAATAGCTCCAAGCACCCTGAGGTATACACACAACAAGGACACAATTGATAACATCCTCACAATTCCATAATCACACTTGATTTGGAATTTATTACCTATTCCAAAACAAATATCCTTAGTTTGCTTGCTATATAAGATCCAGATTTCCACACTCTGTCACTTATAGTAGAAGAAACCACCTCTTACACAAGAATCTTGATCAAACCTCATTATTTGATTGCCTTCTTCTGCCTTTTCATTCAGTATCAATTGCTGATACTAGTGAAGACTTCAAAAAGATACTAGTCATGTATTACCATAACATACTATTATACACAATATCAGAATATGCACATTCTAATCCTCATAGTCAAAATTACCACTTATGAAAACCATGCTTGAGCATCTAACTCCATATGCTCAAATCCAATCATCTTCCAAAACATATCCAACATGATGTTACAACATCATTTAGAACATCAGCTTTATAACACATAACCCAAACACCATGGTTCTTGAACACACAATTCAAAGGACTTTATTATGAAGAGAATTCCTTTAAGAAGCTCCCAAAAAACACAAGAAGATCTCAAAATATCACACCTTCTGCAACTCATTCAGGTTAAAACAAGCACCTGAACAACATAGAGAGAAATAAACTCTCAACAATATCTGAATCTATAGTTCAGACAGTAGATTTACATTCACACATCAAATAAGTACCCAGATCCCCATAAGGTCTTTATCATCGGTAACATGAACATCTTCACAAGGTCAGACTTATATGTAGCTCACAACAAGGTATTTTTCATCAGAGGAAAAAATTCCCCATACACTCAGCTATAAACGATACTCCCTTTCAACAGATGTTAGAACATTTGACCTGACATCCTTCTTCTTCAACTATTAGCACAAGGTAATCCTTCACAATATTACAGACTTGGTCAGATACTGGACTTCATACTCCATCATGGTCATTCATTCCAACTTAGGAATCCAATGGTGATCAGCAATAATCACCCCGGGATCTTCAAAACAGGCTTCCTTCTGAAGCAACACACACCCGAGATGATGTTCCAACATCAGATAAAACATCAATCACATATCCATGGACTTTACCAAATATTATGGTTCTGGAGATGATAACCATAGTAAGTCCAAACAAAACTCTTGAGATGGAACACAAGAGGATCAACCATCAGTAATTGATCAACCTTCAAGTGCAGATTAAAAAACACATGTTGAGCATGCACATTACACACCTCAAGGAACTTCTCCTTAAGCACGAAATCTATACCACTTGTCTGACATTGAGGTGTTTTATCACAAGTCTTCTGCATATAAATAGGAGATTCCCTCTACCATGCAGACTACAACACACAGGGTTTTGTATGATCATCATGACTGTAAGCTAATCTTCTAGAATATTAACTTACCTCAGGTTGATACATCTCTATTTCACACAACCCCTATAATGTCTCTTCCAATTTATCAGAACAAGAGTTTAATTTTCTCATAGACTTTATAAGTGATATCAAGTTTGAGTAAACAACCTCCATCATGTTTGAGAGAAACATCAGTAAAACCAAGTTGAGAAAAATAAATTCTCAACACAAAGATGTCAAGACATTATATCTGACATCTCAAGAATCTCTAACTTCAAGTTAGGGATTCGTCTTCATCAACTTCTATGATCACCCTGATAATCATACGAGTATCTCCTTAATAGTAGTACAACATGTGGTTAGTGCATACCCACATAACTCTCTTAATACAACCAAAATATATTCCTTGGCCACAAAGAAGATTCTAAAATAAATCTGGTCCTTTGATAAGAAGGATCTTCTAGATGTTAGAGAGAATATCCTTCACATATGAACTTGACCTTCATATATAAAAGCAACTGGTTGAGATAACAAACTTCTCCAGGATACTAAAGCTTAGCCTCTGCACTTCTACTAACTTAAATCAGAAATAAATTGAACCAAGAAGCACATATTTGGTTGACCATAACTCAACCAACCAATCTAATATGTATTTTTTTGGATAAAACATCTTAGAAACACAACACATATACCCCCTCTTCCAAATTAGGAGTAGGTTCCAAACGTATGTGATCACCACACATTTGTTTGGCACCCAGAGCATCTGTTATGCAACAGGAATTGGCACTCCTGCTAACAAAATGTCCCAATATCTTGTAGGTCATTAGTTCCCTTCTTCTAGAACTCATAGAATAGAGCTTGGTTTTGAAGCCTAACACTGCTTCCAGAAAACAAATAACCCTTGATCACCTTCAAGGTCCACAAAAATATTCTAAGCTTTAGTAATACTCAACAACAACAGGACTCAAAGTTACTTTCCTAATTAGGTCAAGCATTAGGAAGACTCTGTATGAAGCCAAAATAAATGGCTCTGATCTTTCTTCAACAAACTCATCAAAATTTCCTTTATGAGTGGACTTGAGAGATGAAACTCAAGTATCCTTGGAAACTTCACAAAGTCAATTGAGTCTATTCTGAACACACTATAACATAACACACCAAACTTGCTAAGGAGACCAAACCCTAATGCCCTTCCTTTACTTGCAACACAAGGAACAATCAAGATTACAATAGATACCATGCATCAGAATACACAATAACACAAAACTTCTCAACAATCTTCAGGCACAACATATTACACACAACTACCATAATACAAATGCAAAAGGTTAACCTAGGTTTGAAAATAAATCAAACCCTCAACACAGTAGCTTACCACCAAAGTTACATGCTTGGAAACATCATAGACATGTCTAATACACACCCTGTCATGAACAGTCCATCCTCCACTTCTATGGACCATTCAAACACAATATGAACTTTCAAATTTCAAATAACTTTTCAGTAATAACCTCCCTCTTGCCCATGACAGGAAGCATCATCCCAAGATCTCACCTAGAAACAGAACATGATGCCTGCTTTGATACCAATTGAGTGTAGGAGGCTGTTTGATAGAGGTAAGAGGTGGAAGATAATCTGAAGATGATCAAGATTGGCTTGTTCCCAATGTTATTGTGTGCTTCGGCAGCTACTGGTTGTATCTTGTGTAATGTCTTACCAAATGTCATGACATCTTTCCAGATGTGTCAACTTGGACAAGTCTTATTGGTGCTTGGATGGTCTCTTGAGGGGGATTATTAATTATTTGTGACAAGGTGAGCATTGATCCTATCTGAAGTTGTTAGGCATATTAATGTGATGGTAAGATACTATGGTTCAAATTTGTGTGTTTGATTTATTTTCAAACCTATGTTATTCTGTTGTCACCTGGATTGTGATGCTTGTGTACAAGGGTGTCTAGGTTGTGCCTGGAGGGTACTGAGGAGTTTTTTTTGATGCATGTGTATCTGATGTAAAATCTCTGGAAGTTCCTTATTTTGAAGCTATAGAAAGGACTATTCGCGAAATACCAATAAGGGAAAAGCATTTTGACATGGTCTTCTCTAAAGGTTTATCGTATGATGTTGTGATACTTAGAAGATAGTTTCAACCAACAAATTAAAGTCGCCAAAGATACTTGAGGATTCATCTCAAGTCCATTCATAAAGGCACTTCCAAAAGTGGTTAAACAAAATTTAAAGGAAAATTGATCAAGGAATGATATGATGCTCTGGGAGCTAAACAGATGTGTGTTAATCACATATGTTTGGAATCTTCTCATGGGGTTGAAGAGGCATCAGGGATGTGTGTATAAAAGGTTTATATCCAAGAAACATGTCTTAGATAAGCGAGCTGGTCAAGAGATGATCAACCTATTAACTACTCTTTGGGTCAGTTTATTTCTAATCCGAGTGTGTAGGATTGCAATGGCTAAAGATCTAACTTCTACTTGAGATTTGTTATCTCAACCAGGCTCTTTATATATGGAGGTCAAGTTCAAATGTTTAGGACATTCTCTCTAATATATAAAAGATTCTATTGTTTAAAAGGAGCTAGATTTGTGTGATCTTGATTGCTACTATTCTAATTGAGCCGGAAAAAGGGCAGTCCCTAATCTGGAATTGGAGGGGCCTTAAAGAAATGTCATATATAATTTCTTGACATCATGAATTGAAAATTTATTTTTCTCAACATGTCTGGCTGTATTGAGTTGACTGAATACTAACTAGATCACTTAAACAGGATGAAGGTTGTTTACTCAAACTTGATTGTATTATCAAGTCTATATGAACATTGAACTCCTGTTCTATTGGAAAAGACGTCCAAGGTAGGATGATTCTTGGAAGTCTAAGGGATATATATCTAAGATTGTATCAGGAAGTGTTGATGACTTACAGAATGTTGCATATATCTATGATCTGGAAGGTGATCAGTTGTTTATGCATGGTTCTCATATGTTCCATGCAAAGAGAGGTGCATGAATTACTATGGATGTTGTCTCCAGAACCATAGTAAATGATAAAATCTTGAGGATTACTCATTGTTATTAGGATGATGAAGTGTTAGGTCAATCCATGTGCCAAATTTGACGTGTTTTATGGATTAAATATCAGTCATTACTGTTTGAATCCACGTGTTCTAGTGTAAAGAATACGGATGTCAGATCAAATGCTATACCATTTGAGAGGAGTTGGTCCTATCAGCTGATTTGACCTCTAAGAGAAACTATGATGGAAGGAGAGCAAGGAAATGTTCCTCTAATGAAGGTGTACATGTGACTGATGGTAAATACATTGACAGGAGTTGTGTACTTTCCTGGCATGTTGATGCAAATTTGCAATCAGAACACTATAATTCAGAAAGTGTATGAGAGTTTATTTCTCTTCATGGTACTCTGATGTGGGTTAGCTGTTGAAGTTGTGTTGGAACAAGAAGCTGATGTCCTAAATAATGTTGAAACATCATGCTTGTTGATGGTTGTTCTCAGAAAATACTTGGGATTATGAATGTGAAAATCATCTTCAAATCATGTCTTCAGAGTTATGGATGATAAAACTATAACTATGATCATGGTGAAGAATCTACTTGCACCAACATCTGCTAGTGTGTGATAGGGAAGAGTATCAGATAAATGATATGGTATGCTTTTGAAGAGGTGGGTTCCTTCTGCTATAAGTAAGAAAACTGAAAAGCTTTAGAGCATGGGAGGAATGTCAAACCAAGTGCTCATGACTTCTTGTCTAAACAAGGATCATGATACCTTGTGTAGATCAGTAAGCCTTTTATCAGACATGTGTATAAGTTAGGATGCTTGGATATGCTCTCAAGGAACTAGAGGACATGGAATATAACTAAGCTTACAACGTGTGAGTGTGTCCAGCAAGTGTGTGAAGTTATAACTTTTCACTATGAGAATGTGAAGTCCTTCATATGATTTTACTTGGTGATCAAGTGTTCATCTTCAGCAGAAGTGCTACTTATCCATGACATGGGGAGTTAAGGACTAGTATAAGGATTAGTGTTGCAATAGTGCAAGCATTATGAAGCGTGCATGTTGTTCAAGCATGTGAAGATTATATAATTTTCTAATCAAGAGAAGCTAAATCATGTGGAGTATTCTGAGAGACAAAATTCCTGAATGGGATATGTCACATATGATGTCTTGACATCTTGGTATGTTTCACTAGTTCTGATTGAGAGAAATATGATTAGAGTCCTATGGAAGAACATGCGTGTCTGTGAAATATCATATCTTTTTGGCTGAAGACATTTAGTTTTTTAGATAATGTCTTACTGGATGTCGGGACATTGTTCAGGACTTGTTTATTCTAAGTCCAACAGGGTGAATCTGTCCAGAGTCAATAAAGGAGCTAAAAACTGACATGGACGATGCACACTTAATTTTTGGTGCAGTTATCTTCCTCAAATAACGGTCTCTTTGACCAAGACCACTGGAACCGTCGAGGATCGTTAATTCTTAAGGAATTCCTCGGGTATTTAAAGAGATCATTTCTAACATAGCTCTTATGGCTTTTGTCTGGGTTTGGGTGAGTACAATCTGGGTATGGTGTTGCATTGGATGTTCTTGTCAATTTTTGGCTAAAAGAGGGGGGAAAGGTTATGGTTTTGTCTTTGGTTCTGTTCTTCTTATAAGTGTGGGTCTGCTCCTACAGCTTATTCATTAATGTGTCGAACACGATGTTCGATTCTAAGATTTTTTTTTGTGTCTTGTTTTCTGAGTTATGAACACAATTGTGGCTTGTGTTCTGAGTTACTCGGAGTTGTAGGTTGTACCCCTGAGTCATCATTTGGACAGTTTAGGTTGGTGTTTGTTACCTCTTAAAGGTTTTCTTATGCCCTTTGAGAGGAAGATTTATGTCGTTGTTACAAGAAAATCCTCTTGGGTTAAGGGGGAGTGTCAGATATCTCTAAGTTCCAGATATCCTCTTCCTCATGTAGAATAAATGCTTTAGGACTTTCTACTCCTTTTATCCTGGGGTTTCCGTTTTGTGGCGTTAAAGGAGTTATTATGAAGAAGATGTCAAACATGATGTCGTGACATCAATTAGAATATGGACATGTTGGCGTTCTTGGTAGCTTCCAAAGACTTACTGCGATTGTTGTTTTTGAATGTTGTAATCTGAGTTATAATTTGGTTATTTATTTTAGCCAAAATTCGCCAAAGAGGGAGATTGTTAGTTCTCTAATTTTATGATTGGCATTAATTTCAGTAAAACAAATATGGCAACAACATGTTAAAAAATATGTTCTAACCTGCTGAGAAGAAACATGTAGAGTTTAGATGTTTCATCAACTGAAAAAACATGTCGGACAAGATGTCCTATGCAGAGTCACTCGATATCGTGACTGTGTTGGGTTGGACTGGCTTAAGTTTTAACAGATGCAGAATATTTTGGGAATATTATGCTACTCTACGTGGCGTTGATTTTAAGGTCTGGAAGATTCAAGTTGAATTCAAGAAGAATGCTTACTTTCTAATTATGGAGACATTTTAGAAATGTTATAATTGAAGACCTATTTTTATACAGAAGATTCTGTAGAGTTTTAGCAACTGATTTTTTGAGTTTTTGAAGCCCAAATCCAGTCCAGAGAAAGGTTATAAATAGAATATTATTAACCTAAAGCAAGAATGAGCCAGAGCTGTAAAAGTGTCAATTATTAGGGCTCTGTTTGTTCTTTGTGATCCACCTAGAGTAAAGTCAGACTGTGTTAGTTGTGGACCACTCTTGTATTGTTTGTTACTTCAGTTGGACTGTTAGTTGAGTTGTAATTGTGAACCACTCATAAGCTTTTAAGCAATAGTGAATTCTGGTTTTTGAAGTGTTTCTACTTCTTGGTTGTCAATCATTCTTAAACTTCTAAGTATAGAGTGATTGTGTGTTTGTGAAGTTTGTTTTCTAATTCGTTTGGATTATGGTTGTGAATGTCAGGGAAGTGAGAGGGATCTCATACCTAGGAGAGTCTTAGGTAGAAATATAACATGGGTAGTGACTAAGTGAGAAGTTGTAAATGGGGAAGTTTAGATTTGAATTGATACTATTTAGTGGGTTTCCTTCCTGGCTTGGTAGCCCCAAGAATAGGTGTTGTCGACAACCGATTTGGGTTAACAATTATGCGTGTTGTTTACTTACTGCACTATTAATTGTGTTTATTATGTTCATTATGTTGAAGTCAGATTACATTATCTTGATATATCTTAGGACATCTGTGATCTGAATACCAGAATTTCAAACTTCACTATAAACTTTAATTTTAAAAAGGGCACAATCCAACTCCCCCTTATTGTGACAATTCTTTTTACATCAGTTAGTTTTACAGGGACCCCATGGTGGGTGGCATTGTACTAGTCAAAAAGTTCAAGTATGCACGTTCCTCCTTATGATACTGTGACAGAACCGACTGTTATATATTGGTTTTACGTTTGTGTTTGCAAATGTTGCGGTAAGCAAGAGTCGCCACCAACTTTTCTTTTATCCAAATTAAGGAAAGGGTGAAAAGAAAATAAAAAGACCTCTTCAAAAGTTTTGAGTAAGGGGGCTAGATTATGGAAATGGAAGGTGTTAGCACCCTTTCCATCCGTAGTTTTCTACGGGCTCTTAGAGGTTTGCTCATTTTGAAATACCTTTGTGCTTTGTGTGTTTGAAAATGATTTGAGAATGCCTTAGTACGATGAACTTTGTAATATTTCTCGGGATAGTGGAGAAAGTATACAAAGTGTTTTGAAAAATGTTTTTTTGAAAAGTAGTATTTGTGTAAGTGCAAAATATTTTGAGAAAACTTCTAACAACTATCTACTTTGTACTCGAAAAAAGGTTATTCTTTTCCTCTTTTCCTTTAGATAATACTATCCTACTATTAGTGAGTAGGTAGCCTTATCGTTGGATGTATAAGGGACATTCAAAGGGACGTTATAGTCACGAAGGAAACTTGTGGAGACGCTTTAGCAATTTTGTTTAGGGACTAGATCATTTACCGAGAAGTAACTGTAGGGTTATCGAGGGACTAATGATATTTTAATTTATGGGTCTTTGCTAAAGCGTCCCTGTCTCGACGGACATGATTGTTTTCAGAAGGAAACCAAAATGGGGTACCATAGAGGTGAATATGTGCAATGTGTATTATGTTAAGTTATTTTTGTCTTTTGTATTAGGTTTGCTAACGTTTCGTTATTAGTATTGTCATGCAATCCTAGTTACTAGCAATTAATATATATATATATATATATATATATATATATATATATATATATATATATATATATATATATATATATATATATATATATATATATATATATATATATATATATATATATATATATATATATATATATATATATATATACAGGAATTTAAAGGGAAGAAATGTAAAGTGCGGGAATGTAAATCCTACGCTATTACATGGCTTTGTGAGAGGTACATTGGAGAAATGCGGAAAGTGAAGTCCTAGTTACTATTACAGACCATGAGCAAGTACATTAATAATAAAAAATGCAAAATTAAATAAACGCGCGTGAAATTGAAAATAACGTCTAAAGTATCCTAAGAAAAAAAATCTTTTTGTTTGTTTTTTTTTATTTTTATGCAAAGAAAATAAATGGAGAAAATAAAATTAGACCTACATTCTAATTTATTTTAATTCTTTTTGAAAAGAGGATGTTAAAATAAATTAATTAATTATTTCATAAATTTATTTAATTAATAAAAAAACTAATCCTAAGTTCTTTGTGATTTTTTTATTTGATTTTTTTGATTTAAAAGAAGTGGGTAAAAATAAGAATAAGAATAAATGCATTAAAAAGAATCCTTCAATCAAAGATATGATGGTCTTCGATACATAAAGGATGGTGGTCTTTGATCCATGCGAAGGATAGCCTTCGATCATGTGAGGACAGACCTTCGATCCAGCAAAGAATGTTGCTGGAGGAGTCTGATGACTTGCCTGTGGAGGAACACTAAAACCTACAAGAAAAAGTGTCAACAAAAACATGACCTAGGTGTGCACCCAGGTCTTTTTTTCCTAATTCGACCTCCCACTAATTTGACTCCTTTGAGTTAGAATCTGGGTTTGTTTGCCTTAAAATTCATGGTTTCTTGAGATTCAATGAAAAGCACAGATCGTGCCCTCTATCTTTGTATGTCTGTATGAACATTATGGTATATAATACCCTGGTCATAAATCAAACACTGGAAAATATCAGTACATCATGAAAACATAAATATGAATTCGAAAGTTTATCAAGGATGATATGCTTCGATTTGGAACTTCTCGGCGTGGCTTGGCTTGGATTAGACTCTTGGGAGTCTCAGGAACACAAGTATGGTCTTCGTCTGGATTGAGAGTACCTGCAAAACTGGTTAGAATTTTCATATGCTTTTTGTGGCGGTGTGAGTGTTCTTTTTGATAGGCAATATGTATGTGTGTGATGCAACACGTGTGGTCTCCCTTATTTTTCGTTCTACCTCGTGCCTATGTATGTGGTCTCCTTATATAAAGGGGATGGAGGGGACAAGAAGGCAAAGGAGTAAACAACCATTAAGTTGGTGTTTTAAGGCCATGACTACCATTTTGAAACATTGTAAAAGACATGGTTTCTTGTCCCTTTTTGAATTTTAATGAACCTGGACATTTTGGATCCTTTGAATGTCCTCCAGTGTTACTATTCGATTGACCTAGTGTTACTTCCTTTGAATGGCTTTCTTTCAACTCAAACCAATCGAAGCATCAACTCTTCCTGACTGGTCGAAGGTTGCTTCAGTTCTTTATCAATTGAAGGCTTTGTAGAAGCCTCCTCACTTTCTTTCGAATTTCCCCAGGCCTCATCATCGTGGCTTTCGATTGAGTCCCTATTTGCCTTGTATTTCGACTGGCGCTGACACTACCTAACTAAACCAAACGAAAGAGTTCATCTTCGCAAGTCGAAGATTCCTTGGATATTTCTCTTTCGTTTTAACCAACTAGATCCAACTTTTGACCAAACCCCTTTTCTTTTTAGACAACACTATGTGTCCTTTAAATGGGCCTTTGAATGCTTCTTCGAATGGATCATCTATTTGCCTTAGCTGCTTGATTCCAATAGCCCAAGCGAAGACTTATTTCTAGCCAATCGAAGCCTCATTTGTCATGAATGTAATGGTGCATGAGGCTTGGGATGAGCAACATATATCCTCTTTCCCAGCAAGCAACTTGAACCAAACCTCATCAAAAGGCAAAACAATTTTGTTTCCAAAAAATGTGTGTCTTTCGAGCAGACCAAATGTATGTCCTTCGAAGGCACCATTTGTATGTTCATAATGTGGCAATTTTATTCTTGTGAAACGAAAGAAGGCATGAAGAGGGAACCTTTTTCCTTGAACGAGGCTGGCATGCAGGAACCCACTATTTTATGAATCAAAGTAAGCATGTGGGAGGTCATTGCTGGTGGATCGAAGGGAGCTTTCAGGGGGTTCTCGCCTGAATGAAACTTGGACTAAGGCTTGTTCGAAGCGGAACCAATACGCAATCGAAGTTGATGGGCCAATGCTTGGTCGAAGGGCTTTAGAAGCCCAATTTAAACTCCTTGTCCAGATGCCAATGGAAGGATATTGCTGACATGCCAATCAAAGACTCTTTTGTTCACCTGCCAATTAAAGGATATTGCTGACATGCCAATCGAAGGATACTTAAACATCATTCAAAAAATTTCATTTTCTTTAGGCAAGTGTTTGTGACCACCCATGTAAGAGAAAACCTTGGAAAACATGAGAGGGAAAATTTTGGGGTACAACAGCTGCCCCTGTTCAATCTTCTTAAACCTGAAGATGTAGATTGGCTTGTCTGCCTTTCGTGATCTGAAGGTGGAAGATGATTGAACACTAGAGTGCCCAGAAATTTGCACTCGCATGAAATAACAATGATGGTTGGTGATGTCGGGAATGGGCTTAAAGATGCCATCCATAATAGATGCTAATTTCATATATGGTCCCTTTAGAGGTTCCTGTTCCTGCTGTCTGAGGAGGAGTCCGTTGGGTAATGTGGGTTTATGTTGTTCTCATGCTTGAGGATAACTCTATGGGGAATAGAGTCTAGGAACTTCAGTTGTCCAAGGCTCTGCTGGAGAGTTATCTCTGGAGAGATGAGAGTTTGCTGCTTTCTGGTTGAAATCCAGGTTTTGCAGTAACTCGCTGAGGATAATGGAATTGACTGTTACCTGAAAATGTATTAGCAAGAGCCTGTGTAGGGCTGTTCCAAGATGAGTCTGTGTTAGTCTGCATCCAGAGATATATGAGAAGGAGCCCGTGTAAGGTTGCTTCGTATTGTCATGTAGATAGTTTTCCTATCTAGTTTCAGGTGTTAATCCACAAATCATCTGTCCATAGATAATTATCCTATCTAGTTTCAGGTATTAATCCATGGTCGGTCGTCCACAAATAGCTCTCCTGGCTTGTTACAGGTGTTAATCTGAAACTTGGAAATTTTTTCTCTTTAAGATAGTTGTCCTGGCTTGTTATAGGTATTAATCCATATTCGGTCGTCCACAAATAGTTCTCCTGGCTTGTCACAGGTATTAATCTGGAATTTGAAAATTGTCGGTTGCTAAGATAGTTGTCCTGGCTTGTTACAGGTATTAATCTCTGACTTGAGAAAGAAAAATAGTTTTCCTGGCTTGTTACAGGTATTGATCTTCAATCTCTTCATGTAGATGGTTCTCCTGGCTTGTTACAGGTATTAATCTACAGTTGATCATCCACATATAGTTCTCCTGGCTTGTTACATGTATTAATATGGAACTTGTTTTGCTGGTCATATAGATAGTTTCCCCATTTGGTTTCAGGCATTAATCTGTGGCTTGCCGTATTTGTTGGTAAACCCGTCTTATTTCAGGAGTTCATATCACTTGGTCGTGCAAATAGTTTTCCCGTCTGGTTTCAGGCATTAATCTTTGACCTACTGTAAAAGTTGATAGTGTTTGTTTGTTTGCTAATTTAACCTGAAAAGGTAAAATCAGTTTCATGAGATGTCATGATGTATGACTTGCATGATGCTCCCAAAATAAATGAGATTATGATATATGTATTTGTATGCACATGCCATGATGTATGGACATGTAATGCTGTTGCACATTATCTTTGTCTAGGAAAATAAATCCCTGACAGCTACTGAAGAGTACCGGGAAGCTGAATCCCGAACTGCTGTTGGTGAGTGAAGAAAGTGATTCTTCAATTTCCGCTTGGAATAATGAATGGAGATAGTTTTTTTGGCGATTCCCTTTCTCTGCCGAGGATCTTCGACTTCTGTTTGACAATGATTTTGCCGAGGGGAAGAGTTCTGTTGGAAGATTTCACCAATTTGGAGAAATAAACTCTGATGGGGGATGAATTTCCGTAGCTAGAGGAATAAAATCTAGTAGGGATAAGGTTTTATAAACTACTTGAGATTTATAAAACTCTGCTGCGGAAGGTGAACTCCATAAACTGCTTGGGGATTTTGTTGACATCCTGTAGGGGAATCTTGAGAAGCTTGGAGACTTCACTGGGGGATTTTGGAGCAGTAATTGGAGATTTATGCTCTGCCGGGAATGTGAGAACAACTGACATTAATAGGCTACATGCTGAGAATATGGCAGTGACCTTGTAATAGAATGCCCCTGCTTCTGTACCTGTTGGAGAAGTTATCTGCCGGGGAAGACATCTGCGGGGATCTTGTGGATGGCCCTTAGATAATGTCCCGTTTCTTAAAGTCATTAGCAATTGTCTTTATGTTTTTATTTGTGTATTTGTGAGTAGTAATCATATTCAAATGCATATGTTCAAGAATAATCACTGGACGTTTTCGCACACAAAACAGAAAAATAAAAAAAACAGAAGTTTTTCACTTTCAAAAGAATAATTTTGTATTAACTTGAAATAAGAGTTTTTGTACAAGGAGACAGACATCCTAGTAAGAGAATGTCATCGTAAGAATGTAAATTATACGAAATAGTATACAAAGAAAGACAGCTATGTGAAATAATCCCATTGGGTTCCCATTCTACTATTGTCTTTATGTCCTTGAGCATCTCATCACTTTCGCTGCTTGTCTGAAGTTGATTGGATTGATTAGTGCCCCTTGAGCTTGATAGTTGATACTGAAGATTAGTTTAAGGTGATCCAACGAGACATAGTTATACGCTTTAAATCCCTAACTTTTTCCTAGACCGCCCTTTCGAGTTTTCAGTCCACCGGGATACCCTTTTTTGTCCAAGCCGCCTTTTCAGGTTTTCGACTTGCCGGGTGTACAATTTTTTTATATGCATATCCCTAATTTTTTCCCGAACCCTTTTGGTTCGCCGGGATGCCCTAATTTTTGCCTAGGCCAGTCGACCTAGCAAGTCTTTGTTTATGCATAGTATCTTTTAACTATGTCCGCGTTTACCGGGTGCAGAAGGTCGTCATCGTCCATAGTGGTTAGGATCATGGCTTCACTAGAAAATATGTTCTTGATTACAAATGGACCTTCGTATGTGGGAGTCCATTTGCCCCTGGGATCACCTTGCGGCAGTATGATGCGTTTGATTACCAAGTCACCAGCCTGATATACCTGACGTCTGACCTTCTTGTTAAAAGCTTTGATCATATGTTTTTGGTACATCTAACCATGGAAGATAGCGGCGAGCCTCTTCTCGTCAACAAGGTTTAACTGGTCAAGTTGAGTCTAGACCCATTCGTCTTCACTCAGCCCGCCTCCTTCATGATTCTCAGGGAAGGGATCCGGAGTTCAATGGGCAGGACAACTTCCATACTGTATACTGAAGAGAAAGGAGTTGCCCCTGTTGATGTGGGCATTATGGTGCGGTAACCATAAATAGAAAATGGTAGCATCTCATTCCAATCTTTATATGTCACCGTCATCTTTTGTATGATTCTCTTGATGTTTTTGTTAGCAGCTTCTACATCGCCATTCATCTTCAACCGGTAGGGAGAAGAGTTATGATGTTGAATCTTGAATTGTGTGCAAAGCTCAATGATCATAGCATTGTTGAGATTGGTACCATTATCTGTAATGATTCTTTTTGTAATATCGTACCAATAGATAAGATTGTGTTTGATGAATCGTCCACAACGTTCTTGGTAACAGAAGCAAATGAAGATGCTTCGACCCACTTCGTGAAGTAATCAATGGCAACCAGGATGAAGCAGTGCCCATTAGAAGCTGTTGGTCTAATATCTCCAATCATATCGATGCCCCACATTGCAAATGACCAAGGAGAAGTCAAGACGTTCAGAGGAACCGGAGGTACATATACCTTGTCAGCATAGTTCTGACATTTGTGACAAGTCCACGAATGCTGATAATAGTCTAACTCCATGTTAGACCAGTGGTATCCTGCCCGTAGGATCTTTTTAGCCATTGAGTGCCCACTAGAGTAGGTGCCAAAGGTACTTTCGTGTAAGTCAACCATATTCCTTTCTGCCTCACTCTTGTCAACACACCGAAGCAAGGTAGAGTCGTGGTTGTGCTTGTAAAGGATCCCGTTACTAAGAAAGAACTTAGCAGAGAACCTTCTTAGGAACTTCTTATCATTGACTGAAGCTCCCTCAGGATACTCTTGGAGTTCGAGATATCTTTTGATTTCATGGAACCAAGGCTTGTCCACTAATTCTTCAGTACCAATCTCGTGACAATATGTTGGCTCGTCCATCCTCTCAATGGTGATCTGAGGAGCATCATTATCCCACCTGACCTTGAACATGGATGACATCGTAGCTAACGCGTCCGCTAGTTGATTTTCCTCTCGTGGAAAATGCTCAAAAGTAATTTCTCTAAAGTATGGGATTAGTGTCAACACATGCTCTTTGTACGAGATGAGATTAGGATGCTTCGTGTCTCATTCTCCTTTGATATGGCTGATTACTAAATCCGAGTCTCCAAACACACTTAAGAATTTGATCCTTAAATCGATTGCAGCTTTGAGACCCATGATACATGCTTCATACTCAGCCATATTGTTGGTACAATTGAAACATAACCTGGCAGTGAAAAGAGTATGACAACCCTAAGTGTTGTACCCCAACTTTTGCCCCTAAGATTCCCCTATCGTATCATGTCAACTTGATCATAACAAAATCACATTACAGTTGGTTCTTCCTCTTTTTTCTATCTCCTATCTTTAAGTTTGCTCTCGAGGAATCTCCAAGCACCTTAGTTGTGTATTTTGTATATGCGTTGATAATTAACCTCTAACCAAAATACAAAAAAAATATCTGTCTTTGCCTTTGCATATTTGTGTTTTGTAGGTACCGAGTCAAAGCATCCAACAAATAAGGTTTTCCGGTATTATTTACCTAAAATCTCTTTTTTGCAAAGAAAAATAAAAATAATTAAATTTTTTTCATTTTTTGTTGACCTGAACCATCGATTGCTCCCATAGCGCAATCAATGGCATAGAGTGTATTGTGCACAATCTTTGAAAAAAAACTGTGTTTTTAGCCTTCAAAAAATAAAAAAAATTTAGCTTGCATCGACATATACATGTTATGTTTCGACCCATGCAAGTTGGTTGATTCTGTATTATGTCGAAGGCAGCTTGCATTGACCCATAGAAGCTTGTTTCGACTCATGCAAGTTGATTGATTCTGTATTGTGTCGAAGGCAGCTTGCATCGACCCATAGAAGCTTGTTTCGACTCATGCAAGTTGATTGATTCTGTATTATGTCGAAGGCAACTTGCATCGACCCATAGAAGCTTGTTTCGACTCATGCAAGTTGATTGATTCTGTATTGTGTCGAAGGCAACTTACATCGACCCATAGAGGCTTGTATCGACTCATCCTGCTTTGTAAAATTAGTATGTGTCGACACATACATGTTATGTATCGACTCATGCAAATTGTTTGATTTTGTATTGTGTTGAGATAGCAGCTTGTGTCGATCCATAGAAGCTTGCATCGACTCATACTGTGTTATACAACTAGAATGTGTCGATGCATACGACTCTCGTGTCGACTCATAGCAGCAAAACACACGTGATTTTTAAAAAAGCCAGCAATTTCAAAACCATCATCTTTTAGGCTCCAATTTTTCTGCATAATTTGAAAATTATATCATTAATTCAATTTTTGGCTCCAAGAATCAATTACCAAATTACCACTAATCCCAATCCAAAACTCTATAAATAGAGCCCTCATCTCATTCAAATTTCAAGCTTTTGACAGCCAAAATCAGTTTGCTAAAAAATCTCCCAATTCTCTCCATCTACCAAAATTCACTCAAATCTCCATTTTCAAAAAGTTAGTAAGCTTTGCATTGAAGCTTACTAATCTTTGAGCTAAACCTTCATCCAAACACTTTTTTCTTCATCAATTCTCTACATCCAAGCTTTGGTAATTGATTCTTGTGGTTGAATTGAAGCAAATTCTGGAAGTTGTTTGATAATTCTCTAATTCTACCTTTGGTAAGTTGGATCATCATTTTTCACAATGTGATCTCTTGTGGATTTTTCTGGTTTTGATTCATTGAACACTGTTTTATGATTCCATTAGTGCTATTTTCTCATAATTTGATGGAATTTTCATGCTCACTTGGATCCATGATCATAAGGTGTTTGATGAAAAGTTGGAACAAGAATTTGATCCTTGAGATGCTATTTTCGACTGATTTTAACATGTTGCAATCAATTGCTGTAACATTGCAATTGTTTGTCACAGAAAGTTTATTTGAAAAAAACTGCACTGATGCAATTGGTAGCTGTCGAAGCACAACTGATTGTAGTAGTGTCGAAAATACTTTTTTCTGCCTTATTTTGGGGCTGATTTGAAAAAACCTGCACTGATGCAATTGGTAGCTGTCGAAGCACACTTGATTGTAATAGTGTTAAAAATACTTTTTCTGCCTTATTTTAGGGCTGTTTCGACTAAAATATTTTTTCTACTCACTCTCTTTGATGGATAATTTGGATTGCAATTTTAAATGTCCAATTTGTCTTTAAACTCAATGGACTTTGTGATGTAGATGAAGTTGGATAAATGTTCATCAATTCAAATCTACCTAAGAGTTAATTATTTAAGTCATTTTTGGTGCTTTGGATTAATGATATGTTTAGTGCTTTAATCCATCTAGAGGAGTGGTTGAATTTAAAGATGAAAGAATTTTGAGATAGTGATCCAAATTAGCTTATCATTCCCCTCCCTCTTCATCTTATCCCTTTCTTTTTTAATTGTGCTACATGTTAAGGGATGGTGATCTCTATATCATTTATCCAAACATGAAGTGCATAGATTGCTATTGACCGACCTCAAAATAGGTGCGACTTCTACATAAGTCCACTTACGATTGCTTAACATAGCGCTAAATTTTGTCCCGATTCGAATAAATGATCATTCGTGGCCCAAACTTATGATTGCAAGCCCAAGTATGTTAATTTGATCTCTTTGATCCAATAACCTTGATATTCATTGTGTGGAGGCTTTGGTTCTACCAATTATCTAATGAATCTAGAACACCTTTGGTCAATGCGGATCACTTAAACATCGTTGATCATTAAATGTTACTTTTGAGGATTCCAAAATGTATGATATACTTGACAAAATGCAAATGCAACTTGTTGTGCGGAGGCTTTGGTTCTACCAATCCTCTAATGAGTTCCAAATGCAAGTTTCAAGATGGTCATCCAACTAACCACTAATTTCTAACAATTGACTTTACTTTATGCTTTTATTTTTTATGCTTTATGTACCATTTAATTTAAGCATTTACATTTCATGCCATTTTTTTTATTTTTGCTCACTTGAGCATTTACTTTTATGTCATTTTTATTTTGCTCACTTGAGCTTTTATTTTCCTTTTAAAGACACCTAATAATCAACATGAACCATAAAATTCTTTAATGATACTTGGACTATTTGGTTACTATCCTTGGCATTATGGAGTATTGGACTTCTTGGACTTAGGATTAGAAACCTTGGCCTATCTTGGAGACCTTGTGATCCTACTTGATTATTTTGTCTGGAGTTCTTGAGGTTTACCTCAAGACATTGGGTTGTTTGTTTGTTTTGTGTGTAGGTTATTGTGATTACATACTTTGTTTGTAATCTAGAATTCACCCGTATACAGCCGTTACTCTGCCCAATTTTTGCAAAGACTTAATACACTTGAAGTTTGGTTCTCTCAAGAGGTCTAGTATCTTTGCTTGCTTGGTTTCAATCCGAAGAATGGGAATTCTATATTGACTCATAATATCAAGTATTAGCTTCTTGTTGGTTAGATGGTTCTTATCCCTAGCTTTTACCTTATGCTTTAGGATAGTCTCTTCATCTCCTCCCATCTTCTTTAATTTCAAAAATCTTATCCCTCCTTTTAAAAACTCTTCTTATTTCTAAAATTGAAACACTTTCATAATAAACTTAGACTTAGGTCCATGCATTTTCAAAACATTTTCATAAATAAATTTCAATCAATTTAATAATACCTTGACATTTTTGTGAGAAGACTAAAAGTCAATCAATCTCATTTCAAACCATTTTTGCCACTTTGGCTTTTTATTTTAAAACTTTTCTTAAAAGATTAGACTCTTGTCAATCCTTGTAGTGATGCAAACAACTATACTTCTAATATATGTAGTAAAGAGAGATATTTTTCCACTTGGGTGTTGAGTGAGGCATTGTTGATTTTAAAATCCAAGCCATATCCTCCACTTTGAGATGATGCAAATTCTCCTTTCTCATGATTGTGGGTAGTAAGTATGTTTTCCACACGGACAATGACGATGATGTCTTATCTCATAAAATTAACCAACACACTTATGTTTCAAATTTTTAAAATAGGAACTACGTGTACCCTGATCCCCTATTGCACGAAAGGTGGTACGTAGGCACTAAAGGTTCGCAACCGCGACGGGTGCAAAAATCATAAAAGTATTTATTTTCTCACCTCCACCACCCATTTTATATATAACACATTTTATAGCCAAAATATATAGACTTTTTTCAAAGAGGTTCCTGCGGAGTACCGTAGATGCTTAGGGTGCTAATACCTTCCTGTGATCGGTGGATCTGGAACTGACTGTTTAACACTGGTTCGTGAAATGTCGCGGAAGCAAGAGTCGCCACCGTCTTTTATTTTCTCCAACATGGAAAGGACAAAAGCACAAAAAAATTCCTTATGAGATAGTCTCTCGGTTCGGGAGGTAGATTTATAGAAAGGGAAGGTGTTAGCACCCTTTCTATCCATGGTTATCCATGGGCTCTTAGATACTTGCTCATTTGTGTTTTCAAAATGTTTGTTTTCTTTTCAAGTGTGAGTGGGTTTGAAAAAGTTTCGTTTAAAGTTTCAGATCGACTCTTGTATCAGTCCTCAAGAGTGTTTGAAAAATTGTTTTTGAAAGCTTTTTTAAAAGTGTAGGTGTGTAAAGAGTTTTTGATTTGTTTTGAATTAGAGCAAGTATCTATGAGTCATCTACCTACCCTAAGGAATTAGGCTGTGTAAATGTCCTTAAGGTAGTGCCATCCCACCATTGAGAGGTAGGTAGCACCACCATTGGAGGTGTTCGGGTCAATTCGTTTGTAGGGACAGTGTGGTCACCAGAGCAACAGTAGGACACCTTAGAAGCTACCCTTATGCCATGTTCATGGATATAAGGACTTACTAAAACGTCCTATACTCGACGACCACGTTTCGAGGGGCAAGGCAACAGTGAGGCGTACCCTAAGAGTGGTGCGTGCATTTGTGTATCGTTTTCAGTTATGTTTATCTTGTCATGCATTGGGTGAGCTACGCTTTGATTTTATTTGGGCCATTCATTCTTTCATGTGATTAACAGTTTAAAGGTGCAGAAATTAAAATGCGGAAAATAAAGGTCGTACGCTATTACAAGGCGCGGGTCTATACATCGCCAAATTACAAAGACCCGTTTTGAGATGAAATGCAAAAAGTAAATGCGAAAAGTTAAACTTAATTACTATTACAAGGCTTTGGGGGCAATTACATAATACTCGAAACAAAAAAATAAAGACAAACGCGCGAAAAGAAATTAGAATCGAATATGCGAGGGCGTTGGACCCTTTAAAGAAATTAAATTGAAATTAAAAGTTAATTAATGATTAAATGAAGAAAAGAAATTATTTTTATGTTTTTGGTATTTTATGAAATAAAGAAAATTAATTGAAATTAGAAATTACATAAAAACCCTAGTTCTAAATTGTTTTTAATTATTAAAGAAAATATTTAAGTTTTGACCTAATTTATCTTAATTAATTAATTACATATTTATTTACAAGATAATTAATAGTTAGTAATAATGATGGGAATTATTTATTTATTTAAGAAAAAGGATGAAAATGTGACAAACCCTAATTTCTACATTTTTTAATTATTTAAGAAAAAAACATTAAAATTTTAACCTAAATTAACCTAAATTGATTATTAAATTTATTTACAAAAATATAATAATGAATTAAATATTAATAAACTTATTTTTATTTTTGACTTTTTCTGGATTTTATATTTATGAAAATTATTTTTGTGAATTAATTAAAACAATAAAACAAATTAAAAAGAATAAAAGGGAAAAAATAATAAAAGAAAAAGAATAAAAAGATTGAGCGAACCCTGGGGGTGTTCTGACCCTTTTGGAGGTGTTTGGGAAGCATTTTGGCCCAACAGATTCCAGGCCTCTTTGACTTTCAATGATCACATGGGACTCAGTTGACTAACGCGCATGGTGAGCCACTTTTGTGGCCTTCAGATCAGAGCCTATGGACACTTGGCAGGACAGGAGATGAGGTTGTACAATGGTCCCTTATGAGCACACTGCACAGAAGCGCGTTAAAGAAAAAATTATAGAGGAAGTGGGGGACCTGGGAATCGAACCCAGGTCCCAGTGCCTGCATGACAAGTCATCTTCCACCAAGCCAAATGCGTTTATTTGTTAGTATAATAGGATATAAACAATACATATGAAAAGAAGCTATCATGCTGGATGTTAAAAAATCGCGCCAATTATTCAAATGGACCAACCATGTGCCATCAACTCAACATCTTCTTCATGGTTTCTTCGTTTTGTCTAAAAATACAGAATAGATAGCGGGGGTTTTAAACCCCCACTAAGTCAAACCTGCAAAAATAGCGAACATCATATAGTTAAAAAGAAAAAGGGCGCGATGGGTGGTTTCCATTCGTGTGAAGGTCCTGAATTCAGTGGTACAAGTTTGGTGGCCCAATTTTTCCATATGGGGAAAGCCCCAATTCAAAGCTTCTGCAACCCTAGCAATCGTTAATGGTGATTTTTGATACAGGCAATATTAGTTCAATCAAAGCATGCCATTAGCTTCAAAACAATCATCTTAGTGTAAGTCAATCATTAGAAGACATTAATATGGCATGAAAATGCAAACACGAATATGCAAAATTTTATGAACAAGGTGACTCAGTTATACCAGTTCCTTGAGTATGGAAGGTTGGTTTCGATTGGAATCGCTTCCTGGATGTGTCAGGAGTGTATTGGAATACTTTTGCAGCCTTGAATCACCCTCTAGCTATGAAAACAGTTTCTCACTTTTTGTCAAAAAATGCAAGTTTTGTTCTTTGTTCTGAGCGCAACTTTCTTGTCCAATGCATTAGGTTTTCAATGTGCATATGTATGTGAGTGAATTAGGTCAAGAAAACTGGCCCATAATCCATGCATTGATGTTTTTGATATTTGATTTTAAAGCATCTTTTTCCAAATCTTTTCCATGCCAATCATTGCCAATTGTGGAAGATTTTGTCCCTTGATGTGGTACACGAAATATTTAGGTCTTAATGGGAGAATATGCTGCACAAAAAGATTTGGAAAACATGTTTTAGTATTTTTCTCATAATTAATTTTAATTAAATGAATTAATAGGATTAAAAATTCAATTAATTAATTAAAAATAAGAAAATAACTCCCTTTTAGCTTAATGGGTCGTGCCTAGATTTTGGGTGATGATTCATGGAAGAAATTGAGGCCCATTAGCAATTTTGAGGCATTTGAAGCAAAGTTGACTTTTCAAAATTCCCAAAAATTTCCCAACTTCCACAAGGCATATCTTGCTCAATTTTTAAGCGTTGATCATGTTCTTGGACATTTTGGAAAGGTCTTGAAGTCCTCTAACCAATGCCTTTGGTCCCATGTCATTTTGATTTACCAATCTCAAGTTATGGTCTTTGACTTAAAGTGCCTTTTTGTTGACTTTTGAAAATGACCTATAATGTTGAGATTGATAACTTTTTGTGAGAGCATTTCTTGGACTTGAAGTGTGAAGATGAGTTGTAGGAAATGTCATTATTTTCAAAATGAGCTTTGGATGGAATTTTTATGATAAACCATGTGGAAGTTATGCCTTGGTCAATTTGCAGTTGACTTTTTCAACTGTCCAAAAATAGAAACTTTTGCATCTTGAGACTTTTTGAGCCATGCTTTGAAAATCATGATCAAGAATTGATCAAATGATGTTTGTGGCTTCAAAATAAGATGTTGACCAAAAATTTTGACTTTTGACTGTCAAATGACCATTTTGCCCCTGCAGTTGACTGTTGAGCAATTAGGGTTTTTGACTGTGCAATTTTGTGCTGTGAGCCTTGAAGCTTGGCATATGGATGCTTGACAATATACGTAGGCATGTGGGACTTGATTGGACCCTTGGAAACTTCAACTTCTTTGCCAGAACCAAAACCCTAATTTTTGACTGTTAGGAGGCCATTGGACTGTGCAACTCTTGGGAGATTTTGAAGCATGATCTTAGCAAACCTTGAAGGATATGGGAGGGCAAATTTTGGGGTACAACAGTTTCCCCTGTTCAATCTTCTTAGACTTGAGGATGTAGATTGGCTGGCGTGCCTTTCGTAATCCGAGGGTAGAAGATGATTGAACATTAGAGTGCCCAGAAATTTGCACTCACATAGTAGAGTGATGACGGGAATGGGCTTACAGATGCCATTTGGATATTGATGGATAGGAAGATGGGATTACAGATGCCATGTTGAGAGGTGATGGATAGGTGGATGGGCTTATAGATGCCATCTGGGTGTCGATCGCGTAAGAGATTCCTTAGCGAGAACTTGCGTACCTGAGAAAGAAAATAATTACCTGGCCTGTTACAGGAGTTGGTCTTCAAACTCTTTGTGTAGATGTGCCCTGACTGGTTACAGGAATCGGATCTTTAAACTCTTCAAACGTGCCCTGGCGAGATACAGGAATCGAGTCTGGAGCTTCAAAAGGTGATGAATGAATTAGGGATGGTTACTACCTCAACGGGACGATGAGAGAACCTTGGACGATTACTACCTCAACGGGATGATGAGAGAACCTTGGGCGATTACTACCTCAACAGTAACGATGAGAGAACCTTGGACGATTACTACCTCAACAGTAACGATGAGAGAACCTTGGGCGATTACTACCTCAACAGTAACGATGAGAGAATCTTGGACGATTACTACCTCAACAGTAACGATGAGAGAACCTTGGGCTATTACTACCTCAACAGTAACGATGAGAGAACCTTGGGCGATTACTACCTCAACAGTAACAATGAGAGAACCTTGGACGATTACTACCTCAACAGTAACGATGAGAGAACCTTGGGCGATTACTACCTCAACAGTAACGATGAGAGAACCTTGGACGATTACTACCTCAACAGTAACGATGAGAGAACCTTGGGTGATTACTACCTCAACAGTAACGATGAGAGAACCTTGGGCGATTACTACCTCAACAGTAACGATGAAGGAATCTTGGATGTCTTCTACTGAGTCTTCATCAGGAAAATCTTTAGGAATCGATTTAACTGGACCAGAGAAGGCCTTTGACTGGATCGGCATCAGAAAAATCTTTAGGAGTCGATTTAACTGAACCAGGCAAGGTCTTGGAATCTTCAACTGAGTCTTCATCAAGAAAATCTTTAGGAATCGATTTAACTGGACCAGAGAAGGCCTTTGACTGGATCGACATCAGAAAAATCTTTAGGAGTCGATTTAACTGAACCAGGCAAGGTCTTGGATTAACTTTGACTGGATAAGAATCAGAAAAATCTTAGGGTCGATTTAACTGAACCAGAGAAGGCCTTGGATTAACTTTGACTGGATAAGAATCAGAAAAATCTTAGGGTCGATTTAACTGAACCAGAGAAGGTCTTGGATTAACTTTGACTGGATAAGAATCAGAAAAATCTTAGGGTCGATTTAACTGAACCAGACGAAAGTCTTGGATTAACTTTGACTGGATAAGAATCAGAAAAATCTTAGGGTCGATTTAACTGAACCAGAGAAGGTTTTGGATTAACTTCAATTGGATCGGCATCAGAAAAATCTTTAGGAATCGATTTAACTGAACCAGAGGAGGTCTTGGACATAGCTGAGAACTTAACTGGATCTTTCCTGAAAGGTAAAGGTCAGTCATATGCAATGCATGATATGGATCAAGCGATGATGTTCTCAACATAAATGAGATTGTGTGATGCGTTTATGCATGTATCATGATGTATGTGATGTTTTTGAATGTATTTTCGTCTAGAAAAATATATCCTTGACGAATGCCGGGAGTTAAATCCTGGGCTGATGGTTGAAGAGAGTTCTTCGTTTTCTGCCGGGGATGAAGATTGCAAGAATACCGGTAGGAGAAGATGACTCCGTTGGGGAATAAACTTGATGAAGAGATTACTCTGCGGGGAGAAAATTATTCTAGCGATCTTGCTGGGGAACAATACTCTGTGGGAAGAGAGGTACGTTGTTGAGATGTTGATGGTAACTTCGCTGGGGATACCGTTGTTATGTTGTGTTTTAATAGACTCCACTGGGGATAAGAAGATTTCATCGGGGACGATCTTTCCATGGCTTTTGGCCGAGGATAACCCAGTTATATCCTGGTAGGGAAATAACCTTTGAATAAAGTCGGGAGACGCGTTCGTGTTCTGCAGGGGGGAAGCTTCCAGAATCTACTGGGGATAAGCTTCCTGCTGGGGAGATGGATTCAAACTTTCTTGGGGAAACTTCAGACTGGACTCTCTTGGGGAAATTTGAGATATATTGGGGAAGTGGCTCCACTAAATGTCTGGTATACCGCCGGGGAACAATCTTATATCCAGATTGCCAGGGATGCTTGTTAAGAATGTCTGTGTACTCCGCTGAGGAAATGTTGAGATCTGCTGGAGGATACTCAACTTCCTTAAGGCTGATAGTATAGCTTTGCTTGGGGAGAGTGCATGGACTTGCTGGCTCACTCTCTGGGGAATTAAGGTATATTGGTTATGTTGTTCGGCTGAACTTACCTTGGTACCTTGGTGGACAGAACAATTAGATCGCTTAGACCACTCATTATTGCCCCTGCTTCTAATGTTACCTGTAATTAATCCTTTGTTTCATATGCAAATATTTATGAGTTAGCAATTATTGTCAAATGCATATATCACAAATTGAACCTTGGACGTTCTTCACAAAACAGAAAAAGGAAAAACAATTAGCAATTTGTCTGAAAAGAGTATTTATATTGATTTGAATTGCCCGTAAATAGGCGTTTATGTACAAGAGGCTGACGTCCTAGTAAGAGAACGCCGCCGAACAAAAGAGTTTATACAATTTGTACAAGGGAAAACAAAACAGCTATGTGAAAAGAATAATCCCAATGGGTTTCAACTCTGCTATCGCCTTTATATCTTCGGGCGTCTCATCACTTGATGACCTAGCTGAAGATGGAGCTGATTGATTGATGCCCTTTGAACCTGCTAGATGATACCGGATTCTGGATGCAGGGTGATCCAATGAGACATAGTATTACGCTTTATCCCTAATTTTTGCCTGGACCGCCCTTTCGGGTTTTCAGTCCACCGGGATACCCATTTTTGCCCAAGCCGCCTTTTCAGGTTTTCGACTTGCCGGGTGTACAGATTATTTTCATTTCATCCCTCATTTTGTCCGAACCCTTTTGGTTCGCCGGGAAGCCCTAATTTTTGCCTAGGTATGTCAACCTAGCGGGTCTTTTATTATGCGTAGTATCTTTTTACTATGTCTGCATTGGCGGGGTGAGGAAGGTCGTCACCATCCATGGTGGTTAGAATCATGGCTCCTCCTGAGAACACATGTTTAACCACAAATGGCCCTTCGTACGTAGGGGTCCATTTGCCCCTTGGATCACTCTGAGGAAGGATGATGCGCTTGATTACCAGATCCCCAACTTGATACTCTTATGGTCTGACCTTTTTGTTAAATGCCCTGATCATCCGTTTTTGGTACGTCTGACCATGACAAATAACAGTGAGTCTCTTTTCGTCGATTAGATTTAGCTGATCAAGTCGTGTCTGGATCCAATCATCTTCGCTCAGATCTGCATCCTTCATTATCTGGAGAGAGGGTATCTGCACTTCAATCGGTAAGACTGCCTCCATGCCGTAGACCAAGGAGAAAGGAGTTGCCCCGGTTGACGTCCTTGCTGAGGTGCGGTACCCATGTAGAGCGAACGGTAACATCTAGTGCCAATCTTTATAAGTCACTGTCATCTTCTGCACAATTTTCTTGATATTCTTATTCGCTGCCTCTACAGTCCCATTCATCTTCGGTCTGTAAGGAGAAGAGTTGTGGTGCTGTATCTTAAATTGCTCGCAGAGCTCAGTGATCATCTTATTATTAAGATTGGTACCGTTGTCTGTAATGATCCTTTCTGGGATGCCGTATCGATAGATCAGGTTATGCCGGATGAACCGTGCCACAATGTTCTTGGTTACAGTGGCATAAGAAGCTGCTTCAACCCACTTTGTAAAGTAATCAATCGCCACCAGGATGAAGCGATGCCCGTTGGATGCCGTAGTTTTAATCTCGCCGATCATATCTATGCCCCACATTGCAAAAGTCCAAGGTGCTGTCAGGACGTTTAGAGGAACTGGAGGAACGTGCACCTTGTCTGTGTAAATCTGGCATTTGTGACATGTCCGAGAATGTTGGTAACAGTCGGCTTCCATTGTGGACCAAAAATACCCTGCCCGAAGGATTTTCTTTTCCATAGTATGTCCACTGGAATGCATTCCGAAGGTACCTTCATGAAGCTCTGCCATGATCCTTTCTGCTTCAGTCTTATCCACACAACGCAGTAAGGTCGAATCATGGTTTCGCTTTTACAGAATGTCGTTGCTGAGGAAGAACTTTGCTGCGAACCTTCTCGGAAACTTCTTATCGTTGACAGATGCACCTTCAGGGTATTCTTGAGCCTCCAAGTATCTCTTCACATCGTGGTACCAGGGTTTTTCAGTCACTACCTCAGCCTCAAGATCACAACAGTATGCCGGTTCGTCCAATTTCCAGATAATGACCCGGGGAGCCTCATTGTCCCATTTGACTTTGAACATGGAAGACATCGTAGCTAACGCGTCCGCCAGTTGATTCTCCTCTCTCGGAAAATGTTCAAAAGTTATCTCTTCTGAAATGGGGAATCAATGTCAACACACATTCTTTGTAAGGAATAAGGTTCAGATGTTTCGTATCCCACTCGCCTTTGATCTGATTGATCACGAGAGCGGAATCTCCGAAGACACTCAAAAACTTGATCCTTAAGTCGATCGCAGCTTGAAGACCCATGATGCATGCCTCATACTTCGCCATGTTATTGGTGCAGTTGAAACATAGCCGAGCAGTAAGTGGAGTATGAGTTCCTTGAGGGGATATGATCACAGCGCCGATACCGTTACCCAAAGCATTGGAGGCTCCGTCAAAGTGCATAGACCATCGGGATCCTTCCTCAGGTCCTTCATCCGGTCCAGGTACTTCACAATCAGTCACTATCATGATGCTCTCGTCCGGAAACTCAAAGTTCATTGACTGATAGTCGTCCACTGCCTGGTGTGCCAAATGGTCTGCCAATACACTTCCTTTGATGGCTTTCTGAGTCGTGTACTGGCTGTCGTATTCTGTCAAGATCATTTGCCATCTTGCTATTCTCCCAGATAGAGCAGGCTTTTCGAATATGTACTTTATTGGATCCATCTTTGAGATCAAAAAGGTAGTGTGAGTCAGCATATACTGTCTCAGCCGGCGAGCAGCCCATACCAAAGCGCAACAAGTTTTCTCGAGCAGTGAATATCGGGTCTCACAGTCGGTAAACTTTTTGCTAAGGTAATAAATGGCGTGCTCTTTTCGGCCAGACTCGTCATGCTGCCCCATCACACACCCCATTGAGTTGTCAAGTACTGTCAGGTATAGTATCAGAGGTCTCCCTTCAACCGGTGGCATAAGGATGGGTGGTTCTTGGAGATACTCTTTGATTCTGTCAAAAGCGGCCTGACATTCATCATTCCAACGTACTACCTGATCTTTATTCAGCAGCTTGAAGATTGGTTCACAGGTAGCAGTCAGATGCGAGATGAATCGAGCAATGTAATTCAGACGTCCTAAAAAGCCTCTGACCTCTTTCTCTGTCTTAGGAACTGGCATATCTTGAATGGCTTTGACCTTGGCAGGGTCCACTTGAATACCCTTATCACTTACAACAAAGCCTAGCAACTTTCCAGATCTAACCCCGAAGGTGCACTTGTTCGGGTTCAACCTCAGCTTGTACAATTTCAAACAGTCAAACAGTTTCTGCAGATGGTCAAGGTGTTCCTCCTCAGTTTGGGACCTTGCAATCATATCGTCAACATACACTTCGATCTCATGATGGATCATGTCATGAAACAAAGCAACCATGGCACGTTGGTAGGTTGCCCCGACGTTTTTCAACCCGAATGGCATGACCTTGTAGCAGAAGGTGCCCCACTGAGTAACAAAGGTAGTCTTTTCCATGTCTTCAGGAGCCATCTTGATCTGATTATACCCTGAGAAACCATCCATGAAAGAGAACACCTTATGCTGAGCAGTATTATCAACCAGGACGTCAATGTGAGGTAGGGGAAAGTCATCCTTGGGGCTGGCCCTGTTCAGATCCCTGTAGTCAACACACATTCTGACCTTACCGTCCTTCTTTGGTACCGGTACCACATTGGCAACCCACTGAGGGTAAGAAGTCACTGCAAGAAACCAGGCATCAAATTGTTTCATAACCTCAGCTTTGATCTTCTCGGACATCTCTGGACGCATACGGCAAACCTTTTGCTTAATCGGAGGGCAGTCTTCCTTGGTAGGCAAGTGATGGACTACAATGTCGGTATCCAACCCAGGCATGTCTTCGTAGGACCAGGCAAAGATCTCCACATAATCATGTAGCATCTGAGTAAACCGTTGCTTCACACCGAGCTCCAGATTGGCACCAATCTTAACCTCCTTTCTGTCTGCCTCAGTACCCAGATTTATCGTTTCCACTGGCTCTTCATGTGGTTGAATTGCCCTCTCTTCCTGGAGTAACAGTCTTGCAAGCTCGCCAGGGACTTTGCAATCATCTTCACCTTCGTCTTCGGCTAAGTTGATCGGATTTTCGAAGTCATAACTGGCAGTAGCAGAATTGTTACCAGTGAGATCCAGAGTGGATTGAAACCTGTATGAGTGAGTGTGTGTAAATACAGCTGTTTTGCAATATATAAAGAAAGAAAGAAAGGGAGCACAAGATTTGAAATGTGAAAAACGTCCAAGATCTTTATTCATGATATATGTAAATGACAGTTATAAGCCCTCACAAATGAAGCCAACGGTGCCCCGGGTAAGACACCGGGCCATAAAGATTCAAATCAATGTTTATTACAAATAACAAAAACAAAGGAATTCATTACTGCGTAACAAAAGTAACAAGTGTATGATCTTTTGCGGTCCAATTGCTAGGTCCACTGTCGGTCGTCGGATAAATCCAGCTGTTGAACTCATATTCTTCCACCTCGTCATCATCCCTGATAGCATTTACTCCATGAGCAGGCAGGGGAGATGTCACTACATTGGGCTTCTCAGGTGCCTCAAACTATACCTCCTTTGCATCAATAAGGTCTTGCACCTTATTTCTCAGGGCCCAGCAGTCATCAGTAGAATGCCCCGGGCTATCGGAGTGATAAGCACAGCGAGCATTTGGATTATACTTAGGAGAGGCAGTATTCACAACCTTTGGAGCCTCTCTGACAGTCACCAAGTTGGTGGATAGCAGCTGCGGCAAGATTTGTGACAAGGTCATACTCAGCCGGGTAAATTCTCTTCTGGGTCTTTCAGCCCTTGGTTGATTGGTTTGCCGAGGAGCGGCAGCAGGATTTGCAATCACCACCGCGTTGACAGTTTGGCGGCGCTCTGGTTTGTCTTGCCTCCTAGGCCCATACACAACACTGGCCTCCTTCTTAAAAGGTTTCTTCTCAGAACTTGAAGACGCACCTTTCTGAATCTTTCCTGACTTCATACAAGCCTCTATCCTTTCCCCAGTCAGAATAAGGTCAGTAAACCCTGCAGATGAATTGCCAATAATATGATTGAAGAATGGCCCAGATAAGGTCCCCAAGAACATATCTACCAGCTCACGGTCTGTTAATGGTGGCTGCACCCTGCCAGCCAGGTCCCTCCACTTCTGCGCATACTCTTTAAAACCTTCGCTTGATCCTAGCGACATACCCTGGAGTTGGGTACGTGTAGGAGCAAGGTCGACATTATATTGATACTGCTTGTAAAAAGCAGTAGCCAACTCCTCCCAGTTACGAACCTTGGTTCCATCCAGCTGATAGAACCATTCGAGATGAGTCCCTAAAAGACTCTCCTGGAAGAAGTGGATCCACAAGTTCTTGTCCACTGTATACGGCTGAATTTTCCGCATATAAGATCTGAGGTGTAGCTTAGGGCAAGACGCCCCGTCATACTTGGTGAAAGATGGTGCTTTAAACTTATGCAGGATGATCACACCAGAAGATAAACCCAAGTCTGCGAAATCTAAACCAGGCACTTGTTGAATTTCCATAGCGTTCAGACGGTCTTCCAACTGCTTGTATCTGTCTTCAGCCGGAGGATACTGCTCCTCATTAAAATCAGTCTCGTTGTCAGAGACCACCGAACTTGGAGCCCTTCCCCCCTGGGGACTGTCTTTGCCTACAGAGGAACCAGCTTCCTCATTCTGCAGTGTGTTACCAAACTTTCGGCCCGTGTTGAATAGAACGGTTCTCTTCTTCTTCTTCTCCTTCTTCAGGAGCAAAGCCTCCAGCTCTTCTTGACCTTGAGCCAAACCCATGATCAGCTCCTGAAATTGTGCTTTCTGCGCCTGAAGGGCCTTGATAGACAGCTCGGTAGATGATTCAAGGTTCATGATGCTAAAATAAACAGCGAAGAACAGTAAGCAACCTGAAAAGAAGAGTACCTGCTATGCACATGATGAATGGAATGCGTATGATTTATGTTTTCAAAGACAATCGGGAATCAACTTTGTAAACAAAAAGGAACACACTTCATTAGACTCAACTTTGAAATTTAAATTGTTCAACAGGTTGCCCTTAGGCGTTACATAGAAAATGGAAATACTGAAAAGGGAAATAAAACTGTAAAAGAAAATCCAAAGTTCATCATTGATCCCAGGGTCTCCTCTTCTCAGTACGGATGTAGTCATTCAGAGCTCGCTCGTTCTCCAACTGCTTTGTCAGCTTCTGGATCTTCAATTCCTGCTCGTTGAACTTTTCCCGGTAAGAATCCCGTTCTTCTCGCAGTTGCGCCCAAGACCTCTTTAATGTCTCATAATTAGTAGGTATCTGAGGAGGGAGAACAGTTGGAGGAATCCCATCTTTATCAGGATACTCAAGAATGACGGGTCTGACAGCTTCATATGGCATACCTAACTTTTGAGCACGGATGCGGACCCATTTGGAGTAAGCTTCCATAGGTAGAGAGGTTTTTGGTCCCAACTCTTGTGGGCCAGCTTTGTGAATTATGTCCCAAGCCTTGATGAACCTACGACGCAGCTCGTCACTATCCACCTGAAACTCAAAATTGATGTGAGGCACCAACATCTCATGAGGCCCTGCTCTTCTGGCTCTTCCAAACTGACGGAGAGCTAGACATGGATTATAAGAGATTCCTCCTTGGGTACCAATCAGAGGAACATTGGGGTATTCTCCACAACGATCAATAACAGCTATCTCATCCAAACCTCTAAGAGTCCAAATGATGTCCTTATCAGTGAGAGACATTAACCTATGAGCCCAACCTCTTCCTTCTTTGTTCCTCAACACGAACTTGGGGAGGTGCGAAATAAACCACCTCACCAACAAAGGAATGCAACACCACAGGGTTCCTCATCTTCGGGCAGTACGAGCATAAAGTTGTTGCAGGATATCACCCAAGAGAGTGGGCACAGGATTCCGAGACATGAAGATCCTTATGGCAGTGACGTTAATGAAGTTATTAGGATTAGGGAACAAGACTAGACCATAGATTAAGAGAGCCAAGATGTCTTCATATGCCCTAAAGTCCAAGTCATTCCAGAAACTGTTAGCTTTACCAATCAGGAACTTGGCCAAGTAACCCTTAACTCCGCTTCTAGTTACCCAGTTGTCCATTACTTCTTGGTGGGTCAAGGGAAGAGCTGCAACAACCTCCTCAAGCCTAAGAGTCTTTTCCCAACCAGTGTAGGGGGTTTGATCCAAGATAGGGATACCAAGCAAATCAGAGAACTCTTCCAGGGTAGGGACCAGCTGGAAGTCTTGAAAGGTGAAGAAATGGTACAGAGGGTCATAGAACTGGGTCAGGACACTCATCAACTGATGGTCCCACTTTGCCGTGACTAAACTGAGAAGAGAACCATGCCTCTGGATGAAGGAAGTAGTATTTGGAATTCTGCTAACCAATTCTTCAAGTAACTCAGGTGGGTGAACAAAGTTGAACCGGATAGTATTCCTTCGCATAGGCATCATGATGTCCTACAAAACAGAGCAAAGGTGAAACCCTCTTGTCTTTGAAATGGCAAGTCCTTATGCAGGATGCATGCAATGTTTATGATGGCATGATGTTATGATAAAGCACACCACAAATATTTACAAAGGCAAACATGATAAGGCACACAAGTCACACAAGACAAGCCCTTAGAGTTCAGGCCAGCATGAGGTCTAGGTATTACCCTCTTTCAGTTTGTTGGTTCAGACCTGTCCTATCAAAAGTAACCGGGTTCTAGAGGATCCCAATATCACTGACTACCCTCAATCGGTCATAACTCCAGCATCGCAATCTTTTCTTGCGGCTAGAACCATCACGAGAGTTTAGCCTCAATGGGCGTAGCATACTGCTACTGTTCTATTGGCCAAGTTGTGTCATTTAAGGTTCTAAGGTCGGTTGGTGCTTAATGACTCCTCAGAAGACCCATATTCTCCTCGTTGCAACACAAGGGATATCGGTACAGACCAAGGTGCCACACCAACGTAGCCACTGCTTCACCCATGTCGGTCTACGCCAGACAGGTCCCTCACAGCTTATGCTACCTAACAGGGTATCCCCAGATCCGGGTTAGGATCTATGTAACTCCCAAGACAGTCCCACAATAATAAAGCAAACAAGTCAAAGCAATTGAAAACACAGTGATCTTAGTCCTAAGGTACACCTCACTTTAAGTAAGTCCCCAGCAGAGTCGCCAGTTCTATGATCGGTGGATCTGGAACTGACTGTTTAACACTGGTTCGCGAAATGTCGCGGAAGCAAGAGTCGCCGCCGTCTTTTATTTTCTCCAACATGGAAAGGACAAAAGCACAGAAAAATTCCTTATGAGATAGTCTCTCGGTTCGGGAGGTAGATTTATAGAAAGGGAAGGTGTTAGCACCCTTTCTATCCATGGTTATCCATGGGCTCTTAGATACTTGCTCATTTGTGTTTTCAAAATGTTTGTTTGCTTTTCAAGTGTGAGTGGGTTTGAAAAAGTTTCGTTTAAAGTTTCAGATCGACTCTTGTATCAGTCCTCAAGAGTGTTTGAAAAATTGTTTTTGAAAGCTTTTTGAAAAGTGTCGGTGTGAAAAGAGTTTTTGATTTGTTTTGAATTAGAGCAAGTATCTATGAGTCATCTACCTACCCTAAGGAATTAGGCTGTGTAAATGTCCTTAAGGTAGTGCCATCCCACCATTGAGAGGTAGGTAGCACCACCATTGGAGCTGTTCGGGTCAATTCGTTTGTAGGGACAGTGTGGTCACCAGAGCAACAGTAGGACAACTTAGAAGCTACCCTTATGCCATGTTCATGGACATAAGGACTTAGTAAAACGTCCTATACTCGACAACCACGTTTCGAGGGGCAAGGCAACAGTGAGGCGTACCCTAAGAGTGGTGCGTGTATTTGTGTATCGTTTTCAGTTATGTTTATCTTGTCATGCATTGGGTGAGCTACGCTTTAATTTTATTTGGGCCATTCATTCTTTCATGTGATTAACAGTTTAAAGGTGCAGAAATTAAAATGCGGAAAATAAAGGTCCTACGCTATTATAAGGCGCGGGTCTATACATCGCCAAATTACAAAGACCCGTTTTGAAATAAAATGCAAAAAGTCAATGCGAAAAGTTAAACTTAATTACTATTACAAGGCTTTGGGGCAATTACATAATACTCGAAACAAAAAAATAAAGACAAACGCGCGAAAAGAAATTAGAATCGAATATGCGAGGGCGTTGGACCCTTTAAAGAAATTAAATTGAAATTAAAAGTTAATTAATGATTAAATGAAGAAAAGAAATTATTTTTATGTTTTTGGTATTTTATGAAATAAAGAAAATTAATTGAAATTAGAAATTACATAAAAACCCTAGTTCTAAATTGTTTTTAATTATTAAATAAAATATTTAAGTTTTGACCTAATTTATCCTAATTAATTAATTACATATTTATTTACAAGATAATTAATAGTTAGTAATAATGATGGGAATTATTTATTTATTTAAGAAAAAGGATGAAAATGTGACAAACCCTAATTTATACATTTTTTAATTATTTAAGAAAAAAAACATTAAAATTTTAACCTAAATTAACCTAAATTGATTATTAAATTTATTTACAAAAATATAATAATGAATTAAATATTAATAAACATATTTTTATTTTTGACTTTTTCTGGATTTTATATTTATGAAAATTATTTTGGTGAATTAATTAAAACAATAAAACAAATTAAAAAGAATAAAAGGGAAAAAATAATAAAAGAAAAAGAATAAAAAGACTGAGCAAACCCTGGGGGTGTTCTGACCCTTTTGGAGGTGTTTGGGAAGCATTTTGGCCCAACAGATTCCAGGCCTCTTTGTGACCTTCAGATCAGAGCCTATGGACACTTGGCAGGCCAGGAGATGAGGTTGTACAATGGTCCCTTATGAGCACACTGCACAGAAGCGCGTTAAAGAAAAAATTATAGAGGAAGTGGGGGACCTGGGAATCGAACCCAGGTCCCAGTGCCTGCATGACAAGTCATCTTCCACCAAGCCAAATGCGTTTATTTGTTAGTATAATAGGATATAAACAATACATATGAAAAGAAGCTATCATGCTGGATGTTAAAAAATCGCGCCAATTATTCAAATGGACCAACCATGTGCCAACAACTCATCATCTTCTTCATGGTTTCTTCGTTTTGTCTAAAAATACAGAATAGATAGCGGGGGTTTTAAACCCCCACTAAGTCAAACCTGCAAAAATAGCGAACAACATATAGTTAAAAAGAAAAAGGGCGCGATGGGTGGTTTCCATTCGTGTGAAGGTCCTGAATTCAGTGGTACAAGTTTGGTGGCCCAATTTTTCCATATGGGGAAAGCCCCAATTCAAAGCTTCTGCAACCCTAGCAATCGTTAATGGTGATTTTTGATACAGGCAATATTAGTTCAATCAAAGCATGCCATTAGCTTCAGAACAATCATCTTAGTGTAAATCAATCATTAGAAGACATTAATATGGCATGAAAATGCAAACACGAATATGCAAAATTTTATGAACAGGGTGACTCGGTTATACCAATTCCTTGAGTATGGAAGGTTGGTTTCGATTGGAATCTCTTCCTGGATGTGTCAGGAGTGTATTGGAATACTTTTGCAGCCTTGAATCACCCTCTAGCTATGAAAACAGTTTCTCACTTTTTGTCAAAAAATGCAAGTTTTGTTCTTTGTTCTGAGCGCAGCTTTCTTGTCCAATGCATTAGGTTTTCAATGTGCATATGTATGTGAGTGAATTAGGTCAAGAAAACTGGCCCATAATCCATGCATTGATGTTTTTGATATTTGATTTTCAAGCATCTTTTTCCAAATCTTTTCCATGCCAATCATTGCCAATTGTGGAAGATTTTGTCCCTTGATGTGGTACACGAAATATTTAGGTCTTAGTGGGAGAATATGCTGCACAAAAAGATTTGGAAAACATGTTTTAGTATTTTTCTCATAATTAATTTTAATTAAATGAATTAATATGATTAAAAATTCAATTAATTAATTAAAAATAAGAAAATAACTCCCTTTTAGCTTAATGGGTCGTGCCTAGCTTTTGGGTGATGATTCATGGAAGAAATTGAGGCCCATTAGCAATTTTGAGGCATTTGAAGCAAAGTTGACTTTTCAAAATTCCCAAAAATTTCCCAACTTCCACAAGGCATATCTTGCTCAATTTTTAAGCTTTGATCATGTTCTTGGACATTTTGGAAAGGTCTTGAAGTCCTCTAACCAACGCCTTTGGTCCCATGTCATTTTGATTTACCAATATCAAGTTATTGTCTTTGACTTAAAGTGCCTTTTTGTTGACTTTTGAAAATGACCTATAATGTTGAGATTGATAACTTTTTGTGAGAGCATTTCTTGGACTTGAAGTGTGAAGATGAGTTAGAGGAAATGTCATTCTATTCAAAATGAGCTTTGGATGGAATTTATCTGATAAACCATGTGGAAGTTATGCCTTGGTCAATTTGCAGTTGACTTTTTCAACTGTCCAAAAATAGAAACTTTTGCATCTTGAGACTTTTTGAGCCATGCTTTGAGAATCATGATCAAGAATTGATCAAATGATGTTTGTGGCTTCAAAATAAGATGTTGACCAAATTTTTTGACTTTTGACTGTCAAATGACCATTTTGCCCCTGCAGTTGACTGTTGAGCAATTAGGGGTTTTGACTGTGCAATTTTGTGTTGTGAGCCTTGAAGCTTGGCATATGGATGCTTGACAATATATGTAGGCATGTGGGACTTGATTGGACCCTTGGAAACTTCAACTTCTTTGCCAGAACCAAAACCCTAATTTTTGACTGTTAGGAGGCCATTGGACTGTGCAACTCTTGGGAGATTTTGAAGCATGATCTTAGCAAACCTTGAAGGATATGGGAGGGCAAATTTTGGGGTACAACACTTCCCTTTGCATAACCAACCCCCTTACCTTGAATCTTTCCCCCTTTTTTGGGTTATTCGCTCTTTTCCCATTCCTTTGGAAACAATAAAGCGCGGTGGCGATTTTTATTTTGATTTGTATAAAGTCTAGTCAATCCAATGGCTTAGTCTTGAACATTTCTACCGCTACACTAAGGAGATATGATCACAACACCGATTCCATTGCCAAGAGCGTTGGAAGCTCCGTCAAAAACCATAGTCCATCGAGATCCTTTTTCAGGTCCTTTATCCGGTCCAGGTTCTTCATAATCAGTTACTAATATGATGTTCTCATCCGAGAACTCAAAATTCATGGATTGGTAGTCATCCACAGCTTGATGAGCCAAATGACCAACTAGTACACTTCCCTTAATTGATTTCTGGGCTGTGTACTGAATGTCGTATTCGGTCAGGATCATTTGCCATCTTGCTATTCTTCTAGAGAGAGCGGGCTTCTCAAAGATGTACTTGATATGATCCATTTTAGATATCAACAAGGTAGTGTGAGTAAACATATACTATCTTAGTCGGCGAGTAGCCCATGCCAAAGCACATCAAGTTTTCTTGAGCAGTGAGTATCTTGTTTCACAGTCGGTAAACTTTTTGCTAAGGTAGTATATTGCATGCTCTTTTCGACCGGACTCGTCATGCTGCCCCAGCACACACCCCATTGAGTTCTCTAATACTATTAAGTACATGATCAGAGGTCTTCCTTCAACTGGTGGCATAAAAATTGGAGGCTCTTGGAGATATTCCTTGATTTTTTCAAATGCATACTAGCAATCGTCATTCCACCTCACTGCTTGATCTTTCTTCAATAATTTGAAGATTGGCTCACAAGTAGTAGTTAGATGTGAAATGAACCTGGAAATGTAGTTTAGGCGTTCCAAGAATCCTCTAACTTCCTTATCAGTGCAAGGAGTTGGGATTTCTTGTATAGCTTTATCCTTTGTCGGGTCTACTTCAATACCTTTGCCGCTGACAACGAAACCTAAGAGCTTACCAGATCTTACTCCGAAAGTGCACTTATTTGGATTCAACCTCAGTTTCTATTTCTTTAGCCTGTTAAATAGCTTCTGTAGGTGATCAAGGTGTTCCTCTTCAGTTTGAGACCTGTCTATCATATCATCCACGTAGACCTCTATCTCGTGATGCATCATATCATGAAACAAAGCTACCATGGCATGTTAATAGGTTTCACCGGTGTTCTTTAGTCCAAAAGGCATGACCTTATAGCAAAAATTGCCCCACTGTGTGACAAAGGTCATTTTCTCCATGTCCTTAGGTGCCATTTTGATCTGATTGTATCTGGAAAAACCATCCATGAAGGAGAATACCTTATGTTGTACGGTGTTGTCAACTAGAACATCAATATAGGGAAGCGGAAAGTCATCCTCGGGGCTTTCCCTGTTCAAGTCTCTGTAATCCACACACATACGTACCTTACCATCCTTCTTAGGTACTGGAACAATATTGGTGACCCATTGTGGGTAAGATCTGACAGATAAGAAACCAGCATTGAACAGTTTTATGACTTCAGCCTTGATCTTTTCTGACATATCCGACCACATACGACGAACCTTCTATTTCACTAGAGGGAAATCCTCTTTTGTAGGTAGGCGATGAACCAAAATATCGGTGTCATGTCCCGGCATGTCTTCGTACGACCAGGAAAAAACCTCAACATAGTCATGTAGCATCTGTATTAACCGTTATTTGACACTGGGCTCCTGATCGACACCTATCTTGACATCTTTTCTGTCCTCTTCAGTACCCAAATTGACTGTCTCAACTGGCTCCTCATGAGGCTGTATTGCCCTTTCTTCCTATTGTAACAGTCTAGCAAGCTCTCCTGGTACCTCACAATCTTCCTCACCTTTGTCCTCAGCTTGGTTGATCGGATTTTCAAAGTCATAATGAGCAATAGCAGAACCATTATCAATGGGATTCAGAGTGGATGTGGATCTGCAGTTTTGAAATGTGAGTGTGTGTAAGAGCATAGCTGTATATTTTTGATAAAGTAAAGAGCAGAAAAGAAAAACAAAGAGCATAAAATTTGTATATGAAACGTCCAATATTTTATTGATGACATATGAAAATGAAGCAATGACCCTCACAAATAGACCATTGTGCCTCGCGTAAGACACAAGGCTTTAATGTTTCAATTGTTCAAATATTACATTTCCTTAAAACAAAAAGACAAATTACTCTTGAATAAAAGAGATGGGAACAAAATCTTTAGCCTTCCAATTTCTGAGTCCACCGCTGATGGTTGGGAAGACCCACTTGTTCAGGTCTTGGTCACTATCAATGTCTTTCAGAGCATTAACTCCATGGTTGCTGATCCGCAAAGGTGGTTCCCCGATGCGAGCACAACGAATAACTCTCTGGGCTCCTGAAGTAAAACCCAAACAAAATTTGTCAGATTTGTAGGGAATATTCGGAAGTTGGCCCCAAATTATGCAACCACCTTCTTCGACTACTGCCATGGAATTCTTCAGAGAAGCCATCTTTAGTGAAGGTCTGTTAGTTTTTGGAACACTGGCAGTGGTCTTGGTTGCAGCAACGGTCTATGAAACCTCCTCAAAGTTCTGATAGGGAGTCTTAATGAACTCGCCGTCCATTTAGAGATACCTGAAAGTGTTCAGGTGGCTCACCATGTATTCCTCCTCCCCATGGATTGTGATAATTTTCCCATTGACTGGGTACTTCAACATCTGATGTAGGGTGGAAGTCACAGCACCAGCCCCATGGATCCAAGGTCGACCTAATAAACATGAGTAGGACGGGCGGATGGCTATCACATATAAAGTGGAATTAAAAGTCTGAGTACCCACTTTAATAGGGATGTCCTCCTCCCCATGAACCATTCTTTTAGAACCGCCAAAGGCTCTCACTACAATGTTACTGGGCTTCAGATACAATCCTTCGCATTCCAATCTGTCAAGGGCCTTCTTGGGCAGAACATTCAGCGATGAGCCTGTATTCACTAGAACATGGGCCAAAGTAGTGCCCCTACACTCGATATAGACATGAATAGTGTTGTACCCCAAAATTTTCCCTCACATATTTCTCAAAACATTTCAAGAAAGATCCTCAAGTTGCTCAAAGAAGTCCAAGGGTTGACCAGACAAACTCTCTCCTAAGGCAGTCTACCTCAAATTAGGGTTTCATGTTACATCAAGATACTTGAGTCCAAGGGATCCCATGTGATTACCATTTCCCTAATATGTTCTCAAGATAATTCATGTCAAGTTTCAAGCCTTGCAGAGAAAGTTTGCTCAATCAATTGCTCAAAGGCCTGAAAATCGACTATGCTAGGGCAAAAGTCAACTGTGGCCCACATACAGTCAAACTTCAAGATTTTTGGTAAACATCCTCATTTTGAAGTATATTTAATCATTTGATCAAGGGTTGATCATGATTCCCCAAGGATTGCTCACAATTCATCAAGAATCAAAAGTTGCTAAATTAGGGTTTTGCAGGAAAAGTCAACTCAACTTTGACCAAGCATAACTTTCTCATACTTTATGAGAAATGACCCATCCAAAGCGCATTTTGAAGAGGATTCAATTATCTACAATCCATATTCATCTCCCAAGTTCAAAATATGCACTCACAAGAAGTTATGAATTTGGACATTATAGGTCATTTTGAAAAGTCAACAAAAACACCTTTTTGTCAAAGCTTCATACATGAACATGTAAGACTCAATTGAGATGAGACCAAAAGGGTTTATTAGATGATATCTTTAGATTTTTAAAAAGTCCAAGAACACCTTCAAAGAGTCAAAATTGAGGAAGTTATGCATTGGTGAAGTTAACCTTTTTTGCAAAATTGCCAAAAGTCAAAAGTGCCTCAAATTGCAATTTTTGTTAAATGGGCCTAACTTTTTGCACTTGTTTTGAGTTGGTAGCATGGTCCACGAGCACTAGCTCTTTCCAGTTGTCTTTATCTTATTTTTGCTATTTATTTTGATGTTTTATTTCAATTAAATCAAAATAAATCTTGAAAAATCCAAATCATTCAAACCTCAAGATTTTTTGCACATTTCAGGTCCCATATACAACTATCAAGTGAATCAAATCGTGCAAGGCATAGATGTGCATAAAAAAAATTGATTTTGGCCTATTTTGGAAATATTTTCATGGAAATCAAATCAAGATCAAAAGCCATGCTTGATAAAGATTGAGAGTACAATTGTAACCCTAATTCAATCAGTGGTATATAGTGGACAATTGCAGACAAAAAATACAAGGTTTTGGGGCGTGGAGAGGAAGAACCAAACTTGAAAAAACTCAAAGAAAGTGGTGATCTGATCTTGTATTTCCAGGCAGTTTCAAGACTCCTAAGCCTTCTCTTTCGTTTCCTGGACACTCAAGGAAGCCATAGCAATCAAAAGCAAGCATTTTCATGCGCTAGAACTCACTGTAAGTGATTCACGACCATGGCTTCTTCTTGAAATCGAATCACATGATTTTGGCACTTGTAGCATGAATTACCTACATATTCTTGTTCCTTGAAGCATTTGCAAGCTATTCATAACAATCAATTGCATTTTTTCTCACCCTATAGAGATTTGCCATTATTAGGGTTTTGTATCTCGTTTTAGGATCTTTTCATACAGGAAAAATTGGTCCACAAGAAGGGCACCATAACGCTCAACAGGCCAAGGCGATTGGATTCATGGCATTAGATTTTGTTTATCATGCATGTGTTTGATTTTGAGATATGCAGGGGTTATAGCTACAGACATTTGTCCGTAGGTAAAAGTCACTGAATCTTTTAGCAACGGAGAGAGGACAGGGACGATGGTGTGGCATCACCATACTCGCCCATTTGAATTGACGTGCGGAATAATGTTTGTTTTTAATGTTTTTCATATTATTAATTATTATTATTTGACATACAACACAAGCGCGTAGCTCGGTTGGTAACAAGGCAGGTGGAAAAGGCCATAGGACCTGGGTTTGAATCCCAGGTCCCCCATGTACTTCACATTATTTTTCTTTAAATGATCAGGCGTGCATACAAGGCGTGGAGACCACCATGTGACCTCAAGGCTCCACCATTGGATCTCCAGAAGGCCAGATCTGAAGACCATTACATGGGGGTCCATAATGCATTCCAGTCAACCCACAACATGGAATCTAGGAAGTCAACGTGGGTCAAATTTTTCTTGGGCCCAGAAATTGCTAAAGGCACCCCTTCAAATTTGCTGATTACAGACCCATTTTCTATTTTCTTTTCTTTTTATATTTTCCTTATTTAATTCATTTAAATTATTTTTGCTAACAAAAAATTAATTTTTTTTATAAAATCATAAAATCAATATTTCACCAAATTAGATTTAGGTTTTTTTTTATATAAAAATTAATTTAGTTAGTTAATTTAATTTATTAGATAACTTTAATTCTTTTCATAAATAAATTACAATCAATTAGAAGAATTAGGATTTTTGTCTAATTTAATTTCTATTTTCTTTTTCTTAAAAATAACCAAAAACACAAAGATAGGTCAAAAATTAATTAGTTTATTTAATTTAGTTTAATTAGTAATTAGGTTTGTATTTAATTTAAAACCTTATTCTTTTTTCTTAAAATAATCAAAAACAATCAAAAAATAGTTTTCCTTTAATTAGTTTAGACGGGGTCAAAACCCTAATTTCCTTTCGTTCTCTATTCGTCGCGCGGTTATTTATTTTTAAAATATTGATGTAATTGCTCATGGGATGTAATAGATTAATTAGGACTTTTTCGTTCATTTAACATTTTTTTACGGGTTGTTTTTGGCTATGTAAATTAATACCCGAAGCCTTGTAATAGCGTAGCTTTACTTTCTGCATTTTTTAATTTCCGCAAATATAAACTGTTAGATGTATGGTATTAGGGTTGCATGACAAGAATGTATGTTAAAATTACAACAGTTAGCAAACCCTAAATGTGCAAAGATAATAACTTAAAATTGAATCACTCGCACATGCGCACTCATAGGGTATACTCCCTGTGATCGGTGGAAATAGAACTGACTGTTTAACGCTGGTTCGCGAAATGTCGCGGAAGCAAGAGTCGCCACCGTCTTTTATTTTCTCCAAATGGAAAGGACAAAAGCATAGAAAAATTCCTTATAGAGATTGCTCTCGGTTCGGGAGGTAGATTTATAGAAAGGGAAGGTGTTAGCACCCTTTCTATCCATGGTTATCCATGGGCTCTTAGATACTTGCTCATTTGTGTTTTCAAAATTGTTTGTTTGCTTTTCAAGGTGAGTGGGTTTGAAAAAGTTTCTTTGAAAAATCCAGTTCGACTCTTGTATCGGTCCTCAAGAGTGTTTGAAAAATTGCTTTCGAAAGCTTTTTGAAAATGTGTTGGTGTGAAAAGTATTTTTGAATTTGTTTTGAAATTAGAGCAAGTATCTAGAGTCGTCTACCTACCCTAAGGAATTCGTCTGTGTAAATGTCCTTTAAAGTAGTGCCATCCCACCATTGAGAGGTAGGTAGCACCACCGTTGGAGGTGTTCGGGTCAATTCGAGGTTCGGGACATGGTGATCACCAGAGCAATGGGAAGACACCTTAGAAGCTACCCTCATGCCAGGTTCCCGGATCATGAGGACTTACTAAGACATCCTCTACTCGACGATCACCTTTCGAGGCAAGGCAACAGTGAGGCGTACCCTAGGGGTGGTGTGTGCGATTTGTGTGTCGTTTCCATTTGCATTTATCTTGTTCATGTCAGGTGTTCTACGCTTGTTTTTATTTTGGTCCATACATTCTTTCATGCCTTTGATTAACAGTTAAAAATATTGCGGGAAGGTAAAAATTCTAAGCTATTACAAGAGGCGCGGGTCCACATCGCCAAAATTAAACCAGGACCCGATTTGACAGAAAAATAAATAAAGAAAAAGAAAATAAGGAATTAAAAAAAATGCGAGAAATTAATTACAAGGCTTCGGGAGAGATACATAAATATTTAAACGAAATAAAGTAAATATGCGGATTGATAAGAAATTAAGAACGAGGGCGTTGGACCCTTTTGCAAAATTAAATTATATGGAATTAATTAAAATTAAAAGAAAGAAAGAACTTGTTTTTTGGTGCTTTTTAGTATTTTAGGATTTTAAAAAATGGAATTAATTGAAATTAAATGCTAACCCTAATTCTATTTTATTTTTAATTTATTAAGAAAAGAAAATTAAAACCTAATATTAACCCTAATTTATTTACATGCAAATTTAATTATAAAAATAAATATTCAATTATTTAATTATTATGAAGTAAAAATAAAAAGGATAAAAATTAATTAAACCCTAATTCTATGTTTTTTAGATTTTTATTAAAAGAATTAAAATTAAACCTAATTTAACTAATTAATCTATGAACAATTTAATTACAAAATATTAAAACAAAATATTTATTATATTTTTCCTCTTTTCTGATTTTTTTTTATTTTTAGGTGTTTTTTATATTTTGAAAATAATAAATTAATTAAACAAATAATAAGTAAAAACAAATAGAAAATAAAATAAAAAATATTATGGCAAACCTAGGGGGGTTGTAGTCCCCAACATGGAGGTTCAAGTTTAGTAATCTGGCCCATTTATCCATTGGCCTTTTTGACTTTTCCAGGCAGCGTGCTGAAGCGTTGACCAGGGTTTATGGTGTTCCTCAATTCTGAGCCTTCGATTTGAGCCTGATATGCACGTGGATGGTTTGATCTGGAGGGTGTATGATGGAACAATAACGTTGCACCTGCATGTGATTGTTAATTGGAAAATAATATTGAGAAAGTGAAAACCTGGGGCTCGAACCCAGGTCATGTACTTGACCAATCCTTATGCTTGCCAGTGGAGCCAGATGCGCGTGTTGTATATTAAATAAACTACAAATATTATAAAAGAAACAAAAACGTTAATGAATCTTCGCGCGCGGGTTTTCAAACCAGCCAATCGTTGGCAGCCACGATATCATCTTCTTCATGTTCCTGAAACACAAATACATTAAGCCACGGTTTTGTTAGCGTTCTCTTAGGCCAGCTATTAAAAAATAGCGATTAGCCCTGTGACGCTCATAAATTGAGCGCGAGGGTCTCAAACTTTTCGTCCAAGCTTGCTGAATACATTCATGGCACTATGGTTCTCTAATTTTACGCTATTTGAAAACGCCCAATTCACAACTCTGAAAACCCTAGAATTTGGTAATGGTGAAATCGTCTACAGCTTGCAAAAACTCAATCAAGATAGATGGTTAGCTTTAGAATCACACAAGGAATATGAATCAACAATTAAAATGCCATGAAAATGCATAGATTTTAAAACACGATTATGGAAAAAAAGGTGGAAAAGTGAGCTTCTGTACAACGATTCAAGAGGTTATATTTGATGTTTCTGATTGGGAATCGTTCAGTGAAGCTTCAGCAAGCTAATGAGACAAAAATCGTGCCTTGAATCAACCTGCAAGTGAGTTTTCCGAATTGAGTTTTTAGACAAAATTTTCAAGTTTGGCAATTGGTTTCTGCGCAACTTCAATGGTCTCTTGCATTAGGGTTGTGTTTAGGCTTATGTATTGAGTGAATTAGGTTAACAATTCTGATCAAAATCTCTTTCATTCATGGATTTTGAGATTTGATTTTCAAGATCTTTTTTCAAATATTTTCCATGTGTTTTTGTACCAATTAAGATCAATTCTCTCCAAATCTTTCCCTATTTAATTTCACACGAATTATTGAGTAGATTTTGTGCACAAAAAGATTGTAAGACCTAGGTTAAATATTTTCCATGTATTTAATTTGATTTAAATGAATTATTATAAATAAAAATTCAAATAAATAAATAAAAAATGAAGAAATACTTCCCTTTGGGCAAAGTGGTCGTGCACATGCCATGGATGATGAATTGTGGAAGAAAAATGGGCCCATTAGCAATTTTAGGTCATTTGAATCAATGTTGACTTTTCAAAATATCCAAAATTTCCCAACTTCCACAAGGCATAACTTGCTCAATTTTTAAGCTTTGCTCATGTTCTTGGACATTTTGGAAAGGTATTAGAGTCCTCTAACCAATGCCTTTGGTCCCATGTCATTTTGATTTACCAATCTCAAGTTATGGCCTTTGACTTAAAGTCCCTTTTTGTTGACTTTTGAAAATGACCTATAATGTTGAAATTGATAACTTTTTGTGAGAGCATTTCTTGGACTTGAAGTATGAAGATGAGTTGTAGGAAATGTCTTTCTCTTCAAAATGAGCTTTGGATGGAATTTTTCTGATAATCCATGTGAAAGTTATGCCCTGGTCAATTTACAGTTGACTTTTTCAGCTGTCCAAATAAGGAAACTTTTGCATTTTGATGATTTTTGAGCCAAGCTTTGAGAATCATGATCAAGCATTGATCAAATGATGTTTGTGGCTTCAAAATGAGATGTTGACCAAAAATTTGAACTTTTGACTGCCAAATGACCATTTTGCCCCTACAGTTGACTGTAGTGCAATTAGGGTTTTGACTGTGCAATTTTATGCTGAAAGTCTTGAAACTTGGTATGAGGATGCTTGACCATATTTGTAGGCATGTGAGACTTGATTGGACCTTTGGAAACTTCATTTTCTTGATCAGAACCAAAACCCTAATTTGACTGCTTAGGAGGCCCTTGCACTGTGCAACCCTTGGGGAATTTTGAAGCTTGACTTTGCAATTCTTTGAAGAATATGGGAGGGCAAATTTTGGGGTACAACAGTTGCCCCTGTTCAATCTTCTTAGACCTGAGGATGCAGATTGGCTGACGTGCCTTTCGTAATCCGAAGGTGGAAGATGATTGAACACTAGAGTGCCCAGAAATTTGCGCTCACATAGTAGTGTGACGGGGGAATGGGCTTATAGATGCCATTTAGAGATTGATGGATGGTGGATGGGCTTATAGATGCCATCTGGATGTTGATCGCATAAGAGATTCCTTAGCGAGAACTTGCGTACCTGCAAAAGAAAAATGAGTACCTGACATGTTGCAGGATCTGGTCTTCAAATGCTTTGTGTAGATATGTCCTGACTGGTTACAGGAATCGGATCTGGCATATAGTAAGATTGGTGAGTTATCTCTACTGACAGGTTATCCTCATGGACGAGTGGTCTTTAACGACGAGTGTCTATACCGACGAGTGTCTATAACGACGAGTGTCTATAACGACGAGTGTCTATGACAACGAGTGTCTATAACGACGAGTGTCTATAACGACGAGTGTCTATAACGACGAGTGTCTATAACGACGGGTGTCTATAAAGACGGGTGTCTATAACGACGGGTGTGTATAACGATGGGTGTCTATAACGACGGGTGTCTATAACGACGGGTGTCTATAACGACGGGTGTCTATAACGACGGGTGTCTATAACGACGAGTGTCTATAACGACGGGTGTCTATAACAACGGGTGTCTATAACAACGGGTGTCTATAACGACGGGTGTCTATAACGACGGGTGTCTATAACGACGGGTGTCTATAACGACGGGTGTCTATAACGACGAGTGTCTATAACGACGGGTGTCTATAACGACGAGTGTCTATGACGACGAGTGTCTATAACAACGAGTGTCTATAACGACGAGTGTCTATGACGACGAGTGTCTATAACGACGAGTTGAAGTAATTTTAACTGGATTTTCCTTCTTTGGCGAGTTGTCTTTAATGACGAGATGTCTTTAATGACGGGTTGTTTTCTTTGACTTTAGGAAGTGATTAACTGGACATGTCTTCTTTGACTGGATGGGCATCAGAAAAAAACCTTTGGGATTTAACTGGGCTTGTCTTCATTGACTGGATTTGTCTTCTTTGACTGGATTGGTCTCTTTTGACTATATTTGTCTACTTTGACTGAATTTGTCTTCTCTGAGGATTGGTCTCTTTTGACTATATTTGTCTACCCTGACATAGCTGATCATCTAACTGTATCCCTCCTGAAAGGTAACAGTCAGTCATATGCAATGCATGATATGAATCAAGCAATGATGTTCTCAACACATGAGATTGTATGATATGATGCGTATATGCATGTATTGTGATGTTTATGAATGTATCTACGTCTTAGGAAATTAGATCTTTGACGGTTGCCGAGAAGTCAAATCCTGGGCTGATGTTGGAGGACAGATTTTGCTTCCGCTGGATTATAGTTGCAAGTATACCGGTAGGAGAAGATGACTCTGTTGGGGAATAAACTTGGCGAGTGGATTTCCCTGCAGGGAGAAAAATACTCTAACGATCTTGCTGGGAAGCTATACTCTGTGGGGAGAGAGATATTTTGCTGAGTTCTTGATAATAACCTTGCTGGGGATATCTTTGCTGTGTTGGAAGCGTTGATGGACTTCGCTGGGGGTAAGAGAACTTCGTCGAGGACGATCTTTCCATGGCTTTTAGCTGAGGATAACCCAGTTATATCCTGGTAAGGAAATAACTCTTTGAATAAGGTCGGACGACGCGTTCTCTCTTGGTTGCATTCTTCTGCTGAACTTACCTTGATACATTGGAGGACCGAACAATCAGATTGCTTAGACAACTCTTTATTGCCCCTGTTTCTGATGTGGGAGAGGAAGACCTGTGAGGTGCTGATAGTTGTTGAGGGTCAAACCTTCTTCAGGTAGGCAGGTGACAAGATGACAGGACATAGTCGTACGCTTTGATCCTTAACTTTTGCCTGGACCGCCCTTTCGGGTTTTCAGTCCACCGGGATACCCATTTTTGCCCAAGCCGCCTTTTCAGGTTTTTGACTCGCCGGGTGTACAGATTTTTTCATTTCATCCCTTCATTTTGCCCGAACCCTTTTGGTTTGCCGGGAAGCCCTTATTTTTGCCTAGGTGTGTCAACCTAGCGGGTCTTTGATTTTGCGTAGTATCTTTCCGACTATGTCCATGTTCTCAGAATGTAGGGAGTTGCCCCTGTTAAAAGTGTTTTGTCATGCCACCAGAAAATTTTTGACCAGGCAAGATTCATTATTGAAATGCCCCCAAGTGATTCAGGCGGAGAATTGCCCCAGGCTATTTTGGCATTTAAGAGATTCTCCGAATCTTGATTGGATTGCCCCAGATGATGGACAATGATCGTGTCGTGCCCCTTGATTGGAAGTGCTTCTGTTCATTAGGTATTCATCGTGCGAATTTCCCTGCTGTTCAAACCAAAAGTCATATGCAAACAAAGTTATGTTAAAAATGCAAAGCCTATATCTGTCTTGAAGATTTTGAAAATGCATTCTTTTCTCATAAAACAAATGAATGTTTGTAAAACGTGATGTCAACTCCGTATTTACTGTAGGCCTTAAGGAGTCAGGATACCTTTCGTGACAGTATGCTTTCGAACTAACCCATGCTTCAGCTAGGACTTTTGAGGGTTATAACGTGGCCTGGTTCACGGTTTAAGAAACAAAGGATAAAGGCTCAAATTATTTGTACCCACCCGCTCTTCGTGATGTTCTCCAAACCTAAACTCAGTTGATCATACGTTAGACCTTGTTTGAGTCTTTGCTCTGATTTTCCGGTGATGATTCGGATGTTGATGATTTATTCTGAATAGGCAGTCATTTTTGTCGAGGGTTTGTAAGACCTCTTTCTTTGGTTTCTTTGTTATCCCTATTTTTTGCCTGAACTGTTTCCTTTTTTGGAATTACAGTCAGCGGGATGCCCCAGCTTTGTAAGTCTCCTTCATGGGTATTTTGACTTATTGGGCTTCTTTCTTTTTTTATTTTGAGAAAATGACTGCCTTTCTTTATTGATCATTCGGAACCATCACTGTCTTTCTTCGTTTTGTAAGGACTTCTTTGGTTCTATTCGTTATGCACTTGGATCAACTGAGAGACTACCCTGCCCCAGGTTATGATTAAGGGTTTTAAATTTCGAAAAGAAAAACTCCTACTTCTTTGGCTCAGAGGGGTTGACGAGGGATTATCATCCTTATAACTCCAGTGTTTAGGGATTGAAACAATGCCTGTACCTCATCAGCGGGGTCTGTTCAAAAGCATACTGTAAAGATCGTGGTATCGTTTTCGTCATCCTCCCTCAAGAGGCTTAGAATTATTAATTAAGAGTTGATCATCAGAAAAAATATGAAAATAATTTGCATATAGTGGATACGAAATAATTACTTCAAAACAGACATGTGTAATGCATTAATGAAATAACCAAGTTTGACATGAAATAAATGTTTGAACAATCGAAAGAAAATTACAAATTGAACATTCGAACGAACAAAAACAATCCTAGACATATTTTGGCAAGGGAGCAGTGATCACATTGGGAGCCTTTGGAGAGTCGAGCTGGACTTCCTTTGCGTCAATCAAATCTTGAACCCTGTTTCTCAAAGTCCAACAGTCATCTGTAGCATGTCCCGGGCTGTCGGAATGATAGGCGCAGCGGGCATCGGGATTGTACCTTGAAGGTGTCCTGTTAGGATTCTTCAGGGGATCCATGAGAGTTACCAACTTAGTTTCCAGCAGCTGTGGCAATATCTGTGACAAGGTCATGCCGAGGGGAGTAAATTTCCTCTTAGGTCTTTCTTCCCTTTGTTGATTGTGACGCTGAGGAGCACCGGCCGGCTTTGCAATAGTTACTGCGTTGACAACACTAGATTCTCTCTTGGATGGTTTCTTCTCAGTGTTCGAGGAGTCACCATTCTGTATTTTCCCTGACTTGATGCCAGCTTCTATTCTTTCCCCGGTCAAGATCAGATCTGTAAACCCAGCAGCAGAATTCCCAATTAGGTGGTTGAAGAATGGACCAGACAGGGTCCCCAAGAACATATCAACGAGTTCCCGGTCAGTTAATGGAGGTTGTACCCTTCCAGCAAGGTCTCTCCATCTCTGCGCGTATTCCTTGAAACCTTCACTTGACCCCAGCGACATACCCTGGAGTTGGGTACGTGTAGGAGCAAGGTCGGCATTGTACTGGTATTGCTTGTAAAATGCAGTGGCTAGGTCTTCCCAGGTATGGATGTTGGCTCCATTCAGTTGATAGAACCAGTCGAGTTGAGTCCCTGAAAGACTCTCCTGGAAAAAGTGGATCCATAAGTTCCTGTCAGCCGTGTAGGGCTGGATCCTCCTCATGTATGACCTGAGATGCAGCTTTGGACAGGATGCCCCATCGTACTTTGCAAAGGCAGGTGCCTTGAATTTGTGCGGGATCACTACCCCAGAAGACAGACCTAGGTCCTCGAAGTCCAGGCCAGGCACTTTTTGTATCTCCATAGCACTGAGCCGGTCTTCCAACTGTTTGTACCTATCCTCAGCCGGAGGGTACTGTTCATCGTTGAAATCTGTCTCACTGTCGGAGACCACTGGACTGGGAACCCTTTCCTCTTGATGACTGCCTTTCCCCACAGATGGAGTTGTCCTCTCAGCTTCATCCTGCAGTGTATTCCCAGATCTGCGTCTAGGGCTGAACAAAACAGTCCTCTTCTTCTTCTTTTCCTTCTTCAAGAGCAGAGCCTTCAGATCTTGTTGCCCCTGGGTCAAATTCATGATCAGCTCTTGGAACTGGGCGTTCTGAGCCTGGAGGGCCTTGATAGTGTGCTCGGTTGAGGATTCAGGATTCATGACGAGACTGCTGAAATAAACAGCGAAGAAGGTAAGCAACCTGCAGAGAAAGGGTACCTGTTATGCAATGATATGTATGATATGCATGCAATGATTTCAAGGACCTCGAGGGGTAAACAAATTGTTAGAGTTGGAAACTGGTAACTTGATTGAAGGAAACCCATGTTATTGAGAATTCTTCTTCAAGAGTCAAAGGCTCACCATATCCAGTGGGTCATAGCCCCTGACAACCTTGTCTAGAGGAAAATAAATCCCCTTTGCCCCTTGCTGGACAGTTGGTTCATCATGACCTGCATCACAAGCCCTTGAGATCCTTGAAATGGGTTAGGATGTATGCAATGGTATGATGTTATGGTATGCATGGGGTAATGTGAGTAACCCTGTTATGAGTCTTGATTAAGGACTGCAAGCCAAAACCTGCAAGAAACTTAAGTAAAACCTGTTATGAGTCCTAATTAAGGACTACAAACTAAAACCTGCAAGAAACAAGTGTCAGGTAACAAGCATGCAGATAGTCAAGTACGAAGGCACACAAGTCACACAAGAGAAACCCTTAGAGTTTAGGCCAGCATGGGGTCTGGGTATTACCCTCTTGAAGTTGGTGGGCTCAACCTGTCCTATTAGAAGTAACCGGGTTCTAAGGATCCCAATATCACCGGATTGCTTTCATTGTTCATCGTTTAGATTTAGCCACTGAACTGGCGACCGAAATATTCCAGGAAAGCAACCCTCAATTGAGTGTAGTATCGAGTATCAACCAACCTCGGACTGCACCAAAGTCAGTTATCTCACTACCCTAAAGAGGCCAAGATAGTTCAATTAAGGTTCCTAAGGTCTGTTGATGCTTCACGACACCACGCGGAGGCCCCGTACTCTCCTTGACTGAACTCAAGGGTTACCGGTACACACCAAAGTGCCACATCAACGTAGCAGACTGTTTCAACCATGTCGGTATACCCCACACAGTTCCCTCACAGCCTTGTTGCTACTTTCTAAGAAGGTATCCCCCAGATCCGGGTTAGGATCTATAGGACTCCCAAGACAGTCCCACAATTTTAAAGCAAGCAAAGCAATACAATTGAAAACACAGTTATGAACTAACCCTAAGGTACACCTCACTTTAAAAGTTATCCCCAGCAGAGTCGCCAGTTCTGTGATCGGTGGAAATAGAACTGACTGTTTAACGCTGGTTCGCGAAATGTCGCGGAAGCAAGAGTCACCACCGTCTTTTATTTTCTCCAAATGGAAAGGACAAAAGCACAGAAAAATTCCTTATAGAGATTGCTCTCGGTTCGGGAGGTAGATTTATAGAAAGGGAAGGTGTTAGCACCCTTTCTATCCATGGTTATCCATGGGCTCTTAGATACTTGCTCATTTGTGTTTTCAAAATTGTTTGTTTGCTTTTCAAGGTGAGTGGGTTTGAAAAAGTTTCTTTGAAAAATCCAGTTCGACTCTTGTATCGGTCCTCAAGAGTGTTTGAAAAATTGCTTTCGAAAGCTTTTTGAAAATGTGTTGGTGTGAAAAGTATTTTTGAATTTGTTTTGAAATTAGAGCAAGTATCTAGAGTCGTCTACCTACCCTAAGGAATTCGTCTGTGTAAATGTCCTTTAAAGTAGTGCCATCCCACCATTGAGAGGTAGGTAGCACCACCGTTGGAGGTGTTCGGGTCAATTCGAGGTTCGGGACATGGTGATCACCAGAGCAATGGGAAGACACCTTAGAAGCTACCCTCATGCCAGGTTCCCGGATCATGAGGACTTACTAAGACATCCTCTACTCGACGATCACCTTTCGAGGCAAGGCAACAGTGAGGCGTACCCTAGGGGTGGTGTGTGCGATTTGTGTGTCGTTTCCATTTGCATTTATCTTGTTCATGTCAGGTGTTCTACGCTTGTTTTTATTTTGGTCCATACATTCTTTCATGCCTTTGATTAACAGTTAAAAATATTGCGGGAAGGTAAAAATTCTAAGCTATTACAAGAGGCGCGGGTCCACATCGCCAAAATTAAACCAGGACCCGATTTGACAGAAAAATAAATAAAGAAAAAGAAAATAAGGAATTAAAAAAAAGCGAGAAATTAATTACAAGGCTTCGGGAGAGATACATAAATATTTAAACGAAATAAAGTAAATATGCGGATTGATAAGAAATTAAGAACGAGGGCGTTGGACCCTTTTGCAAAATTAAATTATATGGAATTAATTAAAATTAAAAGAAAGAAAGAACTTGTTTTTTGGTGCTTTTTAGTATTTTAGGATTTTAAAAAATGGAATTAATTGAAATTAAATGCTAACCCTAATTCTATTTTATTTTTAATTTATTAAGAAAAGAAAATTAAAACCTAATATTAACCCTAATTTATTTACATGCAAATTTAATTATAAAAATAAATATTCAATTATTTAATTATTATGAAGTAAAAATAAAAAGGATAAAAATTAATTAAACCCTAATTCTATGTTTTTTAGATTTTTATTAAAAGAATTAAAATTAAACCTAATTTAACTAATTAATCTATGAACAATTTAATTACAAAATATTAAAACAAAATATTTATTATATTTTTCCTCTTTTCTGATTTTTTTTGATTTTTAGGTGTTTTTTATATTTTGAAAATAATAAATTAATTAAACAAATAATAAGTAAAAACAAATAGAAAATAAAATAAAAAATATTATGGCAAACCTAGGGGGGTTGTAGTCCCCAACATGGAGGTTCAAGTTTAGTAATCTGGCCCATTTATCCATTGGCCTTTTTGACTTTTCCAGGCAGCGTGCTGAAGCGTTGACCAGGGTTTATGGTGTTCCTCAATTCTGAGCCTTCGATTTGAGCCTGATATGCACGTGGATGGTTTGATCTGGAGGGTGTATGATGGAACAATAACGTTGCACCTGCATGTGATTGTTAATTGGAAAATAATATTGAGAAAGTGAAAACCTGGGGCTCGAACCCAGGTCATGTACTTGACCAATCCTTATGCTTGCCAGTGGAGCCAGATGCGCGTGTTGTATATTAAATAAACTACAAATATTATAAAAGAAACAAAAACGTTAATGAATCTTCGCGCGCGGGTTTTCAAACCAGCCAATCGTTGGCAGCCACGATATCATCTTCTTCATGTTCCTGAAACACAAATACATTAAGCCACGGTTTTGTTAGCGTTCTCTTAGGCCAGCTATTAAAAAATAGCGATTAGCCCTGTGACGCTCATAAATTGAGCGCGAGGGTCTCAAACTTTTCGTCCAAGCTTGCTGAATACATTCATGGCACTATGGTTCTCTAATTTTACGCTATTTGAAAACGCCCAATTCACAACTCTGAAAACCCTAGAATTTGGTAATGGTGAAATCGTCTACAGCTTGCAAAAACTCAATCAAGATAGATGGTTAGCTTTAGAATCACACAAGGAATATGAATCAACAATTAAAATGCCATGAAAATGCATAGATTTTAAAACACGATTATGGAAAAAAAGGTGGAAAAGTGAGCTTCTGTACAACGATTCAAGAGGTTATATTTGATGTTTCTGATTGGGAATCGTTCAGTGAAGCTTCAGCAAGCTAATGAGACAAAAATCGTGCCTTGAATCAACCTGCAAGTGAGTTTTCAGAATTGAGTTTTTAGACAAAATTTTCAAGTTTGGCAATTGGTTTCTGCGCAGCTTCAATGGTCTCTTGCATTAGGGTTGTGTTTAGGCTTATGTATTGAGTGAATTAGGTTAACAATTCTGATCAAAATCTCTTTCATTCATGGATTTTGAGATTTGATTTTCAAGATCTTTTTTCAAATATTTTCCATGTGTTTTTGTACCAATTAAGATCAATTCTCTCCAAATCTTTCCCTATTTAATTTCACACGAATTATTGAGTAGATTTTGTGCACAAAAAGATTGTAAGACCTAGGTTAAATATTTTCCATGTATTTAATTTGATTTAAATGAATTATTATAAATAAAAATTCAAATAAATAAATAAAAAATGAAGAAATACTTCCCTTTGGGCAAAGTGGTCGTGCACATGCCATGGATGATGAATTGTGGAAGAAAAATGGGCCCATTAGCAATTTTAGGTCATTTGAATCAATGTTGACTTTTCAAAATATCCAAAAATTTCCTAACTTCCACAAGGCATAACTTGCTCAATTTTTAAGCTTTGCTCATGTTCCTGGACATTTTGGAAAGGCCTTTGAGTCCTCTAACCAATGCCTTTGGTCCCATGTCATTTTGATTTACCAATATCAAGTTATGGCCTTTGACTTAAAGTCCCTTTTTGTTGACTTTTGAAAATGACCTATAATGTTGAAATTGATAACTTTTTGTGAGAGAATTTCTTGGACTTGAAGTATGAAGATGAGTTGTAGGAAATGTCTTTCTCTTCAAAATGAGCTTTGGATGGAATTTTTCTGATAATCCATGTGAAAGTTATGCCCTGGTCAATTTACAGTTGACTTTTTCAGCTGTCCAAATAAGGAAACTTTTGCATTTTGATGATTTTTGAGCCAAGCTTTGAGAATCATGATCAAGCATTGATCAAATGATGTTTGTGGCTTCAAAATGAGATGTTGACCAAAAATTTGAACTTTTGACTGCCAAATGACCATTTTGCCCCTACAGTTGACTGTAGTGCAATTAGGGTTTTGACTGTGCAATTTTGTGCTGAAAGTCTTGAAACTTGGTATGAGGATGCTTGACCATATTTGTAGGCATGTGAGACTTGATTGGACCTTTGGAAACTTCATTTTCTTGATCAGAACCAAAACCCTAATTTGACTGCTTAGGAGGCCCTTGCACTGTGCAACCCTTGGGGAATTTTGAAGCTTGACTTTGCAATTCTTTGAAGAATATGGGAGGGCAAATTTTGGGGTACAACACTCCCACTTCGGTTGCCTTCGGTAAACGATCATTAAGTATAGGGTATTTTAGTGGTCGCTCTCTTGTCTAAACAAAGATCAAAGTCCCGCTCGGAAATGTTGCCTCAGAAAAGTTGCCTCGGAAATGTTGCCTCGAATATTGATCTTAAGACATTAGGGTTATTACTAAGACGTCCTAACATTGCTTTAGTGATCATACGTCCCTTTCGAATTGACCCTCAAAACTCTAACGACGGTGCTACCTACTCACTAATAGTGGGATAGCATTGTCTAAAAGGAACAAGAACATAAACATTCTCTTTTTTCGAGTAGTTAGATGCTAGTAGGTACTTGCTCAAAATCAAACTTTCACACTTACACTTTTCAAACAAATTTTTCAAAATGACTTCGCAACACTCTTGAAGACAGAAGCAAGGGTTAAATCGAAGTAAAACAAAAACTTTTCAAATCAAACACACACAAGCAAATTTTGAAAATGATGAGCAAGTACCTAAGAGCCCATGGAAAACCACAGATAGAAAGGGTGCTAATACATTCCCTTTCTATAATCTACCCCCCGTACTCAAAATCTCGAAAAAAGGAATTTTTCAGTGCTTTTGTCCTTTCCAGTTGGATAAAATAAAAGTCGGTGACGACTCTTGCTTACCGCGACATTTTGCAAACACAAACGCAAAACGCAAACCATCATTTCAAAATAGTCTGGTTCTGGCCACCGTATCACAGAACTGGTGACTCTGCTGGGGACTTAATAAGTGGGGTATACCTTAGGATTAGTTCATCATATTTGCTTCTATTGTTTGATTTGTTTGCTTTACCTTTGAGGGCTTTGTATCGGGAGTTACTATAGATCCTAACCCAGATCTGGGGATACCTTTTAGGTAAGTAGAAATAAACTATGAGGGAACTGTACGGCGTAGACCGATACGGTTGAAGCAGTAGCTACATTGATGTGGCACATTGGTTGGTACCGGTATCCCTTGTGGAGAGACGAGGAGAATACGGGGCTGCTATATGGGTTGTTAAGCATCAACTGACCTTAGAACCTATAATTGACCAACTTGGCCATAGGAAGTAGTGAGATAGTCGGTCTTGGTGTAAAGCTAGGAACTAGTTGATACTCGATGCTACAATTATTGAGACCATACTCTCGAGATAGTTCCGGCCGCAAGAAAAGATTGCGTGAGCTGAAACCATGACCGGTGGAGGATGGTCAGTGATATTGAGAACCTATAGAACCCGGTTACTATTATTAGGACAGGTTGAAACCAACTGAACTTCAAGAGGGTAGTACCTAGACTCCATGCAAGCCTGAAACTCAAGGGCTATTGTGTGACTTATTTGCCTTTACTGTGTCGACTATCTGCTATACCTGTTGATTATTTTATCATGACATCATGCATCATAACATAGCATGCATACTTCATTAGACTAACCATTTCGAAGATCGAGGAGATTTATCTTTGTTCTATTTTGCAGATCATGGATTCCATGCGCAGAAACACCATCCGAGTTAACTTTGTGCAAATACCTGCTCAACTCAAAGATTTAGCCTTGAGAGTCTCTGATACTTCTTCATTCATTAGAAGACATGGTCAGCTTCTTAGTTTGGTTACCTCCAGGTTTGATGAGCAAATGATGAGTGTGTTATTCCAGTTCTTCGATCCAGTGCATCATTGCTTCACCTTCCCGGATTATCAGCTAGTTCCAACTTTGGAAGAGGTTTCTCCTTTGTTGGGTATATCCATCCTCGAGCAGATGCCCTTCACAGGTTTGGAAGAGACTCCTAGGCCAGAAGACATTACTTCAGCTTTACACTTGAAAAAGGCTGATGTAGTATCTAACTGGGAGACACATAGCGGGATTAAAGGTTTCTTAGCCAAGTTTCTAATGGATCAAGCTCAATTATTCTGGGATAGTTTGGACTTTCAGGCTTTTTAAGACATCTTAGCTCTCCTCATCTATGGTTTGGTTCTTTTCCCGAATCTAGATTCCTTTATAGACGTGAATGCGATTAAGATCTTCCTGTCTCGCAATCCTGTGCCTACCCTCTTGGGTGATATTTTGCATGCTCTTTATACTCGTACGACGCGTAGAAGAGGGACCCTCATGTGTTGCATGCCGCTGTTGGCGAGGTGGTTTATTTTGCACCTCCCCAAGCCCGTGTTGAAGAATGAGGAAGGTTTGGGATGGTCTTATAGGATGATGTCCCTTGCTCATACATACATTCTTTGGAGTTCTAAGGATATGGAAGGTGTTGCTATCATTGATCATTGTGGGGAATACCCTAATGTCCCGTTGCTTGGAATTAGAGGGGGAATAACCTACAGTCCTTGTTTGGCTTTACGACAGTTTGGTCGCGCTCGGAGAGACGGTCCTCATGAGCTACTTCTTACAGATATTGTCTTTGACTATAAGGAGGACGTCGAAAAGCATCGCCGAAGGTTTATACGAGCCTGGGGCATGGTGAACAGGTCTGACCCTCAAGAGCTAGGACCAAAGACTTCTCTCCCTATGCAACCTTACCTTCAGTGGGTCCGAGCTCGGGCTAAGAAGCTTGGATGCCTTATGAAGCTGTGCTGCCAGTGATTGTGGAGCATACTAATGAAGAATGGGTTCCTTACACAGTCCTTTATCCCTACATGCCTACTGATCTGGGGGCATTGAAGAGATCCTGGATTCAACTAAAAGAAGAAAGGGATACCTACAGGGAGAAGTATCATGAGCAAGAGAGGAAAATATTGAAGCTCACAAGGAAGCTTGATAATGAAAGGACGATCAATGACTACGTCAGCACGAAGGGAAAGCGTCCATGGAATTTCTAACTTTGTTGCTTTTTTTTTTAGTTTAGATTTGTTTTCAGTTTATTTCTTTTGTAACGCCTTAAAAGCATTGTTAAACATTTTACAAGTTTAATCTAATAAAGTTTGTTTATTTCTTGGTTTGCTAATTTAAATCTCCCAAAGTCTTTGAAATCATTTCATACGCATTCCATTATCATGCACCCCACCACAGGTATCATTACAGGTTTCTCATCTTCTTCGCTGTTTATTTCAGCACATAATGTCTTCTGAAATACCTACCGATCAAGCCATCAAAGCTCTTCAAGCACAAAATGCTCAATTCAAAGAGATGTTCTTGAATTTGGCCAAAGGACATGAGGATTTGAAGACTCTCATCACGAAGGAGAAGAAAAAGAAGAAGAAGAAGAAGGTGGTTCTTTTGAATATGGGTCACATATTTGGGAATAGGTTGCGACAGGAAGCTGATATGTCTCATTCATCTAAAGGAGGAGAGAATCAAGAGGAAGAAAAGGATCCTAGTCCTTTAGTCTCTGATAATGACACTGACTTTGATGAAGAACAGTATCCTCCTGCCGAGGATAGGTACAAATAACTTGAAGACCGTCTGAGTGCAATGGAGATTCAGAAGATACCTGGTTTGGACTTCGGAGATCTGGGACTAGCATTTGGGGTGGTGATCCCTTACAAATTCAAAGCTCCTGTTTTTTCTAAGTACGATGGAGCATCCTGTCCAAAGCTCCACCTCCGCTCGTACGTCAGAAAAATCCAACCCTACACTGCTGATAGAAATCTGTGGGTTCATTTCTTTCAAGATAATCTATCAGGGATTCAACTTGAATGGTTTTATCAATTGGAAGGAGCTAATGTCCGCAACTGGGAGGACCTTGCTGCTGATTTTTACAAGCAATACCAGTATAACGCTGGCCTTGCTCCCACGCGTACTCAGCTTCAGGGTATGTCTATGGGTGCAGGCGAAGGCTTTAAGGACTATGCTCAGAAGTGGAGAGATCTGGCTGGAAGAGTTGAACCCCCTCTGTCTGATAGAGAGATGGTGGATATGTTTCTTGGGACTTTGTCTGGTCCATTTTTCAACCACTTGATCGGCAGATCATCATATGGGTTCACTGAATTGATTTTGACTGGGGAGAGGGTAGTAGCTGGTATCAGGAGTGGCAAGATACAGAAAGGTGCTTCATCAAGTACAGAAAAGAAGCCTTTCAGAAAATAAGCTAGTGCAGTTTACAGCTCAAGGAGCCAAAACCGACCTGAACGCCACCAAGCAGTTAACGCCGTAGTAATATCAAGACCACTGTTGCCCCACAGCGCGATAATCAGCAAAGAGTAGAGAGGCCACAAAGACAGTATACTCGGCTCAGTATGACCTTATCTCAAATTCTTCCGCAATTGTTGAAGACCAACCTGATAACTCTGAGGGAAGCCCCGAAGAATCTCAGCACCACATCTCCGCTGTATAATCCGAACGCCCGCTGTGCCTATCACTCCGATAGCCCGGGTCATGATACGAACAACTGCTGGGCCTTAAGGAGTAAGGTGCAAGATTTGATTGAAGCTAAAGAAATCGAGTTTGACGCTATGGAAAATCCTAACGTCATGACTGCTCATATGCCCAAGCATGGAGTAAATGCTATGGACGATGATTCATTTGTGACCTCTGTGGAAGACATTTCTACCCCGTTGATGACAGTAAAGAAGAACCTATTATTGGCTGGTTTATTTCTGGGTTGCGGTGAAGGTTGCCACCTATGTTCAATCCTGCCTGCTGGTTGCCATTTATTGAAATCAGGTGTTCAACGCCTGATGGATGAAAAAGAGATCCTGTTCGAGAAAACTTTGATTCCGTTGATTCCTGTTGAAGATATTTCCATCATAACCATTTCCGCCAATCCTTCCAAGGCTTCCTCGAGAAAGTCTATTAGGATTACATCCGTTCCGAGAGTTGCTCCATTAATCATTACTGTTCCTGGTCCTATCCCATACACTTCGGATAAGCCTCTCCCGTGGCACTATTGGGCCGATGTGTATTATCATGGGATCAAACAAGATTTGAAGGTTGAAGAAGCTAATACTGATGTCAGCAATATTGTCGGGGCTAGCAAGGTCACCCGAAGTGGAAGACTCTTCTCTCCTGAGATTTCCCCCCCGACTGTTTAAAATCCTGTTGCCATTCCATCTGCCAGTACGTCAGCTACTGTTCCAGTTCATATTCCAGTTATCACCCCTGTCGCCGAGCCATCTGACGCTCGGGGTAAAGAAGTCACAGGTAAGCCTGCCCAGATGGAGGCACCTAAGAAGATTGTTGTAGAAACCTCTAGACAAGAGATAGAGGAAATTCTGAAGATTATCAAGAAAAGCGACTACAATGTAGTCGAGCAGCTGGGGAAGACCCCATCGAAAATCTCCATGTTATCCTTGTTGCTGTGCTCAGAAGACCATGCAAAGGCTTTAATTGCTTTCGTCAAAACTGCGCATGTGCCGCAGGAAACCTCAGCTGATCAATTCAAAGACTGTGTAGCTAGTTTGACCGCTGTCAACGGGTTGGGTTTCTCTGATGCAGATCTGACTGCTAAAGGAAGAAATCACAATGATTCCCTACATGTCTCGATCAAGTGCAGGGGCACTACTCTGGCCCACATACTGGTGGATATTGGGTCCTCATTAAATGTTTTACCCAAGAAAGCGTTAGACCGGCTGGACTGTGAAGGTTTGGTTCTGAAGCCGAGTAATATTGTGGTTAGGGCCTTTGAGGGGTCCAAAAGGATGGTGCACGGGGAGGTGTACATCCCTATTAAAGTTGGCTCTCAGACCTTTGCATCCACGTTCTATGTAATGGACATCCGACCATCCTATTCCTGTTTGCTAGGTCGCCTGTGGATTCATAAGGCTGGGGCAGTGACTTCTACGGTCCATCAGATGTTGAAATATCCAGTAAAGGGGAAGATTGTTACAGTACGAGGAGAAGAGGAGTACATGGTGAGTCATCTCAACTACTTTCGCTATGTGGAGATGGATGGAGAGTTCATCGAAACCCCGTCTGAACTTTGAAGAGGTCCCCCAGACTTTGGTGTCGACATAAGTTGCTGTTGAAGAACCTCCGTTGAAGATGGCTTCCCTCAAGGATGCCAGGGCTATTATTGAAAAAGGTGGGTGTGCAAATTGGGGTCAGCTCCCTGACTTTGCACACAAAACTGACAAGTTTGGTTTGGGCTTTACTGCAGAGGCTCAAAGGGCTGTTCGGCGTTCACGGATTGGAAGACCTCTCCTGCACATCAGTAATCCGGGAGTAAATGAAATTGAGGATGATGAAGAAGAGTCAGATTTTGACAGCTGGATTTACCCGACTACCAACGGTGGATTGAACAATTGGACGACAAAGGATTCTGTGCCCGTTTCTTTTATTACACAGTAATAGACTTTTGTTTTAAGTTTTGTAACAGACAATTTGAAACATTACAGCCCGGTGCTTTGCCCGAGGCACCTTGGCTTTGTTTGTAAGGGCTCATTATTTGTCATTTTCACATATCATCAATAAAACATTGGACGTTTTCTTGCACTATAAATTTTGCGCTCCTTGTTTTTCTCTTTTATCTTGCACTTTATCAAAACAGCTATTGTCTTACACACACTCACATATCATAATGCAGATCCACATCCACTCTGGATCCTATTAATAACGACTCTGCTACTGCCAGTTATGACTTCAAAAATCCATTCAGCCAAGCCGAGGACAAAGGTGAGGATGATTGTGAAGTGCCTAGGGAGCTCGCTAGACTGTCACTACAGGAAGAGAGGGCTATACAGCCCCATGAAAAGCCAGTGGAATCAGTGAATCTGGATATAGAGGATGATGAGAAAGAGGTTAAGATCGGTGCGAATCTGGAACCTAGCGTCAAGCAACGGTTGATACAGATGCTATGCGACTATGTTGAGATTTTCGCTTGGTCTTATGAAGATATGCCTGGTTTGGACACTGACATTGTGGTACATCGTCTGCCAACTAAAGAAGACTGTCCTCCGGTAAAGCAGAAAGTTCTCCGTATGCGCCCAGAGATGTCTGAGAAAATCAAAGCTGAGGTCATGAAACAGTTTGACGCCGGTTTTGTAGCAGTTACTTCTTACCCGCAGTGGGTCGCCAACGTGGTTCCGGTGTCGAAGAAAGATGGTAAGGTACGAATGTGTGTGGACTATATGGATCTGAATAGGGCAAGCCTCAAGGATGATTTCCCACTCCCTCACATCGACGTTCTGGTCGACAACACCGCGTATAATAAGATCTTCTCCTTTATGGATGGTTTTTCTGGATACAATCAGATTAAGATGGCTCCCGAAGACATGGAGAAGATGACCTTCATTACGCAGTGGGGTACCTTTTGCTACAAAGTCATGCCGTTCAGATTGAAGAATGTTGGGGCAACGTATCAGCGCGCCATGGTCGCTTTGTTCCACGACATGATTCATCATGAGATTGAGGTATACTTTGACGACATGATTGCAAGGTCCCAAACTGAAGAAGAATACCTTGACCATCTTCAGAAGCTATTTGACAGGTTGAAGATGTACAAGCTGAGGTTAAACCCGAACAAGTGCACCTTCAGGGTAAGATCTGGTAAGCTGCTGGGTTTCGTTGTTAGTGATAAAGGTATTCAAGTGGATCCTGCAAAGGTGAAGGCTATACAGGAAATGCCAGTTCCCCGAATGGAAAAAGAAGTCAGAGGCTTTTTGGGACGTCTGAACTACATTACCCGATTCATTTCACAACTGACTGCTACTTGTGAACCAATCTTTAAGCTGTTGAAGAAAGATCAAGTGGTAAGATGGAATGATGAATGTCAGACCACTTTCGAAAGGATCAAGGAATATCTCCAAGAGCCCCCTATTCTGATGCCTCCAGTCGAAGGAAGACCTTTGATCTTATACTTGACAGTACTCGATAATTCAATGGGGTGTGTGCTGGGGCAGCATGACGTGTCTGGCCGAAAAGAGAATGCTATTTACTACCTTAGCAAAAGGTTTACCGACTGTGAGACCCGATACTCACTGCTTGAGAAAACTTGTTGCGCTTTGGCATGGGCTGCTTGCCGGATGAGACAGTATATGCTGACTCACACTACCCTATTGATATCAAAGATGGACCCAAACAAGTATATCTTCGAAAAGCTTGCCTTGTCCGGAAGAATAACAAGATGGTAGATGATCTTAACTGAGTACGACATCCAATACACAACCCAAAAAGCAATCAAGGGGAGTGTGTTAGCAGATCATTTGGAGCATCAGGCCGGGGATGATTACCAATCTATAAATTTCGAGTTTCCGGATGAGAGCATCATGTTGGTGACCGACTGTGAAAAACCTGGACCTGATGAAGGACCTGAGGAGGGATCCCGATGGTCTATGTATTTTGACGGAGCTTCAAACGTGTTGGGTAATGGAATTGGCACCGTAATCATATCTCCTGAAGGCTGTCATACTCCATTCACCGCCCGATTATGTTTTAACTGCACCAACAACATGGCGGAGTATGAAGCGTGCATCACGGGCCTTCGAGCAGCTATTGACCTGAGGATTAAGTTCTTGAGTGTGTTCGGAGATTCCGCTCTAGTGATCAGTCAGATCAAAGGCGAGTGGGATACGAAGCACCCAAATCTTATTCCTTACAAAGAGTATGTATTGACTTTGCTTCCGCACTTCGAGGAGATAACCTTTGGACATTTCCCCAGAGAGGATAATTATTTAGCGGACGCGCTAGCCACCTGTATTCTATGTTCAAGGTCAGGTGGGACAATGAGGCTCCCCAGATCACCATTGAGAGGTTGGACGAACCCGTACATTGCTGTGACATTGAGACTGAAGATGTAGCAGATAAACCCTGGTTCCACGAGGTAAAGAAGTATCTTGAGGCTCAAGATTACCCCGAGGGTGCATCTGTTAATGACAAGAAGTTTCTGAGGAGATTCGCTATGAAGTTCTTCATCAGTAATGGTATCCTTTACAAGCGTAACCATGATTCAACCTTACTGCGATGTGTGGACAAGAACGAGGCAGAAAGGATTATGGAAGAGTTACATGAAGGTACTTTCGGAACTCATTCCAGTGGACATATCATGGCAAAGAAAATCCTACGGGCAGGATATTATTGGTCTACCATGGAAGCCGATTGTTATCAGCATTCTAGGACTTGTCATAAGTGCCAAGTCTATGATGATAAGGTGCATATATCTCCAGTTCCTATGAATGTTTTGACAGCTCCTTAGCCTTTTGCAATGTGGGACATCGACATGATAGGCGAGATCAGACCTACTGCGTTCAACGGGCATCGTTTAATTCTGGTAGCAATTGATTATTTCACGAAGTGGGTTGAGGAAGTTTCCTTTGCTACAATAACCAAGAATGTCGTGGCGCGGTTTATTCGCATAATTTGATCTGTCGATATGGTATACCAGAGAGGATCATTACGGACAACGGTACAAATCTCAATAATACGATGATCACCAAACTCTACAAACAGTTCAAGATACAACATCACAACTCTTCTTCTTATCGGCCGAAGATGAATGGGGCTGTTGAAGCGGCTAATAAGAACATCAAGAAGATTGTGCATAAGATGACGGTAACATATAAAGATTGGCACGAGATGTTACCATTCGCTCTTCATGGGTACTGTACCTCAGCATGGACTTCAATAGGGGAAACACCCTACTCTTTGGTGTATGGCATGGAAGCAGTCTTACCTATTGAGGTCCAGATACCCTATCTTCAAATTATGAAGGATGCAGGTTTGAGCGAGGACGATTGGATCCAGACCCGGCTTGATCAGCTGAACTTAATTGATGAAAAGAGACTTACTGCTATTTGTCATGGTCAGACGTATCAAAAGTGAATGATCAAGGCATTTAACAAGAAATTCAGACGACAAGAATATCAAGTTGGGGATCTAGTGATCAAACGCATCATACTCCTACAAGGTGATCCCAGGTGCAAATGGACCCCTACGTATGAAGGGCCATTTGTGGTTAAGAACATTTTCTTAGGAGGAGCTATGATTCTAACCACCATGGATGGTGACGACCTTCCTCACCCCGTCAATGCAGGCATAGTGAAAAAATACTACGCCTAATTAAAGACCCGCTAGGTTGACTGGCCTAGGAAAAAATAAGGGCTTCCCGGCGAACCAAAAGGGTTCGGGCAAAAATAAGGGATGAAAATAAAAAATGTACCCCCGGCAAGTCAAAAACCTGAAAAGGCGGCTTGGGCAAAAAAGGGTATCCCGGTGGACTGAAAACCCGAAAGAATGGTCCAAGCAAAAATTAGGGATCAAAGCGTAACACTATGTCTCATTGGATCATATTGCAACCAGACTTCGGTATCAACTATCAAGCCCGGACAACACTAATCAACCTGATCTACCTTCAACCAAGTGGCAAAGTGATGAGACGCTCGAAGATTATAAAGGCATTAGCAGAATTGGAACCCAATGGGATTGTTCACATAGCTATTTTTTCTTTCTTTTACACAAATTATATAATTTCTATCTTTAGGCGGCGTTCTCTTACTAGGACGTTAGCCTCTTGTACAAAACGCCTGTTGCAGGCTAACTTCAAGAATCAATACAATTCATTTTACAATAAAAAATTGTTTTTCTTTTCCTACTTTGTTTTGCAAAAACGTCCGATGATTCATTTTTGATATATGCATTTGACAATAATTGCTGCTCATAAATAGTTACATGCGAAACAAAAGACGATTACTCGTAATATCAGGAACAGGGGCAAACAAGAAATGTCCAAACCTTACGGTTGCTCTGTCCACCAGGTATAGGGATAAACCTAGCTGGAGAACACGACTAAAGGTACATTCACTCCCCGCAGAGTAAAAGGTATCTAGAAAACAGTGATTCTCCCCAAGCAGAGTTTATCTATCACCGACACTAGAAGATTATCCCCAGTGGAGCTTATTTCTTCCACAAGCATAAACTCAATCCCCAACAGGGTTCATTACCTCCAGAAATGATAATTCATCCCCAACCGAGGTTATTCCTCCGAATCAACAAATCCTCTAGCAGAGTATCTCTTCCCCACAGAGTCATTTTCTCGTCAGTTTATTCTCCAGCATGATTATTCTCACAATCATCTTTGGTCGTTATTCCCAGCGAGAACGAAGAATTCAACTCTTTTTTTCCAGCAGCAATCTGGGATTTATTTTCCCCAGCTAGAGAATATCATAAAAACATTGCATGTCCATACATCACGACATGCGCATAAGCATCATACAACGCAATCTCATTTATTTTGAGAACATCATTGCTTGATACATATCATGCATTACATACGACTAACCCTTTACCTTTTAGGAAAAATACAGTCAAATTCTCACCAAGTTTAAGCTATGAAGCCCAGATTTGACCGGATAGTATCTTGATTTCTACATAATATTGTGAAGCCCGAAGAACGACCGGATAACAGTATCAAACACCGCGAAGCCTGGATTCGACCAGATAGTGGTTTATCTTTAAGCTATGAAGCCCGGATTCGACCGGATAATAGTTTAATCCCCAACAAGTATTGTGAAGCCTGGATTACGACCAGATAGCAATGCAAGTTACTCCGAAGCCTGGATTACGACTAGATAGCAGTGCAAGATACCATGAAGTCTGGATTCGACCAGATAGTGGTTTATCTTTAACACAAGCCGTGAAGCCTGGATTACAACCGGATAACAGCTCAACAAGTTATTGTAAAGCCTGGATTACGACCAGATAGAAATACAAGTTTCTGTGAAGCCTGGATTACGACCAGATAGCAGCCAAAGACACCATGAAGCCTGGATTATGACCAGATAATGGTTTATCTTTAATACAAGTTATAAAGCCCGAATTCGACCGAATAGTATCTTGATTTCTCCGAACACCATGAAGCCTGGATTCGACCAGATAATGGTATGAGACATCGCGAAGCCTGGATTACGACCAGATAGCGGTAAAAAGCACTGGAGCCTGGATTACGACCAGATAACAGTAAGGGACACCGTGAAGCTTGGATTACAACCAAATATCAATTTACCCGGCCCATTACTATGAAGCCCGGATTCGACCAGATATTAGTAGGCCCAAAAATCAAATGGAAGCCCGGAGGCGACCGGATAACCACTTGATTTCTTCTAAAGCCTGGATTACGACCATATAAGAAGTAAGGTATTGTGAAGCCTGGATTATGACCAGATAGTAGTACAGGACACCATGAAGCCTGGATTCGACCAGATAATGGTATAAAGCATCGTGAAGCCTGGATTACGACCAGATAACGATAAAAGCACTGAAGCCTGGATTATGACCAGATAACAGTACAAGACACTGTGAAGCTTGGATTTCGACCAAATAGCAGTTTACCTGGACAATTACTAAGAAGCCCGAAGTCGACCGAATATTAGTGTGCCCTAAATTCAAGTTGAAGCCCGGATGCGACCGGATAACAACTTAATTCCTTCTGAAGCCTGGATTACGACCAGATAAGAATTGAGAAATTGTGAAGCCTGGATTACGACCGGATAGCAAGTTTAATCTCATCTCCCTAGTAAGTCACTTGAAAGCCTGGATTACGACCAGATAGCAGTCGGTCTTATCACTATGAAGCTTGGATTACGACCAGATAGTAGTTCATTTTCACCTCTTCAACTAAGAGACGATTCCCCAGTAGAATAACGGACGACCGAAGCTCCTAAAATTCTACTTCTCCCAAGACAGAAATCAGCATTCCCCAGCGTAGTCTTCCTCAACAACAGGTACACAGACTCTCGCTAAGGAATCTCTTAGGCGAGCGACACTCCTTCAGATGGCGACTTTAAGCCCATCTTTCGTCATCAATTTCCAAATGGCATATGTAAGCCCATTCCCGACATCACGAGACAAATACCACTTCATGTGAGTGCAAATTTCTGGGCATTCTAGTGTTCAATCATCTTCCACCCTCGAATCACGAAAGGCAGAAAAGCCAATCTACATCCTCAGGTTTAAGAAGATTGAACAGGGGAAGCTGTTGTACCCAAAAATTTTCCCTCACATATTTCTCAAAACATTCCAAGAAAGATCCTCAAGTTGCTCAAAGAAGTCCAAGGGTTGACCAGAAAAACTCTCTCCTAATGCAGTCTACCTCAAATTAGGGTTTCATGTTACATCAAGATACTTGAGTCCAAGGGATCCCAAATGCTTACCATTTCCCTAATATGTTCTCAAGATCATTCATGTCATGTTTCAAGCCTTGCAGATAAAGTTTGCTCAGTCAATTGCTCAAAGGCCTGAAAATTGACTATGCTAGGGCAAAAGTCAACTATGGTCCACATACAGTCAAACTTCAAGATTTTTGGTCAACATCCTAATTTTGAAGTATATTTCATCATTTGATCAAGGTTTGATCATGATTCCCCAAGGATTTCTCACAATTCATCAAGAATCAAAAGTTGTTAAATTAGGCTTTTATAGGAAAAGTCAACTCAACTTTGACCAAGCATAACTTTCTCATACTTTATGAGAAATGACCCATCCAAAGCTCATTTTGAAGAGGATGAAATTATATACAATCCATATTCATCTCCCAGGTTTAAAATATGCCCTCACAAGAAGTTATGAATTTGGACATTATAGGTCATTTTGAAAAGTCAACAAAAACACCTTTTTTATCAAAGCTTCATACATGAACATGGAAGACTCAATTGATATGAGACCAAAAGGGTTTCTTAGAGGATATCTTGATATTTATAAAAAGTCTAAGAACACATTCAAATAGTCAAAATTGAGGAAGTTATGCATTGGTGAAGTTGACCTTTTTTGCAAAATTGCTAAAAGTCAAAAGTGCCTCAAATTGCAAATTTTGTTAAATGGGCCTAACTTTTTGCACTTGTTTTGAGTTGGTAGCATGGTCCAAGAGCCCTAGATCTTTCCACTTGTCTTTATATTATTTTTTCTATTTATTTTGATGTTTTATTTCAATTAAATCAATTTAAATCAAAATAAATCTTGAAAATATCCAAATCATTCAAACCTCAAGATTTTGTGCACATTTTAGGTCCCATATACAACTATCAAGTGAATCAAATCGTGCAAGGTATAGATGTGCATAAAAAGATTGATTTTGGCCTATTTTGGAAAGATTTTCATGGAAATCAAATCAAGATCAAAAGCCATGATTGATAAAGATTGAGAGCACAATTGTAACCCTAATTCAATCAGTGGTATATAGTGGACAATTGCAGACAAAAAATACAAGGTTTTGGGGCGTGGAGAGGAAGAACCAAACTTGAAAAAACTCAAAGAAAGTGGTGATCTGATCTTGTATTTCTAGGAAGTTTCAAGACTCCTAAGCCTTCTCTTTTGTTTCCTGGACACTCAAGGAAGCCATAGCAATCAAAAGCAAGCATTTTCCTGCGCTAGAACTCACTGTAAGTGATTCATGACCATTGCTTCTTCTTGAAATTGAATCACATGATTTTGGCACTTGTAGCATGAATTACCTACATATTTTTGTTCCTTGAAGCATTTGCAAGCTAGTCATAACAATTAATTGCATTTTTTCTAACCCTATAAAGATTTGCCATTATTAGGGTTTTGTATCTCGTTTTAGGATCTTTTCATACAGGAAAAATTGGTCCACAAGAAGGGCACCATAATGCTCAGCAGGCCAAGGTGATTCGATTCATGGCATTAGATTTTGTTTATCATGCATGTGTTTGATTTTGAGATATGCAGGGGTTATAGCTACGGACATTTGTCCGTAGGTAAAAGTCACTGAATCTTTTAGCAACAGAGAGAGGACAGGGACGATGGCGTGGCATCTCCGTACTCGCCCATTTGAATTTACGCGCGGAATAATGCTTGTTTTGAGTGTTTTTCATATTATTAATTAATTATTTGACATACAACACAAGCGCGTAGCTCAGTTGATAACAAGGCAGGTGGAAAATGCCATAGGACCTGGGTTCGAATCCCAGGTCCCCCATGTACTTCACATTATTTTTCTTTAAATGATCAGGCGTGCATACAAGGCGTGGAGACCACCATGTGACCTCAAGGCTCCACCATTGGATCTCCAGAAGGCCAGATCTGAAGGCCATTACATGGAGGTCCATCATGCATTCCAAACAACCCACATCATGGAATCCCAGAAGTCAACATAGGTCAAATTTTTCTTGGGCCCGGAAATTGATAAAGGCACCCCTTCAAATTTGCTGATTACAGGCCCATTTTCTATTTTCTTTTCTTTTTATATTTTCCTTATTTAATTCATTTAAATTATTTTTGCTAACAAAAAATTAATTTTTTTTTTATAAAATCATAAAATCAATATTTCACCAAATTAGATTTAGGTTTTTTTTATATATAAAAATTAATTTAGTTAGTTAATTTAATTTATTAGATAACTTTAATTCTTTTCATAAATAAATTAAAATCAATTAGAAGAATTAGGGTTTTTGTCTAATTTAATTTCTATTTTCTTTTTCTTAAAAATAACCAAAAACACAAAAATAGGTCAAAAATTAATTAGTTTATTTAATTTAATTTAATTAGTAATTAGGTTTGTATTTAATATAAAACCTTATTCTTTTTTCTTAAAATAATAAAAAACAATCAAAAAATAGTTTTCCTTTAATTAGTTTAGACGGGGTCAAAACCCTAATTTCCTTTCGTTCTCTATTCGTCGCGCGGTTATTTATTTTTACAATATTGATGTAATTGCTCATGGGATGTAATAGATTAATTAGGACTTTTTCGTTCATTTATTGTTTTTTTTACGGGTTGTTTTTGGCTATGTAAATTAATACCCGAAGCCTTGTAATAGCGTAGCTTTACTTTCCGCATTTTTTAATTTCCACAAATATAAACTGTTAGATGTATGGTATTATGGTTGCATGACAAGAATGTATGTTAAAATTAAAACAGTTAGCAAACCCTAAATGTGCAAAGATAATAACTTAAAATTGAATCACTCGCACATGCGCACTCCTAGGGTATACTCCCACTTCGGTTGCCTTCGGTAAAAGATCATTAAGTATAGGGTATTTTAGTGGTCGCTCTCTTGTCTAAACAAAGATCAAAGTCCCGTTCGGAAATGTTGCCTCAGAAAAGTTGCCTCGAAAATGTTGCCTCGAATATTGATCTTAAGACATTAGGGTTATTACTAAGACGTCCTAACATTGCTTTAGTGATCGTACGTCCCTTTCGAATTAACCCTTAAAACTCCAACGACGGTGCTACCTACTCACTAATAGTGGGATATCGTTGTCTAAAAGGAACAAGAACGGAAACATTCTCTTTTTTCGAGTAGGTAGATGCTAGTAGGTACTTGCTCAAAATCAAACTTTCACACTTACACTTTTCAAACAAAGTTTTCAAAATGACTTCGCAACACTCTTGAAGACAAAAGCAAGGGTTAAATCGAAGTAAAACAAAAACTTTTCAAATCAAACACACACAAGAAAAATTTAAAAATGATGAGCAAGTACCTAAGATCCCGTGGAAAACCACGGATAGAAAGGATGCTAATACATTCCCTTTCTATAATCTACCCCCCGTACTCAAAATCTCGAAAAAAGGAATTTTTTTGTGCTTTTGTCCTTTCCAGTTGGATAAAATAAACGTCGGTGGTGACTCTTGCTTACCGCGACATTTTGCAAACACAAACGCAAATCGCAAACCAACATTTCAAAACAGTCCAGTTATGGCCACCGTATCACACATAGCATCATTATGTTTCCTTCCCTTGGGAGTTAGGTCTGCATCAGAGAATCCTGGGCCATTGTCAGTTGTCAAACTAGCCACACAATTCTCAAATTGATCAGCAAAGGTCTCTTGAGGCATGTGGGAAGACTTCAGGAATTTTACTAAAGCCTTGGCATGGGCTTCAGAGCACAGTAACAGGGCCAGCATTGAGATTTTGGAAGGGGCTACCCCAGTTGTTCAACCACATTGTAGTCACTCTTCTTGATTATTTTCAATATCTCTTCCATCTTCTTTTTAGAAGCCTCAGGGATGGCTTCTGGATGTGCCTTCGTCTAGACAGGCTCAACCAATACCTCTTTGCCCCGAGTCTCAGCCGACTCGGTAGTAGGGATAACAATAGGGTTAACAACATGAGTGGCTGTGGGAATATTGACAGGAGTAACAAGGATTATCACAGGAGTAGCAACAGTTTTAGAAGGAGAGATCTCGGGAGAAAAAATCCTTCCGCTTATGGTGATTTTGCTGGTCCCGATAATATTACTAATGTCAGGATCAGAGTCTTCAGCATCTTTGTCTTTAACAACCAGCAAATCTTGTTTGACGCCATGGTAATAGACGTCAGCCCCATAGTTCCAAGGAACAAATTTATCTGAGGAATATCGTATAGGTACCGGGAAAGTAATTATCAACGGAGCAACTTTTAGAATAGATGTACTCCTGACAGGTCTTTTGGAGGACACCTTGGGAGGATTGGCGAAAATGGTAATGATAGAAACATTTTCACACGGAGCACTTGTAACCGTATTCTTCTCAAATAGAATTTCTTTATCATCCATCAGGCACTGAACGCCTTCCTTTAACAAATGGAAACCATTAGGTAAGGACAATTATAAGTGGCAACCTTCGCCACAATCCAGAAATAAACCGGCCTGCAAGAAATTCTTTTTAATAGTCAGGAGTGGAGTAGCTAGTTCTTTAATAGAAGCAACAAACATGTCATCATCAATAGCATTAACACCACGATCGTTCTTAGGCATATGGGTAGATATAACATTAGGGGTTTCAGGAGAGTCAAATTCAATATCCTTTGCCTCAATCAAATCCCGCACCTTATTCTTCAAAGCCCAACAATCGTTTGTATCATGGCCTGGACTTTCAGAATGGTAAGCACACTGAGCATTTTGGTTGTAGCAAGGAGAGATAGTATTAGGATTCTTCGGAGCCTCCTTTAGGGTCACAAAATTGGATTTCAGAAAGTATGGTAAAACCTAGGATAGGGTCATGTTGATCTGGGTAAACTATCTTCTAGGCTTATCTGTTATGGACTGACTATTTTGTTGTTGAGTAGCTGCAGGGTTGGAAATCATAACAGTCACTACCGTCAGACGAGGTTCAATTTTGTTATTATTTCTTTAGCTGTAAGTAGCACTGACCTCCTTCTTTCCCATGAATGGTTTCTTTGCTGTACTGAAGGATGCTTCTCTCTGGATTTTACCACTTTTGATGCCAACCTCTACTTGTTCACCCGTCAAGATCAATTCAGTAAACCCAACAGAAGAATTTCCAATCAGGTGGTTAAAGAATGGCCCAGATAATGTGCCTAAGAACATGTTCACCAACTCCCTATCAGACAACAGAGGCTGGACTCTTCTTGCAAGATCTCTCCATCTTTGGGAATAGTCCTTAAAACCCTCACTGGAACCTATAGTCATACTTTGCAACCTTGTACAAGTACAAACGAGGTCAACATTATATTGGTACCGCTTGTAGAAAGCGACAACTAGATCTTACCAATTACGCACAATGATTCTTTCTAGTTGATAGAACCATTATAGATGAGTCCTAGCTAAACTCCCTGGAAGAAGTGTACCCACAGATCCCTATCAGTAGTGTGGGGTTAAATTTTCCTGACATACGACCTTAAATGCAGCTTAGGATAGGAGACATCGTCGTACTTATGAAATGTAGGTACCTTGAAATTTTGCGGGATAACCACCGCTGAGACCAATCCTAGATCTTTAAAATCTAACCCGGGTACCCTTTGGATCTCCATGGCATTAAGCCGATCCTCCAGCTGTTTGTATTTATCATCAATAGGAGGATACTGCTCTTCAGAATAGTCAGACTCATCTTCTTCAGACTCCCTTGTACTATGGTCTTCTTCTCTTGGCTCTCCTTCCTGATTATCTCTCTCTCTCTCTTGACGGAGTTGCGAGCTCTGAAAATTGCTTCATTGGTCCTTTGAACCTTCTTCCCAAATTCAGAACACCCACTGGCCTTTTTTTCTTCTTCTTATCCTTAAGAATCAGAGCTTTCAAATCTTCTTGTCCCTTAGTCAGATTCAGGAACATTTCTTGGAATTGTGCATTCTGTGCCTGAAGCTCCTTAACTATTTGTTCAAGAGCCATTGTTGAAATAAACAACGAAGAAGATAAGAAACCTATCCTAAAACCTGTTTATGCAATGATATGTATGGTATATGTATGCAATGTTTTCAAGAACTCCTAGAAATTTAAATTTGTGAACCAAAATGAAACAAAGATTTTATTAGTAGAATTCAAAATACAATTGCCTTTTTAGGCTTACAATTGAAAAATTCTAAAATCTAAGACATCAGGTTTCCCATGGTCGCTTCCTCTTTGTGCCGAGATAGACATTAAGACTTTTATCTTCGTGAAGTTGCTTCGTAAGCTCCAACACTTTCTTCTCATTGACATAGAAATGACCTCTAAAGGTATCCCTTTCTTTCTTTAACTGAATCCAGGATCTCTGCAGCTCTTTAAGATCAGTGGGCATGTCAGGATGGAGAATTGTATAGGGAATATCTCCTTCGGTGATGGGCTCCACAACCACTGGTAAGATGGCTATATACGACATTATGAGGTTATGAGCACGAGCTCGTACCCATTTGAGATAAGGTTCCATAGAGATGGAAGTCTTAGGCCCCAAGGTCTTGGTGTCAAATCTGTTTACCATGCCCCAAGCTCGTATAAACCCCTAACGATACCCTTGAACATCATTCTCGTAGTTAAACATAATGCCCTGGATAAGCATATCGTGGGGAGCATCCCTTCGAGCATAACCAAATTGTCGCAAAGCCAGAGAAGGATTATAAGTTATGCCTCCCCTAATGCCAAGTAGTGGGACATTAGGGAGTTACCCACAGCGGTCAATGACAAAAATATCTCCCATAAATCAGGAATACTAGAGAATATCCGAGTGAGAAAGCGAAATTATCCTTCGTGACCAGCCCAAAATTTCTTCATTCTTTAATACTGATTTAGGGAGGTGTGAAATAAACCACATTGACAGCAACGACACGCAACACATAAGAATCCCTTTTCTCTTCATGGTGCAAGTGTGGAGGGTATACAAGATATCTTAGAGTAGAGTAGGCACAGGGTTACGGGAGAGGAAAAACTTGATATCATTCACATCTATGAGAAAGTCTGAATTAGGGAACAACACTAAACCATAGATTATATGGGCTAGAACCTCCTCAAAATCTTGGAAATCCAAATCATCCCAAAACAGCTGAGCCTTCTCTAATAGGAATTTGACTAGGAAACCCTTGACTCCACTTCTTTTTCCCAGTTGGATACAATATCATATCGTTTCAGATGCAAAGCTGTTGCAATGGCTTCTGGCATTGGAGCTTCTTCTAAACTGGTGAAAGGCATCTGATCAAGAATAGGTATATCCAATATTTGATAGAAATCTTCCATGGTGGGAACCAACTGATAATCTAGAAAGGTGAAGCAATGGTGCTTAGGGTCAAAGAATTGAAAGAGTACACTCATCATCTTCTCATCAAAACACGAGGTGACCAGATTAAGAAGTCGACCATAGTTCTTGGTAAATGAGGAAGTCTCGGGAACCCTTGATACTAGCTCTTTGAGTTGAGAGGTATTCTTAAGAAGTTGATCCATATAGTATTTCTACGAGCGGAAGCCATGATCTGCAAAACAGAACATAGATAAATTCCATTGGTCCTTGAAATGGTCAGTGTAATGAAAAATGGATGTTATGATGCATGATGTCATGTTTAAGCAAACTAATCATACACAAGCAAAACATAAAAGACCTTAGGTTTAGGCTTGCATGGAGTTTATAGGTAAATACCCTTTTGAAGTTTAGTTGGTTCAACCTGTCCTAGAAATAGTAACCGGGTTCTAAGGAGTCTCAAAATCATTGATCTTTCTTTATCGAGCATTATTTCAGCTTAGCAATCTTTTCTTGCGGCCGAAACATCTCGAAAGTCCAATCTCAATGAGTGTAGCATCAAGTATCAACCAATCCCCAGCTGTGATGCGGTGGGAAAACTGACTTGAGGTTTTGCGTTTGTGTTCGCAAATGTTTCGGTTGAGCAAGAGTCGCCACCGACTTTTTATTTATCCAAAGGAAGGTCAAAAAGTACAGGAAAGACCTTTGAGATGTTTTCTTGGGTTCGGGTGGTAGATTATGAAAAGGGAAGGTGCTAACACCCTTTTCATCCATTGTTTTCCATGGGCTCTTAGTTACTTGTTTTAGATCACTTGCTTTTGCTTTTCAATTGTTTGAAATGGTGCTTTGTGTGTGGTTTTGAAAATATTTTGAAAAGAGGCCTTGTCTAAGCAACCTTTGTAATAATTCTTGTTTGAATGTATACAAAGGTGTTTGTATTTTGAAAAATGTTTCAATGTTTGAAATTTTTTTGGGAAATGTTTTGAAATTGTGTTGTGATGTGTTTTTGAAAATAGCGAGGATGTTTTGCAAGTTTGATCAAGTAACTAGGAGTTGTCTACCCTACTCAAAGATCTTTCCTATTCATTTTTAACCCTTTGACATGGTTGTTTTACCATTGGATTTGGTAAACAACCTTGTGTTTGGATGTTAAACGGGACAGGCGCGGGTCATCATATGACCATGATAACAATAGTGCTAAGTATCTTTAGCAAGTTTTTGTTTGAGGGACTAGATCATTTTTGTATAGGCAACCAAGATAGCGTCATCGAGGGACTATGATATTTTGTTTTGTTTTTGTTTTGCCAAGATACCTAGCATGCATACCATGGCCATTTTAAAGGCAACAAGTGGATGAAACCCTAGGGGTGCTTGTGTGCATTGTGTTGTCATTTTCATACATTTTTGTCTTGTGTTTAGTAAGCTATTTGTTTGATTTTGGATTTTTGCATACAAACCCTAATCTTTCTATCATGCATAATTGAAAGCAATTAAGTGCGTAAAAATAAATCTACGACTATTACAACATTGATATGGGGAGGGGGATACAATTTTGAATAAGGGGAGATTTGCAAGAAATTAAAACACTAAATCAACTATTACAACCATATTGAATTCTTTGTGCAAATAAATAAATAGACAATATTTAAATATGCAAATAAATATAAATATACAAAATGTTTTTGTATTTATTTTTATGTATGTAAAAATAAACTATTTAATGTATTAAAAATAAGAAAATAAAAAGATTATTTTTGAAAAGGGTAAAAACCCTAATTTTTGGTTTAAGAATATATATATATATATATATATTATTTATTTATGTACAAGAAAATAAAATAAAATATATACAAAATGTTAAAAAATATAAATATATATGACAATATTATTTTATATGTAAAAATAATAGAAATAAAAATTTATAATCTTTTTTATAATATTTATAAGTTTTTACTTAAGAAAATAAAAGTATATTATTTAAGAAACCATTTTTATGCTAGAAAAAATAATAAAATAAAATATGAAAATTTAAGAAAATATTTTTGATAATTTTTAATATTTAAAAAAATAAACAAAAGTCAGAAACTAAAAAAGAAATGAAAAAAAATGAAAATATAAAACAATGGGCCAAGGGGGGTGTAAACAACAAGCCAAGGGGTGCAAATAGCAAGCCAAACCAAGCCCAGCCCAAATTCCTCTTCATCCCCGTCCTTGAGACAGAACCAAGCGCGCTATGTACAAATTCGTATCTCCTGTTTCAGTGCTTAAAAACAAAAACTTGTAACATGAAAGTTATAGAGCATGATCATACGATTCTAACCATGTAAAAAACTTAATCTAACTCTCAAAGACCAGAGAGAATTTCTCTGGCCCTAATTTCTAACCTAGTTTTTTCAGAAAGTTCTTCATTCAAATTCTCCCAACTCAGTTAACTTAAATGAAATCTATGCATATGTACAGCTCAAGGGCAATGAGTATTACATTTTTTATTCACAAACATAAGCCTAATGATTCCTAAATAGAGAGATAGAAGTTTGAACTTTACCCATTTCAGTCAAGCTCGAGTATGGCAATGCATGGGTTTTCAGTGAGGCCTGAGATGCTTGTGAGCTTGCTTAAAGTTCCTTGGAGCTTTCCCAATGCTTAGCTAGCTTTGAACTTGCCTGAATAAGCTTGTAGAAGTCAACCTGTACAGTCAGAATTCAAAAATGGTGAAGCTTGAAAACAAGGTTACAGTTGTTGTCCAATGGTTGGGATAACTTAGGTATGTTGTTTAGAATGTTTTTAAAGTGGTTGCAAGCAAAACGCACGAGTGGATTTTGCCTTGGATGTCAAACTGCAGAAGTTGCCCTGTTTTGCAAGAAAATGGGATTTTGGTGTTTTGGAAGGTTTGAGAAGTGGTTAGCTCGTGCTTCTAACTTAGTGTGATATGCCAAAACTTGTTTGAAGTGTTACCAAAGCTTGGTTATATCAAATTGCAAAGATGTTGACCTTTTGCAAGGTTTCTTGGTTTTGAAGCAAAAGTGAGAATTGACAATGCAAAGGCTTGTACAATCTAGCTTAGGATCTCTAAGAGTTGGTACCAATTGCCTGATATTATTGAACTTTGTTTACTGCAAAAGATTGGGTCCTTGGATCAAGATAAGAAATTTGACATAAAGCATGCTTTATGTAAATGGTATTGCCACCTTTATGCCATTTTTGGAATGAATCAATGTGTAATGCTCCAAAGATCAGAATAATGCCTCTAACCAATGTGTTTGCATTTAATTTTTGAGTGTGGAAGGGTTTAAGGACCTGTAATCAAGTACAAGAAAGGCTGGACAGAAATTGCAACTTGTATCAACATGAAAAATGCCATGGATCAAAGTGATATTTTTCCAAATTCAAACCTTCGATTCTCCCTAACCATAAATGATTTTGGAGAGTTCTTGGACATTTTGGAAAGCTTGTAACATGATCTACAATCCATATTTGAAATGAATTTTTAGATTCCAATGGGAACTATGTGAAAATTTTCCATGAAGATAGGTCAAAATCCTGCCTAAACTAGGGCAAAATTTCACTTAGTTAGAAAGTTTTTGGACCCTTGTTCATAAAATCATAACTTGAGATCCAAGCATCTTTTGGGAAAACTTTGTGAATCAAAGTTGTAGATTTTGTGGAGGAATACAACTTTCATTTTGGAAGTTTTGTTTGAAACCAAATTTCATCATGGTGAAAATGTTGGGCAAAGTTGGGGAAAAAAAAAGAAAATTTCATAACTTAGAAAAATTCTAAGTTATGAAAATTTTCAATCTTAAACCCTAATTTGTAAAATTAGGTTTCTTGATGAACAAGTTTCATGTTTTGACACATCTTGATGAAAAATGACCCTTGGCACTTGATTTTGACCAAAAAGTCAAAGTTTGACTTTTCAGTGTACAGTTGATTTTTGATCAGTTGACTGGAAAATTCATCTGTCAATCCAATGCTTTTGAGATCTTTTGAACTTTGTGATTAGGTCAAAATGATTCCATTGAGTCCTTGAATACATGCTTGAACCCAATTTGTCATTGGCTAGGTCAAAAATCAGAAATTGCCCTTCTACAGTGAAAACCCTAAAAATGACCATTTTGCCCTTTTGAAGATCTGATCTAATTTCTTGAGGAGTTATGGTCCAAACTTGATCAAATGGTTCATATGAGTCTATAATGTTGATGTGGGTCAAAAATTATGAGGTTTGACTGTAAATTGGCCATAGTTGACTTTTTCCCCAATACAGTTGATTTCTAGGTCAATTGTCTAATTGACTAGGCAAAAATTTGATTCAAGGCTTGAAACTTGGTATGAGAAATCTTATGAGTCCAAAATGAAGTATGAAAGTCATATTGAGCATTGTAAGTCCAAAAATCCTTGTGCAAACTTAAACCCTAATTTCAGGTCATCAGTGCAAGGAGATGTCTTGAGCAAAACAAACCCTAATCCTGTCTGGAGTCCAAAGAGTCTTGTGAGGGGAAATCTTGATAAAATGAGAGGGAAAATTTTAGGGTACAACAGATTCCCCTGTTCAATCTACTTGAACCTGAAGAGTTAGATTGGCGAATTTTTCCTTTCGTGACTCGAATGTAAAAGATGATTGGACACTAGAGTGCCCGTAAATTTGCACTCGTCAAAATGTAGTTAAGGGAATGGGCTTAAAGATGCCATTTGGAGATGGTTGAATCTTGTTGGAGATGGGCTTACAGATTCCATCCAAGGATATCTATTGAATTGTATGTTGTAAGTCAGAAAAAATGAGTGTCAGAATGGTATCCGTGTCTGGAACGTATCTGAACTCAATCTGGAGACTGAATCTGTACGAGCAAGGGTATAGCTGCCATATCTGGAGCGAATCCGAGCGGTAACTGTATTTGATCCTGAATGAATAACAGAATGACTTCCGTGTCCGGAGTGTATCTGTATTGTATCTGAATCTGAAATTTGAATAGGCGACTGAATAACATCCGTGTCTGAAGCATCTCTGAGCTGGGGAAAAAGTCAGAATAAGTGACATCATGGCTACCGTGTCTGGAGCGTATCTGGATTGTATCTGAAGTTGAGAATTCGAATAAGCAATAGAATAGCATCCGTGTCTGGAGCATCTCTAAACTGTTTTCTGATCTTTGAAACTGAATAAGCAATAGAATAGCATTTGTATCTGGATCATCTCTAAGCTGTTTTCTGAGCTTGGAATCTGAATAAGAAATAGAATAGCATTCGTGTATGGAGCATCTCTAAGCTATTTTCTGAACTTTGAAACTGAATAAGCAATAGAATAGCATCCGTATCTGGAGCATCTCTAAGCTGTCTTCTGAGCTTGGAATCTAAATAAGCAATAGAATAACATCTGTGTCTGGAGCATCTCTAAGCTGTTTTCTAATTGTATATTGGTAGCTTGTTAATCTTATCCTGAAAAGGGTAAAAGGTTAGCTGAAACACAAAGTTATGTTGCATGAAATGTATGATGCAGTATATGTTTTATCAATGTTTATGATATATGAATGTAATGTATGCGCATGTAAGCTGATTAGCTGTGTTGCTGAGGAAGATAAATCCTTGATAGCTGGAGATAATAAAATCCTTGACTGTTGTCGGGGAAAATAAATCCATGACCGCTGCTGGAGATTAAAATTCTTTGATTGTTGAGGATGAGAAACCCTTGGACCACTGATGGGGATAGAAAATCCTTGGCGACTTGTGGGGATTAACAAGAACTTGACAACTTCTGTGGATGTGAAAATCCTTCATGACTTTCCTGGGGATATAGGGATCCTTCAAGCCTACTTGAGAAACCTTCTTGGGGAATCCCGAGAACTATGGCTGGAGATTTCACAATGGGAATCCTTACTCGGCTAGGGAATAAGGAAACTTTGATGATCTCTACCGGGGATTAGATGAAGGAAAACCTTGATCTGCTGGAGAAAAAGGAAGGGTCTGATGGCTTCTGCGGAGAACTAAGAATGAGAAACTTCGATCTCCTGGGGAAATTGAAACCTTGGGGGCTTCACTGGAGAAGTGAGAAATGAGAATCTTCGATCTGAAGGGGATTAAAAATTCTGACAAATTCATGCTGGGAGGTGATGAAGACTCTGGCAACTTCAATGGGGAATCAAGAATGAGAATCTTCCATCTGCTAGGGGAAAATAAATCCTTGGGGACTTCAAACTAAGGAGTTAAGAATGAGAATCTTCATTCTGTTGGGGATTAAGAACTCTGTGAGGCATAGTTATACTGTTGGAGAGTAGCTACTCTTCTGGGGAGATCAGGACTCTGGGGGGAAAAGGCTTATTCCTGTTTGGAAAAAGTTCAGGAGTTTGGGTTGTATGCCAATCTACTGGGGAGTTATCCGGAGGTTGGGGACAAAATTTAACTGTCATCTGGTTGATTCTTAGACTTTAAGACAACTTGCTGGGGAATCTGGGGAAAACTGAATGGTTTCTGCTGTGGATTGATAGTTGGAAATTTGACTCCATTGGGGAAGAAGGTTTCATCTTCGCTGGGGATTCATGACCCAAAGTTTTTTTGCTCCGCTGGGGATCGGGAGTTTGAAGGTTGAACTCTGGTGAGAATTAAGGATTTGAAATTGTAACTTCGCTGGGGGTTGGGAATTTGTAGATTGGACTCTGACGAGGATTTCGAAGTTTAATTCCGTTGTGGATATGTATTTCAAGGCTTTAGCTCCGTTAGGGACCTAGATGATGTACTGCAGGGGATTTCCCTTAGAATAGCCCAAATACGTTTTCCTATCCTTTCAACCCGTTAGTAATTGTTCTTTCACATTTCGTTTATTTGTAAATGGTGATTAAATTCAAATGCATATGCTCATTTAATAAACCATTGGACGTTTTCAAATAAAACACAAGTGCAAAAAGGAAGAAGAGGCAAATAGTTTTCTGCACTTTGAAGAATCTTTGTGTAAGTATTTTGTACAAAGGAGACAAACATCTTAGTAAGAGAATGTTGTCATAAAAAATGAGAAAAATTTATACAAAGAAAGATGGCTATGTGTGAAAATTCCATGGGGTTCCCATTCTGCTATAGCCTTCGTAACTCTGAATATCTTGTCCATCCGTTGCTTCGTCCGAAGATGACTGAGTTGATCAGAGGCCAGGAGCTTGTCTGGTGAAGAGATTGTCCTTAAAGTGATCCGACGAGACATAATCATACGCTTTAATTCCCTAACTTTTGCCTGGACCACCCTTTCGGGTTTTCAGTCCACCGGAAAACCCTTTTTTTCCCAAGTCGCCCTTTCGGGTTTTCAACTTATCGGGTGTACAAATTTTTTGTTTATCCCTAATTTTTGCCTGAATCTCCCTTTCGGGTTTTCGATTCACCGGGATGCCCATTTTTTCCCAAGTCGCCCTTTCGGGTTTTCAACTTGTCGGGTCATTTATGCGTAGTATCTTTTGACTATGTTTGTGTTCGCAGGGTGCGGCAGGTCGTTTCTGTCCATGGTGGTTAAGATCATTGCCCCACCGGAAAAGATGTTTTTGATCACAAATGGTCCTTCGTAGGTAGGAGTCCATTTTCCCTTGGGATCACTTTGCGGCAAGATGATCCGCTTGACTACAAGGTCTCCGACTTGATATACCTGGCACCTGACTTTCTTGTTGAGAGCCTTGATCATACGTTTTTGATACGCCTGACCGTGGCAAATAGTAGTAAGTCGCTTTTCATCAATCAAATTAAGTTGATCAAGTCGGGTCTGAATCCAATCGTCTTCACTTAAACCAGCATCCTTCATTATTCTCAAGGAGGGAATCTGAACCTCGATAGGTAAAACAGCTTCCATGCCATATACCAAAGAATAGGTTGTTGCCCCAGTTGATGTTCGTGCTGTGGTACGGTTCCCGTGTAGAGCAAACGGTAGCATTTCATGCCAGTCCTTGTAGGTGACTGTCATATTTTGTATGATCTTCTTGATATTTTTATTAGCGGCTTCAACAACACCATTCATCTTCGGTCGGTAGGGAGATGAATTGTGATGTTGAATCTGGAACTGCTCGCACAAGGCGGTGATCATAGTATTATTCAGGTTTGTACCGTTGTCAGTGATGATCCTATTGGGGATACCGTACCGGCAAATGAGGTTCTGCTTGATGAAGCGGGAAACCACATTCTTTGTAACGGAGGCGAAGGAAGCTGCTTCGACCCACTTGGTGAAGTAATCAATGGCCACCAGGATGAAGCGGTGTCCATTGGATGATGTAGGCTTGATCTCTCCAATCATGTCGATTCCCCACATAGCGAATGGCCAAGGAGCTGCTAAGACATTGAGAGGAACTGGAGGTATGTGTACCTTATCCGTATAGATTTGACATTTATGGTATGTACGGGAATGTTGATGGCAGTCAGCTTCCATGGTAGACCAGTAATAGCTTGCCCGCAGGATCTTCTTAGCCATCATATGCCCGCTTGAGTGAGTGCCAAAGGTACCATTGTGCAATTCAGCCATGATCTTCTCAACTTCAACCTTGTCCACACAACGGAGTAGAATGAAATCGTGATTGCACTTGTATAGGATACCATTGCTCAAGAAGAACTTGGCTGAGAACCTCCTCAAGAACTTTTTGTCGTTGACTGAAGCTCCTTCAGGGTATTATTGTGCTTCGAGATACCTTTTGACGTCATGAAACCAAGGTCGGTCCACTACTTATTCGGTATTAATCTCGTGACAATGTGCAGGTTCGTCCATCCGTTCAACGATGATTTGGGGAGCCTCATTTTCCCAGTTAAGTTTAAACATGGAGGACATTGTAGCTAGAGCATCTGCTAGCTGATTTTCTTGCAGGAAGTGCTCGAAGGTAATCTGCTCGAAATGAGGTAGCAATGTCATGACATGTTCTTTATAAGGGATGGGGTTAGGATGTTTAGTATCCCATTCTCCTTTAATTTGACTGATAACCAAAGCTGAGTCCCCAAATACGATCAATGATTTGATTCCCAAGTCAATGGCATCCTTGAGACCAAAGATACAAGCTTCATACTCGGCCGTGTTGTTGGTGCAGCTGAAGCAGAGTCTGGCGGTGAAAGGTGTATGGCAACCTTCTGGAGAATTAAGTAACGCGCCGAAACTGTTTCCAAGTGCGTTGGAGGCACCATCAAAGTACAGGGTCCATCGGGATCCTTTTTCAGGTCGGTCATACGGTCTGTTCTCTTCAATGTTGTCCAAAGTCATAATGTCTTCATCGGGGAAGTCGAACCTCATGGATTGGTAATCTTCGACAGCTTGATGGGCCAGATGATCGCCTAGCACACTCCCCTTTATAGATTTTTGGGTCGTGTACTGTATATCATATTCGGTGAGGATCATTTGCCATCTAGAGATTCTTCCACATAAAGTAAGCTTCTCGAAGATGTACTTGATCGGATCCATCTTAGAGATCAGCAAAGTGGTATGAGTCAACATATACTGCCTTAGCCGGCGAGCTGCCCATACCAAAGCGCGTCAAGTTTTCTCGAGCAGTGAGTATCGGGTCTCACAGTCGGTAAACTTTTTGCTAAGGTAATAAATGGCATGCTCTTTTCGGCCAGACTCGTCATGTTGGCCCAATACGCACCCCATTGAATTCTATAGGACAGTCAGATACATGATAAGCGGTCTTCCTTCAACGGGAGGTATCAAGATATGAGGTTCTAGCAAATACTCCTTGATTCTATCGAAAGCAACTTGACAGTCATCATTCCATGTAACCACCTGATCTTTCTTCAACAGTTTGAAGATTGGTTCACAGGTAGATGTTAGGTGAGAAATGAACCTCGCAATGTAGTTTAGGCGTCCCAAGAAACCTCTGACCTCCTTCTCAGTGCGAGGGGCAGGAATTTCTTATATAGCTTTGACTTTGGCAGGATCAACCTTGATGCCTTTATTACTGACAATGAAACCCAAGAGTTTACCGGACCTGACTCCGAAAGTGCACTTGTTAGGGTTCAGTCTGAGCTTGTACTCTTTCAACCTGGCAAATAGCTTTTGCAGATGATCGAGGTGTTCTTCTTCAGTTTGTGAACGGGCTATCATGTCGTCTATGTAGACCTCTATCTCATGATGTATCATGTCATGAAATAAATCCACCATGGCGCGTTGATAGGTTGCCCCAACATTCTTCAGTCCGAATGGCATCACTTTATAGAAGAACGTACCCCACTGTGTAACAAAAGTAGTTTTCTCCTTGTCTTCAGGGGCCATTTTGATCTGGTTGTAACCTGAAAATTCATCCATGAAAGAAAATACCTTGTGCTGAGGTGTATTGTCAACAAAGATGTCAATGTGCGGTAGTGGAAAGTCATCTTTAGGGCTGGCCCTGTTTAAGTCTCGGTAATCCATGCATATTCTGACTTTGCCGTCCTTCTTGGGCACGGGCACAATGTTAGCAACCCACTATGGATAGGAGGTAACAGCAAGAAAGCCATCATTGAACTGCTTCATCACCTCAACTTTGATATTTTCAGACATATCGGGCCTCATTCGGCGTACTTTATGTTTAATTGGTGGACAGTCTTCTCTGGTAGGGAGACGGTGAACCACAATATCTTTATCCAGTCCTGGCATGTCTTCGTAAGACTAGGCGAAGATCTCAACATATTCATTCAACAGCTGAACTAAGCGCTCCTTGACACTTGGGTCTAGGTTGGAACCCACTTTAACTTCTATTCTGTCTTCCTCAATTCCCAAGTTAATTGTCTCTAACAACTCCTCGTGAGGTAGAATAGCCCCTTCTTACTATTGTAGCAGTATAGCCAATTCTCCCGGCACTTCACAGTCTTCATCACCTTCGTATTCGGCATGGTAGACCAGATCTTCAGAGTCACTGAAGGCCATAGCAGAATTGTTACCCATGGAATCCGGAATGGATGGGTACCTGCATTGGTGAGTGTGGGTGTGTGTAAGGGATAGCCACCTTTAAACAGATAAAATGCAAAAGGAAAGAAAATGAACACAAAAGTTTATATGTGAAAGAGTCCATGATTCATTAAAATGGCATATGAAGATGAAAAATCAAACCCTTACAAATGGACCTATGTACCTCGGGTAAGGCACAAGGCAAAAAGTGTACGAATTGTTTAAGAATTATTACAAACCAACAGAAATGTTTGAAAGATAAATTACTGATTGATGAAAGTAATGGGAACAAAATCCTTTGCCTCCCAATTGCATAAGCCTCCTTCAACGGTAGGGAAAATCCAGTCTTCTAGGTTGCTCTCCTCTTCACCATCCTCCAAAGCACTGACTCCATGATGAGTGATCTTCACTAGTGGCCCTCCAGCCCGGGAGCGACGCACAGTCTTTTGAGCAGAAGCAGTGAAACATAAGCCGAATTTATCATACTTGAAAGGAAAATCGGGAAGTTGCCCCCAAATTGTGCTTCCTCCTTCTTCAATCACAGCCTTTGCATCTTTGAGTGATGACATCCAAGGCGGAGGTCGGGTAATCATGGGTACAGAAGGCACTTCCGCAATCTCCTGAGCTACCTCTTCAAAATGCTGAAAGGGGGTTTCGATGAATTCACCATCCAATTCCACATAGCGGAAAGAATTAAGATGGCTTATCATATATTCCTCCTCACCGAGAACTGTCACAATTTTCCCCTGGACAGGGTACTTGAGCTTTTGATGCAGAGTTGAAGTGACGGCTCCAACATGATGAATCTAGGGTCTTCCCAACAAGCAAGAATAGGAGGGACGGATGTCTATAACATAGAATGTGGAGTTGAAGGTTTCAGTTCCCACTTTGATCGGGATGTCCACCTCCCCGTGGACCATCCGTTTAGAACCATCAAAGGCTCTGACAATGATGTTGCTAGGCTTCAAGGTTAAACCTTCACAATCTAGCCAGTCCAATGCTTTCTTTGGTAAGACGTTCAATAATGAACCAGTGTCTACCAGGACATGTGCCAGAGTAGTCCCTCTGTACTCCACCGAGACATGCGAAGCGTCATTATGTTTTCTCCCTTTGACTGTTAGATCAGCATCGTAGAATCCTAGATCGTTGTCTGCTATTAGGCTAGCTACACATTCCTGGAACTGGTCCGCGGAGGTTTCCTGGGGCACATGGGCCGTCTTCAAGAATTTGATCAAAGCTTTGGCATGAGCTTCTGAGCAAAGCAGTAAGGCCAGCATAGAGATTTTTGAGGAGGTTTTCCCAGTTACTCCACAACATTATAATCACTCTTCTTGATTATTTTCAAAATATCTTCCATTTCTTTCTGAGTGGTTTCAGGGATGATCAACGGCTGAGCCCTCGTCATGACAGACTCTTCTTGGATCCCTTTCCCTCTATCATCAGCAACAACAGAGGGAACAACCACATGAGTTACAACTTCTTCAACAACTGGAGTTCTCGCAGATATGTTGACCGGTGCAGGAGTAACCTTATGAGCGGCTGAGGGTCCGAAGATTGCCTTTAGAGGTGCAATCTCCGTAGAGAAAATTCTTCCACTGCGGGTGATTTTACTTGTTCCAGCAATGTTTCCAATGTCGGAAGTCTCTTCATCAAAACTTTCTTCAGTTGATTCAATTTGTTTAACACCATGGTAGAAAATCTCTCCCCCATAGTTCCACGGTATTGATTTGTTGGACTTGTACGGGATAGGCCCCGACATAGTTATCTTCAAAGGTACAATCTTCGGATCGGATGTAATCTTAACAAGTCTTTTGGAGACCTTGGAAAGATTTGCGGATATGGTAATTGTTGTACCCCAAAATTTGCCCTCCCATATTCCTCAAGACATGTCAAGAAGAATCTCCAAATGGCTCAAGATTACTCAAGAGTTAGACAGTCAAATCACCTCCTAAGGCAGTCAATCTCAAATTAGGGTTTTGTATTACATCAAGGTCCTTACATCCAAATGAACTCAAGTTCTTACCAATGTCTTAATATGTTCTCAAGTTCATTTATGTCAAATTTCAAGCCTTGCAGAAGAATTTTGGTCAGTCAATTGCTCAAGAGGCCCAAGAATCGACTGTGCTAGGGCAAAAGTCAACTGTGACCTATGAACAATCAAACCTCAAGATTTTTTGTCAACATTCTCATTTTGAATGATAATTCATCATTTGATCCAGGTTTGATCATGATTCATCAAGGATTGCTCAAAATTCATCAAGATTCAAAAGTTGCTAAATTAGGGTTTTGTAGGAAAAGTGAACTCAACTTTGACCAAGCATAACTTTCTCATACTTTATGAGAAATGACCCATCCAAAGCTCATTTTGAATCGGATTCAATTTCCTACAATCTATCTTCACACCCCAAGATCAAGAAATGCACTCACAAAAAGTTACAAATTTGGACATTATAGGTCATTTTTGAAAGTCAACAAAAACACCTTTTTTGCCAAAGCTTATAACTTGAGAATGGAATATCAAATTGAGATGAGACCAAAAGGTTTGGTTAGAGGACATCTCAAGGGTTCTAAAAAGTCCAAGAACACCTCCAAAAGTTCAAAATTTAAGAAGTTATGCATTGTTGAAGTTGGGCATTTTTCCAAAATTGCCAAAAGTCAACTATCCCCAAAACTCCAAATTTTGCCAAAAGGGCCCACTTTTTCCCACTTGATTTGATCTTGTCACACTACACACGTGTCCTATCTTCAATTTTATGTCCATTCATTGATTGTTCTATTTTATTTTATTTTTATTAATTTAATTCATTTTAAATCAATTTAAATCTAAATAAAATCCAAATCTTAATCACTTGGTATCTTTTTGATCATTACAAGTCTTAATTATCATGATGTACACAATCAAACTCGAATCAAGCCATGTTGTGAACAAAATATTGGTTTTTGACATTTTTGGAAGCTTTGTTAATGGATAATAAAATCAAATCTTCAATCATCAATTCACATGGATTCAAGGCCCAAAATTAAACCTAATTGCTTCCCTTATACTTGTACAATGCAAAGGCACAAGCACACGACGAAGAGGCTGCAGAGTTGACAAAACCAAAACTTGAAAAAGCTTGAAAAAGTTGAAAACTGAAATCCATACTAGAGGCAAATTCAAGGCCAAAACTCAACGTGGTGTTCTTGCTTGACATCCAACGAAGCTATTGGGATCAAAATCAAGCCTCTCCCTCCCTGAATCGCGCTGTAAGTATCCATGAACATGGCCCTGTACACGAAAACATAACTGCTTATTCTTGCATATTTTTGCCTAAATCTTTGCACAATCATGCTAATCGGTCCATTTAGAGACTTTCTGCAATATTTGATTTGGTTTTTATAGCTTGTAACCCCCTAGCCGGTTTTAGGGTTCTTGGTATGCATTTTTGGGCGTTTTGATTTCAGGAAAAATTGGGACAAATAATGGGTATAGATGTGCTCAAGAAGGAGAGACGAAGCGAACCATGGCCTTGGATTGTATTTCTATAGCCTATAATTGATTTTAGGACGAACCCACGGATCTTGCTGCGGATAAAAATCCGCAGGTAAGAAAACCAGTGTTCCAACGAAGAAGACGCTGACGCGTCTCCCTCCCATTGGTGTTTTCAAATCTCGCGCGCTTCTTTTTTTTAGTTTCAGCATATTACTTGCTTTTCACATATAATAATCGTTGTTTATTCGATTAACAAATTGAGTGCGTTGGTTGAGTGGAAAGCGAGTTGTACAACATCCATTGGGACCTGGGTTCGAATCCCAGGTCCCCCATATTGCCTATTATTATTTTTCTTCAACAGATCCAGCGCTTTTCAGCAAGCATGATACATGATACATCCTCACCTAATCAGACGCCAGATGGCCTCCAGGCCAAATCCAAAGGTCAAGGTTGAGTGTCCATCATGGTCTCAAGTCAAAGGCGTGCATAGAATTGGAAAAGTCAAACGCAGGCTGACTTGTATTGGGCCAAGGAACTGCTATCACACCTCCAGATTGGGGCCCAAACCCCCATTGGTTTATTTCTTTTCTTTTCTATATTTCTTTTTATTTAATTGTTTTGTTAATTATTTTGATTATTTAACTAACCAATTAACATTTTTCTTAATAAAATCAAAACCACAAAAATATTATTTTTATTTATTAAAATTAAATTCACCATTTTATTTTTGTAAATAAATTAACTTAATTAATTTAGTTTTAAATAGGTTTAACTTTTAACATTTTTTTTTTGCAATAAATTAAAATTAATTTAGATAATTAGGTTTTACTAACTTTTAATCAATTTATTTTATTTCCTTAAATATAAAAAATCCAAAAATATTTTCATTATTTAATTTAATTTAATTGTTCACTTAATTTAATTCCATTTAATTTAAAAATAAACAAAAATCTTTTCTTTAATAAACAAAGGGTCAAAACCCTAAAAAATGTGCCGATTTAATTTTCTCGCACGCGATCCATTTTGTTTTATTATTGTACTTGCTTCCGGAATGTAATAGCTTTTAATTAGGACTTTAATTATTTATTGCTTTATCTTATTTTCCGCAATTTAAATTAAAGGGTTGTTTTTGGCGATGTAAGTACCCGACGCCTTGTAATAGTTTAGATTTAATTTCCGCAAATTTAAATTTCGCAACTATACAATGTTAGATGTTTGATAATAGGGAATGCATGACAAGATCAAATGTATGAACTTAAAGTCAACATAGCTCACCCATAATATGTACAAAAATAAATAACTGAAAAACAATACACTCGCACATGCACACTCTTAGGGTACACCTCACTTGGTTGCCTTCGAACGTGTCCATTGAGTATAGGAAGTTTTAGAGGTCGTCCTCTTGTCCAAAGATCATAAGTTGCCTCGAAACGGTTACCTCAGAAAAATGATCTAAGACATTAGGGTTACCGCTAAGGCGTCCTAAGATTGCTTTAGTGACCACACGTCCCTTAATCGAATTGACCCTTAAACTCCAACGACGATGCTACCTACTCATCAATAGTGTAGCATTTTCTAAAGGACATTTGTACAGATTAATTCCTTTTTCTAGTAGGTAGATGGTTTTTAAGTACTTGCTCTCTCAAAACAAAATAAAACTTTTCGCACTTACACTCCTTTCAAAACAAAAACTTTTTTCAAACCCACAAACACAAAGAAAATCAATTTTTGAAAACACTTTGAGAAAGTACCTAAGAGCCCGTGGATAACCACAGATAGAAAGGGTGCTAACACCTTCCCTTTCTATAATCTACCCCCCGGACCCGAGAAACATCTCGAAAAAGGAATTTTTCTGTGCTTTTTTCCTTTCCTTGTTGGATAAAATAAAAGACGGTGGCGACTCTTGCTTACCGCGACATTTTGCGAAAACAAAGGCAAAATGCAAACCAGCATTCCAAAACAGTCAGTTCTCTTCCCACCGTATCACAGAACTGGCGACTCTGCTGGGGATATTATAAGTGAGGTGTACCTTAGGATTAGATCATTGTGTTTTCAATTGTATGCTTTGTATGATTTATATTTGTGGGCTTGTATCGGTGTTCTATAGATCCTAACCCGGATCTGGGGATACCCTTTAGGTAAGTAGCAATAAACTGAGGGAACTGTACGGTGTAGACCGATACGGTTGAAGCAGTAGCTACGTTGGTGTGGCACTTTAGATTGTACCGATATCCCTTGTGTTGGAACGAGGAGAATATGGGTCATCTAAGGGGTCATTAAGCACCAACTGACCTTAGAACCTTTAAATTGACCAACTTGGCCATAGAACAGTAGCAATATGCTACACTCATTGAGACTAAACTCTCACGATGATTCCGGCTGCAAGAAAAGGTTGCTAAACTGGAATTATGACCGATCGAGGGTAGTCAGTGATATTGAGATCCTCTAGAACCCGGTTACTATTTTTAGGATAGGTTTGAACCAACTGAAGTGAAAGAGGGTAGTACCTAAGCTCCTTGCCAGCCTGAAATTTAAGGGCTATTGTGAGACTTGTGTGCCTTCAAAACTTGAACTACTTGCACTTTCTTGTTATTTGACAACATGAGTTCCTTGCAGGTTTTGTTTACAGTCCTTATCCAATAATTTGGATTTATGGCAGGGTTTACTTACATCACTTCACACTTTTGCTTAGACGCATAACATACACATCATAAAATCATGCCTTAACATTTCCTTAAACATTTCAAGGATCTCAAAGGTTTGTGATGCAGGTTATGATGAACCAAATGTCTAGCAAGGGGCAAGGGGATTTATTTTCCTCTAGCCAATGCCGTCTAGAGATCAAAACATGATAACTTGAGTCAGGGGCTATGACCCACTCGATATGGTGAGCTTGACTCTTGAAGAAGGACTCTCAACAACATGAAGTTCCTTCAATCAAAGCTACAAGATTCAAATTCTAACAGTTTCTTGTTTACCCCGCGAGATCCTTGAAAACATTGCATACATATATCATACATATCATTGCATAACAGGTCTTCCAGTACAGGTCTCTCATGTTCTCGCTGTTTATTTCAGCAATGGCTCTCCAATAAGACAACCAAGATCTTCATACTCAAGAGACTCAGTTCAGGGAAATCTTCCTAAACCCATCCAAGGGGCAGGAAAAGTTGAGAACACTCCTCATGGGGAATTTGGTCAAGAAAAGTCCTGAAGACAATAAGGACGAACGGCTGGAACAACTACAAGCTGAGTTCAGTGCCATGAAAAAACATATGCTGGGGCAGATGGCTCTTATCTAAGGCTTAGCTCGGGAGAAAGAAGAGCTGAGAACCATTGTCAACCAACTTCGTCAAGACAACAACATGAAGCAAATAGTCAAGGCCGGGGACCAAGTCCTTAATCAGCTTCCGAGAAATCAAGGGTTTGGTTTGATGAAGAATAGACCTCTCCAAGTTGTTACTACCTCACAGGTCCAACAACGACCTCGCCAAGAACAATTGTTTGATCAGAGTAAGCCAAATATGCCCAGGAGTCAATTTACCAGGCTCAACATGTCGTTGTCTCAGGCTTTACAACACCTGTTGAGATTGAATATGGTAACGTTAAGGGATCCTCCTAAGAATCCCAACACTACATCACCAAAGTATAACCCTAACGCCTGTTGTACTTATCACTCTGATGGCCGGGGGCATGATACGGATGATTGTTGGACTTTGAGGAACAAGGTGCAAGACCTGATTGATGAAGGAGCATTAGAACTCACACAAGACGGTCAAATTGAATTCTTTTTCCATCCCCCTAAGGTTCACCATTTGAAGTGACAAGTACTGAGACGAGAAGAGATTTTGTTCAGTAGAATTTTTCAAGTTGTAATTTTCTTTTGATTGTTCGAACATTTATTCATGTCAAACCTTATTACTTTATCAATACATTGCATATGTCTGTTTTGAATCAATCCATTCGTATTTCACTATATTCAAATTGCTTTCATTTTTTTTGTGATGATCAACTCCCGATTAAAAATTCTAACCCTTTAGAGGGAGGATGACGAAAATGATATCAAAATCTCTACAATATGCTTTTGAACAGACCCCGCTGACGAGGTACAAGCATTATTTCAAATCCTAAATAGTGGATTTATAAGGAAGATAGTCCCTAGTCAACCCCTTTGAGCCAAAGAAGTTGGAGTTTTTCTTTTCATAAATTAAAACTCTTAATTATAACCTGGGGCAGGGTAGTTTTCTTAGTTGATCCAGGTGCACAATGAATGGCATCAAAGAAGTCGTTCCGAAACAAAAGACGGTGATGGTTCCGTATAATCGTAAGGACAGGCAGTCATTATCTCTCAAAATAAAAGCCCATCAAGTCAAAACCTATGAAGGAGACTTACAAAACTGGGGCATCCCGCTGACTGTAATTACAAAAGAAACAGTTCAGGCAAAAGACAGGGATAATAAAATCAAAAAGAAAGAGATCCTGCAAACTCTCAACAAAATGACTTCCTATTCAAAATAAATTGTCAATATCCGGACTATCACTGGTATATCAGAATAAAGACTCAAACATGATCTAAATGCACGGTTAGCTGAGTTTAGGATCGAAGAACATCACGAAGAGCGGGTGGGTACAAATAAATTTTGAGCCTTTATCCTTTGTTTCTTAAACCGTGAACCAGGCCATGTTATAACCCTTAAAAGTCCTAACTGAAGCATGGGTTAGTTCGAAAGCATACTGTTACAAAAGGTATCCTGACTCCTGTAGGGCTTGCTGTAAAATCCTGAGTTGACATCACATTTTACAAAAATTCGCTTATTTGATTGAAAACTGAATTTTCAAAGAACTTCAAAACAGACATAAGCTTTGCATTCTTAAAATAACATTGTTTGCATATGACTATTTGTTCGAAACAGCAGAGAAAATTTGCACGACAAATATCCAGTGAACAAAAACCTTCTCAGCAAAAAGGGTCACCTCGAGTGGAAAAAACACTTCCAATCAAGGGGCATGGCATGATCATTGTCCATCATCTGGGGCAGTCAAGTCAAGATTCAAGGAATCTCTTAAAATGCCAAATAGCCAGGGGTAAATCTCCATCTGAATCAATGGGGGCATTGGACATGAATTCCAGCAACGAATCTTGCATGATCAAACGAAGATCTTCTGGTAGTATGGCAACACAACACTACTGTGATCGGTGGATCTGGAACTGACTGTTTAACGCTGGTTCGTGAAATGTCGCGGAAGCAAGAGTCGCCACCGTGTTTTATTTTCTCCAACATGGACAGGACAAAAGCACAGCAAAATTCCTTATGAGAATAGTTCTCGGTTCGGGATGTAGATTTATAGAAAGGAAAGGTGTTAGCACCCTTTCTATCCATGGTTATCCATGGGCTCTTAGGTACTTGTTCATTGTGTTTTCAAAATGTGTTTGCTTTTCAAAGTGTGAGTGGGTTTGAAAAAGTTTCTTTGAAAATTTCAGTTCGACTCTTGTATCGGTCCTCAAGAGTGTTTGAAAAATGCTTTCGAAAGCTTTTTGAAAATGTGTTGGTGTGAAAAGTATTTTTGATTTGTTTTGTTTTGAATTAGAGCAAGTATCCACGAGTCGTCTACCTACCCTAAGGAATTCGTCTGTGTAAATGTCCTTTAAAGTAGTGCCATCCCAACATTGAGAGGTAGGTAGCACCACCGTTGGAGGTGTTCGGGTCAATTCGAGGTTCGGGACATGGTGATCACCAGAGCAATGGGAAGACACCTTAGAAGCTACCCTCATGCCAGGTTCCCGGATCATGAGGACTTACTAAGACATCCTCTACTCGACGATCACCTTTCGAGGCAAGGCAACAGTGAGGCGTACCCTAGGGGTGGTGTGTGATTTGTGTGGCGTTTTCATTTATTTTTGTCTCGTCATGTCAAAGTGATCTATGCGTTTGTTTTTATTTTAGGTCATTCATTCTTTCATGCAAAGTTTAGCAGTTAAAAAATTGCGAGAAATAAAAGTTCTAAACTATTACAAAGGCGCTGGTCCACATCGCCAAATTTAATCCAGGACCCGATTTGACATAAAGTAAAGATGCGAGAAATATAAATGTTTAATTTACACGGCTTTGGGAGAATTACATAAATAATATAAGAAAGAATAAGAATAAAATGCGCGAAGAGAATAAAAATCGGGAATGCGAGGGCGTTGGACCCTTTAATGAAATTAAATTATTATTTACAAATTAATTCAATTAAAATAAAAGAGAAATTATTTTTGAGGTTTTCGTATTTATGGTTTTTTTTTTTGAGAATTAAATGAAATTAACTAATTAACCCTAATTCTAATTGTTTTTAGTTTATTAAGAAAGTATTAAATTTTAACCTAAAATTAATCTAACTATTCACATGCAATTTGATTTATAAAAATAAATAATATTTAATTATTAGTGAAAAGAAAAGGAAAAGGATAAAAATTAATTAAAACCCTAATTCTACCAATCTTAAGTTTATTAGAAAAATATTAAGATTTAAACCTAAATTAAAAACTAAAATCAATTAATGATATTTATTTACAAAATATTAACATTAAATAAAAATATTTATTTTTTGTCTCTTTTCTGATTTTTTGTTGTTTTTATGTTTTTTATGAAAATAATTAAATTAAAGAGACTAATTAAAAATAATAATTGAATCACAATAAAAAATGAAAAAATATAAAAGAAACTTGCAAACCTTGGGGGATTCTGTCCCCAGTTTGGAGGTGAATTGGAGTGGTTTGGCCATTTGTGTTCTGGCCTCATCATGCATAAGTTGTTCTACTTTGGCCATTTGGCTTTTGGCTTTTGGCCATTTGCGTTTTGGCCTCAACGTTCCTTAATCTTCTCAGGATGTCTGTCTCGCCATGTATTGGTGTCATGCATAAGTTTTTCTACTTTGGCCATTTGGCTTTTGGCTTTTGGCCATTTGGCTTTTGGCCTCAACGTTCCTTAATGAACCTGGGATCCTGTCTAAATCTGCAGTTGAATCTCACGAACACATTAAATAAAATCATAAAATGCAAATAAAGCCAAGAAATTTAATGTTTAGGCACAATATGGAATGTATGAATGATTATACCCTTTTGATCATGGAGATCAAATCAATCTTACCCTTACTGGAAAATCAGTGGCCTGAATGCTTTTATGTCTTACTGGAAAATTAGGATCATGGAGATCAAGCCAGCCTTACCCTTACTGAAGAAGTAGTGAGGTGTTGGTTTGTAACTGTGATGGCTTGTTTGTAGTGAAAGAGGGATTTGTAATAAGGATTTCAAGGTTTTAGGGTTCTTGAAAGAGTTTGATATTCTAACAGTGTTGTGGCAAGGTTTTTTCTCTCTTTTCCTCCTCCTTTTTCTCCTCTCCTTTTTTTTTCTGGTTTGTGTTAAAAGAAGGTGATTATATAATGGAAATTAGGGTAAAGCAAATGGGCTTTGAATGTGCAATTGAGCCTCCAATATTAACTTGAATTCGTCACTTTCCAGGCTAAATCGCAGGGACTTAAGTGCATTTTTTGAAGTTGAAATGTGAAAACAAAATGTAGCCGACATCGATAGCTAACTCCTGTCCGAAAATAGGCTCAATTGGATAAACGGTGAATTAGTTATGAATTTTTGAAGTTTCAGCTCAGACAAACTTATTTTGGGCTCCAGTGTCGACTCTGACACGTTCTTCAATAAAAAACTGGTATTGATCGGAGCATAATCCGGTCTCGACTTTTGAAGCAAAGTTGTAGATCTACAAGCCAGGGACCTTGTGTAAAAATATAAGCCCAATCCGATAAAAATTGACCGAGTTATGAATTTTCGAAGTTTTGGCCCAGATGAAATAATATTCAGCATTCAGGATTTTCGATGTGTCACACACTCTGAGCAAAAAACGAAGGCCTTTTGAATACCGTTTGAACTCAATACCTTCTGTGAAAATGTAGCCAACTCAATTTGTGAAATTTTGGCGCCGGAACCAGCTCGATACGATGAAAATCGACCAAGTTATGATTTTCTAAACATGACGCAAATAAACTTCTGTCACAAATTTTCTGTATGAAAATACTTGATAAATCCACATTTTTAAAGACCTTATGATCGAAATTGGCTTCCAGCCGTGAGAGATGAAAACGTAGATAATGTCAAGACGGAATTTTGGCCACCGGAACGGGTTCAAAACGAGCCACTATCTTCAAGTTATGAATTTTTTAGCGCGTAAAAACTGCACTTTCAGCACACTTTTTTCACCATATTTCTTCGAGAAAACTCACACATTCGGATACCTTCTTTAAAGAATTGACTCTTGAGCCGAACCTGAATTTGAGAATATGTTATCAGAGATATCTTGGTGAAAGAACACTTGAATATGATGCGCCGGGTTGGACTTGTGAATTTTTCTTGAAATATTTTGAGAAATATGGGAGGGCAAATTTTGGGGTACAACAGTTGCCCCTGTTCAATCTTCTTAGACCTGAGGATGCAGATTGGCTGACGTGCCTTTCGTAATCCGAAGGTGGAAGATGATTGAACACTAGAGTGCCCAGAAATTTGCGCTCACATAGTAGCAGTGTGATGTGGGGAATGGGCTTATAGATGCCATTTGGAGATTGATGGATAGGATGATGGGCTTATAGATGCCATCTGGATGTAGATCGCGTAAGAGATTCCTTAGCGAGAACTTGCGTACCTGCAAAAGAAATAAGATTACCTGACCTGTTACATGAGCTGGTCTTCAAACTCTTCGTGTTAGATGTGTCCTGACTGGCTACAGGAGCTGAATCTGGAGCTTCAAAAGGGGATGAATGAACTAGGGATAGTTACTACCTCAACAGGAACGCTGAGAGAACCTTGGATAACTTCAATCTCAACAGTATCGCTGAGAGAATCTTGGACGACTTCAACCTCAATAGTAACGCTGAGAGAATCTGGGGATGATTACTACTTTCGCAGTATCGGGAAGAGAACCACAGGCGACTACAACCTCAACAGCAATCATTGAGAGAATCTTGGACGACTTCGACTTCAACAGTAACGCTGAGCGAATCTTGGGATGATTACTACCTCCGCAGTATCGGGGAGAGAACCACAGGCGACTACAACCTCAACAGCAATCATTGAGAGAATCTTGGACGACTTCGACTTCAACAGTAACGCTGAGCGAATCTGGGGATGATTACTACCTCCGCAGTATCGGGGAGAGAACCATAGGCGACTACAACCTCAACAGCAATCATTGAGAGAATCTTGGACGACTTCGACTTCAACAGTAACACTGAGCGAATCTGGGGATGATTACTACCTCCGCAGTATCGGTGAGAGAACCATAGGCGACTACAACCTCAACAGCAATCATTGAGAGAATCTTGGATAACTTCTACTGAGTCTTTATCAGGGAAATCTGTTAGGGGTCGATTTAGCTGGACTAGAGAAGGCCTTGGACTGGATAAGAAACAGAAAATCTTAGGGTCGATTAACTGAACCGGTCTAGGTATTGAAATCTTCAACTGGAATAAGTGTCAGAACGTCGCCATGCCTGGGTCACATCCGAGCTATATCTAGAAGGGAATCTGGAAGGAGTTATCAGAACGTCACCATATCCGGTTCACATCTGAGCTATATCTAGAAGGAAATCTGGAAGAAGTATCAGAACGTCGCCATATCTGGTTCACATCTGAACTATATCTAGAAGGAAATCTGGAAGAAGTATCAGAACGTCGCCATATCTGGTTCACATCTGAACTATATCTAGAAGGAAATCTGGAAGAAGTATCAGAATGTCGCCATATCTGGTTCACATCTGAACTATATCTAGAAGGAAGTCTGGAAGAAGTATCAGAACGTCGCCATATCTGGTTCACATCTGAACTATATCTAGAAGGAAATCTGGAAGAAGTATCAGAACATCGCCATATCTGGTTCACATCTGAACTATATCTAGAAGGAAATCTGGAAGAAGTATCAGAACGTCGCCATATCTGGTTCACATCTGAACTATATCTAGAAGGAAATCTGGAAGAAGTATCAGAACGTCGCCATATCTGGTTCACATCTGAACTATATCTAGAAGGAAATCTGGAAGAAGTATCAGAACGTCGCCATATCTGGTTCACATCTGAACTATATCTAGAAGGAGTTGCGATAGTTGATAGTAATCATCTTTGTATTGACCTTTCCTGAAAAAGCATCAGTTGTATGCAAGATCATGATGCATGAACTACATGATTTCAGGATGTCCTCAAAATTGATGAGATTCGTGTAGTATGATGCATATGCATGCTATAATGTATGAAGATGTAATGTTCATGAACATATGTTTTCGTCTTAGGAAAATAAATCCTTGACGAGTGCCGGGAAGTCACTCCTGGGCTGCTGTTGAAGAATAGATTTTTGCCTCCGCTGGGGATGATAGTTGCAAGAATTCCGGTAGAAGAAGATAACTCCGTTGGGGAATGAACTTGGCGAATGGATTACTCGGCGGGGAGAAAAGTACTCTAACGATCTTGCTGGGAAGCCATACTCTATGGGGAGAGAGGTACTTTGCTGAAATGTTTATGATAACTTGCTGGAGATATCCTTGTTGTGTTGGAAGTGTTGATAAACTTCGCTGGGGATAAGAAGACTTCGCCGAGGACGATCTCTCCGTGGCTTTTGGCTGAGGATAACCCAGTTATATCCTGGTAAGGAAATAACTCTTTGAATAAAGTCGGGGGACGCGTTCGTGCTCTGCGAGGATAAGCTTCCAGAATCTACTGGGGATAAGCTTACTGCTGGGGAGATGGATTCCAACTTTCCTGGGGAAACTGGATTGGACTCTCCTGGGGAAGTATTGAACTGTATTGGTTGTGTTCTTCAACGGAACCTACCTTGATACCTTGGAGGACCGAACAATCAGATTGCTTAGACAACTCTTTATTGCCCCTGTTTCTGATGTGGGAGAGGAAGACCTGTGAGGTGCTGATAGTTGTTGATGGACATAACCTTCTTCTGGTAGGCAGGTGACAGGACGACAGGACATAGTCGTACGCTTTAATCCCTAACTTTTGCCTGGACTGCCCTTTCGGGTTTTCAGTCCACCGGGATACCCATTTTTACCCAAGCCGCCTTTTCAGGTTTTCGACTTGCCGGGTGTACAAATCTTTTTCTTTTCATCCCTTATTTTTGCCCGAACCCTTTTGGTTCGCCGGGAAGCCCTTATTTTTGCCTAGGTATGTCAACCTAGCGGGTCTTTGATTACGCGTAGTATTTTTTCGACTATGTCCGTGCTTTCAAAAGGTAGGGAGTTGCCCCTGTTAGAAGTGTGTTGTCATGCCACCAGAAAATGTTTGATTAGGCAAGATTCGTTGTTGGAATGCCCCAAGTGACTCAGGCGGAGGTTTGCACCAGGTGATTTGGCCTTGAGAGATTCCCTGAATCTTGACTGGACTACCCCTAGATGATGGACACTGATCATGCTATGCCCCTTGATTGGAAATGCTTTTGTCCACTAGGTATTCATCGTGCGAATTTCCCTGCTGTTCAAACAAATAGTCATATGCAAACAATGTTATATAAAAAATGCAAAGCTTATGTCTGTCTTGAAGATTTTGAAAATGCATTCTTTTTCATAAAACAAGTGAATGTTTGTAAAACGTGATGTCAACTCCGTATTTATCGTAAGCCTTAAGGAGTCATGATACCTTTCGTAACAGTATGCTTTCGAACTAACCCATGCTTCAGCTAGGACTTTTAAGGGTTATAACGTGGCTTGGTTCACGGTTTAAGAAACAAAGGATAAAGGCTCAAATTATTTGTACCCACCCGCTCTTCGTGATGTTCTTCAAACCTAAACTCAGCTGATCGTGCGTTAGACCTTGTTTGAGTCTTTGCTCTGATTTTCCGGTGATGATTCGGATGTTGATAACTTATTTTGAATAGGCAGTCATTCCTTTTTGTTGAGGGTTTATAAGACCTCTTTCTTTTTGATTTTGTTATCCCTGTTTTTTTTTTGCCTGAGCTGTTTCCTTTTTGGAATTACAGTCAGCGGGATGCCCCAGTTTCGTAAGTCCCCTTTATAGGTTTTGACTTTTTGGGATTTTCATTTATGAATTTTTTGATAATGACTGCCTGTCTTTACGATTGTTCGGAACCATCACTGTCTTTTTTTCGTAAGGATCTCTTTGGTTCCATTTGTTATGCACTTGGATCAACTGAGAGAACTACCCTGCCCCAGGTTATGATAAAGGGTTTTAATTTTCGAAAAGAAAAACTCCTACTTCTTTGGCTCAGAGGGGTTGACGAGGGATTATCATCCTTATAACTCCAGTGTTTAGGGATTGAAACAATGCCTGTACCTCATCAGCGGGGTCTGTTCAAAAGCATACTATAGATTGTGGTATCGTTTTCGTCACCCTCCCTCAAGAGGCTTAGAATTATTAACCGAGAGTTGATCATCACAGAAAAAAGAATTTTGAATATAATGAAAACAATTGTATTAATTCCCAAAACAGACATATGCGATGCATTGATAGAATAAAAGAGTTTGCTATGACATTAATTGTTTGCATAAGCAAAGAAAAATACAACTAGGAAATTCAAATAAACAAAAGGTCTTCAATGATTGGGCAAAGGAGCAGTGATTATGTTCGGAGTCTCAGGCACTTCAAACTGAATCTCTCCGGCGTCGATCATATCTTGAATCTTGTTCTTGAGAGGCCAGCAGTTGTCCGTAGTATGCCCCAGGCTATCAGAATGATATGCGCACCTATCGTTGGGATGATAGTTAGGAGCAGAAGTGTTCGGATTCCAAAGAGGAGCCCTTAAGGTGATCAGCCCTGCCTTCAACATTTGTTGTAGTGCTTGATCCATCGACATGTTGATCTTGGTGAACTGTCGTTTGGGTGCGACCTCCTTGTGCTGCTGCCCCTGTCCTTGTTGAGAAGGTCTAGGATTGGAGATCTGGGTTGCCCCTACCTCATGACGGCTCTTTTTACCGTGCACAGCATTGGACTCTTTCTTTCCATGATGAAGCTTTTTATCAGAAGGTGCAGCCTCTTGAATCTTCCCAGACCTGATGCCAGCTTCTATTCGCTCTCCAGTCAAGATAAGATTTGTGAATCCAGCAGACGAATTCCCAATCAGGTGGTTGTAGAATGGCCCAGACAGGGTCCCCAAAAACATGTCCACAAGCTAACGGTCAGTCAGTGGTGGTTGTACCCTACCGGCCAGGTCTCTCCATTTCTGCGCATACTCTTTAAAACCTTCTCCCGATCCTAGCGACATACCCTGGAGTTGGGTACGCGTAGGAGCGAGGTCGGCATTGTACTGATACTGCTTGTAAAAAGCAGTAGCCAACTCCTCCCAGTTACGAACCTTGGTCCCATCCAGCTGATAGAACCATTCGAGATGAGTCTCTGAAAGACTTTCCTGGAAGAAGTGGATCCACAAGTTCTTGTCCACAGTATACGGTTGAATCTTCCGCACATAAGACCTGAGATGCAGCCTGGGACAGGATGCCCCATCGTACTTAGCAAAAGAGGGTGCTTTGAATTTGTGTGGGATCACCACACCAGAAGTTAGACCCAAATCTCCGAAATCCAAACCAGACACTTGTTGAATTTCCATAGCATTCAGACGGTCTTCCAACTGCTTGTACTTGTCTTCAGCAGGAGGGTATTGTTCGTCGTTGAAATATGTCTCGTTGTCGGAGACCACTGGACTGGGAACCCTTTCCTCCTGATAACTGCCTTCCCCAACGGATGGAGTAGTCCTCTCAGTTTCATTTTGTGTGCCATTCCCAGGTTTGCGTCTAGGGTTGAACCACACAGTCCTCTTCTTCTTCTTTTTCAAGAGCAGGGTCTTCAGGTCTTGCTGCCCCTGGGCCAAATTCATGATCAGCTCTTGGAACTAGGCATTCTGAGCCTGGAGGGCCTTGATAGACATCTCGGTTGATGATTCAGGATTCATGACGATCGGCTGAAATAAACAGCGAAGAGGGTAAGCAACCTGTCAAAAGGGTACCTGCAATGCAATGATATGTATGATATGCATGCAATGTTTTCAAGGATCTCGCGGGGTAAACAAGAAATTTGTTAGAGCTGGTATCTGGTAGCTTGATTGAAGGAACTTCATGTTGTTGAGAGTCCTTCTTCAAGGGTCAAAGGCTCACCATATCCAGTGGGTCATAGCCCCTGACTTTAGTCATCATGCCTGGTTTTGATTTCCAAACAACCTTGGTTAGGGGAACCTTCTTCAAGAGTCAGAGCTCACCATATCAAGTGGGTCATAGCCCCTGACAACTCTGTCTAGAGGAAAATAAATCCTCTTTGCCCCTTGCTGGGATAGTTGATTCACCATGACCTGCATCACAAGCCCTTGAGATCCTTGAAATAGGTTAGGATGTATGCAATGGTATGATGCTATGCTATGCATGGGGTAATGTAGGTAACCCTGTTATGAGTCCTAATTAAGGACTGCAAACCAAAACCTGCAAGAAACTCAAGTAAAACCTGTCATGAGTCCCAATTAAGGACTATAAACAGAACCTGCAAGAAACTTAGTAAACCCTGTTATGAGTCCCCATTAAGGACTATAAACAAACCTGCAAGAAACTCAAGTGTCAGATAACAAGTATGCAAGTAGTCAAGTTGGAAGGCACACAAGTCACACAAGAGAAACCCTTAGAGATTAGGCCAGCATGGGGTCTAGGTACTACCCTCTTTCAGTTTGTTGGTTCATACCTGTCCTATCAAAGTAACCGGGTTCTTAGAGGATCCCAATATCATTGACTACCCTCAATCGGTCATAACTCTAGCATCACAATCTTTTCTTGCATCCAGAACCATCACGAGAGTTTAGCCTCAATGGGCGTAGCATACTGCTACTGTTCTAATGGTCAAGTTGTGTCATTTAAGGTTCTAAGGTTGTTGGTGCTTAATGACTCCTCAGAAGACCCATATTCTCCTCGTTGCGACACAAGGGATATCGGTACAGACCAAGGTGCCACACCAACGTAGCCACTGTTTCATCCGTGTCGGTCTACGCCGGACAGGTCCCTCACAGCTTATGCTACCTAAACAGGGTATCCCCAGATCCGGGTTAGGATCTATGTAACTCCCATGCAACCCACAAATTTAAAGCAGACAAGTCAATACAATTGAAAACACAGTTATGAACTAACCCTAAGGTACACCTCACTTTAAGTTTAAGTCCCCAGCAGAGTCGCCAGTTCTATGATCGGTGGATCTGGAACTGACTGTTTAACGCTGGTTCGCGAAATGTCGCGGAAGCAAGAGTCGCCACTGTCTTTTATTTTCTCCAACATGGACAGGACAAAAGCACAGCAAAATTCCTTATGAGAATAGTTCTCGGTTCGGGAGGTAGATTTATAGAAAGGGAAGGTGTTAGCACCCTTTCTATCCATGGTTATCCATGGGCTCTTAGGTACTTGTTCATTGTGTTTTCAAAATGTGTTTGCTTTTCAAAGTGTGAGTGGGTTTGAAAAAGTTTCTTTGAAAATTTCAGTTCGACTCTTGTATCGGTCCTCAAGAGTGTTTGAAAAATGCTTTCGAAAGCTTTTTGAAAATGTGTTGGTGTGAAAAGTATTTTTGATTTGTTTTGTTTTGAATTAGAGCAAGTATCCACGAGTTGTCTACCTACCCTAAGGAATTCGTCTGTGTAAATATCCTTTAAAGTAGTGCCATCCCACCATTGAGAGGTAGGTAGCACCACCGTTGGAGGTGTTTGGGTCAATTCGAGGTTCGGGACATGGTGATCACCAGAGCAATGGGAAGACACCTTAGAAGCTACCCTCATGCCAGGTTCCCGGATCATGAGGACTTACTAAGACATCCTCTACTCGACGATCACCTTTCGAGGCAAGGCAACAGTGAGGCGTACCCTAGGGGTGGTGTGTGATTTGTGTGTCGTTTTCATTTATTTTTGTCTCGTCATGTCAAAGTGATCTATGCGTTTGTTTTTATTTTAGGTCATTCATTCTTTCATGCAAAGTTTAGCAGTTAAAAAATTGCGAGAAATAAAAGTTCTAAACTATTACAAAGGCGCGGGTCCATATCGCCAAATTTAATCCAGGACCCGATTTGACATAAAGTAAAGATGCGAGAAATATAAATGTTTAATTTACACGGCTTTGGGAGAATTACATAAATAATATAAGAAAGAATAAGAATAAAATGCGCGAAGAGAATAAAAATCGGGAATGCGAGGGCGTTGGACCCTTTAATGAAATTAAATTATTATTTACAAATTAATTCAATTAAAATAAAAGAGAAATTATTTTTGAGGTTTTCGTATTTATGGTTTTTTTTAATGAGAATTAAATGAAATTAACTAATTAACCCTAATTCTAATTGTTTTTAGTTTATTAAGAAAGTATTAAATTTTAACCTAAAATTAATCTAACTATTCACATGCAATTTGATTTATAAAAATAAATAATATTTAATTATTAGTGAAAAGAAAAGGAAAAGGATAAAAATTAATTAAAACCCTAATTCTACCAATCTTAAGTTTATTAGAAAAATATTAAGATTTAAACCTAAATTAAAAACTAAAATCAATTAATGATGTTTATTTACAAAATATTAACATTAAATAAAAATATTTATTTTTTGTCTCTTTTCTGATTTTTTGTTGTTTTTATGTTTTTTATGAAAATAATTAAATTAAAGAGACTAATTAAAAATAATAATTGAATCACAATAAAAAATGAAAAAATATAAAAGAAACTTGCAAACCTTGGGGGTTCTGTCCCCAGTTTGGAGGTGAATTGGAGTGGTTTGCCCATTTGTGTTCTGGCCTCATCATGCATAAGTTGTTCTACTTTGGCCATTTGGCTTTTGGCTTTTGGCCATTTGCGTTTTGGCCTCAACGTTCCTTAATCTTCTCAGGATGTCTGTCTCGCCATGTATTGGTGTCATGCATAAGTTTTTCTACTTTGGCCATTTGGCTTTTGGCTTTTGACCATTTGGCTTTTGGCCTCAACGTTCCTTAATGAACCTGAGATCCTGTCTAAATCTGCAGTTGAATCTCACGAACACATTAAATAAAATCATAAAATGCAAATAAAGCCAATATATGAAGAAATTTAATGTTTAGGCACAATATGGCATGTATGAATGATTATACCCTTTTGATCATGGAGATCAAATCAATCTTACCCTTACTGGAAAATCAGTGGCCTGAATGCTTTTATGCCTTACTGGAAAATTAGGATCATGGAGATCAAGCCAGCCTTACCCTTACTGAAGAAGTAGTGAGGTGTTGGTTTGTAACTGTGATGGCTTGTTTGTAGTGAAAGAGGGATTTGTAATAAGGATTTCAAGGTTTTAGGGTTCTTGAAAGAGTTTGATATTCTAACAGTGTTGTGGCAAGGTTTTTTCTCTCTTTTCCTCCTCCTTTTTCTCCTCTCCTTTTTTTTCTTCTGGTTTGTGTGAAAAGAAGGTGATTATATAATGGAAATTAGGGTAAAGCAAATGGGCTTTGAATGTGCAATTGGGCCTCCAATATTCACTTGAATTCATCACTTTCCAGGCTAAATCGCAGGGACTTAAGTGCATTTTTTGAAGTTGAAATATGAAAACAAAATGTAGCCGACATCGATAGCTAACTCCTGTCCGAAAATCGGCTCAATTGGATAAACGGTGAATTAGTTATGAATTTTTGAAGTTTCAGCTCAGACAAACTTATTTTGGGCTCCAGTGTCGACTCTGACACGTTCTTCAATAAAAAACTGGTATTGATCGGAGCATAATCCGGTCTCGACTTTTGAAGCAAAGTTGTAGATCTACAAGTCAGGGACCTTGTGTAAAAATATAAGCCCAATCCGATAAAAATTGACCGAGTTATGAATTTTCGAAGTTTCGGCCCAGATGAAATAATATTCAGCATTCAGGATTTTCGGTATGTCATGCATTCTGAGCAAAAAACAAAGGCCTTTTGAATACCGTTTGAACTCAATACCTTCTGTGAAAATGTAGCCAACTCAATTTGTGAAATTTTGGCGCCAGAACCAGCTCGATACGATGAAAATCGACCAAGTTATGATTTTCTAAACATGACGCAAATAAACTTCTGTCACAAATTTTCTGTATGAAAATACTTGATAAATCCACATTTTTGAAGACCTTCTGATCGAAATTGGCTTCCAGCCGTGAGAGATGAAAACATAGATAATGTCAAGACGGAATTTTGGCCACCGGAACGGGTTCAAAACGAGCCACGATCTTCAAGTTATGAATTTTTTAGCGCGTAAAAACTGCACTTTCAGCACACTTTTTTCACCATATTTCTTCGAGAAAACTCACACATTCGGATACCTTCTTTAAAGAATTGACTCTTGAGCCGAACCTGAATTTGAGAATATGTTATCAGAGATATCTTGGTGAAAGAACACTTGAATATGATGCGCCGGGTTGGACTTGTGAATTTTTCTTGAAATATTTTGAGAAATATGGGAGGGCAAATTTTGGGGTACAACAACTACTGACAGTGACACCTCCCTACACCCTAAGAGCATGGATATAGTCAGAAAATACCACGCGTGAATAAAGACCCGCTAGGTTGACCAGCCTAGGCAAAAATAAGGGATTCCCGACGAACTAAAAGGGTTCGGGCAAAAATAAGGGATGAAAATGAAAAATTTGTACACCCGGCAAGTCGAAAACCTGAAAAGGCGGCTTGGGAAAAAAGGCGGTATCCCGCTGGACTGAAAACACGAAAGGGCGGTCCAGGAAAAAATTAGGGATCAAAGCGTACGACTATGTCTCGTCATCTCGTCACTGGCCTACCAGAAGAAGACTTGTCATTTTGACCGAAAGATGCCAAACACCTCATAGGTGGGGATAATACTTGATTCACAGGGTCTCCGCAGGCACCTTCTCCCGCAGAAACAGGGGCAATAAGAGTTGTCTAAGCCATACAGTTGCCCTATCCACCAGGTATAAAGGTAGATTCAGTTGAAGAATATGGCTAAGGTACTTTCACTCCCCGCAGAGCAAGACAGTAATGGTAGCTCTCCCCTAACTAAGAATTGCAACTATGAACGAATCAACAATGCTTTCCACAAGTAGAGTTCACCTACCATTAGCACCAAAAAGGCTTGATATCCCCGACGGTCTTAATATTCCCCAACGAGTATAAGAATGTTCCCCAGCGGAGTACAAAATAAATCTCCCCAGTCAAGTTCAGAGGTTATCCCCAGCAAGCTGAAATTGAAAGATCGTCCCCAGCGAAGTTCTTTCCTCTCACAAACAGGAGCTCAATCCTCAACAGATTCAGCATCACCAGCAACGGTAATCCATCCTCAGTGGAGTTTATCAGTGGAATTCTCAGCAGAGAATCTCTTCCCCACAGAGTAATCTCCTCATCAGTTTGTTCCCCAACGGAGTTCTCCTCTCCTGCAAGTTTATCATCTTCGTTCATCATCCCCAGCGGAAACGAAGAATTCAACTCTACTCTCAAGCAGTTATCCGAGATTTATTTTCCCCAGCTAAAACATCACATTTCCATACATCATGATACATGCATAAACGCATCATACCGTACAATCTCATTTATGTTGAGAACATCATTTCTTGATCCATCTCATGCATTGCATATGACTGACCTTTACCTTTCAGGAAAGATGCAATTAAGTTCTCAGCTTAGTCGAAGACCTGACCAGTTCTTAAATCTCAACTGAATTATCCTCGGTTGAATTTCAGATAAGGTTCTCAATCTCGACAATTTTCCTTTGTCATAGTGTGGAGGAGTTCTGTAATTTCAACGGTATACTACGTTGAAGACCAGACAGTTCCTAGATCTTGATGAAGATGCTTCCCTACGTCATAGTGTGGAAGAGTTCTCTAATTTCAACGGTATACTACGTTGAAGACCAGACAGTTCCTAGATCTTGATGTTTTCCTCCGTCATAGTGTGGACGAGTTCTGTAATTTCAACGGTATACTACGTTGAAGACCAGACAGTTCCTAGATCTTGATGAAGATGCTTCCCTACGTCATAGTGTGGACGAGTTCTTTAATTTCAACGGTATACTATGTTGAATACCAGACAGTTCCTAGATCTTGATGTTTTCCTCCGTCATAGTGTGGACGAGTTCTGTAATTTCAATGGTATACTACGTTGAAGACCAGACAGTTCCTAGATCTTGATGAAGATGCTTCCCTATGTCATAGTGTGGACGAGTTCTATAATTTCAGCGGTATACTACGTTGAAGACCAGACAGTTCCTAGATCTTGATGTTTTCCTCCGTCATAGTGTGGACGAGTTCTGTAATTTCAACGGTATACTACGTTGAAGACCAGACAGTTCCTAGATCTTGATGAAGATGCTTCCCTACGTCATAGTGTGGACGAGTTCTCTAATTTCAACGGTATACTACGTTGAAGACCAGACAGTTCCTAGATCTTGATGTTTTCCTCCGTCATAGTGTGGACGAGTTCTCTAATTTCAACGGTATACTACGTTGAAGATCAGACAGTTCCTAGATCTTGATGAAGATGCTTCCCTACGTTGTAGTGTGGACGAGTTCTCTAATTTCAACGGTATACTACGTTGAAGACCAGACAGTTCCTATATCTTGATGTTTTCCTCCGTCATAGTGTGGACGAGTTCTCTAATTTCAACGGTATACTACGTTGAAGATCAGACAGTTCCTAGATCTTGATGAAAATGTTTCCCTACGTCATAGTGTGGACGAGTTCTCTAATTTCAACGGTATACTACGTTGAAGACCAGACAGTTCCTAGATCTTGATGTTTTCCTCCGTTATAGTGTGGACGTGTTCTGTAATTTCAACGGTATACTACGTTGAAGACCAGACAGTTCCTAGATCTTGACGAAGATGTTTCCCTATGTCATAGTGTGGACGAGTTCTCTAATTTCAACGGTATACTACGTTGAAGACCAGACAGTTCCTAGATCTTGATGTTTTTCTTCGTCATAGTGTGGACGAGTTCTCTAATTTCAACGGTATACTACGTTAAAGACCAGACAGTTCCTAGATCTTGATGACGATGTTTCCCTATGTCATAGTGTGGACGAGTTCTCTAATTTCAACGGTATACTACGTTGAAGACCAGACAGTTCCTAGATCTTGATGAAGATGTTTCCTTATGTCATAGTGTGGATGAGTTCTCTAATTTCAACGGTATACTACGTTGAAGACCAGACAGTTCCTAGATCTTGATGTTTTCCTCCGTCATAGTGTGGACGAGTTCTGTAATTTCAACGGTATACTACGATGAAGATCATACAGTTCCAAGATCTTGATGAAGATGTTTCCCTACGACATAGTGTGGACGAGTTCTCTAATTTCAACGGTATACTGCGTTGAAGACCAGACAGTTCCTAGATCTTGATGTTTTCCTCCGTCATAGTGTGGATGAGTTTCTCTAATTTCAATGGTATACTACGTTGAAGACTAGACAGTTCCTAAATCTCAACAAAAACCAGGCTTCCCCCAGCGGAATCTTCTACAAGCAACGGGTAGGTAAGTTCTCGCTAAGGAATCTCTTATGTGATCGACACTCCTACAGATGGCATCTGTAAGCCCATCCTCCTACCAACAATATCCAAATGGCATCTATAAGCCCATTCCTGACACCACCGGGCTGACACCACTTCATGCGAGTGCAAATTTCTGGGCACTCTAGTGTTCAATCATCTTCCACCTTCGGATAACGAAAGGCCCGAAAGCCAATCTATATCCTCAGGTTCAAGAAGATTGAACAGGGGCAACTGTTGTACCCCAAAATTTTCCCTCCCATATTCCTCAAGACATGTCAAGAAGAATCTCCAAATGGCTCAAGATAACTCAAGAGTTGGACAGTCAAATCACATCCTAAGGCAGTCAATCTCAAATTAGGGTTTTGTGTTTCATCAATGTCCTTACATCCAAATGACCTCAAGTGATTCCCAATGTCTTAATATGTTCTCAAGTTAATCCATGTCAAATTTCAAGCCTTGTAGAAGAAGTTTGGTCAGTCAATTACTCAAGAGGCCCAAGAATCGACTGTGATAGGGCAAAGTCAACTGTGACCTATGAACAGTCAAACCTCAATATTTTTTGTCAACATCCTCATTTTAAAGTATAATTCATCATTTGATCAAGGGTTGATCATGATTCATCAAGGATTGCTAAAAATTCATCAAGATTCAAAAGTTGCTAAATTAGGGTTTTGTAGGAAAAATCAACTCAACTTTGACCAAGCATAACTTTCTCATACTTTATGAGAAATGACCCATCCAAATATCATTTTTAAGAGGATTCAATTTCCTACAATCCATCTTCACACCCCAAGATCAAGAAATGCACTCACAAAAAGTTACAAATTTGGACATTATAGGTCATTTTTGAAAGTCAACAAAAACACCTTTTTTGCCAAATCTTATAACTTGAGAATGGAATATCAAAATGAGATGACACAAAAAGGGTTGGTTAGAGGACATCACAAGGGTTCTAAAAATTCTAAGAACACCTCCAAAAGTTCAAAATTTAAGAAGTTATGCATTGTTGAAGTTGGCCATTTTTCCAAAATTGCCAAAAGTCAACTATCCCCAAAACTCCAAATTTTGCCAAAAGGGCTCACTTTTTTCCACTTGATTTGATCTTGTCACACTACACACGTTTCCTATATTCAATTTTATGTCCATTAATTGATTGTTCTATTTTATTTGATTTTTATTAATTTAATTCATTTTAAATCAATTTAAATCTAAATAAAATCCAAACCTTAATCACTTGGTATCTTTTTGATCATTACAGGTCTTAATTATCATGATGTACACAATCAAACTCGAATCAAGCCATGTTGTGAACAAAATATTGCTTTTTGACATTTTTGGAAGCTTTGTTAATGGAGAATAAAATCAAATCTTCAATCATCAATTCACATGGATTCAAGGCCCAAAATTAAACCTATTTGCTTCCCTTATACTTGTACAATGCAAAGGCACAAAGCACACGACGAAGAGGCTGTAGAATTGATAAAACCAAAACTTGAAAAAGCTTGAAAAAGTTGAAAACTGAAATCCATACTAGAGGCAAATTCAAGGCCAAAACTCAATGTGGTGTTCTTGCTTGACATCCAACGAAGCTATTGGGATCAAAATCAAGCCTTCTCCCTCCCTGAATCGCGCTGTAAGTATCCATGAACATGGCCCTTTACACGAAAACATAACTACTTATTCTTGCATCTTTTTGCCTAAATCTTTGCACAATCATGCTAATCAGTCCATTTAGAGACTTTCTGCAATATTTGATTTGGTTTTTATAGCTTGTAACCCCCTAGCCGGTTCTAGGGTTCTTGGTATGCATTTTTGGGCGTTTTGATTTCAGGAAAAATTGGGACAAATAATGGGTATAGATGTGCTCAAGAAGGAGAGACGAAGCGAACCATGGCCTTGGATTGTATTTCTATAGCCTAGAATTGATTTTAGGACGAACCCACGGATCTTGCTGCAGATAAAAATCCGCAGGTAAGAAAACCAGTGTTCCAACGAAGAAGACGCTGACACGTCTCCCTCCCATTGGTGTTTTCAAATCTCGCGCGCTTCTTTTTTTAGTTTCAGCATATTACTTGCTTTTCACATATAATAATCATTGTTTATTCCCTTAACAAATTGAGTGCGTTGGTTGAGTGGCAAGCGAGTTGTACAGCATCCATTGGGACCTGGGTTCGACTCCCAGGTCCCCCATATTGCCTATTATTATTTTTCTTCAGCAGATCCAGCGCTTTTCAGCAAGCATGGTACATGATACATCCTCACCTAATCAGACGCCAGATGGCCTCCAGGCCAAATCCAAAGGTCAAGGTTGAGTGTCCATCATGGTCTCAAGTCAAAGGCGTGCATAGAACTGGAAAAGTCAAACGCAGGCTGACTTGTATTGGGCCAAGGAACTGCTATCACACCTCCAGATTGGGGCCCAAACCCCCATTGGTTTATTTCTTTTCTTTTCTATATTTCTTTTTATTTAATTGTTTTGTTAATTATTTTGATTATTTAACTAACCAATTAACATTTTTCTTAATAAAATCAAAACCACAAAAATATTATTTTTGTTTATTAAAATTAAATTCACCATTTTATTTTTGTAAATAAATTAACTTAATTAATTTAGTTTTAAATAGGTTTAACTTTTAACATTTTTTTTGCAATAAATTAAAATTAATTTAGATAATTAGGTTTTACTAAGTTTTAATCAATTTATTTTATTTCCTTAAATATAAAAAATCCAAAAATATTTTCATTATTTAATTTAATTTAATTGTTCACTTAATTTAATTCCATTTAATTCAAAAATAAACAAAAATCTTTTCTTTAATAAAAAAAAGGGTCAAAACCCTAAAAAATGCGCCGATTTAATTTTCTCGCATGCGATCCATTTTGTTTTATTATTGTACTTGCTTCCGGAATGTAATAGCTTTTAATTAGGACTTTAATTATTTATCGCTTTATCTTATTTTCCGCAATTTAAATTAAAGGGTTGTTTTTGGCGACGTAAGTACCCGACGCCTTGTAATAGTTTAGATTTAATTTCCGCAAATTTAAATTCCGCAACTACACACTTTTAGATATTTGATAATAGGGAATGCATGACAAGATCAAATGTATGAACTTAAAGTCAACATAGCTAACCCATAATATGTACAAAAATAAATAACTGAAAAACAATACACTCGCACATGCGCACTCTTAGAGTACACCTCACTTGGTTGCCTTCGAACGTGGTCATTGAGTATAGGAAGTTTTAGAGGTCGTCCTCTTGTCCAAAGATCATAAGTTTCCTCGAAACGGTTGCCTCAGAAAAATGATCTAAGACATTAGGGTTACCGCTAAGGCGTCCTAACATTGCTTTAGTGACCACACGTCCCTTAATCGAATTGACCCTTAAACTCCAACGACGATGCTACCTACTCATCAATAGTGGGATAGCATTGTCTAAAGGACATTTGCACAGATTAATTCCTTTTTCGAGTAGGTAGATGGTTTTTAAGTATTCGCTCTCTCAAAACAAAATAAAACTTTTCGCACTTACACTCCTTTCAAAGCAAAAACTTTTTTCAAACCCACAAACACAAAGAAAAGCAATTTTTGAAAACACTTTGAGCAAGTACCTAAGAGCCCGTGGATAACCACGGATAGAAAGGGTGCTAACACCTTCCCTTTCTATAATCTACCCCCCGGACCCGAGAAACATCTCAAAAAAGGAATTTTTCTGTGCTTTTTTCCTTTTCTTGTTAGATAAAATAAAAGACGGTGGCGACTCTTGCTTACCGCGACATTTTGCAAAAACAAACGCAAAACGCAAACCAGCATTCCAAAACAGTCAGTTCTCTTCCCACCGTATCACAGTAATTATCGAAACATCATTGACAGAAGTCGGTGTAACAGGAGTCTTTTCAAAAAGGATCTCTTGGTTATCCATTAGGTGCTGGATGCCTAACTTCAACAACAGACAATCGGTAGGTAAGGATGAACAAAGGTAGCAATCTTCTCCACAGCTTGGGAAAATCGCAGCCTTCAGCAAATTCAGCTTGATTATCGGTAGCGGAGTCATCAAATCATCAACAGTAACAACAAAAAGATCCTCTTCAACAACATGGAAATTTTGACCATGTTTTGGCATTGGAGAAGATATCACATTAGGCTTTTTAGGGGCGTCGAATTCAACTTCTTTAGCATCTATTAAATCTTGAATCTTATTCCTGAGGGCCCAACAATTGTTGGTGTCGTGCCCCAGGCTGTCTGAATGATAAGCACACTTGGAATTGGGATGGTAGTGCGGTGACGAAGTGTTAGGGTTTTTAGGGGCCTCCCTCAGACTGATAAGGTTTAACTTCAAGAGATGGGGTAAAACCTGAGCAGGTGTCATGTTTATCCGGGTGTATTACCGTGCATGCCTTTCCACTCTTGCTTGGTTGGTTCTGGGTTGATTGTTTCTAGGCTGATCAACTGCAGACTTCTGAATCATTACAGCCCCCACCACTGGCCGACGCTCAACTCTTCCTTGACTTCTTTGAGAGTAGACAGCTGATACCTCTTTCTTTCCTGGAAAGGTCTTCTTGATGGCAGCGGAAGCAGATGTATCTTTTTGAATTTTTCCGCTCTTGATTCCGGCTTCAACTCTCTCACCACTCAGAATCAACTCGGTGAACCCCACAGACGAACTTCCAATCAGGTGATTGAAAAAGGGACCTGACACTGTACCCAAAAACATATCCACAAGCTCCCTCTCAGATAGAGGTGGCTGTACTCGTCCCGCCAAGTCTCTTCATTTCTGGGCATACTCTTTGAAACCTTCATTTGGTACCATGCCCATACTCTGTAATTGAGTATGGGTTGATGCTAAGTCCGCATTATATTGATATTGTCTGTAGAAGGCAGCAACCAAATCCTCCCAGTTGTGCACATCAGATCTCTCTAGCTGGTAGAACCAGTCTAACAGTGTCCCCGAAAGACTGTCTTGGAAGAAATGGACCCACAGATCCTTATCAGAAGAATACAGTTGGATTTTTCTAATGTAAGACCGTAGATGCATCTTTGGACAAGACAAACCATCGTATTTAGAAAATATAGACACCTTAAACTTAAGGGGAATGACAATCCCTGAAACCATCCCTAGATCTTCAAAGTCCATCTCAGGCACTCTCTGCACCTCCATGGCAGCCAGACGCTCTTCCAGATTCTTGTATTTGTCATCTGCAGGTGGGTACTGCTGCTCAGAATAATCTTCATCATCTTCCTCTTCTTCTTCTTCCTCAGACTCAGTCGGCACTGCAGCTCCCTTTCCTTTTCCAACCCCTTCATCAGATGTTGAGGGGAAATCCAGGACCCTTCTAGCTTGGCCTTCAAATCTTCTACCCAAAGTAGCCACACCGACTCTTTTCTTTTTCTTTTTCTCCTTTTCCTTTTCCAGCAAGGTTTTGAGATCCTCCTGACCCTTTTCCAAGGTCATGAGTAGTTGCTGGAACTGTGAATTCTGCGCTTGTAAGTCTTTAACCGTATGCTCGATATCCATCTTGCTGAAATAAACAGTAGAGAGATAAGGAAACCTGGTGTGATGACCTTTTTATGCATATGATGAATGAGATGTATTCATGTAATGCATTCAAGGATTTAGAAATTCAAATTTGTTATAAACAAAAAGAACACACGTCATATTAATAAGATAGAATTTGTTAGTACATAAATGCCCCATGGGCAAAATAATAAAAAATTCTAATGTAAAAAGAAGTTGCGCATCCTTTTTGGTGCAATGTAGGTGCTGAGAGTCTTCTCTTCGTGAAGTTGACGAGTAAGCTCCAAAAACTTCTTCTCACTGGCGTAGAATTGGGCTTCGAACGTATCGTGCTCTCCCTTGAGCTGTATCCAACTCCTTTGCAAATCTTCAAGTGATGTTGGCATGTCAGGATGTAGGAGGGTGTATGGAACCTCTCCTTCTAAAACAGGCTCTTTGATCACAGGCAGAATGTAGGGGTAAGGCATCATTAGACTTTGGGCGCGGGTTCGTACCCAGTTGAGGTAAGGATCAAGGGGGATGGAATTCTTGTGTCCCAAGGTCTTACTGTCCACCTTGTTGGGCATCCTCCAAGCTCGGATAAACCTTTGTCGAAGTCCTTGATCGTCGTTGTCAAAGTCAAAAATCAAGTCTGGAATCAGCATGTCATAAGGGCCATCCCTTCGGGCATACCCAAACTGTCTCAGAGCCAAGCAAGGGTTATAGGTAATGCCTCCCCTAATGCCAAGTAGTGGGACATTAGGGAATTCCCCATGATGATCAATGATGATAACATTCTCTCGGGATTGAGAACACCAATGAACATCTGAATGTGTAACAGTCATCAACCGTTGTGACCACCTCAGTCCTTGCTCATTCTTTAAAATTGATTGGGGAAGGTGAGAAATAAACCACCTTGCTAGAATAGGAGTACAGCACATGAGAACACCTATTTTCCTCATTGTTCGTGTGTGAAATGAGTGGAGGATATCCCCAAGCAATGTAGGCACCGGGTTGCGAGCCATGAAAATTTTGACAGCACTGACATCTATAAGCTGGTCAGGGTTTGGGAACAATAACAACCCATAGATGAGAAGAGCTACAATCTCCTCAAAATCTTGTAAGTCCAATGAATTCCAGCATTCCTAAGCTTTCTTAAACAGAAACTCTTCCAAGAAACACTTGACACCACTTATGGTTTCCCAATGACCTTTTACATCAGATGGTTGCAGTGTAAGGCTTGGGCAACATCTTCAGGCTTTGGATCTATTTCCGTACTGTTGTAGGGTAGTTGATGAAGAATAGGAATCCTCAGGAGTTGAGAAAATTCCTCTAAATTATGCACTAGCTGGTAGTCAGGAAATGTGAAGCAGTGGTGTAGGGGGTCAAAGAACTGGAAGAGAACTTTCACCATGTCTTCCTCAGTGTTGGTGTTGACTAAGTTGAGAAGACGATCATGCCTCTCGGTGAATGGAGAATACTATGGAATCTTTGAGGCTAGCTCCTTGAGTTGAGGAGGAATTCTCACAAGGTTGACTTGGATTGTTTTCCTGCGAAGTGAATCCATTACCTACAAAACAGGAACAAAGATGAAGATCCAAATCCTTGAAATGGTTAGTGGATGCTTATGATGCTTCATGATGTTATGATGTTATACACAAGTATATATGTACAAACAAATCACACAAGATCCTAGTTTCAGGCTTGCATGGGGTTTCATAGGTAAGTACCCTCTTGAAGTTTAGTTGGCTCAACCTGTCCTATAAATAGTAATCGGGTTCTAAGGAGCTCAATATCACTGGATTATTTTCTGTGTTCATTGTTTCAGTTTAGCCACTTAACTGGCGACCGAAATATTCCAAGAAAATAACCCTCAATGAGTGTAGTATCAAGTATCTACCAACTTCAGACTGCACCAAAGCCGGTCATCTCACTACCCCTAAAAAAGGCCAAGTTGGTCAAGTAAAGGTTCTAAAAGTCCATTAGTGCTTCATGACATCACTCAGAGGCCCCGTATTCTATTTGATTAACTCAAAGGCTACCGGTACCCACAAATATGTCGCACTAATATAGCTATTGCTTCAACCATTCCAGTATACCCCACACAGTTTCCACAACGTATTGCTATTTACCTATGAATGTTTCCCAAATCCGGGTAGAGGATTCAAACCCAAACAATAGAACCAAATGTAAAGTAATCAAGTCAATCAAGATAAGCATATAAAGGTGATCTAAAAACCTAAGGTAACCCCACTTTTAAATACAAGTCCCCAACAGAGTAACCAGTTCTGTGATGCGGTGGGAGAACTGACTTGAGGTTTTGCGTTTGTGTTCGCAAATGTTTCGGTTTAGCAAGAGTCACCACCGACTTTTTATTTATCCAAAGGAAAGGTCAAAAAGCACAGGAAAGACCTTTGAGATGTTTTCTTGGGTTCGGGGGGTAGATTATGAAAAGGGAAGGTTCTAGCACCCTTTTCATCCATGGTTTTCCATGGGCTCTTAGTTACTTGTTTTAGATCACTTGCTTTTGCTTTTCAATTGTTTAAAATGGTGCTTTTGTGCGTGGTTTTGAAAATATTTTAAAAAGAGGCCTTGTCTAGGTAACCTTTGTAATAATTCTTGTTTGAATGTATACAAAGGTGTTTGTCTTTTGAAAAATGTTTCAATGTTTGAAAGTTTGTTGGGAAATGTTTTGGAATTGTGTTGTGATGTGTTTTTGAAAATAGCGAGGATGTTTTGCAAGTTTGATCAAGTAACTAGGAGTTGTCTACCCTACTCAAAGATCTTTCCTATTCATTTTTAACCCTTTGACATGGTTATTTTACCATTGTATTTGGTAAACAACCTTGTGTTTGGATGTTATACGGGACAGGCGCGGGTCATCGTATGGCCATGATAACAATAGTGCTAAGTATCTTTAGCAAGTTTTTGTTTGAGGGACTAGATCATTTTTGTATAGGAAACCATAGCGTCATCGAGGGACTATGATCTTTTGTTTTGTTTTTGTTTTGCCAAGATACCTAACATGCATACCATGGCCATTTTAAAGGCAACAAGTGGATGAAACCCTAGGGGTGCTTGTGTGCATTGTGTTGTCATTTTCATACATTTTTGTCTTGTGTTTAGTCAATCTATTTGTTTGATTTTGGATTTTTGCATACAAACCCTAATCTTTCTATCATGCATATTTGAAAGCAATAAAGTGCGTAAAAATAAATCTACGACTATTACAACATTGATATGGGGAGGGGGATACAATTTTGAATAAGGGGAGATTTGCAAGAAATTAAAACCCTAAATCAACTATTACAACCATATTGAATTCTTTGTGCAAATAAATATATAGACACTATTTAAATATGCAAATAAATATAAATATGCAAAATGTTTTTGTATTTATTTTTATGTATGTAAAAATAAACTATTTAATGTATTAAAAATAAGAAAATAAAAAGATTATTTTTGAAAAGGGTAAAAACCCTAATTTTTGGTTTAAGAAAAAATATATATATTATATTATTTATTTATGTACAAGAAAATAAAATAAAATATATACAAAATGTTAAAAAAATATAAATATGTATGACAATATTATTTTATATGTAAAAATAATAGAAATAAAAATATATAATGTTTTTTATAATATTTACAAGTTTTTACTTTAAGAAAATAAAAGTATATTATTTAAGAAACCATTTTTATGCTAGAAAAAATAATAAAAATAATAAAATAAAATATGAAAATTTAAGAAAATATTTTTGGTAATTTTTAATATTTAGAAAAATAAATAAAAGTCAGAAACTAAAAAAGAAATGAAAAAAAATGAAAATATAAAACAATGGGCCAAGGGGGGTGTAAACAGCAAGCCAAGGGGTGCAAATAGCAAGCCAAACCAAGCCCAGCCCAAATTCCTCTTCATCCCTGTCCTTGAGACAGAACCAAGAGCGCTATATACAAAATCGTATCTCCTGTTTCAGTGATTAAAAACAAAAACTTGTAACATGAAAGTTATAGAGCATGATCATACGATTATAACCATGTAAAAAACTTAATCTAACTCTCAAAGACCAGAGAGAATTTCTCTGGCCCTAATTTCTAACCTAGTTTTTTCAGAAAGTTCTTCATTCAAATTCTCCCAACTCAGTTAACTTAAATGAAATCTATGCATATGTACAGCTCAAGGGCAATGAGTATTACATTTTTTATTCACAAACATAAGCCTAATGATTCCTAAATAGAGAGATAGAAGTTTGAACTTTACCCGTTTCAGTCAAGCTCAAGTATGGCAATGCAGGGGTTTTCAGTGAGGCCTGAGATGCTTGTGAGCTTACTTGAAGTTCCTTGGAGCTTTCCCAATGCTTAGTTAGCTTTGAACTTGCCTGAATAAGCTTGTAGAAGTCAACCTGTACAGTTAGAATTCAAAAATGGTGAAGCTTGAAAACAAGGTTACAGTTGTTGGCCAATGGTTGGGATAGCTTAGGTGTGTTGTTTAGAATGTGTTTAAAGTGGTTGCAAGCAAAACGCACGAGTGGATTTTGCCTTGGATGTCAAACTGCAAAAGTTGCCCTGTTTTGCAAGAAAATGGGATTTTGGTGTTTTGGAAGGTTTGAGAAGTGGTTAGCTCGTGCTTCTGACTTAATGTGATATGCCAAAACTTGTTTGAAGTGTTACCAAATCTTGGTTATATCAGATTGCAAAGATGTTGACCTTTTGCAAGGTTTCTTGGTTTTGAAGCAAAAGTGAGAATTGACAATGCAAAGGATTGTACAATCTAGCTTAGGATCTCTAAGAGTTGGTACCAATTGCCTGATATTAGTGAACTTTGTTTGCTGCAAAAGATTGGGTCCTTTGCTCAAGATAAGCAATTTGGCATAAAGCATGCTTTATGTAAATGGTATTGCCACCTTTATGCCATTTTTGGAATGAATCAATGTGTAATGCTCCAAAGATCAGAATAATGCATATAACCAATGTGTTTGCATTTAATTTTTGAGTGTGGAAGGTTTTAAGGACCTGTAATCAAGTACAAGCAAGGTTGGACATAAATTGCAACTGGTATCAACATGAAAAATGCCATGGATCAAAGTGATATTTTGCCAAATTCAAACCTTCGATTCTCCCTAACCACAAATGATTTTGGAGAGTTATTGGACATTTTGGAAATCTTGTAACATGCTCTACAATCCATATTTGAAATGAATTTTTAGATTCCAATGGGAACTATGTGAAAAATTGCCATGAAGATAGGTCAAAATCCTACCTAAACTTGGCAAAATTTCACTAAGTTAGAAAGTTTTTGGACCCTTGTTCATAAAATCATAACTTGAGATCCAAGCATATTTTGGGAAAACTTTGTGAATAAAAGTTGTAGATTTTGTGGAGTACTACAAATTTCATGTTGTAAGTTTTGTTTGAATCCAATTGCATCATGGTGAAAATGTTGGGCAAAGTTGGAAAAAAAAAAGAAAATTTCATAACATAGAAAAATTCTAAGTTATGAAAATTTTCAATCTTAAACCCTAATTTGCAAAATTAGGTTTCTTGATGAAATTTTTTCATGTTTTGACACATCTTGATGAAAAATGACCCTTGGGAATTGATTTTGACCAAAAAGTCAAAGTTGGACTTTTCAGTGTACAGTTGATTTTTGATCAGTTGACTGGAAAATCCATCTGTCAATCCAATGCTTTTGAGATCTTTTGAACCTTGTGATTAGGTCAAGATGATGCCATTGAGTCCTTAAATCCATTCTTGAACCCAATTTGCCATTGGCTAGGTCAAAAATCAGAAATTGCCCTTCTGCAGTCAAAACCCTAAAAATGACCATTTTGCCCTTTTGAAGATCTGATCCAATTTCTTGAGGAGTTATGGTCCAAACTTGATCAAATGGTTCATATGAGGTTTGACTGTAAATTGGCCACAGTTGACTTTTCCCCCAATACGGCTGATTTCTAGGTCAACTGTCCAATTGACTGGGCAAAAATTTGATTCAAGGCTTGAAACTTGGTATGAGCAATCTTATGAGTCCAACATGAAGTATGAAAGTCATATTGAGCATTGGAAGTCCAAAAATCTTTGTGCAAACTTAAACCCTAATTTCAGGTCATCAGTGCAAGGAGATGTCTTGAGCAAAGCAAACCCTAATCATGTCTGGAGTCCAAAGAGTCTTGTGAGGGGAAATCTTGATGAAATGAGAGGGCAAATTTTGGGGTACAACACCAGCTTTACACCGAGGCCGGCTATCTCACTACTTTCTAATGGCCAAGTTTGTTCAACTAAGGTTCTAAGGGCCGTTAGTGCTTCACGACACCACGCAGCGGCCCCGTATTCTCCCCGGTTCAACAAAAGGGATACCGATACCAACCAAAGTGTCAGACCAACACAGCCACTGCTTCAACCATATCGGTCTATGTCGTACAGTCTCCATGATCTATTGCTGTTTACCTAAAAAGATGCCCCCATATCCGGGTTTAGGATCTATAGTAACAACCCAAACAACCCTCCAAGGATAAAGAAAGAAAACACAAAATAAGGCATTTAAAATGATGAACTAAACTCTAAGGTAACACCACTTTTATTTATCCCTAGCAGAGTCGCCAGTTCTGTGATACGGTGGAAGAAACGATTGTTATATACTGGTTTTTCATTTTTGTTCCTAAATGTTGCAGTAAGCAAGGGTCGCCATCGACTTTTCTTTTGCCTAAATTAAGGAAAGGGTGAAAAGAACAGAAAAGACCTCTTCGAGAGTTTTATGAGTAAGGGGAGTAAATTATGGAAAAGGAAGGTGTTAGCACCCTTTCCATCCATAGTTTTCTACGGGCTCTTAGAGGTTTGCTCATTTTGAAATACATTTGTGCTTTGTGTGTTTAAAATTGTTTTGAGAATGCCTTAGTACGACGAACTTTGTAATGTTTCTCGGTATAGTGGAGAAAGTATACAAAGTGTTTTGAATTTTTTTTTTTAAAAGTAGTATTTGTGTAAGTGCAAAATGTTTTGAGCAAACTTCTAACATCTATCTACTTTGTACTCGAAAAAAAGGTTATTCTTTTCCTCCTTTCCCTTAGACAATACTATCCTACTATTAGTGATGTTGTACCCCAAATTTCCCCTCTCATTTCACAAAGAATCACCCTGGATCCTCAAGTTTGCTTCCATCCAATTCCAAGCCTTGAACTACAAATTTTCCAAGGAAATCACTCACAAGGGAAAAATGGTCATTTGCACACTGAGAAGTCTAACTTTGACTTTTGGATCAAAATCAAATCTCAAAAGTCATATTTCATCAAGATATGTTGGAATATGAAGTTTGTTTCATCAAAAATTTCAAAAGTAAAAGTTTACTTTGGAAAAGTCAAATTCTAAATACTTAGAAATTTTTCTAAGTGTTTAAGAAGCATGACAGAACTCAGAACTTCTGACCAGGTTATCACCATAACACTCAGCAAATTCTGGACACTCTCAAGGCAGAGTTTGGTCAGAACTTCTGGGCAAGTTTTCACAAAAAAGCTTCAGTCAGAGGTTGCAAACATGGTTCAGAACATGATGATTCAATCAGAATATATGGAAGCAATGTTCTCCGGTTCAAAACATGACGCTTTAATCAGAACATGTGGAAGCAATGTTCTCCTTCAGAACATGATAGAGCCAAAAGATATAAAGATCAGAGGTTGGATGTTACGCTGAAGCTGAACTTCTGATCCAGAACTAAGCAATAATGCAGAGTTTCACATGGCAGGATTTCTGGTTGTGATAAGTCTCATCATCATTTGATGCTCATTTAATTCTCACAACCACTTTCTGAGTCTTTATCCAAAGGATGTCCACCACGTGTACCTCTACTGTCTTGGGATAACAACTTTGGTACTAAGCCCATACTTTGCTTTTTGCTTTTCCTTAATTCCTGCTGATAACCACCATGCTTGCTTGATGGGGATCTGTAAGGTATAGCCTAAATATAGTACTGCAAGTGCACAGCCTATCGAAGTAATATATAAGATTATCGAACCACAGAGACCAATTGTCAATCTATCAACTCTATTGCTAAGGTGCTTATCTAAGGTGAACAAGAATATTGATGTGAGTGCAGTGCAACAAAGTAAATGAGCGAGGTAAATAACAGTTTAAAAGACAGGTTGGAATGTAAATCATGTAATCAGATATTGGTCCGGTCATGCGTAGATGAAACTACTTATGGGGCAGTATTTTCTATTGATAGCAAAGAATCAATTTAACGGGAACTTGTAGCTTTTGACTACTAAGAACCGAATTTACTCTTTAAATTAAATTCCTTTATTGTCACATATAAAGGGTGCCTTCCGCGTTAAAGAGGTAAACCTATTTTTAAGAAATTGATAGTTTTGACTTAACAGAAAAGTAATTTTACTTGGAAAGATTAACTTAAAGAGACTTTTGGCTTTTGACCAAGAGTCAGATTTCAAACCTACAAACGCGTCCGAAAATAGTTTCAAAATCGTTTTCTAAAAGGTCAATGATTCCTATTTAACCAATCAACGGCTTTCGCTCTTTTCGTTTGGTTAAATAATAATCAAGTCGTATCATTAGTTTGGACGGCTTTCGATCTTACCCAATAAACATTTAAACATAATTGACTTAAGTTAAAAGCAAAACATCCCCAGAGTATTTTCACTAGCATGATAATTGGAACACGACCATGATGACAATCATTACATCCAAACCTTTATAGTTTAGCCAGACATAATAAGTGCGAGTCTATAAAACGTGTAGACTATGATAAGAGCGAGTAAGTAAAAGAGTGCGAGTCTATAAAACGTGTAGACTATGGTAAGAGCATTTAGAGTCTATAAAACGTGTAGACTATGATAAGAGCGAGTAAGTAAAAGAGTGCGAGTCTATAAAACGTGTAGACTATGGTAAGAGCATTTAGAGTCTATAAAACGTGTAGACTATGGTAAGAGCATTTAGAGTCTATAAAACGTGTAGACTATGGTAAGAGCAATTATAAGTAAAGAAATGCAATAAAATAGAACCTTGCTCCAGTCGGAGACTTGAATCTGATACAAATCTGCGGAATGGTAAGGCTGGTATGGTGAACTTCAACCAAAGTGCTCCAAGACTCGATTACAACTCAATCTACACCGCAATAACTCCTCGATGTGAAGAGATTATTACTTTACAGAAACTGATAGTATATGGCTTAAGATTGTACTAAGCTTGGATGAAACTAAAAAATGAAAATCGAAAACTATTTATAGAGGATCCTTGAGATGCGTAAAGACCAGCATGCCCCTCAACTTCTTCTGAGCGGGAAACTTTTGTGAAGGCCGCGGGCGCGGTGGCTGGAACTGCCAGATCGTGGGAACGTGGCAGTTGGTCTCTGGGTGAAAGTGGGCCACGTCATCGCGTTCCCTGTAGCCGGCGCGACGCTGAACGCCATAAGTGCAGAATATCTTGAAAAACCCTAATTTCTTGGCGTTTTGGCTCGTTTCTTCACAGAAGGCTCTGAAATGACAAGAATCCTGAAAACAAAGGAAAAAGGAACATAATACGAGAAAATGATAATAAAAACTAAGGAAAACATGTGATAGTTGAGTCAGAAACATAGTGCGATTTAGTGCGATCAAATCCTCCCACGCTTAGACCTTTGCTTGTCCTCAAGCAACAACTCTTAGAAGTAGATGAAAGAAAATTATGGTGTATACAGGTTTTGGGCAAAGAGGGCTTCTAAGTTCGAGTAAGGGTGTATTGTCAGGCACTAACTATCTGAACCAAGGGTATCGTAATTACACTACTCGCAGAAATGTGGACATAAACCTCATAAGTATACAGATCGATCCTAATATCCTTACTATGCTAAGACTTCTTTTTGTACGAGGTCCTTTTTCATTCAGGCGCAATCACATTAAGCCCGTTATCCGTACATACTCATGGTGTAGTGACCGGTTAGTGACTCTGATCTCAAGTGATGGGATTCTGGTACAAGAGTTGGTTTAACCCCTTTTTATTTTACCCATTTGCAGTTGCGGGGGATCGGACCGTAGTCCGCCCTACCAAGTCCAGCACCAGATACCTCTGGACCAACTACAACGGATGTGCCTTATATATATATATTTTTTTCTTTGTTTTTATTAGTGCTTACAACTTTCTTGAGTTGAGTAATCTTTGTGAGGATCACCCAACTCGTAGTCGTATTCATACTTTATTTTATAAACTTTTAAGGCAAAATAGAGATCATCCACTTATATTCATCGATCCTACACTTAGAGCATGCTTAGGCCGGAGCTGACTGCTTAGATAAACTACTTGAAGACCTATTTGTACAGTTTTATTCAAAATCATAGCATATTGGGAAGAAAGGATCTAATCTAAATGTTCAAAAAGGCTTACGGTGTTAAAACGATAACGAATTTTTCAAAAAGTGAGTGCCCAAGAAATAGACCCTATCTAGGACCTGTCTCATAGCCCAAATCCTTAAAAACAACCACAATTCTTTGAAAAAGATTTTGTAAAAATTTTGTAAGGCTAAAAAGTGGGGGAAATGAAAGGGTACACTACGCAGAAAGACTCGCCTATCACATGCATTTTATTAACTACGAATATAACATACCTAAAAGGAAAAATGCGGAAGGGAAATAAAAGCAGGAAAAACGGGAAATAAAAGCGATAAATGCTCCTCCCACACTTAAATCGGACATTATCCTCAATGTTCCAAAATAAGGTAGGAGGAGGTACCTGAAAACGCTAGTGGGGGCCACTAGGACCTTCACCATTCTGGTTGGTACGACCGGAACGGCGGCTACGGCTGCGACGGCGGCTCTCTCGGTCCAAAACTAGCTGCTCCATTCTCTCTGTCAAGGCGGCATTTGCCGCTTGTAGCTCTTGGGTCCTACCAATGAGGGTGCCTTGGGTTGCCTCCATCAATTGGAAGTGACGAGCGTATGTGGTCTAGTTAAGGTGCTGTTCTCTCCGGAAAGCCAGCTGACTTTCCATAATAGTGCGCAGAGAGCTAGCATTTTGCTGTTGGGATGCTTGCATGAAGGCCATGTTATCGGTCGCCTGTTGCTGCAAAGTAGCAAGGAGGGTGTCCCTCTGGGCCTCTCGGGTCATATGCTCACGCCACATGTCCTCAGTGACATGGAAACTAGGAGCTGTACCTGCATGTGGGTTAGACGTAGATGGTGTCGTGTGTGGTGGTGAAAAGTGGGGTGGTTCTTCCGTACGGAAATCGTACTCATCATCAGTGTTGTTACCCTCATTTAAAGGTAGATTTGGGGGCAACAGACCAATAAAAGCAGGAGCATTGAGATCGTAGGTCCAGTTACGCTCAAATCTGATATCAGTACGACGGGTGCAAGGAATAACAACACTGGGAACAGCGGCACCTCCAACCATGAGGAAGTAACCACCTTCCCTCCTCGTCTTGCATAAACGCATATCCCTTAAAAATTTAAGATTTGCAATACGAGGAGGAAGTGGCTCAAGGGTGGCAAGTTCTGTATCCAATCCTATGGCACGGGCAATAGTAGTAATCAGTCCACCAAAGGAAATCGGCCCACCTTTTCTTAAAACATGGTGCATGTGGGCAATCATAAATGGGACTGGATTAACTTTGGTGTCTGTGAGGCAGCTCTGCATGATAATTAATTCTTTAGCATTCACCTTGTTTGGGTTTTCCCGAGCAAAGATGGTGGATGCTAAAAGAAATCTAAAAACACGAAGGGCAGGATTGTGGATATGAGAAGCAAGTAGGCCATCAAAAGATGTTGCATTTTGTTTAGTAATCCTGGCCCAAAATGCTTCAAATGCCCAATCCGTGTCTAAAGGTGCTTCACAAACGGCACCATCCCCATAAGGCCATCCTAACATGGCAGCTAGACCGTCAGTGGAGTAGTCATATTCAACATTAAACATTCTAAATTTTACTCCACCTACGGCGCTAGCAGTGTTAGGAGAGACGTTATAAATTAAAGAACTCAAAAATTCGAACGTCAGCCTAGGGTAGGTTGGTGCTTGAGTATCAAAAATATCATGCATGCCTAGTTTGTCGAGAAGGAAAAATACACTATGGTATATACCTAATGAATATAGACAGTTTTCATCGATATACCTGGTAGAGTGTATTGGTGTTGTCAGCAATTTCTCAAGCCGCTTTTGTTGTCTTTCTCCGGGTTGGCCATCTCGCAAAATGTAGCCGTGATACTCCATAGGATTTTCTTGTGGATGAATATAAAGAGAAAGAATGGGATGTAGAAGTAGTGAAGGTGTGAGGAAGAAAATGAAATAGTGGGGGTATTTATAGGTAGTGAAGAAAAATGGTGGTTGATGAATATTTATGATGGGAATAAATGTAGTGGGGTAGGGATGGATAATAAAGGAAGTTATGGGGGGTTAAGAATGGAAGAAAATGGGATTGGAAGTGGAAAAAGAGGCAAAATGGGGGGAAAACCGAGCCACTAGCCGTTAGGTGACTGTTACGTCACCGCGGGCGCGGCAGGGATCACCGCGGGCGCGGTCAGGGCGAGCCAAGTTGGGCCGGTCTTGCTTCCTTTCCATTGGGCTTTTCCTTCCTTGCCATTAGCTTCAATTTTTGGAGGTGTACCTAGTTTTCTTACGAACGTGCATATATGTATGTGAATACATATATACATGTATATTTATTTATTTTTATATCAAAATTTTCATTATGGTGACCAGAAAAACAAAAACATTAGTAAATGAAAGATATATATAGAGAAAAAAAACACATATGCATATATATATAGGTACGGACATCGGGTCACCAAAATAGTTATTAATAATGCAGGAAACAGATAATGCAAATAAAAATGAGTCTGAAAAGGAAATCAACATAATACTAATAATACTAGAACTAGATATCTTGTGAATAACACAGATCTATCGCCAACCGGGAGGATGCTCTGCAGGAGTGTCTGGGCCACGCAGCTCAGTCAGCTGGCGTCGAATCTCTGCCACCTCGTGAGATAATTCATCTAACTCACCAACAAAGGTAACATCATTCAGTTCCAACTGTAAATGAAGGTCAGCCACCTCATTGCGGAGAGTGGCTATCTCAGTGCGCATAGCAGTCAACAGAGTGCGAATATCAGGTTCCTGCAAGCTGAGGTTATTAGTAAGAACAGTAGTGTGTGTAACCTCGGGTCGGGATGTGTGATCTGGAGTAGAGTCCTCGGGAGCAGGAGTGTATTCAGGAGTAGGATCTTCGGAAGCAGGAGTGTATTCTGGAGTGGGATCTTCGGAAGCAGGAGTGTATTCTGGAGTGGGATCTTCGGAAACAGGAGTGTATTCTGGAGTGGGATCTTCGGAAGCAGGAGTATATTCTGGGGCATACTCTGATATCTCACCCCAACCTTCTACAGAATAGTTCCAATTAGCAGGGTTGGAAACACAAGTCATCTGAGGGTCTGGCAGTGTGAAGGTGTAAACTGTCTGGTCATCGATGAGCAATCTGTACTGATATGGGTGGAAAGAGGCCCTCCTCATGAGCCCACGATCCATGCAAAAGTCTAAATCCAGGAAAGTATATCCACAGTATGGGGTCAGCTGTGCTATCATACTGTCCAAACCCAAAGCAGAAGCTATCTGTGTCACATTCCCTCCGGAATGAATGAGTCCTACAGCGGATCGAGCAGTCTGCTCGAGGCTCTCTATCAGAAAACCTCCACTAGCTATAGGTCTGGACTGACTGGCACAGTATAGGAAAAGGATCTCCTCAGCGGTGACTAAGTGGTCACAGTAACTCCTCCCAAAGAAAGTGTGGCACAGAATCATCTCGAAGTATCGGAAAGCCGGGTTATGGATCTTCCTGGACAGCTGGGTAGAGGGGTCAAGGTTGGCTCCATCAGTAATGTCCTGCCAAAATTTATCAATATCTCTGTCCATATAGTAACTCAATGGTAACTCAGTGATAGCGGTCGGTCCAGTTTGGAAACCAAGCAAATCCCCAAATTCTTTGATGGTCAGGGTATACTCGGTACCAAACAATCTGAAACTTAGGCATCCTCGCTCATCTCCTTCACCCACCCATGGGTTATAATCCACAGAGCTAAGAAACTCCAGAGTAAGGTTCCTGTAGGTTTTGTGGACATCATCAGCATAACAATCCCAGCCAAGTTGGTTGCACAAATACCTAATACTTGGCTCAATCCCGAGTGCCTCCATGCAGCTCTGATCGGGGTACCTAGTGGGTACCATAGGTCTAGCAGATAAGGTAGCAAATCGAGCTTTTTGTGCTTCATCCCTGAAAATCACAACCATACCATCGGGGTAATGCATCCTGAAAATATAAACACAAGAAATTAGTCCAGATAAAACATATATAAATTAATAAAATAAAATAAAATTAAGAATAAACCATGGGTTGCCTCCCATGCAGCGCTTGTTTAACGTCTTTAGCTTGACGATTAGATCTTACTTTATGTGGGTATTGGTGGGTCTATAAGAATATGACTAGAGTAGTCAACAGGAAAATCGCCTCCTTTGTATAGCTTCAGTCTTTGTCCATTTACCACAAATGGAGCGCATGAATTGTTTTTGATTTCTACTGCTCCAGACTTTAGAACTTTTGACACTTCAAATGGACCTGTCCATCTTGAACGATGCTTACCAGGAAAAAGTCGTAACCTTGAGTTAAATAGGAGAACAGGGTCACCAATGTTGAAATCTTTCTTGATGATTTTTTTATCATGCCACATCTTGGTTCTTTCCTTATATATGATGGCATTCTCATAGGCATTCAAGCGAAGCTCTTCCAGCTTGTGAATGTCCAGGATACGTTTTTCTCCGGCTTTTAGGTAATCTAGATTCAAGGATTTAATGGCCCAATAGGCTTTATGTTCTAGTTCGAAGGGTAAATGACAGGACTTTCCATAAACCAATTGATAAGGAGTTGTTCCAATAGGGGTTTTATAAGCCGTTCTATAAGCCCATAAGGCGTCTTTAAGTTTTCCAGACCAGTCTTTTCTGGATAATGATACGGTTTTATCTAGGATCTGCTTAATCTCCCTATTCGATACTTCTACTTGGCCGCTGGTTTGCGGGTGATATGGTGTTGCTACTCTATGTTTTACTCCGTATTTGCTTAGAAGCTTGTCAAATATCTTAGATATAAAATGCGATCCTCCATCACTTATGACTAACCTCGGGGTTCCAAACCTAGGAAAAATAATATTCTTAAACAGTTTGATAACTACCTTGGTATCGTTTGTGGGTGATGCAACAGCTTCTATCCACTTTGAGACATAATCGACAGCTACTAGGATATACTTGTTACCCATTGAGGAAGGAAAAGGTCCCATGAAATCTATACCCCAGACATCAAATATTTCCACTTCTTGGATGTTACTTAAAGGCATTTCATCACGCCTTGAGATGTTCCCAGTGCGTTGGCATCGGTCACATTTTGTAATGTAAGTGTGGACATCGCGCCATACATTAGGCCAATAAAAACCTGCTTGAAATATTTTGGCGCATGTTTTAGATGTGCTTGCATGTCCACCATAAGGTGCAGCATGACAATGTTTAATGACGTTGCCTACTTCTTCTTCCGGCACACATCGTCTGAATATATTATCTATTCCTCTTTTGAATAGGAGGGGTTCATCCCAAAAGAAGTGTTTAACATCACTAAAAAACTTCTTCTTCTATTGGTAGCTTAAGTCAGGGGGTATGATATCAGCGGCCAGATAATTCACAATATCTGCGTACCATGGTATGTTGTTCAAGGTTGAGATTTCCTCATAGGTCTCTTCTTCAGTTGAGTTTATCCCAGCTATTAATCTTTCATAAGTAGAGTGATCGTCTATAGGTATAAGTTCAGGTTTAAGGTGTTCTAACCTAGAGAGATGATCAACTGCTAAGTTTTCAGCTCCTTTTTTATCCTTAATATCCAAGTCAAATTCTTGGAGTAAAAGAACCCATCTGAGCAATCTAGGCTTAGCATCTTTCTTACTTAACAAGTACCGGATTGCTGCATGATCTGTGTATACTATTATTTTTGCTCCCACCAAATAAGATCGAAATTTATCAATAGCAAAAACTACGGCTAGCAATTCCTTTTCCGTGGTTGTATAATTTAGCTGGGCAGCGTCTAGTGTTCTACTAGCGTAGTAAATAGCATGCAGTTTCTTGTCTTTTCTTTGCCCTAGTACAGCTCCTACAGCGAAATCACTAGCATCGCACATGATTTCAAAGGGTTGTGTCCAATCAGGTGGTCTTATGATAGGTGCTGAAATAAGAGCTTGCTTTAAAACTTCAAAGGCCTCAAGACATTTTTGGTCGAATTCAAACTCGACATCCTTCATCAATAAGTTATTTAAAGGTTTTGTTATTCCGGAAAAATTCTTGATGAAACGTCGGTAGAACCCGGCATGTCCTAGAAAACTTCTTACTTCCCTAACGGTCTTAGGTGGGTTTAGGTTTTCTATAACTTCTATCTTGGCCTTATCAACTTCTATACCTCTTTCAGAAATAATGTGTCCCAAGACTATCCCTTCATTTACCATAAAGTGGCACTTTTCCCAATTCAACACAAGGTTTACTTCCACACATCTTTTTAAGATTTTCTCTAAGTTTGAGAGGCAGTTTTTGAAATCAAACCCACACACTGAAAAATCGTCCATAAATACTTCCATAATTCCATCTAGGTAGTCTGCGAAAATTGACATCATACAACGTTGGAAAGTGGCAGGTGCATTACAGAATCCAAAGGGCATTCGTCTATAAGCGAATGTTCCATAAGGGCAAGTAAATGTGGTTTTTTCTTGGTCCTCTGGGTGAATAGGGATTTGGAAAAACCCCGAATACCCATCAAGATAGCAGAAATATGAGTGTCTTGCTAGACGTTCAAGCATCTGATCTATAAATGGGAGAGGGAAATGGTCTTTTCTCGTTGCCTTATTCAACTTTCTGTAATCTATACACATACGCCATCCTCCTTCTGTTCGTTTTGCCACATGCTCACCTTTCTCATTTTCCATAACAGTGATACCTCCTTTCTTGGGTACCACATGGACTGGGCTTACCCATTCACTATCCGAAATTTGGTATATGATACCAGCTTCTAATAACTTAAGAACTTCTTTCTTGACTACATCACTCATGATAGGGTTTATTCTTCTTTGATGTTCTCTTGAGGGTTTTGAATATTCTTCTAGCATAATCCGATGCATGCATACGGATGGGCTTATACCTTTTAAATCTGAAACTTTATACCCTAAAGCTGAGGGATATTTTCGCAAGGTATCTAAAAGTTGATTTGTTTCTATTTGGTTTAGAGCGGCGCTAATTATAACAGGTCTATTCATCTCCTCATCCAAAAACTCATATCTTAGATTCTTGGGTAGTTCCTTAAGTTCTATAGTGGGTTTCTCAGTACGCGGCATAAGGTCAGGGGTAAGAGCTAAGCATTCGAAAAGGTTGTCGTCAATGTACGGTTCGATACTCTTAAATCCGTCATCCTCTAAAATAGGGGTTGATGGTAATTTGATTAAAGATTCGTTTTGTTCGAGCTCATTTACACATTCGTCAATGACGTCGATGGCATAACACGCATCTCCAATCACTGGTGCCATTAGAAACTTTGATAAAATGAACTCAATCTTTTCATCTCCTACCTCGAAAGTCAGTTTCCCTTTCTTAACATCTATTATAGCTCCGACGGTCGATAGGAATGGTCTTCCTAAGAGGATTGGGATGTCTTCATCTTCTTTAATATCCATTACGACGAAGTTGGTCGGAATGTACAACTGACCAATCTTGACAGGTATGTCTTCTAAAATACCCATGGGATATTTGACAGATCTATCAGCTAGTTGTAAGGACATCTTAGTAGGTTGAAGTTCTCCTAATTTTAACCTATTACAGACGGCCAGAGGCATCAGACTTACGCTTGCTCCTAAGTCTAAAAATGCTTTGTCTATCATATGGTTACCTAGGATGCAAGGGATAGAAAAACTTCCAGGGTCTTTATCTTTCTTGGCGAGTTTATTTTCGGATATAGAATGACATTCTAAAGGCTTGAGATCATCGAGTCGCCGTTTATTGGTCAAAATATCTTTCAAGAACTTAGCATATGATGGTATCTGGGTTATAGCTTCAGTAAAAGGAATCTCTACATGGAGTTTCTCTATTACCTTAATAAACTTCTGGTACTGGTTTTCTACTTTGGTGTTTTTCAGCCTCTGTGGGAACGGAATAGGTGGTTTATAAGGTTGTTGAGTGTTATTCCCTACTTCTGGTTTTGATTGCTTTTCTGGTTTCTCTGGTTCCTCTACCTGGTCTTTAGGTGTAGCATCTTCCATAGGTTTTTCTGATGTGCTTAAGTTAGGATTTCTAGGCCCTTCATAAGCAGTTCCACTTCTTAAGGTGATAGAATTTGCTTGGCCTTTTGGATTTGGTTGAGTTTGTCCAGGAAATTGTCCTCCAGGTGCAACTTGTACAGAGGTGTTTTGTGCTACTTGGGAAATCTGAGTCTCAAGCATTTTGGTGTGGGTTATCATCTGGTCAAACTTGGTTGCCAGTTGAGTAACTAGTTCGTTCGTGTGAATGTGTTGGTTCATAAACTCCTTATTTTGCTGAGTTTGAGTCTGAATAAAGGTGTCTATGGTTTCTTTAAGGTTTGGTCTTGGGGGCACTATTTGCATAGGTTGGTTTTGTTTTTGCGTTTGGAATCCTTGAGGTCTCGAAGGTCCGGGATTTTGGATAGGGTTATTATTTTTGTAAGAGAAATTCGGGTGGTTCCTCCATCCAGGATTGAAGGTATTCGAGAAAGGGTTCCCTTGGGTATAGTTAACTTGGTCTGAGCTAGATTCGTTCAAAAGGTTACAGTCAACGGTTTGATGTCCTTGAGTTCCACAGAGTTCGCATTCCGATTGGATTGTTGCTACTGTGGTTGGGTTTTGAGACATGTTCTCGACTCTCAAAGCTAGGGCGTCCATCTTGGCATTAATCATGTCCATGCAACTTACCTCATGCTTTCCTCCATGGCTCTCCTTTTTCTCTACTGTCGCTCGTTCTAATCCCCACTGGGCGTGGTTTTGGGCCATGTCCTCTATTAGGGCACAAGCGTCAGGGTAAGGTTTGTTCATCAACGCTCCGCCAGCGGCATCGTCTATGGACATCTTTGTGTTGTAATGGAGTCCATTATAGAAGGTATGTATGATTAACCATTGCTCCAGGCCATGGTGCGGACAAGCTCTTAAAAGTTCTTTATATCTCTCCCAGGCATCAAAAAGTGATTCGCCTTGGTTTTGGGTGAAACAAGTGATCAGGTTCCTAAGAATAGCGGTCTTGCTTGGTGGAAAATATCTCGCAAGAAAAGCTCTCCTAAGGTCTTCCCAAGTTGTTATTGAGTTAGCTGGAAGGGCGTCTAACCAGTCGTGAGCTTTACCTCTAAGGGAAAAAGGAAACAGTCTTAAACGGATGGCTTCGGGTGTGGCTCCATTTGCCTTAAGGGTGTCAGCTAACTGGATAAATACCTTTAAATGTTGATTCGGGTTCTCGGTAGCGAGACCAGCGAATTGGTTTTGTTGTACTAATTGTAATAATGAGGGCTTTAGTTCAAAGTTGTTGGTAGTTATAGTAGGGTTTACTATACTAGAACTAGGTTCCTCGTTAGATGGTTGGGCGAATTCCTTGAGTGGTCTTTGGTTACGATCTTCTGCCATAGCTCTTCTTATCTTGCGTATAAAAAGACGGGCACGAGCGTAACGTTCAGGTTCTACTAAAGGATCTATTAGGTTACCGGTGCTACGATTTCTACGCATCTACCGGCTAGAATAGCCTTAGTCTAAACGGGATAACAATAGGGTACGAAATTTGACGAAGTTGGTCCCCGGCAACGGCGCCAAAAACTTGATGGGGATCTGTAACGTATAGCCTAAATATAGTACTGCAAGTGCACAGCCTATCGAAGTAATATATAAGATTATCGAACCACGGAGACCAATTGTCAATCTATCAACTCTATTGCTAAGGTGCTTATCTAAGGTGAACAAGAATATTGATGTGAGTGCAGTGCAACAAAGTAAATGAGCGAGGTAAATAACAGTTTAAAAGACAGGTTGGAATGTAAATCATGTAATCAGATATTGGTCCGGTCATGCGTAGATGAAACTACTTATGGGGCAGTATTTTCTATTGATAGCAAAGAATCAATTTAATGGGAACTTGTAGCTTTTGACTACTAAGAACCGAATTTAATCTTTAAATTAAATTCCTTTATTGTCACATATAAAGGGTGCCTTCCGCGTTAAAGAGGTAAACCTATTTTTAAGAAATTGATAGTTTTGACTTAACAGAAAAGTAATTTTACTTGGAAAGATTAACTTAAAGAGACTTTTGGCTTTTGACCAAGAGTCAGATTTCAAACCTACAAACGCGTCCGAAAATAGTTTCAAAATCGTTTTCTAAAAAGGTCAATGATTCCTATTTAACCAATCAACGACTTTCGCTCTTTTCGTTTGGTTAAATAATAATCAAGTCGTATCATTAGTTTGGACGGCTTTCGATCTTACCCAATAAACATTTAAACATAATTGACTTAAGTTAAAAGCAAAACATCCCCAGAGTATTTTCACTAGCATGATAATTGGAACACGACCATGATGACAATCATTACATCCAAACCTTTATAGTTTAGCCAGACATAATAAGTGCGAGTCTATAAAACGTGTAGACTATGATAAGAGCGAGTAAGTAAAAGAGTGCGAGTCTATAAAACGTGTAGACTATGGTAAGAGCATTTAGAGTCTATAAAACGTGTAGACTATGATAAGAGCGAGTAAGTAAAAGAGTGCGAGTCTATAAAACGTGTAGACTATGGTAAGAGCATTTAGAGTCTATAAAACGTGTAGACTATGGTAAGAGCATTTAGAGTCTATAAAACGTGTAGACTATGGTAAGAGCAATTATAAGTAAAGAAATGCAATAAAATAGAACCTTGCTCCAGTCGGAGACTTGAATTTGATACAAATCTGCGGAATGGTAAGGCTGGTATGATGAACTTCAACCAAAGTGATCCAAGACTCGATTACAACTCAATCTACACCGCAATAACTCCCCGATGTGAAGAGATTATTACTTTACAGAAACTGATAGTATATGGCTTAAGATTGTACTAAGCTTGGATGAAACTAAAAAATGAAAATCGAAAACTATTTATAGAGGATCCTTGAGATGCGTAAAGACCAGCATGCCCCTCAACTTCTTCTGAGCGGGAAACTTTTGTGAAGGCCGTGGGCGCGGTGGCAGTGATTAAATGAATTGTTGGTGTGCTGATTAAAAGTAAAAATGTAACACAGAACTTCTAGGATTTTCTCACTGTTTAAGCACACAGAACTTCTGAGTTCTCTTCACTGTTTTAAGACTTAGAACTTCTGGTTTTCATACGCTGTTAACACACACAGAACTTCTATGATTCACTCACTGTTCTAACACAACACATAACTTCTGAGTTCTCCTTACATGTCAAATACACTGAACCTCTGATATTCATTCACTGCTAATGCACACTCAACTTCTGATGTTCACTCACTGTTTTAACACTTAGAACTTCTGATTTTCATACGCTGATAACATGCTGAACTGCTGATTGTTCACTCACTGTTTTGACACACACTGAACTTCTGATATTCACTCATTGTCTTAGCACATATTCAACCTCTGAGTTCTCTTCACTATTTTAATTTACAAAACTTCTAAGATTTTCTCATCGTTCTAACATTCAGAAGTTCACAACATAGCAACCCATAACTTGTGTTTTCCCTCTAACGTGTTTTGCAGGACCTCAGAGTTTACCAGCTCAGAACTTCTGATACACACTAACACTTCATTCTGAGTCACCATGCACCTGACTTCAGAAATTCTGATCCCTGTTTGTTTTGCTTGCAGTAGTGCGTTGTTTCTATCCTTCATTTATTTTCCTTTTCATCATTTTTAATATTAACATAAAAGACAAAAAATATTTTCTTAAACAAAACTTATTTCTTTTCTTAAATAAATAAGAATTTTACATTTCCTGTACATTCTTATCTATTTCAATATGGTTGTAATAGTAACTTAGGACTTAAATTCCCTACTATCCCCATTCATAAATATGTACCCCCATCCCTACAATATTGTAATAGCGTAGGACTTTACATTTCTGCAATTTATGGCTTTCAAATGTAAATGCTAGTAATTAGGGTGTGTATGGCAAGACATGAAATTGACAAGTAGATCACCCTAATCAAGAATAAAATGCATACAATCAAACACACTTTGTAGACTAGCACCCCTAGGGTGATTCCACTTGTTGCCTTACAAAAATGGCCATGTTATGCATGTGGGATGTCTTAGCACAAACAAAAATTGAAATAAAAGATCATAGTCCCTCGATGACGCTATCAAAGTTGCCTTTCGAAATGATCTTAGTCCCTAAACGAAAAATGCTAAGTCATCTCACAACATTGCTATCATGGTCATACGATGACCCAACGCCCGTCCCTTCACATCCAACAATGAAGCTTCTTACCAAAACAATGGTAAGGTAGCAAGATCTAAAGGAGGAGGAAAATAATATCTAAGACCTTTTGAGTAGGTAGATTACTTTTAGTTGCTTGCTCAATTTCAAAACAAACATCCTTGCTATTTTAAAAAACAATCACATACACTTTCAAAACACTTTCCAAACGTGAAATATTTTCAAAAGCTCAACACTTTGTATACCTTCTTACGAACAAGAACTATTACAAAGTTTGCCTAAACGATGGCACCTTTTCAAAATACTTTCAAAACCACACAAAAGCACATTTTTCAAACAAAAGCAAGTGATCTAGCAAGCAACTAAGAGCCCATGGAAAACCATGGATGAAAAGGGTGCTAATACCTTCCCTTTTCATAATCTACCCCCCGAACTCAAGAAAACATCTGTAAAGGTCTTTCCTGTACTTTTTCACCTTTCCTTGTTGGATAAAAGAAAAGTTGGTGGCGACTCTTGCTAAACCACAACATTTGCGAATACAAATGTAAAACACCTCCAGTCAGTTCTCCCACCGTATCACAAGTGAGTAGGTAGCCTTGTCGTTGGATGTATAAGGGACATTCGAAGAGACGTTACAGTCACGAAGGCAACTTGTGGAGACACTTTAGCAATTTTGTTTAGGAACTAGATCATTTACCGAGAGGCAACTGTAGGTTCATCGAGGGAGTAATAATCTTTTTATTTATGGGTCTTTGCTAAAGCGTCCCTGTCTCGACGGACATGACTGTTTTCAGAAGGAAACCAAAATAGGGTACCCTAGAGTTGCATATGTGCAATGTGTATTACATTCAGTTATTTTTGTCTTTTGTGTTAGGTTTGCTAACGTTTTGTTATTAGTCTTGTCATGCAATCCTAGTTACTAGCAGTTAATATATATACAAGAATTTAACGGGCAGAAATGTAAAGTGCGGGAATATAAATTCTACGCTATTACATGGATTTGTGAGAGGTACATTGGAGAAATGCGGAAAGTAAAGTCCTAGTTACTATTACAGACCATGAGCAAGTACATTAATAATAAAAAATGCAAAATTAAATAAACGCGCGTTAAATTGAAAATAACGTCTAAAACATCCTAAGAAAAAAAATCTTTTTGTTTGTTTTTATTTTATTTTTATGCAAAGAAAATAAATGGAGAAAATAAAATTATACCTACAATCTAATTTATTTTAATTCTTTTTGAAAAGAGGAGGTTATAATCAATTAATTAATTATTTCAGAAATTTATTTAATTAATAAAAAACTAATCCTAGGTTCTTTGTTGTTTTTTTGTTTAATTTTTTGATTTCAAAGAAGTGAGTAAAAATAAAAATAAGAATAAATGCAATAAAAATAATCCTTCAACCAAAGAAATTATGGTCTTCGATCCATGAAGGATGGTGGTCTTTGATCCATGCGAAGGATAGCCTTCGATTATGTGAAGACATGCCTTCGATCCAACAAAGAATATTGCTGGAGGAGTCTGATGACTTCCCTTTGGAGGAACACTGAAACCTGCAAGAAAAAGTGTCAACAAAAACATGACCTGGTGTTGTACCCCAAAATTTTTCCTCTCACTTATCAAGAATCTTCTCACAAGATCTCATTGGGCTCAAGACTGCACTAGGGTTTGATCAGCTCAAGACACCTCCTTATGCACTGATGACCAAATTTAGGGTTTGAGTTTGCATAAGTATTTTTGAACTATCAATTCCCCATATGACTTTCATGGATCATTATGGACCCCCAAGATTACTCATGTCAAGTTTCAAGCCCTGGATCATACTTTTGATCAATCAATTGAGCAGTTGACCTAAAAATCATCTGTATTGGGGAAAAAGTCAACTATGGCCAATTCGCAGTCACACTTCATAATTTTTGGTCCACATAAACATTTTAAACTCATGTGTATCATTTGATCAAGTTTGGACAACAACTCCTCAAGAAATTTGATCAAATCTCCAAAAGGGCAACTTCTGATTTTTGACCTACCAAATGGTCAATTGGTTTAAGTCATGATCTCAAGAGTCCAATTGCATCATTTTGACCTAATGACATGGTTCAAAATATTGCAAGTTCATTGGATTGACAGATGAATTTTGTAGTCAACTGATCAAAAGTCAACTGTATACTGAAAAGTCAAACTTTAACTTTTTGGTCAAATTCAAGTTCTAAAGATCATAATTCATCAAAACATGTCAAAATATGAAACTTATTCATCAATAAATCAAAAATTCAAGATTTCATTTTGAAAAGTCAAAATTTCTAAACTTGGAAAATTTTCTAAGTGTTGGAAATTTCATGTTTTTTCATAACTTTGAGCCAAATTTTCACCATAACGCAAGATGATTCAAGAAAAACTTCCAACATGAAAGTTGTAGATATCCATGAAATATACAATTTTTATTTACACAACTCCTTCTAATAATTCATTTATATCAAGTTATGAATTTATGAACATAGGGTCATGAAACAAAACACTTAGTGAAATTTTGCCCTAATTTGGACAGGATTTTGACCTAACTTCATGACACTTTTTCACATAGTTCCAAGGGGAATCTTCAAAAGCAATTTAAAGGAGGGTTGTAGAGCATGTTACAAGCTTTCCAAAATTTCAAATAACTCCTTGAAATCATTATTTAGTAGGGAGAATCGAAGATATGAAGTTAGAGTTTTATCACTTAAATTACAAGCCATTTTGTGATGAACAAGAAGTCAATTTCAAACCTATGCTGCACAATCTTATTTTGAAGGCCTCTAAACCTCAATATATATCCATAATCATAAGATTACACTTGATTTTGAGCTATTATCCAAGTGTTCCAAGCATTGTCCAAGCCAATTTGCCATTTTAGGAAGGAAGTTACCATTCCATTCTTGAAAAGTTGCTTTAATCACAAAGTCAACTTGTCTTGAGCTTCTAACTTGTTCTTTCTGCACACACAACACCTATAAACCAAAAGCAATGTGTCTAAGGTCTCAAGAAGCTCAGAACATGCTTGTATAATACTTGAGATTTGTCACTTCACTTTTCTTAAAAAGCAAGTTATAGAGCCATAACCCTATAACTCAGAAACCTTGAGTGATTTTGTGCTCTAATCTTTTACATACATATTAACAAGTCAATTGTAACACAACACACGTTTTGACAAGCCCTAAAACACTCCCAAGCGCCTTGCTGCACAGAACTGCCCAAACTTGACAGCTTTGAGCAAAAACTCACCATCTTCATTTCCACTCGTGCGTTTTGAAAACCAATCATCCAAACACTTTCTATACATCATATAAAAGTGATCCAGGCCCTCATTTCCTAACTGTAACTCCTCCATCATCATCCACCATTTTCAAAACTGAAGCTTGCAACTTGACTTGAGCTGGGAGTTCCAGCCATCATCAAAGCAAAGTAGGAATTGGAACACATTCAAGGAGGTCCAGGAATGCTACAGAAATTATCATGCCATCACAAAGGTTGCTCAAACTCCATACACGAATCCAGCCGCAAGAGGTAAGTTTTGAAACTTTTATCTCTTCATACAAGCATCATTTGAGATTGGTTTGTGAAGATAAAATGTAGATACCATTGCCACGAAGCTGTACATGTCCATAGTTTACATTTATATGGCCTGAGCTTAGAGAATTTTTGGGTTGAAGTTTTCTGAAATTTTTAGGTTTTGAATTAGAGCTAGAAAAATTCTCATTCATCTTTAATTGTTAGCTTAAGTTGTTTATATGTTTGGATTCGTGGGAAAAATGCCACAACTTTCATGTTTGAACTTTTCATTTTTGTTGAGAGATGAAGAAGATACATGTCCTTTGGTTGGAGGTTGAAGATGAAGTGTAATTAGGGTGTGTTTAGTGTTATGTAATTATTGTTTCAGTTATATTAACAGATGTACAACCACCCCAGTGGTAAGGCAACACGCATTATTGGTAGAGGTCATGGGTTCGAACCTCAGCGCTGCCTTTTCGCTTTTGTTTTACATTTTTGGTCATTTTTCCTTTCTTTTTGCTTCAGCAAATAGGCGCTGGCCCTTTTGGGCTTAGCTTTTGTTTTTTTGGTTTTTTTTTGCTTACTAACCCCCTGCAGGCTTTTGACACCCCTGGCCCATTTATTTTATTTTCCATTTTATTTTCATTTTATTTTTTTAAATATATTTTTCTAAAAGACTAAAAAATCATAAAATACAAAAAATAGTAGATTTATATTTTAACTTAGTTTATTTATTTTTCTCACAAAAATATTTTTGACCACACTTTATTTATTTTACTAATTATTCTTGTAAATTTAATTAAAACTAGGATATTATTTTATTTCTTTTACACCAATTAAAATATATTATTTTAATACCAAAAAGACTAAAAATATTTTATAATGCTATAAATATTTTCAAGATAAAAAATGCCAAAAAAAAAAATACTTTTCTAAAACTTATTTTCTTTTGATTAATTAATAAAATTAGGGTTTTCATCTAAAATCTTTTCTCAATAATTTCAAACTTAATAAATTATTTTCTTTATTTTATTAGGTTAAGGTAAAATTCCTTTTTCATAAAACATCAAACAAAATATCCATTTTCTTCACATTTACCTTCTTGCATATTTTATTCATCTTGTACATTATTTACTTCAATTCTTGTACAAATTCAATATGGTTGTAATAGATTAATTAGGTTTATTTTCTTGCAATCCCCATTTATAATTTGTACACCCCCTCCCACAAATGTTGTAATAGCATAGTAACTTTAAATTTCATAATTTATCGCTTTTATATAACATGCTAGTAATTAGGGTTTGTATGGAAAGACTAAAAACAATACTTAGAAAACCCCAATTCAAGACAAAAACAAGCATGAAAACAATACATTTGAACACAAAAAACCCTAGGGTTATTCCACTTGGTTGCCTTATACAAAATGGCCATATTACGCATGTAAGGTATCTTAGCAAAAACAAGCAAATACAAGATCATGGTCCCTCGATGATGCTATCTAAGTTGTCTTACAAATGATCTTAGTCCCTCAAAAAGTATGCTAAGATACTTTCCAAAATTTCTAATCACGGTTATATGATGACCCACGCCCGTCCCGTTTACATCCAAAGATAGGGTTGCTTACCAAATCAATGGCACGACAACAATGTCAAAGGAAAAGAAAATGAACAAGAAAGACATTTGAGTAGGTAGATTGCTCCTAATTACTTGCTCCGTTTCAAAACAAAACATCCTTGCTATTTTCAAAACAAACACATACACTTTCAAACATCTTACAAAATTGAAAACATTTTCAAAAGATCAAAAATCTTTGTATACATTCTTACAAACAAGAATCATTACAAAGATTGCCTAAACAATGGCCTCTTTACAAAATACTTTCAAAAACCACATCAAGCTCAATTTCAAACAAAAATAAAGTGATCTAGAAAGTAACTAAGAGCCCATGTAAAACCATGGATGAAAAGGGTGCTAATACCTTCCCTTTTCATAATCTACCCCCCGAACTCAAGAAACAATCTCAAAGGTCTTTCCTGTGCCTTTTCACCTTTCCTTTTGGATAAAAGAAAAGTCGGCGGCGACTCTTGCTAACCGCAACATTTGCGATCAAACGCAAAACCCTCAAGTCAGTTCTCCCACCGTATCACAGAACTAGCGACTCTGCTGGGGAAAATTCTAAAAGTGGGGTTACCCTAGGGCTAGATCACATTTACTTGCTTACATTGTTTGATTTGTTTGCTTTATATTATGGTTCTTTGTTTGGGTTTGAATCCTCTACCCGGATTTGGGATACATTATAGGTAAGTAGCAATACGTTGTGGAAACTGTGTGGGGTATACTGACATGGTCTAAGCAATAGCTACGTTAGTGCGACATATTTGTGGGTACCGGTAGCCTTTTAGTTAATCAAAGAGAATACGGGGCCGCTGAGTGATGTCATAAAGCACTAATGAACTTCTAGAACCTTTACTTGACCAACTTTCCCTTTAGGATGTAGTGAGATGACCGACTTTGGTGCAGTCTGAAGTTGGTAGATACTTGATACTACACTCATTGAGGTTTGGTTTCTTGGGATATTTCAGTCGCCACTAAAGAGGCTTGTGCTGAAACAATGACCAAGGAAACAATCCAATGATATTGAGCTCTTTAGAACCCAGTTACTATTACTAGGACAGGTTTAAGCAGACTAAAATTCAAGAGGGTACTTACCTATAAAACTCCATGCAATCCTAAACCTAAGGAATTGTTTGTATATACATACTTGTACATAACATCATGAACATCATAACATCATTCACATTCACTAACCATTTCAAGGATTTTTTGGATTCATCTTTGTCTTTGTTTTGTAGGATATGGATTCACTTCGTAGGAAAACTATTTAAGTCAACCTTGTGAGGATCCCTCCATAACTTAAGGAGCTAGCTTCAAGGATTCCTGAAAACTCTCCATTCCCCGAGAGACATGGTCGCCTACTCAACTTGGTCACCTCCAACACAGATGAGGACATGATGAAGGTTCTCTTTCAGTTCTTTGACCCCTTACACCATTGCTTCACATTTCCCGACTATCAACTTGTGCCTACTTTGGAAGAATTCTCCCGACTCTTGAGAATTACCATTCTCAATCAACTACCTTTCAACGGTACAGAAAGAGACCCAAATCCAGAAGAGATTGCTCAAGCTCTACACTTGCACTCCTCTGATGTCACAATTCATTGGGAAACAAGGAGTGGTGTGAAAGGTTTCTTAGCAAAGTTCTTGTTCGAGAAAGCCCAAAACTGTTGGAATTCCTTAGATTTGCAAGCCTTTGAGGAAATTGTGGCTCTCCTTATCTATGGGATGGTTTTTTTTCCAAATCCTGACCAACTCTTAGATGTGAACGCCGTCAAAATCTTCATATCACACAACCCGGTGCCTACATTGCTAGGGGATATCCTACACTCTTTTCACACTCGCACAATAAGGAAAAGAGGTGTCCTTATGTGTTGCACTCCTCTCTTGGCAAGATGGTTTATTTCGCATCTTCCCCAATCTGTATTAAAGAATGAGAAAGGTTCAAGGTGGTCACAAAGGTTGATGACGCTCAAACATTAAGACATTCATTGGTGCTCCTGATCCATAGAGAATGTTACTATTATCGACCGTTGTGGGGAATTTACTAATGTCCCTTTACTTGGCATTAGGGGAGGAATCACCTACAACCCATGCTTAGCTTTAAGACAGTTTGGTTACACCCGAAGGGATGGCCCGCATGAGATGATGATTCAAGGTTTGGTATTTGAATACGACAACGACGATCAAGGTCTTCGCCAGAGATTTATCCGAGCTTGGAGGATGTTAAACAAGGTAGATAGCAAGACTTTGGGGCACAAGAATTCTATCCCTCTTGATCCTTACCTCAAATGGGTACAAACTCGTGCTCAGAGTCTTATGATGCCTTATCCCTCCATTCTCCCGGTAATCATTGAGCCTGTCATAGAGGGAGATGTTCCATATACTATCCTACATCTTAACATGCCTACCTCTCTTGAAGACCTACAAAGGGATTGGATATAACTCAAGGGGGAGCGATATACCTTTGAAGCCCAATTCTACGCAAGCGAGAAGAAAGTTTTGGAACTCACTAGGCTACTTCATGAGGAACAGACTCTGAATTCCTATATTGCACCAAAGAGGATGCGTACTACCTTTTTATCTTAGAGTTTTTGTACTATTTTTCCGAAGAAGGAATTGATGTACTCAAGCTTTAATCTATTAATATGACGTGTGTTTCCTTTTTGTCTAAAACAAATTTATATCTTAAAATCCTTGAAAACATTGCATATGCATTTATCATTCATCATAACATAAACAGGTTTCTTACAACAAGTCTCCTCATCTCTCTACTATTTATTTCAGTAAGATGGATCTCGAGCAAACGATGAAGGACCTCCAAGCTCAGAATGCACAATTTCAACAGTTGTTCTTGACCCTAGCCAAAGGACAAGAAGAGTTGAAGACTTTGCTGGCTGAGGAGAAGAAAAATAAGACAAAGAAGATAGTCGGAGTTATAAACATGGGAAGAAGGTTCCAAGGGCAGACAAGAAGAGGCCTAGACTTTGCAACAACATCTGGTGAGAAAGACAACCAAGATGGGAAGGGAAAGGAAACAATTGTCTAGTAGGAATCAGAAGAGGAAGAGGAAGAAGAAGACTATTCTAAAGAACAATACCCTCCAGCTGATGACAAGTATAAACATCTCGCAGAGCGGTTGAGTGCAATGGAAATCCAAAAATTGCCTGGCTTGGACTTTGAGGAGTTGGGGTTAATATCGGGAATTGTCATTCCTCCAAAATTCAAAGCATCTATGTTCACCAAATATGACGGAGTTTCATGTCCTAAAATGCATCTCCGGTCTTATGTAAGAAAAATTAAGCCCCATACCGCTGACAAAGATTTATGGGTACACTTCTTCCAAGACTGTTTGTCTGGAACTCAACTTGATTGGTTTTATCAGTTAGAAAGAGCCAATGTTCATAACTGGGAAGATCTTTTTGCAGCCTTTTATAAACAATACCAATACAATGCTGATCTTGCGCCAACCCGTACCCAACTCCAGAGTATGGCCATGGTTTCAAGTGAGGGCTTCAAAGACTATGCACAAAAACGGAGAGACTTGGCTGGAAGAGCTCAACCTCCCCTATCTGAAAGAGAATTAGTAGACATGTTTTTGGGCACCTTGTATGGTCCCTTCTTCAATCACCTAATTGGGAGTTCATTGGCAGGTTTTACTGAACTGATATTGATCGGAGAGAGGGTAGAGGCCGGGATAAAAAGTGTAAAGATTCAAAAAGATACATCCTCTGCTGCTATAAGGAAGCCATTTATCAAAAAGAAATAAGTGGTTGCTGTTTATCCTCAAAGAAATCAAGATAGGGCAAAACGCCGTCCAATGGTGGGGGATGTTATGATTCCTAAACTTGCGCCTGATCAGCAAAGAAACAACCAACCAAGGATGGAAAGACCAGCCAGACAATTCACCAGAATTAATATGACCCTATCTCAGGTATTGCCACATCTGGTTAGATCCAACCTAGTGACCTTGAAAGAAGCTCCTAAGAATCCTAACACCACATGTCCTCACTATCATCCTAATGCCCGCTGTGCATACCACCATGAGAGTCCCGACCATGACACTAACAACTGTTGGGCGCTGAAGAACAAAGTACAAGACCTCATTGAAGCCAAGGAGATTGAATTCAATGCGCTCGAAAAGCCAAATGTCATTTTTGCCCTTATGCCCAAACATGGCCATAATACCAACACCATTGAGGAAGATATGTTTGTTACTTCAGTTGATGACCTTATGACTCCACTCCGGACTATCAAAGAGAACTTATTAAATTCCATTGTATTCCCAGGCTGTGATGAAAGCTTCCATTTCTGTTTGTCCTCACCAACTAGTTGTCCTTCGTTGAAAGCATACATTCAATGCCTAATAGATAACAAGGAAATTTTGTTTGAAAATACTTTTGTTTCACCTGTTCCTTATAATGATGTTTCTATCATTACCATTTCCACCAATTCTTCCAGGGTCTCCACCAAAAGACCCGTTAGAATTACATCAGTTCCAAAAGCAGCTCCTTTGATAATTACAATGCCTGGACCAGTTCTGTATTCGTCAGACAAAACCATACCATGGAATTATGGAGGGGATTTCCATTACCACGGTATCAAGCAAGATTGGCCAGCTTCCGAAGATTCATGTTCTGAGAAAATTGGCTCTGATATCAGTAATATTGAAGGGACTAGCAAGATTACCCGAAGCGGAAGGATATTCTCTCCAGAAATTGCTCCCCCAAAAGTATTTTCTGGACCCGTAATCATTCCTGTTGTTGTTTCTCCTCCGAAGGCTATTCCCAGTCCTACAATCATCTCCACCAATACTCCAACTGACAAAGCTGTTACAATCCCTCCTATCACTCCTACTGACTTTCCTGCTTCCAAGTTAACCGAGACTCGAGGTAAAAGTATTTTGATTGAGCCCGTCCAAACGAAGGCACAATCATTGGCTATCGCTGAGACCTCCCGGAAAGAGATGGAAGAAATTCTAAAGATCATAAAAAGAAGAGACTACGATGTAGTTGAGTAACTGGGGAAAACTCCATCTAAAATCTCCATGATATTTTTACTACTATGTTCTGAGGCGCATGCAAAAGCCCTTGTAAAATTCCTGAAAACTGCCCATGTACCCCAAGAAACATCTGTCGATCAGTTCCAAGACTGCATAGCCAGCTTGACTGCAAATAATGGTCTATGTTTTTTGGATGCTGATTTAACGCCAAGAGGAAGGAAGCATAATGAGGCATTGTATGTCTCAGTTGAATGTAGGGGCACAACCTTCGTTCATGTTTTGGTGGACACTGGCTCATCTCTGAATGTATTACCTAAGAAGGCTCTTGATAGGCTTGACTGTAAGGGATTGGCATTGAAAACAAGCAACATAGTAGTGAGGACCTTTGACGGCTCAAAAAGGATGGTGCATAGGGAAGTGGATATCCCCATAAAGGTTGGAACCCAAACATTTAATTCAACTTTTTATGTAATGGATATTCGCCCTTCATATTCCTGCTTGCTAGGCAGACTGTGGATTCACAATGTTGGCGCTGTCACTTCTACGTTGCACCAAATGCTGAAGTATCCGATCCAAGGGAAGATTATCACCGTTCATGGAGAGGAAGAGTATATGATCAGCCATCTCAATTCCTTCAGATATGTGGAATTTGATGTTGAATTTATTGAAACTCCATTCCAACACTTTGAGGAAGTCCCGCAAGATGTGGCAGTAACCTGGGTTGTTCCCAAAATCACAAGGCCTCCACTCAGAATGTCATCTTTGAAGGATGCAAAGGCAGTGATAGAAGAAGGTGGGTGCACTATCTGGGGGCAACTCCTAGATATCCCATACATGTCTGACAGATTTGGCCTGGGTTTCACTTCAAGTGCTCAGAAGGCTGTACGCCGCGCTCATGCTGGAGGACCACCCCTGAAGATCAGCAACTGTGAAGTCAACGCAGTAGAGGATGATGAATATGGTTGCAAACTGGAGGATTGGATCTTCCCAACTGTCAGTGGAGGGCTCAGCAATTGGGAGGCTAGAGATTTTGTCCCGGTCACTTTTATCCCACAGTAATTTGTCTTTACATTTTATTAGATCTGTAATATTAAAACAATTCAAACTCTTAAAACCTTGTGTCTTACCCGAGACATAATGGTCCATTTGTAAGGGTTATTATCTCATTTCAATATGACATCGATGAATCATGGACGTTTTGCATACAAACTTTGTGCTCATTGTTTTTTTTCTTTTTTACATTTTCATTTCTTTCAAAGATAGCTATACCCTTACACACAGTCATACTCACAATGCAGGTCTACATCCGTTTGTGATCCCATGGGTAACAGTTCTGCTATGGCCTTCTGTGACTCTGAAAATCTAATCTACCAAGCCAAAGACGAAGGTGAGGAAGATTGTGAAGTACCAGGGGAACTTGCTAGATTACTACTACAAGAAGAGAAAACCATTCAGCCTCACGAGGAACCCGTGGATACAATCAACCTAGGTACCGAGGAAGATAAAAGAGAAGTCAAGATGGGTGCCAATCTGGAACCCAATGTCAAGGAGCGTTTGATTCAGTTTCTACACGAGTATGTTGAGGTCTTTGCCTGGTCGTATGAAGACATGCCAGGACTTGATGTAGATATTTTGGTGCATCGTCTACCTACAAAAGAGGATTGCCCAACAGTAAAACAAAAGGTCTGTCGCATTCGACTAGATATGTCAGAGAAGATTAAAGCTGAAGTCATGAAGCAATTCAATGCTGAATTCTTGGCCGTCACCTCTTATTCACAATGGTTTGCCAATGTTGTCCTCGTGCCCAAAAAGGACGTCAAGGTACCAATATGCGTGGACTACAAAGATTTGAATAGGGCGAGCCTTAAGGATGATTTCCCACTTCCCCACATTGACATCCTAGTTGACAATACTGCACAACACAAAGTGTTTTCCTTCATGGAAGGTTTCTCAGGTTACAACCAAATCAAGATGGCGCCTGAGGACATGGAGAAGACAACCTTTGTCGCATAATGGGGCACATTTTGCTACAAGGTGATGTCGTACGGACTGAAGAATGTTGCGACAACCTATCAGCGTGCCATGGTAGCTCTATTTCACGACATGATACGTTACGAATTAGAGGTCTATGTGGACAACATTATAGCTATATCTCAAACAGAAGAAGAGCATCTTGATCATTTACAAAAACTGTTCGAGAGATTAAAAAAGTACAAGCTGAGGTTGAACCCAAATAAATGCACATTTGGAGTAAGGTCTGGTAAGCTCCTAGGCTTTGTCGTCAGCAATAAGGGTATTGAAGTAGATCCTGCCAAAGTAAAAGTGATACAAGAGATGCCTGCTTCTCGTACTGAAAAGGAAGTCAGAGGATTCTTGGGACGTTTGAACTACATTGCCAAATTCATTTCTCACCTGACAGCTACCTGTGAACCAATCTTCAAACTATTGAAGAAAGATCAAGTAGTCAAATGGAATGATGAATGTCAAACTGCTTTCGACAAAATCAAAGAGTACCTGCAAGAGCCTCCTATTTTGATGCCACCAGTCGAGGGAAGACCGTTGATTATGTATCTGACTATGTTGAAAAATTCAATGGGGTGTGTGTTGGGGCAGCATGACGAGTCTGGCCGAAAGGAGCATGCTATTTATTACTTGAGCAAAAAGTTTACCGACTGTGAAACAAGATATTCACTGCTCGAGAAAACTTGTTGCGCTCTGGCATGGGCTGCTCGCCGGCTAAGCCAATATATGCTGACTTATACTACCTTGTTGGTATCTAAAATGGATCCAATAAAATACATCTTTGAGAAACCTGCTCTCTCTAGGAGAATAACAAGATGGCAGATGATCCTAACAGAATATGACATACAGTATACTACCCAAAAAGCAATAAAGGGTAGTGTATTAGCTGATCAAATTGCTCACCAAGCTGTAGAAGACTACCAGTCCATGAAGTTCAAATTTCCAGATGAAGACATCATGATGGTAAACAACTATGAAGAATTCGGGCCATATGACGGACCTGAACAAGGATCCCGATGGACCCTGGTTTTTGATGGGGCATCTAACGCACTCGGCGATGGTATTGGTGTTGTATTCATATCTCCTAAAGGATGTCATACTCCTTTTACGGCAAGACTCTGCTTCAATTGTACAAATAACATGGCGGAATATGAAGTATGCATATTTGGTCTCAAAGCTGCCATAGACTTGGGGATCAAATCTTTGAATGTATTTAGAGATTCAGCTTTGGTTATCAGCCATATCAAAGGGGAATGGGACACCAAACACCCTAACCCTATCCCTTACAAAGAACATGTTTTGACATTGCTCCCACATTTTGAGAAGATTACTTTTGAGCATTTCCCGCGAGAAGAAAATCAGCTAGCAGACGCACTAGCCACAATGTCTTCTATGTTTAAAATTAAATGGGATAATGAGACTCCCCAGATCACTATTGAACGAAGGGATGAACCAACACACTGTCATGAGATTAATACCGAAGAAGTAGTGGACCAACCTTGGTTTTACGAAGTCAAGAGGTATCTCGAGGCTCAAGAATACCCAGAAGGAGCTTCAGTTAATGATAAGAAGTTCTTAAGGAGATTCTATGCTAAATTCTTCCTTAGTAATGGAATTATTTACAAATGCAACCACGACTCCGTATTACTTCGGTATGTAGACAAGGTTGAAGCTGAAAGGATCATGGTTGAATTACATGGAGGCACTTTTGGCACCCCTTCCAGTGGGCATATGATGGTAAAGAAAATCCTACGGGCAGGCTATTACTGGTCTACCATGGAAGCAAATTGCTATCAACACTCTCAAACTTGCCATAAGTGTCAGATCTATGCTAACAAGGTGCACGTACCTGCGGTTCCTCTAAATGTCTTGACGGATCCTTGGCCCTTTGCTATGTTGGGGATTGATATGATTAGGGAAATCAAGCCAACAACCTCTAATGGACACTCTTCATCTTAGTGGAGATTGATTATTTTACAATGTGGGTGGAGGCAGCTTCCTTCGCTTCTGTTACCAAGAACGTTGTCGCCCGGTTCATCAAGCAGAATCTCATCTCTCGTTATGGTATCCCGGAGAAGATCATTACAAACAATGGTACACACTTGAATAATACTATGATCACCTCCCTGTGCGAGAAATTCAAGATCCAGCATCACAATTCTTCCCCTTACCGGCCAAAGATGAATGGTGATGTCGAAGCCGCGAATAAGAACATTAAAAAGATCATACAAAAGATGACAGTCACATACAAACACTGGCATGAGATGCTACCATTCGCTCTCCACGGGTATCATACCACAACTCGCACGTCAACCAGGGTAACACCCTATTCTCTAGTATACGACATGGAGGTTGTCTTTCTTATTGAGGTCCAGATCCCCTCTCTGAGAATTATGAAGAATGCAGGGCTGAATAAAGACGATTGGATCCAGACTTGACTTGATCAACTAAACTTGATTGATGAGAAAAGGCTTACTGATGTCTGTCATGGTCAAATGCATCTAAAATGGATGATCAAGGCTTTCAACAAAAAGGTCAGATGCCAAGTGTATCAAGTTGGGGATCTGGTGATCAAGTGCATCATACTACCGCAAGGTGATCCCAGGGGAAAATGGACTCCTACATACGAAGGACCATTTATAATCAAAAACATTTTCTCTGGTGGAGCAATGATCTTGACCACCATGGATGGTGACGACCTGCCGCACCCTACGAACACAAACATAGTCAAAAGATATTACGCATAAGAGACCCGCTAGGTTGACACACCTGGGAAAAACAAGGGCATCCCAGAGAACCAAAAGGTTCGGGCAAAAACTAGGGATAAAACAAAAAAATCTGTACACCGGCAAGTTGAAAACCCGAAAGGGCGGCTTGGGCAAAAAAGGGTTTCCTGGTGGACTGAAAACCTGAAAGGGCGGTCCAGGAAAAAGTTAGGGAATTAAAGTGTATGACTATGTCCCGTTGGATCACCTTACGGACAACCTTTGTCTTCAACTGGAAAACTTAGAGTTTCTGATCAATTCAATCATCTTCAGACGAGGCAACAAATAGACAAGATGCTTAGAGATACGAAGGCTATAGTAGAATGGGAACCCCGTGAGATTATTGCACATAGCTATATTTTCTTTGTATCAAAATTTTCATTTTTTACGAAGGAATTCTCTTACTAGGATGTTTGTCTCATTGTACAAAAATACTTACTCAAAGTCAATACAAAGATATCCCTTTGAAAGTGCAAAAACTATCTGTTTTTCTTTACGCTTGTGTTTTGTTTACAAAAACGTCCAACGATTAATTTTTGAACATATGCATTTGAATATAATTACTGTTTACAAATAAACAAAATAGAAAGGCAATCGCTGATGGCTTTAAGAGGTAGGGAAATCTCTCTATGCTATTTCCATAATCCCCTGCAGTGTGCAGTTTAATCCCCTGCGGAACAAAGCTTCCAGTTTATCAATCCCCAGTAGAAGTCATCCAAATTGCTCAGAATTCCCCAGCCAGGATTTTTCAAACAAGGCACGACTTTCCCTTTACAACAGAGTTTATTTCTCTAAGGGGAAATTCATCAGCACTTCAACTTCACAACATGAAGACTTATACTCCATATCCTCAGCAGCGGACAGGGATTTATTTTCCCCAGTCCATTAGCAGTACAGCAGAATTAGCTCACATGCACATACATTGCATTCGTATATCATAAACATTGATAAAACAAATGCATCATACCATGCATTTCATACAACATGACTTTGCATTTTAGCTAACATTTTACCATTTTCTAGATAAGGTTAATAGCTACCATTAACAATGTTCAATGTGTTCAGATACAGTTCAGATACGCTCCAGACACGGATGCCATTCTAATACTCATTCAGATTCCTTTTCAGATACAGTTCAGATATGGTCCAGACGCGGACGCCATTCTGATACTTATTCAGAGTCAATTTTTAGATACAGTTCAGATACGCTCCAGACATGGACGCCATTATGATACTCATTCAGAGTCAATTTTCAGATACAATTCAGATACACTCCAGACACGAACGCCATTATGATACTCATTGAGAGTTAACTTTCAGATACAGTTCAGATATGCTCCAGATGCGGATGCCATTCTGATAACTCATTCAAAATCCAACTTTTAGATACAGTACAGATACGCTTCAGACATGGACGTCATTCTGATACTCATTCTTTCAGCTTACAAATTACAATTCAACAATCACTCTTGGATGGCATCTACAAGCCCATCTCCAACAACTTTCTATCACCTCTCCAAATAGCATCTTTAAGCCCATTCCTTCTACCATCACATTGCCGAGTAAAAATTTCTAGGCACTCTAGTGTCCAATTGTCTTCCACCTTCGAGTCACGAATGACAAAACATGCCAATCTAACTCTTCAGGCTTAAGAAGATTGAACAGGGGAAGTTGTTGTACCCCAAAATTTTCCCTCTCGTTTATCAAGAATTTTCCCACAAGATTTCCTGGGGCTCAATACTGCATTTGGGTTTGATCAACTCAAGACACCCCCTTATGTCCTGGTGGCCAAAATTAGGGTTTGAGATTGCACAAGGATTTTTGGACTTCCAATGCCCCATATTATTTTCTTGGATCATTATGAACCCCCAAGTTTACTTATGCCAAGTTTCAAGCCTTGGATCACACTTTTGATCAGTCAATTAAGCAGTTGACCTAAAAATCAGCTTATTGGGGAAAAAAGTCAACTATGGGCAATTCACAGTCACACTTAATAATTTTTGGTCCACATCAACATTTTAAACTCATGTGTATCATTTGATCAAGTTTGGACCACAACTCCTCAAGAAATTTGATCAAATCTCCAAAAGGGCAAAATGGTCAAAATTAGGGTTTTGACTGGGAAAAGGGCAATTTCTGATTTTTGACCTAGAAAATGGTCAATTGGTTTAAGGCATGATCTCAAGAGTCCAATTGCATCATTTTGACCTAATGACAGATGAATTTTATAGTCAATTGATCAAAAGTCAACTGTATACTGAAAAGTCAAACTTTGACTTTTTGGTCAAATTCAAGTGCCAAAGATCATAATTCATCAAAACATGTCAAAATATGAAACTTATTCATCAATAAATCAAAAAGTCAAGATTTCATTTTGAAAAGTCAAAATTTCTAAACTTAGAAATTTTTCTAAGTGTTGGAAATTTCATGTTTTTTCATAACTTTGAGCCAAATTTTAACCATGATGCAAGATGATTTAAGAAAAACTTCCAACATAAAGGTTGTAGATCTCCATGAAATTTACAACTTTTCTTTAGACAACTCCTTCTAAAAATTCTTGGATCTTAAGTTATGATTTTGGACAGGATTTTGACCTAACTTCATGACACTTTTTCACATAGTTCCAAGGGTAATATTCAAAAGCAATTCAAATAGGGGTTCTATATCATGCTACAAGCTTTCCAAAATGTCCAAGAACTCCTTGAAATCTTTCTTGAGTAGGGAGAATCGAAGAGATGAAGTTAGGGTTTTGTCACTTAAATTACAAGCCATTTTGTGATGAACAAGAAGTCAATTTCAAACCTATGCTGCACAATCTTGTTTTTCAGACCTCTAAACCTCAAGATCTATCCATAATCATAAGATTATTCTTGCTTTTGAGCTATTATCCAAGTGTACCAAGCATTGTCCAAGCTAATTTGCCATTTTAGGAAGAAAGTTACCATTCCATTCTTGAAAAGTTGCTTTAATCACAAAGTCAACTTGTCTTGAGCTTCTAACTTGTTCTTTCTGCACACACAACCCTTATAAACCAAAAGCAATGTGTCTAAGGTTTCAAGAAGCTCAGAACATGCTTGTATAATACTTGAGATTTGTCACTTCACTTTTCTTAAAAAGCAAGTTATAGAGCCATAACCCTATAACTCGGAAACCTTGAGTGATTTTATGCTCTAATCTTTTCCATACATATTAACAAGTCAATTGTAACACAACACATGTTTTGACAAGCCCTAAAACACTCCCAAGCGCCTTGCTGCACAGAACTGCCCAAACTTGACAGCTTTGAGCAAAAACTCACCATCTTCATTTCCACTCGTGCATTTTGAAAACTAATCATCCAAACACTTTCCATACATCATATCAAAGTGATCCAGACCCTCATTTCCTAACTGTAACTCCTCCATCATCATCTACCATTTTCAAAACTGAAGCTTGCAACTTGACTTGAGCTGGGAGTTCCAGCCATCATCAAAGCAAAGTAGGAATTGGAACACATTCAAGGAGGTCCAGGCATGCTACAGAAATTATCAGGCCATCACAAAGGTTGCTCAAACTCCACACACGAATCCAGCCGCAAGAGGTAAGTTTTGAAACTTGTATCTCTTCATACAAGCATCATTTGAGATTTGTTTGTGAAGATAAAATGTAGATACCATTGCCACGAAGTTTTACATGTCCATATTTTACATTTATATGGCCTGAGCTTAAAGAATTTTTGGGTTGAAGTTTTCTGAAATTTTTAGGTTTTGAATTAGAGCTAGAAAAATTCTCATTCATCTTTGATTGTTAGCTTAAGTTGTTTATATGTTTCGATTCATGGGGAAAATGCCACAACTTTCATGTTTGAACTTTTCATTTTTGTTAAGAGATGAAGAAGATACAGGTCCTTTGGCTGGAGGTTGAAGATGAAGCGTAATCAGGGCACACTTAGTGTTATGTAATTATTGTTTCAGTTATATTAACGGATGTACAGCCACCCCAATGGTAAGGCAGCGCGCGTTATTGGTAGAGGTCATGGGTTCGAACCTCAGCGCTGCCTTTTTGCTTTTGTTTTACATTTTTTGGTCATTTTTCCTTTCTTTTTGCTTCAGCAAATAGGTGCTGGGCCTTTTGGGCTTAGCTTTTGTTTTCTGTTTTTTTTTTGCTTACTAACCCCCTGCAGGCTTTTGACACCCCTGGCCCATTTATTTTATTTTCATTTTATTTCCTTAAATATATTTTTTTTAAATACTAAAAAGTCATAAAATACAAAAAATAGTAGATTTATATTTTAACTTAGTTTATTTATTTTTCTCACAAAAATATATTTGACCATACTTTATTTATTTTAGTAATTATTCTTGTAAATTTAATTAAAACTAGGATATTATTTATTTTCTTTTACACCAATTAAAATATATTATTTTAATACCAAAAAGACTAAAAATATTTTATAATGCTATAAATATTTTCAAGATAAAAAATGCCAAAAAAAATACTTTTCTTAAACTTATTTTCTTTTGATTAATTAATAAAATTAGGGTTTTTGTAGGTGTTTAGGTATTGGCTTGCATTTTTGGTAAATCCCAAGTGTATGAGTGAATGTCATGACTGATGTCATAACATTCTAGTTCAGTTTGTACTGACTCATTAGGTACCTTTGCAGAAAAATATTGTAATTCAAATACTGATGTTTATAAGTGTGTATCTGAGCATTTTGCAAAATGATCACATTTTGCTAAATCAGTAGACAGGTTTTCTCAGATGTCATAACAGATGTTATGACATCCTGTTCTGAACTAACAGGTTTGCAGGTTGGATAAGTCTGAGTTTTTTCAGGAAATAACTCAGTCTTTCCTGAACAGAATCCTGCGTTTTCTGAGGGGTAACCTAGCTCAACCCTAACCTGGTTAATAAAGTCATGTGACCTGGTCTTTAGGTCAAACGGAATTAACCCTAGGTTTTTGTGGAAACCCTAACTGAAGTTGCAGCTGCTATATATTCAACAGAGCTGCTGTTTTTCAAGGGATCCCTTTTTATTTGTTAGAAGATCATTTGTAAGCCTCACATAATGTAATATTGGGGGTGTTCTGTTAGGTAAACCTGTCGGTCTGTGGCAAGGTTACCATGTGTGTAACTCGATACTTGTAGGTAAGAGTTTGAGTGTTCTTGGACGAAGCTGTGAAGCAAGTCTAAGTATTTTTGCATTACTTCATATTCATGGTAATGTACGAAACCAAGTGGGAGGGCACTACTTCTTGAGTAGGAGTAAGACTTCTGTTGTTGCGGCAATAGGAATGGAAACTGGTAGGTTTCTATCTAGGAGTTCCTAGGTATAGGTTGCACTGGGTAAATGATTAAGTGAGGGATGGGAACGTGTGAAGTTTAGTCCTGAATTAATATTGCTGATAGTGGATCTTCTTCCTGGCTTGGTATGCCCCCAGAGTAGGTGTGTTTCACCGAACTGGGTCAACAACTGATTTGTGTTTTGACCTTCAGCACTTTATAATTCTGTCTGTTATATATCAAGGTAAAACTGTAATGTTGTAACATATGATGTCTCAGAACATGTTAAGACATCATGCTGATATCTGTGCAGGAGAAACAGAACTGTGAAGGTTGTTTGCTCTCTGCTGATCATGTGCAACAGATGAACTGAACTAGGTACATCGCTGTTCTATCCTTTGCACCTTCAAAGTATATCTGGCACAGCTTGGATAAACTGTGCTTCTGTTATTCTTTAGTACTGAATCACGAAAAAATTGGGTATCTACCTTGCAGTGTATTTATTATGTCATATCAGATGTCTAGACATTGAGTATAACATCTGAAGACTGGCATACACCAGAATTTCAATTGGTATCAGAGCAGGCATCCTGTTCTGTTTCTGGATGAGATCCATGGGTGATACTTTCTGGTATCTGCAAGGTCAATCTTAGTACTGGAGATTGTAACCTGGAAAGGTTTATTATTTCCCTGAATGGTCCCTTAAAGTGGGAGGATGGACTATTCATGACAGGAACTGTGTGATTGGCTTCTGGCCTGGTTGTGTGGTAGCTGCTCTAGGTTTGATTTATTTTCAAACCTAGGATTTGTGTACGCCTAAAGTGTGTGTGCAAAGATTGAGTTGTATTATGTTCTTCCGCTGTGTAATACTTGGCAAAACTCAAGCTCTGATGTGTTTCCCCTCTTGTGGATTGAAGGCTACTGTATTCAAGAATTCAACATAAGGTATTGAAGATGTCACCGATACTTGAGTCCTCTCAAGTCCACTCATGAAGACGTTCTTCGTTCAGAATGCATGCAGCTACTAGTTGAAGAGCATATGTTTTGGGTGTCAAACAAAGGGATACTTTTGTTTGGGACCTACTCCTGACCTGGAAGAGGAGACATCTGTGTGTGCAAAGTTGACAATGGTAGAGTCAACTATGTCTGTGTGCTCCCGAAGGTTACTTTTAGGAGTCAGAACTCTAGAAGTGAAGTTGGTTGAGATGTGACATTGATCAGGGCTGAGCAGTTGTTCCCTGGAGTACTATGGTGTGAAGAAAGACAAGCTCATTGGTTAATAAAAGTCAATAATGGTGCAGCATTATTGATCCTTCATAGAAGTAGATTGGGATCATGAATCTTGTCATTTAAACATCATGATTAAAAGTGGAAGATCTTTCAAGATGTGAGAATTTGAAGACTCAGAATTTGGTTAAGGTAGTATGTTCTGGCAATACATATCTGCTGATGATTGGTGTTGTTGTCTTCTCTGAAGTACTTAAGGTCAGTTGAAGTCTGATTGGTGTGATTGGAGTATGAACAGGTATAACTCTTGGAGTTACTTGAATCTGGTAGGGATGTCATATGTCATGTCGAGACATTTGTGTACAATGCATGGATATTTTGTGTGGAGCTTCCATGATTGGTAGTTTAAGGGGGAGATTTGGTTAACCTCCTCACATTAGTTCAGCCTGGTGTTTAGCTGGCTGTTGACCTATGTCACATGGGTTCTGGGTGTTGTGTGACATATTTGCAAGGAAGGATTCATCTCTCTCATTCCTAAGGATGAATCTGATCTGGTAGGAGTTTCAAATCTGTTAAGGTGAGTAGAGTTTGTTCAGAGAACCTAGATATCTCAACTCCTTGGTCTCTCAAAGAAAGTGCTTGCAAGAAGAAGATATTAACACACGAAGAGTATGTCAAAGTATTCAAATGGTGAAAGTAACTTACAGGATAATGGGAAGGATTTATGATCAATTGCTATTCGTGACAAGTACAAGTATTTAAATTGATTATCCTTGGAGTTCAAGATAACTGATGTTCTTAAAGATGTGGGAACATTCCTTCTTCTAGACCCTGTGAAGAATCACAGGAAGAGTGATGCTTTAGAGCTATCTCTTTGGTGACAGCAAAATCATTTGATCCTTGAAAAGGTTTCTTGGAAACGTGTTCAGACTCGAAGCTACAAGAAGAAGAAGACATCATAATCTTGATGATGGTTACTTGGATCAGTCTGGTTCTGATCTAGGTAAGGAAGTAAATTAGAGAAGGAGCTGAATTCAACACCTAGATGTTATAACATAATGTTGTGACATTTGGTTCAACATCAGATTCTTGGTTGGTGAAGTGGCACATCAACTTAAGATAGGATGATCTACGAAGTTGAAGGTTGGATACTTCAAAAAGATCGTCTCTTTGCAACTCTTTGGAGTTGTTGGGTGGAGAAGATGTTACATGTTCATGTCTTAGTGTATCTAAGCCTTTTGTGATAACTTGTAGCTTGAAGTTCAAATTTCAATTGGAAGATCAGAATATCTTTGGGAGAAGTCTGATAAACATGGAGAAGTCAAAAGGTGGCATTTGATTTTTTTCATATGAGGATTCATGAAGGAGATAATCAAACAGTGGCATTTGGTCTATCTCAGCAGTGGATTCAGAGAATCAAGATAATCAACATGTGGCAGCTGATTATTATCGAGAAAGTTTGATTCAGAGTATGAATGCGTTCAACCAATATTGTTGAACAGAGGGTGCGCTCTTGAAGACATGAAGATGCGTCTTATGTTTTCCATTCATCAAGGGGTCTTATTTACTTTGAATCAGAAGTTGTCTTGAAGGTCCAACTGAGTATTGAATGTGACCTACTTGTTTCCATGAGAAGAAGTGATTGTCCCTAACAGGGGGAGTATTGGTTTGTACGAAAGGACTTCATCAAACTCGTAGGATATAAAGTGTGGCACCTTATTAACTATTGGGATGATGTGTTCAAGATTGAAGAGGACTATGTCTGACCGAATGTCATCACATTGGTAATGACATTGTTCCTAATTTCCTCTAAAACTACAGACAGGAGGAAAATTGGATGAAGTGTGGATTATTATTAATAAACCCATGTGTGTACAGCTATATGACTCAGAGGGAGTAACCATCCTCTTTGTGAAAATGGAATGGTTTCAAACTGCTAATATGAAAATAGCAGAATGTATGACGACATAGGATTTGAGCGTGTTTTCATCTACTAAGAAAACAGGGCGTTTGTGTCTCATTATGAAGCATTTTAGTGAGCTGGAATGTTTAGGTGATAACTTGTCATCTAATAAAGGTATTATATAACTGAGGCAGAGTGTGATTTCTAGTAATTGGTGGAGTGGGGAGTAGTCCTTTAAATCAAGAAAGTTCAAATGCTGTTCCTTTAAATCCAGATGTCTCTAAGGATGTTGAGACATCAGACAAAGAAAAGAATGTTGACATTGCTCACAAGAAAAGGAAGAAGCCAGAATCCTCCGAGCCTGATGACAGTGCTTAAAGGTTGGTTGCTATTTGGTGGTGTTGCTGGTTGGTGCTGATATCTGGTGGAGTTTGGAAGTGTATTCAGTTGTTTTCTGCTGCTGCTCTTATTATTTTGTTTTGGATAACTGTATAATTTTATGAACATGTATCTTTGGCCCATTTGTGGCTAAAGAGGGGGAGAATATTTTGGTACTTACTTAATTAGTACTTGACATTCTATTTTTCTGCTGTCACTTATTTCTGCTGCTATCTATCTCTGATTGTTTAGGGTCTTTAGCCAAAAATCTGCCAAAGGGGGAGTTTGTAGGTGTTTAGGTATTGGCTTGCATTTTTGGTAAATCCCAAGTGTATGAGTGAATGTCATGACTGATGTCATAACATTCTAGTTCAGTTTGTACTGACTCATTAGGTACCTTTGCAGAAAAATATTGTAATTCAAATACTGATGTTTATAAGTGTGTATCTGAGCATTTTGCAAAATGATCACATTTTGCTAAATCAGTAGACAGGTTTTCTCAGATGTCATAACAGATGTTATGACATCCTGTTCTGAACTAACAGGTTTGCAGGTTGGATAAGTCTGAGTTTTTTCAGGAAATAACTCAGTCTTTCCTGAACAGAATCCTGCGTTTTCTGAGGGGTAACCTAGCTCAACCCTAACCTGGTTAATAAAGTCATGTGACCTGGTCTTTAGGTCAAACGGAATTAACCCTAGGTTTTTGTGGAAACCCTAACTGAAGTTGCAGCTGCTATATATTCAACAGAGCTGCTGTTTTTCAAGCGATCCCTTTTTATTTGTTAGAAGATCATTTGTAGCCTCACATAATGTAATATTGGGGGTTTTCTGTTAGGTAAACCTGTCGGTCTGTGGCAAGGTTACCATGTGTGTAACTCGATACTTGTAGGTAAGAGTTTGAGTGTTCTTGGACGAAGCTGTGAAGCAAGTCTTAGTATTTTTGCATTACTTCATATTCATGGTAATGTAGGAAACCAAGTGGGAGGGAACTACTTCTTGAGTAGGAGTAAGACTTCTGTTGTTGCGGCAATAGGAATGGAAACTGGTAGGTTTCTATCTAGGAGTTCCTAGGTATAGGTTGCACTGGGTAAATGATTAAGTGAGGGATGGGAACGTGTGAAGTTTAGTCCTGAATTAATATTGCTGATAGTGGATCTTCTTCCTGGCTTGGTATGCCCCCAGAGTAGGTGTGTTTCACCGAACTGGGTCAACAACTGATTTGTGTTTTTACCTTCAGCACTTTATAATTCTGTCTGTTATATATCAAGGTAAAACTGTAATGTTGTAACAGATGATGTCTCAGAACATGTTAAGACATCATGCTGATATCTGTGCAGGAGAAACAGAACTGTGAAGGTTGTTTGCTCTCTGTTGATCATGTGCAACAGATGAACTGAACTAGGTACATCGTTGTTCTATCCTCTGCACCTTCAAAGTATATCTGGCACAACTTGGATAAACTGTGCTTCTGTTATTCTTTAGTACTGAATCACGAAAAAATTGGGTATCTACCTTGCAGTGTATTTATTATGTCATATCAGATGTCTAGACATTGAGTATAACATCTGAAGACTGGCATACACCAGAATTTCAGTTTTCATCTAAAATATTTTCTAAATAATTTCAAACTTAATAAATTATTTTATTTATTTTACTAAGTTAAGGTAAAATTCCTTTTTCATAAAACATCAAACAAAATATCCATTTTCTTCACATTTACCTTCTTTCATATTTAATTCATCTTGTACATTATTTACTTCAATTCTTGTACAAATTCAATATGGTTGTAATAGATTAATTAAGTTTGTTTTCTTGCAATCCCCATTTATAATTTGTACACTCCGTCCCACAAATGTTGTAATAGCGTAGTAACTTTAAATTTCATAATTTATCGCTTTTATATAATATGTTAGTAATTAGGGTTTGTATGGAAAGACTAAAACCAATACTTTGAAAATCCTAATTCAAGAGAAAAATAAGCTTGAAAATAATGCATTTGCATACAAACACCCATAGGGTTATTCCACTTGGTTTCCTTATTCAAAATGGCCATATTATGCATGTAAGGTATCTTAGCAAAAACAAGCAAATACAAGATCATAGTCCCTCGATGACGCTATCTAAGTTGCCTTACAAATGATCTTAGTCACTAAAAAAGTATGCTAAGATACTTTGCAACATTGCTAATCATGGGTATACGATGATCCACGCCCGTCCCGTTTACATCCAAAGATAGGGTTGCTTACCAAATCAATGGCACGACAACAATGTCAAAGGAAAAGAAAATGAACAATAAAGACATTTGAGTAGGTAGATTGCTCCTAATTACTTGATCCATTTCAAAACAAAACATCCTTTCTATTTTCAAAACAAACACATACAGTTTCAAACATCTTACAAAATTGAAAACATTTTCAAAAGATCAAACATCTTTGTATACATTCTTACAAACAAGAATCATTACAAAGATTGCCTAAACAATGGCCTCTTTACAAAATAGTTTCAAAAATCACATCAAGCACAATTTCAAACAAAAAGCAAGTGATCTAGAAAGTAACTAAGAGCCCATGGAAAACCATGGGTGAAAAGGGTGCTAATACATTCCCTTTTCATAATCTACCCCCCGAACTCAAGAAACAATCTTAAAGGTATTTCCTGTGCTTTTTCACCTTTCCTTTTGGATAAAAGAAAAGTCGGTGGTGACTCTTGCCAACCGCAACATTTGCGATCAAACGCAAAACCCTCAAGTTAGTTCTCCCACCGTATCACAGTCCCTGTTATGATCTAACTCATGCGTTTTTGCAAGTTAAGGGTTTTGGATCACTGGAGAAGATGACTGGATCTAGGGCTCCGACGCTTCTCTGATCTAATTGTTTTATTATATAATATTTAGTTCTCATGTTATGAACATGCAATAATAAGTGACCTGATGCTAAGAAGCATGACTGACATAGCAAAGGGCGTGGTTCGATCTCAACTTTTGTCAAATAATTTTGTTTTTCAGGATAATGTGCAAGTTTGCAACAAAATGATTCATTCCTATTATAAAATACAAACAACACCATGGCCTGATGGAAAAAAATGCAGGAATGAAGGAAAGGGCATGGGTTCAACTCCCACCTCATGCATTTATTTTTCTCTATTTTTACTAACCCTTATTTTCATTCTATTTTTACTAATTATTTTCTAATTAACCATTAACAAACCTAAAACTTTTCAAAACTATAACAACTTAGGATTAGGGTTTTCTAGTTAGTAAATATTTTTTTTACATATTTTTATTTATTAATTAAACTAATTATCTTTTCTTAACATTAAAATAAACTAGATTTTAGGTTTTATTACTATTATTAACTTAAACTATTTTCTACAAAAAACACAAACATTAAAACACTTTTTCTAATATTTTTCGTATTTCTTTTTGCTATTTAATTTCCTAGAAAAATGTATAGGTAGTTACTATCGATGTAATAGTGTAGATTTATCTTTTCTCACATATTTTCCTATTATGTAACTTCTCACAAGATGTATTATCTTAGGTTTAATTTTCTGCACTTTACATTCCGCACTTTAATTTCTTGTACATATTTGACTGTTAGTAATTAGGGTTTGTATGCCAAGACTAAAAGCAAATATAGAAAACCCAATTTTCAAGACTAAATAACTGAAGATACACACTCTTCACACTTGCACCTCTAGGATAACCTCTCATGTTGCCTTATGAATATTGGCCATGTCCCTCGAAAATGGGGATACTTTAACAAAAGACCCTCGATTTAACAATATCATCATGGTCCCTTTTGAATAAAGATCATAGTCCCTCGATGACTGTGATACGGTGGCAGAACCAGACTGTTTTAGGAAAATGCTGGTTTGCGTTTTGCGTTTTTTTATTCGCAAAATGTCGCGGTAAGCAAGAGTCGCCACCGACTTTTATTTTATCCAACTGGAAAGGACAAAAGAATAGAAAAATTCCTTTTTCGAGATTTTGAGTATGGGGGGTAGATTATAGAAAGGAAAGGTATTAGCACCCTTTCTATCTGTGGTTTTCCACGGGCTCTTAGGTACTTTCTCATCTTTTAAAAATTACTTGTGTGTGTTTGTTTTGAATAGTTTTGTTTTACTTTGTTTTAACCCTTGCTTCTATCTTCAAGAGTGTTATGAAGTGTTTTTGAAAACTTTGTTTGAAAAAAAAGTGTAAGTGTGAAAGTTTGATTTTGAGCAAGTACCTACTAGCATCTACCTACTCGAAAAAGGATTGTTTCTATTCTCGTTTCTTTTAGACAGCGCTATCCTACTATTAAGGAGTAAGTAGCACCATCGTTGGAGTTTGAGGGACTATCGAAAGGGACGCAATGGTCATTGAAGGCAACATGTATGGATACTTTAGCATTTCGAAAGGACTGTCATCATATATTCGTAGGCAACATCGAGGGACAAGATCATATACCGTAGGCAACTTTGAGGGACATCGAGGGACCATGATCTTCATGATGATTTTAACCGAGGGTCTTTGCTAAGGGTATCCCTATGTTTGAGGGACATGACCATTGTTTTCCGAGGCAACCAAGTGAGGCATACCCTAAGAGTGCATATGTGCAAGGTGTGTTATGTTCAGTTATTTTAGTCTTGTGTTAAGTTTGCTAATGTTTGATTATTCTTGCCATACAATCCTATTAGTCATACATCTAGCAGTTAATAATTACAGTAATTTAAAAGTGCAGAAATATAAAACCTAGCTATTACAAGGCTTCGGGGAGGGGGATTATGTACATATCCAAAACTGGGGGGAAAAATAAATAAAAACGGTAAAGGTCCTACTAATCATCTATTACATCCCAATATACAGTTACAATAATAAAATGAAGTGCGAAAGAATAATAACGCGCAAATTTGAAAAGACGTCTAAAAATTCTAAGATATAAAAAAAATCTTTTTGTTGTTTTTTTTTGTTTTAATATATAAAAACGGTTTAAGTTAAAAAATAATTGATCTAGATCTATATTAAAAAAAGATAATTATTAAAGAAACATGAAATTTAAATAAAAGAAATTAATTCTATGTTTTTTTTGGTATTTTTGTTACGAAAAGGAAAATGAATTAAAATGAAATTAAACCTAAGTTCTATTAATTTAATTTTAAAAAAAAGTTAAAGTGTTTAGTTAATTAATTTACCAAAATTAAAATTTAATTAAGAAAAAATCCTAAATCTATTTTTATGTGATTTTTATATTTATTTATTGATAAAAATAAAAAAGGGATTAAAAGAAATAAATGAAATGAATAAATCAAGAAAATAAAGATGGGCCTAGTAGCAAAAGTAAACAGGGGGTGCAATCATCAGAAATCCCTAGGCCCGAATCTTCGAAAGTTTCATGCTCTAACTATGGTGTTTTTTTTATTCTTGCGTGGAACCTATGATTCAACCATCCATAATTTTTCTATATAAACTCAAACAAACGTTAGCATACCATAAAATGTGATTAAAATTATAGATTCGAAGTTTAAAATTTTACCAAACCGGTGTTGTCAAATGGGGGCGTGCTAGGCGTGTGATGAATTGCTCTTGGGCCTTGTAAGACTCCTGGGGACTTCAAGAGGATGGTTTGAGGCTTGATGTCAATTGAGAGAGACCGGAACCTCGAGATATGACTTGCACCAATTCTTTGATTTCTGGAGAGCTTTTTGAAGAGCTTTTAGAGAGCTTTTTGAAGAGCTTTTTGAGAGCTTTTTAGAGAGGAATTTCATCCCTTTCAAGCTTGTATGGATCTATATTTATAGAGGAGAATGAGGAGACAAGAAAGCATGAAAAGAATCTCCCTCATAATGTTGTGTTTTAAGACCATGATCAAAATTTGAAAAAAATGCCATATTTGATGATTTTATGTCGTTTTCACATGTGGATGAACCTGGACACATTTGAAAGGTTATTGCATGAAATCAATTGACATAAACCAGCATAAAACTTGACCAAAATAGATTCACATCAAAATTTAAATTATTTCTATTATTTATTTATTTAATTCTGAATTTTAATGAATAAAATATCAAAATAAATAGCATAAATATTAGAAAAATGTATGGGTGGGCTTAGAGGTCGTGGACCATGTTACAAACTCAATGCAAGCATAAAAAGTTGGGCCCATTTGACAAAAATTGCAATTTTGGGCATATTTGACTTTTGGCGATTTTGCAAAAAGGGTCAACTTCACCAATGCATAACTCCTTCAATTTTGAACCTAGAGATGTGTTCTTGGACTTTTAAAAAATATTAAGATGTCCTCTAAGCAAAACTTTTGGTCTCATCTCAATTGAGTCTTCCATGTTCATGTATGAAGCTTTGATAAAAAAAGTGTTTTTGTTGACTTTCCAAAATGACCTATAATGTCCAAATTTATATCTTCTTGTGAGTACATATTTTGAACTTGGGAGATGAAGATGAATTGTAGGTAATTGAATCCTCTTCAAAATGAGCTTTGGATGGATCATTTTTGATAAAGTATTAGAAAGTTATGCTTGGTCAAAGTTGAGTTGAATTTTCCTACAAAATCCTAATTTAACAACTTTTGGGTTTTGATGAATTATTAGCAATCCTTGAGGAATCATGAGCAACCCTTGATCACATGATTAATAAAACTTCAAAATGAGGATGTTTACCAAAAATCTTGAAGTTTGACTGTATGTGGGACATAGTTGACTTTTGCCCTAGCACAATCGATTTTCAGGCCTTTGAGCAATTGGCTGAGCAAACTTCCTCTACAAGGCTTGAAACTTGACATGGATGATCTTGAGAACATATTAGGACAATTGTGAGCATTTGGGATCCTTTGGACTCAAACATCTTGATGCAAACTGAAACCCTAATTTGGGGTGGACTGCCTTAGGAGAGGGTTTGTCTAGTCAACCCTTAGACTTCCTTGAGCAATTTGAGGACCTTACTTGGAATGTATTGAGAAATATGGAAGGGAAAATTTTGGGGTACAACAATGACCCTCTGAGTTGCCTACAAAATTATTATAGTCCCTCCGATACAATTGCTAAAGTATCCTTACATGTTGCCATCGATGACCATACGATGACCCTACGCATGTCCCTGCAAATCCAATAGATAGGATTACCTACCAACTAATGGTATGGATAATAATATCTCCAAAGGAGAAGGAAAATAAAAAAAAATACTTTAGTGGGTAAGAACTCTTGAATGCTTGCTCACGACCTTTTCACAAAACAAAACATTTTCCACACTACGCGTTCAAAACAAATATTTTTAAAAACACTTTGTATACATTCTTGAGGACTGATACAAGAATTATTACAAAGTTACCATTACATTGGCATTTCAAAATATTTTAAACCAAATCACACACGCACAAAGCAAGTTTTTAAAAGTGAGCTAAGAAATTAAGAGCCCGTAGATAACTATAGATGAAAAGGGTGCTAACACATTCCCTTTTCATAACTTACCCCCCCGAACTCAAAATATATCAAAGGTCTTTCCTGTTCTTTTCACCTTTCCAAAATATTGGATAAAAGAAAATTCGGTGGCGACTCTTGATAACCGCAACATTTGCGATGAAACAAAAAAGTCAATTCTCCCACCGTATTACAGAACTGACGACTCTGTTTGGGAACGCTAGAAGAGGGGTTACCTTAGAGTTTAGATCACTTTTACTTGCTTTAAGTTGTTTGAGTTGTTTGCTTTAAATTTAAGGGCTTGTTTGGATATTACTGGTAAGATCCTACACCCGGATCTAGTGATTCCTTAGGTAAGTAGCAATAAATCATAAAGACTATACGGCGTATACCGATATGGTTAACATGATAGCTATAGTTAGCGTGACACTTTGGTTTGTACTGATGTTCCTTGAGTCAGTCAAGGATAACAGTAGGCTTTAGTGTGGTGTCGTTAATACTAACTTACTTTTAGAACCTTAATTGACTCATCTTGGCCATTAGAAAGTAATGATAGCCGGATTTGGTGCAGTCCAAAGTTGGTTGATACTCGAGGCTACGCTCATTGAGATTCGACTTTTGGGATGTTTTGGTGGCAAGCCGGTTATCGTGCTAAAATAAAACCTGCGAGAAAGATCTGTGATATGAGATTCCTAGAACCCAGTTACTATTTTAGGACAAGTTTAGCCAACTTAACTTCAGTAGGAAGGGTATTTACCTATGGACTTCATGCAAGCCTTTAAACCTAAGGCTCTTGTGTGACTTGTTTGTGTTTGCTACTTATTTTAACATGAACATAACATCATAACATAACATTTTCACTAACCATTTCAAGGACCTAGGGATTTATCTTTGTTCCCTGTTACAGGTTATGGCCTCCGCTCGCAGAAATACTATCCAAATCAACTTTTGAGGGTATCTTCAAAGCTTAAGGATTTAGTCTCAAAGGTTCAAGAAAACTCCCAATTCACCAAGAGGCATGGTTATCTACTCAGTTTGGTTAATTCAAGTTTTGAAGAAGACATGATAAGTGTTCTGTTCCAGTTATTTGATCCTAAACATCATTGTTTTACCTTCCTAGATTATCAGTTGGTACCCACAATGGAAGAGTTTTTTAAGCTACTTGGAGTACCTATTCTTGATCAGACACCCTTCACCGGTTTAGAGAAAGTTCCAAAACCTAAAGTTATTGCAGAAACCTTACATTTGAAGCAGTTAGACATTGTATCTAATTGGGAAACAAGAAGTGGAGTTAAAGGTCTTCTTGCTAAATTTCTGATAGAGAAGGCTCAGTTGTTTTTAGATGCTATGAGTTTTCATGCTTTTGAGGAGATCTTGGCTCTTCTTATCTATGGTTTGATACTATTCCATAATCTAAACCAACTCATAGATGTAAACGCCATCAAAATATTTCTTACTCATAATAATGTGCCTACTTTGCTTGGAGACATTTTTCACTCTCTTCATACTCGTACTAAGAGGAAGCAAGGGATTATCATGTGTTGCATACCTTTACTATCCAGGTGGTTTATTTCTTACCTTCCCGATCAGTGATGAAGAATGAACAAGGTTTGAAGTGGTCTCAAAGGATGATGTCACTCTCTTATTCATATATCTATTGGTGTTCCCGACCTCAGGAGGACATCACCATTATCGACTACTATGGGGAATTCCCTAATGTACCACTCATTGGTATAAGGGGAGGTATTACTTACAACCCTTCTCTAGCTCTACGTCAATTTGGTTATGCTCAAAGAGACAATCCTCATGATATGCTCATCCAGGGTATTGTATTGGATTACGAGAATGATCCTCAAGGTTATCGTCAAAAGTTTATACGTGCTTAGGGCATGGTGAATAAGATTGACAGTAAGACTCTAGGATAGAAGAACTCCATCCCTTTGGATCCCTACCTCATATGGGTGCGACCTCGTGCGCAAAATCTTATAATGTCATATCCGGCTATCCTACCATTAATTGTAGAGCCTATTGTTGAAGGAGATATTCCTCATACCATTTTAAATCTAGATATGCCTACTGACCTTGAAGAGCTGCATAAGTCTTGGATTCAATTGAAAGAAGAAAGGGACACCTTTGAGACTCAATTCTATGCTAGCGAGAAGAAAGTGTTAGAGCTGACAAAACAACTTCACGAAGAGCAGAGCCTTATTGCATATTTCAACATAAAGAGGAAGTGTCCATGGGAGACTTGAGTATTAGGTCTTAGGAGTTCATAATTTGCTTCCTTGTAACCCTTTTTGTTTTCATTGTAAGCCTAAAAGGCAGTTATAATGGGAAATTACTAATAAAAGTATTTGTTTCTGTTCCATTTTGATTAACAAATTTAAATCCAAATAGGTCCTTGAAAATATTGCATATGCATCTACATGCCATACATATAATTGCATAACAGGTTTCCAATACAAGTTTCTCACCTTCTTTCTGCTTATTTCAGCAAAAATGGCTCTCGAACAGACAATCAAAGAACTCCAGGCTCAGAATGCTCAGTTCCAAGAGATGTTCCTAAGCTTAGCCAAGGGGCAAGAAGAACTGAAGGCGCTCATCGCCAAAAATAAGAAGAAGAAGACAAAGAAACCAATCGACATCCTTAACATGGGGAGAAAGTTCATAGGTCCATTCAAGCGAGTTCAAAATCTTGATTTCCCATTGGACGAAGATGACGAAGGATATGAAGATGGTAAGAGTGTTAAAACTGAAAAAAGAAATCATGGTTCTGACAAATGTTTTGATGAAGAGGAAGAGGATTATTTGGATGAACAATATCCCCCTGCTGGTGAGAAGTATAAGCTGTTAGAAGAGCATTTGAAAGCTATGGAGATCCAGAAAGTGCATAGCTTGAACTTTGAAGAATTGGGTTTAGTCTCAGGAGTCGTCATTCCTCCTAAGTTCAAAACTCCTACCTTTTCTGATTATGATGGTGTTTCTTGCCCGAAGTTGCATTTGAGATCATACATTCGGAAAATTCAACCACACACCACTGACAAGAAATTGTGGTTGCATTTCTTTCAAGAAAGTATGTCTGGAACGCAATTGGAATGGTATTATCAACTTGAAGGTACCAATATCCATACTTGAGAAGACTTGGCTGCAACTTTCTATAAACAGTATCAGTATAATTTTGATTTAGCACCAATCCGCATGCAACTACAGAGTATGTCCATGGGTTCTGAGGAAAGCTTTAATGAGTACACACAGAAAGGGAGACATCTTGCAGGCAGACTTCAACTTCCTTTGGTTGATAGGGAATTGGTTCACATGTTCATGAGTACACTAATAGGCCCTTTCTATAATCACCTACTTGGAATTTCTTTAGCCGGTTTCACTGAACTGATATTGACAGGGGAACATGTTGAGAATGGAATCAGAAGTGGTAAAATTCAGGTGGCTACATCTTCGAATACTGCAAAGAAGTCATACAATGGTAAGAAAGACTCCAATGTTGTGTACAGCCAGAAGGGTCGTAATAAGAGTCACCGCAACCAATCTATGGGGGAAATTCTGATCTCTAATCCTTCACCAACGCAACAACACCAATAGAACACTCAACATAGGTAGCATGCACCCAGGAGACAATTCACAAAAATCAACATGTTGTTGTCTCAATCATTGCAACACATGTTGAAGGCAGAACTAATTAATTTGAAGGATCCTACTCATAATCCCAATACTTCCTCTCCCTGTTACAATCCTAATGCAAGGTGTGCCTATCATTCCAATAGTCCCGGACATGACACTAATGGATTTTGGGCTCTAAAAAAAAGATTCAAGATATGATTGACTCTAATGAGATTGAATTTGATCCTCCCGAGACTCCTAATGTGATCACTGCAACTATGCCTAATCATGACAAAAGCGTTAATGCTATTGATGATGTTTCTTATGTTTTTGCTGTGAGTAACTTGACTACTCCTCTGATGATTCTTAAGAAGAAGCTGTTACAAGCCGGTTTATTTATGGGTTGCATTGAAAAATGATACCACTGTGCCTCCCAATCTAATGGTTGTGTATTGCTGAAAGAAGGTATTCACCATTTGATAGATGACCGTGTGATTCTATTTGAGAAGATTCCTTCTATGTAGAGCTTATGTAGAAGTATGTCTCAAGGCCTGAAGCTTGAAGATGTGTCGGCGATTACAATTTCCAGTACTCCTGTAAGGATCACTTCTAAGGGTCCTGTGAAGATTACTTCGGAGCCTAGGGTTGCTCCTCTAAACATTACCACACCTGGGCCAATTCCATATTCCTCTGACAAGGTTATCCCTTGGAATTATGGAGCTGATGTCTACTACCATGGCGTCAAGCAAGAACTATTGACTATCAAAGATGATAATATTGAAGTTACTGATCCCAATGTTGGAAATATTGTTGGGACTAGTAAGGTTACCATAAGTGGAAGAGTTTTCTCTCCAGAGATCTCTCCAAAGGCTGTTACTACACTAGTTTATATCACTTCTACTAAATCAACTACTGATACTCGAGGAAAAGAATAGATGATTGAGCCTGCCTAGACTGAGGCACCAAAAAAAGTTATTGTTTGAGATACCTCCAAGCAAGAGATGGAGGAGGTATTGAAAATTATTCGAAAGATTGACTATAAGATTATTGAACACTTGGGGAAGACCCCCTCCAAAATATCTATGCTATTTCTGTTTTTGTGCTATGAAGCCCATGCTCAGACTTTGGTAAGGTTTCTGAAATATGCACATGTACCACTGGAAATCTCTTTTGGTCAGTTCAAAAATTATGTCGCTAGCCTGACAACTGATAATGGGCTAGGCTTTTCTAATGCTGATTTAACTCCTACAGGGAGGAACCATAATAAGGCCCTGGATGTCTTTATTGAGTGTAGGGGAACTACCTTTTTTATCGGCTTGTTTATAGAGTCTAAAATCTAACTGCAAGTGCACAACCTATGGAAGTAATCTAAAGGATTGCCAAACCACAGAGACCAATCGTTAATCTATCAAATCTATTATTAAGTTGCTTACCTAAGGAGAATCAATTCAGTTTTGGGAGTATAATGCAAAGGAAATAAATAGATAAAGTAAATTCAAACAAAAGACAGGCTAGAATGTAATTCACATTGGTCAAATTACATTTCAATTTGTATTTAATAGAACTACTCGTGGGGAAATAATTTCCACTCTTGTAAAGGAACAATTTGACAGGATCTTGTCGCTATCGCTAACTAAGAACTGAGTTTACTCTCTAATCAAATCCTTCTATTGTCACTTATAAAAGGGTGCTTCAAGCATTAAAGTTGCAAACCTATTTTTAAGAAATTAGTTTCTTAACTTAGTCAAAAAGTATTTTCAACTTTGAATGCTTAACATAAAGAGATTCTTGGCTTTCGCTCGAGAATCGGATTGCAAACCTATAAACGCGTCCGAAAATAGTTTCAAAATCATTTTCTAAAAGTGTCAAAGATACCTAATTAACCATTTAAAATGCTTTCGCCCTTTTTGTATGTTTAAAAACTAAGCAAGTTTACCTTTTGAAATGGATGGCTTTCAATCTTATCCAAAAATATTAAGTACGGAAAACTTGTGTTAAAATTTAAAATAGCCCCTAAAGTGTTTCTACTTATACGATGTTGAAATACTATCATGACAATGATCCTTACATTTCCACCTTAAAATATTTAGCCAGACATGGAAATAAAAGCAAGCATATTAAAGTTGATCGAAATAAACATAGTAATAAAGGCAAGGCAAGGTAATAAAATAAATAATGCAAGTGCGAGACAAAGGGATTGAATAAAAAAGAAATTTAAATAGAAACCTACTCCAAATCGGAGTCTTTAAATATTGATACAACTGGAAAGTAAATACTTAAAGTAAAATGGTGGCAAAATTGCAAATAAAATAGATGCTCCAACCTAATCAAAACTATGGTGCAATAATCCTCCGATGTGGCGAATTATTGCTTTTACAAGTGAGTATAGGCTTAGCGTTGCAAGACTAAGTTGGATAATGAAAAATGAAATGAAAAATACTATTTATAGAAGTTCTCTAAGCTATGCTTTGATAGAAATGCCCCTAACTCATTTTGGGGGGGAAGGAGCTTATCAAAGATCGCGGGCGCCGGGGCCCCTCCGCGGGCGCCGGGGCCCCTCTGCGGGCGCTGAGTGTGCTGATGGAGAGATTGTAGGGGACGTGGCAGTTATCCCCTGGGTAGAGTGGGAAACATTACACCTCCCCCCCTATAGCGGCCGCTGAGCTGAACTCCATGTGTAGGATTTCACTGTAAATCTCGATTTCTTGGCCTTTTCACTTGGTTTCTTCAAGAAGAGCTCCAAATGGGCATGTTTCTTGAAAACAAGACAAATACAAGCATAACGCAAGAAAATAGTACTAAAAATTATGAAAAACATGTGTTTATTTGAGTCAAATATATAGTGCGATCAGGTGTTATCAAATTCTCCCACACTTAAACCTTTGCTTGTCCTCAAGCAAAAACTCTCAGAATTAGATGAAAAGAAGAACATTATTTACAAGATTTTAAGCTAAAAGGGCTTCTAAGTTCAAGTAAGGATGTGCTGATAGGTACTAATTGATCGAACCAAGGATATCGTGATAACACTTTCTGCACAAAAATGCAGGCATAAACTTTATTCGTATAAAAACACATCCATGTTAGTCCACTATGCCTAAGCTTCCTTATTTTGTAAAGTCCTTTTTCATTCAGGCGCAATCACATTAAGCTCGTTATCCGTACCTACTCGTAGCAGAGTGACCGGTTAGTGAATCTGATGTCAAGCATGGGGTTCTGGTATATGAATAGGTATAACCCCTTTATGTACCCAACTGTGATTGTGTGGGATCAGACTGTAATCCTTCCTACCGAGTCCAGCACCAAACACCATTGAACCAACCAACAATTGGGCATAAACCTTTTATTTTATTTTTGTTTCTTTTTTTTCAATATTTTACAACAATTTTTGGTTAAGTGACTGTGTGAGACTCACCAAACTCGGAGTTGTATTTTCAGATAAAGAACAGAAACATAGATCATTAACTTATTTTCATCGGTCCCCTTTGTAGAGCTTGCTTAGGCCGAAGCTGAATGCTAAGATAAACTACTAAAAGACATTTTTTACAATAAAATATAGTTACAATATAGGGGGTAACATGATCAGTTCTTATATTTACAAAGTTTTATGGTGCTAAAACAATATCGATTTTTCAAAAAGAATTTCCAAGTCAAACACATCCTACCCTGAACCTATCTTACAACTCAAAATGTTTAAAACACATTGTTTTCTTTGGCACAAAAATTTTATTGGGTATGGCTAAAAGTGGTGAAATAAGGATACATAATGCAAAAACACAAAAGACTCATCATGCACATGAATTTAAGGATACACAACGCAAAAACTCAAAATACTCATCAAGCACATGAATTTTATTAAAAACAAAACAAACAAAACAACTAAAGTAGTGAAAAGCGATAAATACTAAAAATAAAAAAATTAAAAAGCAATAAAAATCTCCTCCCATAATTAAACAAGACATTGTCCTCAATGTTATGATAAAAGAGTAGGAAAGAGTAACCTGGATGGTGCTAATGGGGTCTGCCGATACCCCCGTTGTCCTGTGTGGGAAAATCGGAAAGACAACTCTTGCTACGATGCCGACTCTCTCTGAAAATCTCAAGTCGGCCAACTCTTTCAGAAAGAGTGGAGTTTACTTCCTGCAGCTAGCGGGTTCTACCTAATAAGGTGCCTTGAGAGTGTTCCATCGAAGTAAAACGCCTCGCAAAGCTAGCCTGTTGACGATGCTGCTCGGTCTGGAAGGCAAGTTGGCTCTCCATAATGGTACGCAAGGAGCCAAAATTTTGTACTTGAGATGCTTGCATGAATTTCATGTTGTCTGCAAGCTGTTGTTGCATGGAGGAAAGGAGGGCATCTCGCCTCTCCTCTCGATCCATAAGCTCTCTCCATATGTCCTCAGTGACATAGAAACTAGGAGCGAAACCTACAGGAGGGTTAAAAGAAGAAGGTACGATGTGTGTAGGTGGTACATCGTGAACAGGTGACTGCTCATGCAAATCATACTCACCATCAGTGTTATTACCCTCCTCCAAAGGAAAATTTGGGGGTAACGGACCGGTAAAAGCTGTAGCACTCAAATCATAGGTCCAGTTACGCTCAAATCGCACATCAGTGCACCAAGTGCAGGGAATAACAACATTGAGTGCAACAATACCATTATTTATAAGGTTAAAACCTCCTTACTTCCTCACTTTCCATAATCACATAGATTTTAAAAATTTTAAATTTATAATGTGAGGAGGAAGTGGCTCAAGTGTAGAAAGTTCAGTGTCCAAACCTAGGGCACGAGCAATAGAAGTAACCATGCCACCAAAAGAAATTGCCTCCCCTTTTTCAAATGAGGCTCATATGGGCGATCATAAAAGGGACGGGGTAAATTTTGGTGTTTGTGAGACACCTCTGCATAAAGATTAGTTCTTTAGCATTTACTTTGTTTGGATTTTCCAAGCTAAAAATAGTGCATGCCAAAAGATAGCGGAAAACACGTATTATCGGGTTGTGGATACTAAAAGCTAAAAGGCCTTCAAAATAATTAGCATGTTGGGTTTGACAATTTAAACGAAAAGGCATATCCTTCGAATACCCAATCTGAATCCAAGGATGCTTCACAAATTTCACCGTCCCCATGAGGCATTCCCAACAATTCTTCTAACTCGTCGGTGGAGTATTCATATTCAACATTAAAAAGCCTAAATTTCACTCCGCCTACGGTACTTGCAGTGTTGGGTATGACATTATAAATCAGAGAACTTAAAAACTCATGTGTCAGCCTCGGGTAGGTAGGTGCTTTCTGAGAAAATATATCATGCATGCCTACTTTATCTAATAAACTTAAAATACCATGATATATCCCTAAAGTATACAAAAAGTATTCACCGATATACCTGGTAGAGTAAATGTCCTGTGTCTATAACTTTTCAAGCAATTTCTTTTATCGCTCTCCCTGCTTCCCCGTGCGAAGAATGTACCCGTTGAACTCCATTGTTGTTGTTTTTGAAGGTAGAAGATGGGAAATGAGTTTTTATAGTGATAATGGATAAAAATGGGTGTTAGTGGATTTTTAATGGTGAGAATGAAATGAGGAAGATGGTGATGTTTTAATTGTAGTGGGAAAGTTATGGCCTTTAATGGAGTTTTAAGGTGGTCAAAAATGGGAAAAATGGATTTTGGAAGAGGAAGAAGAAGGGAAAATGGGGTTTTTACAAAATAGAGTCGTCATAGCTACAGACCCCACCGTGGGCGCTAAGAGAGGTCCGCGGGCACGGTCTTTGAAAACGCGGTTTGGGCCATTTTTTCTTGGATCGGGCCTTGGATTTTTCAATTTGCTACCTAATTTGGGGGGAGGGGGTGTGCTCAAAGTATCTCCTGCAAATATATATATATATATATATATATATATATATATATATATATATATATATATATATATATATATATATATATATATATATATATATATATATATATATATATATATATATATATATATATATATATATATATATATATATATATATATATATATATATATATATATATATATATATATATATATATATATATATATATATTTTCTTCTTCTTGCTCCATGCATGATATAAATATAAAAAGTCAAAATAATTTAAAATAAAAAATAATCACACAAATAATAAATGATATAATAATAAAAATATGTCTATAAGTGGTCATGGCAAAAATAAATAAAAAGTGTGGTGCGAAATAGAAACAACATAAAGTAAAGAGTTAGCAAAATAGGAAAATGTCACGAAATGAAAAATGTAATAGTAATAATAATACGGATGACATCTCTCAATCAGTAGGAACAATGTTTCCAGAACCTCGGACCTCTGCTAGTTGGCGCCTAAGATCAGCGATCTATCGAGATAACAAATCAGACTTGGATGCATGGGTGGCATAACAGACTTCAATGTGAACAGATTTAGAGGTTTGAAATGAGGTCATGAACACGTTTGAACCTAAAAACTTAGGCCCATTAGCCCAAAAATTCAAGTTTGATCAATTTGGACTTCATGCATTTTCTAAATTGCCCAACTCGCACCAATTATAACTCTCTCAATTTTTGTCATATGAAAATGATCTTGTACTTTTTGAAAACCTAAAGATGTCTCCTATAATTTTCATGTTGGTCATTTTTCATTTGAAGTATTTAACTTGATGTAAATTGCTTTGACAAAAAATGTCCTTTTGTTGTCTTTTGAAATGACATGTAATGTTTTGGCTTATATCTTTCTAATGAATTATTTTTTGCCTTGAGCTTAGAGAGACAAAATTGTAGAGAATTGAATTTCCTTTCACATAGGCTTTGGTTGAGGGATTTCTGATGAAGTATGTGAAAGTTATGCTTGGTCAAAGTTCAGTTGACTTTTCCTAAAGAAAACCCTAATTTAGTATCTTTTGATGAATCTTGAGTTTTCTTGATGAATCGTGATAAAACCTTGATCAAATGATGAATATGAGTTCAAAATCTTGATGTTGACCTAAAATCTTGAAGTTTGACTGTAAATTGGTCAAAGTTGATGTTTTCTCCAACATAGTTGATTTTCAATCATCTGAGCAATTGATTGAGCAAACTTGTATTGCAAGCTTGAAATTTGGCATGAGGATACTTTGAGACATATGAGGAACCATAAAGTCCTCTCGAGGCATTAGAAACTCAATTTCTTTGAGAGAAGCAAAACCATAGTTGTAGGTCAATTATTTAGGAGGAGAGTTTGTCTGGTCAACCCTTGTGTAGTCTTGAGCAATTGAGAATAATTTGTCTTGAAAATGGGAGGGAAAATTACGGGGTACAACAGCATCCCATGGTCAATCTTCTTAAACCTGGGGAGTTAGATTGGCATGTCCGCCATTCGTGATCTAAAGGTGGAAGAGGATTGAACACTTAAGTGCCTAGAAATTTGCACTCACATGTGCACAAAGTAACATTGTTGGTTGATTATACTGCTTGAACGGGCTTAAAGATGCCATTTGGAGAAGGTGACAGGATGCCGTCAGAGATGGGCTTACAAATGCCATCCAAAGTAACTATTAACAGGAGTATCAGAATGAGCATATGCCTGAATGTATTTGAAAAAGTATATTAGAATGAGTCAGTGTTCGACTGTATCTAGCAGACGTGCTGGGGAGTGTCAGAATGAATCTTATATCTCGATTATATTTGAATGATGTTCTATAATGAGTCTATGTCTTAACTATATCTATGAGTGGATCAGAATGAGTCTTCGCCCGACTGTATCTAAAGAATGAACTAGAATGAGTCTACGTCTGACTGTATCCAAAAGTGGATCAGAATGAGTCTTCACTCGACTGTATCTGAAAAATGTATTGGAATGAGTCTACGTCTGACTGTATCAAGAAGTGGATCAGAATGAGTCTTCACCCGACTGTATCTGGAGAATGTACTAGAATGAGTCTACGCCCGTCTGTATCTAGAAGTAGATTAGAATGAGTCTTCGTCTGAATGTATCTAAAAATGTATTTGAATGAGTCTACGCCTGACTGTATCCAAAGAAGTATCAGAATGAACCTTTGCTTGGTTTTATTTGATTGATGCTTTCAGAATGAATCTATCTGATTTTATCCGAGGGAAATGCTTTTCAGAATGAATATATCCTATTTTATCTAAGGGGAATGCTTTTTAGAATGAATCTATCTAATTTTATCTGAGGGAAATTCTCTTCAGAATGAATCTATCAGATTTTATTTGAGAGAAATGCTTTTCAAAATGAATCTATCCAATTTTACATGAGGGAAATGCTTTTTAGAATGAATCTATCCAATTTTATCTGAGGGAAATGCTTTTCAGAATGAATCTCTGAAGGAAATGCTCTTCAGAATTAGTCTCTGAGGGAAATGCTCATCAAATTTAGCCTTTGAGGGAAACATTGGCCATGTAGATAGTCGCCTCATCCTATTTCGAGAATTGATCTACAACCTGTATATAAATTGATGTTAATGTTTGCAAACTTAACCTGAAGACAAAGTTAGCTTTATGCAATGCCATGATGCATGAAATGTATTTTATAGTGATGCTCTCAAAATAAATGAGAATAATATATGTGTTTCGTATGCATATGTTATGATATTTTGTAAATGATGTGTGGATGCAATATGTTGTTGAAGCATATCGGTAGCTTCTTGTAATAACACCTTGTTGGGGAAAATAAATCCCTGACTATTGTTAGGGATGAAGAAAGTAATTCTTCAATTTTGTTTAGAACGAATTTACTTGGGATTCCCACTTTCTGTTTGAGGATACTCTGTTGGGGATCTTAGACTTCTGCTTGGGGATAGAAGCATTCAAGGAGAGTCGGTCGTTAGTTGTTTTTTTATTGAAGTATTTGATTCTTATATACCCTGATTGGGGATAAAAGATATGGATAATCCTAACCAGGTTTCAGATATGGGTATCAGCTCTTCTGGGGAGGGCAACGTTGAATGATATTTCGCTGGAGAAGAGAATTCTGTTGGGGAATTTGCAGTATTGGAGAAATAAACTCCATCGGGGAATTAAATCATGTAGACTGCATTGAGGAAATAATCTCTGATGGGGATTGGAAATTTATAGGTTGTGTTGAGGAAGCTTCCACTGTATGCTAGAGAAATGATCAAACTTTTCTATCTACTAGGGGACCTATTGGGGAATATGATAATGTCAAGCTATCCATCAGGGATCTGACAATGAACTGTTGGAAGATGCCCTAGTTTCTGTTTGAGGGCATTTTAGACTTGCTGGGGAATATATCTTTGTGGGGGATGAGCTTGTGAATATAGATCTATAGAGATAGTTCCATGGAGAGTGCTATGTGGGGATTTGTGAATAACTTGAACATTTTCCCAACTCCTAGAGTCTTTAGTAAATGCTAATCATGTTTTCATGCATATATTTTGTAAATAGTAATCATATTCAAATGCATATGTTCATTCAACATAATCATTGGACGTTTTTGCAAACAAAACAGAGAAAGTAAAAAATATTTTTAATTTTTAAATATATTTAACTACATTGATTTTGAAAACTTGCCTATAAGTAGGCTGTTTTATACAAGGAGACAAAAATCCCAGTAAGAGGAAATCGTTGTAATAATTGAAAAGAGGTACAGAGTGATAAACAAAGAAAAACAACTATGTGGAAACAATCCCATCGAGTTCCAACTCTGCTATTGCCCCTATGTCTTCGAGTATCTCATCACCCGCTATTGGAAGAAGATGATTGAATTGATCTGTACCTTTGAACTTGACGCTAGTAATAAAGTTGGCTGAGAGTAGATGGGTGATCCAACAAGACATAGTCATACGCTTTAATCCCTAACTTTTGCTTGGACCGTCCTTTCGAGTTTTCAGTCCATCAGGATATCCTTTTTTTCCCAAGCCTCCTTTTCAGGTTTTCGACTTGCCGGATGTACAATTTTTTATAGATATACCCCTAATTTTTCCCGAACCATTTTGGTTCTCCGTGATGCCCTTATTTTTTCCTAGGCCTGTCAACCTAACGGGTCTATTTTATGCGTAGTATTTTTTGACTATGTCCGCGTTAACAGGGTGCGAAAAATCTTCACCGTCCATGGTGGTAAGTATCATGGCACCACAAGAAAATATCTTTTTGATCACAAATGGCCCTAAATATGTGGGAGTCCATTTGCCCCTTGGATCACCTTGTGGTAGGATGATGCACTTTATTATCAAATCACCAACCTGGTATATCTGATGTCTGACTTTCTTGTTAAAAGCCTTGATCATGCGTTTCTGATACATATGACCATGACAAATAGGCGCAAGCCTTTTTTCATCAATCAAATTTATTTGGTCAAGTCGAGTACGAATCCATTCGTCTTCTTCTAAACCTGTGTCTTTCATAATCCTTAGGGAAGGAATATGGATTTCAATAGGTAAGACAGTCTCCATACTATAGACTAGAGAGAATGAGGTTACTCCAGTTGATGTACATACTGAAGTGCAATAACCATATAGATTAAATGGTAATATCTCATGCCAATCTTTGTATGTCACAGTCATCTTCTGTAAGATCTTCTTGATATTCTTGTTGGCGGCTTCCACTGCGCCATTCATCTTTGTGGCAAGTTCTGGAATGATGATGGCAATTGGTTTCCATGGTAGACCAATAATAACCTGCTCTCAGAATCTTTTAGCCATTGTATGTCCACTAGAGTGAGTACCAAAGACACCTTTGTGCATATCTTCCATAATTTTTTCAGCTTCCTTCTTGTCTACACAATGAAGCAAAGTCGACTCGTGGTTGCACTTGTACAAGATTCCATTACTCAGAAAGAACATGGCAGAGAACCTCCTTAGAAATTTATTATCATTGATAGATGCTCCTTCAGGATATTCTTGAGTTTCAAGGTATCTTTTTACTTCGTGGTACAAAGGCTTTTTATCTACTCCATCAGTATCAACTTCGTAGAAATGCGCCAGTTCATCTAGTCTCTCAATAGTAATCCGAGGAGCCTCATTATCCCATCTGACTTTGAACATAGATGACATGGTAGCTAGTGTTTCTGCCAATTGATTCTCTTCTCGTGGAATATGTTCAAAAGTGATTTCTTTGAAGTATGGAATTAATGTCCACGCCAGCTCTCGATAAGGAATGAGATTTGGATGCTTCGTATCCCATTCTCCCTTAATTTGACTGATCACTAGGGATGAGTCCCCATATACATTCAAAAATTTAATTCTCATATAGATGGAAACTTTGATACCCATGATGCATACTTCATACCCGACCATATTGTTGGTACAGTCAAAACACTATCTGGCAGTGAAGGGCGTATGGCAACCCTTGGGAGAGACAATCACAACACCAATTCCATTACCAAGCGCGTTGGAAGCCCCATCAAATACCATAGCCCATCGGGATCCCGGTTCAAGTCCTTCATATGGTCCACGTTCTTCATAATCAGTAACTAGCATGACATTCTCATCTGGGAACTCAAAATTCATAGACTGATAGTTATCTACAACTTGATGAGCCAAATGATCTGTTAGTACACTTCCTTTGATTGCCTTCTGAGTAGTGTACTGAATATCGTATTCTGTCAAGACCATCTGCCATCTTGCTATTCTTCCGGAGAGATCGAGTTTCTCGATTATGTATTTTATTAGATCCATCTTAGAGATCAAAAAAGTAGTATGAGTCAACATATATTGTCTTAGTCGGCGAGCAGCCCAATCCAAAGCACAACAAGTTTTCTCGAGCAGTGAGCATCTTGTTTAACAGTTGGTAAACTTTTGCATGCTCTTTTTGACCAGACTCGTTATGTTTCCCCAATACACACCCCATTGAGTTCTCTAACACTGTCAAGTACATGATCAGAGGTCTTCCTTCAATTGGTGGCATCAGAATTGAAGGTTCTTTAAGGTACTCCTTGATTTTGTTGAAGGCTATCTGACAATCGTCATTCCACTTTACTACTTGATCTTTCTTTAGTAACTTGAAAATTGGCTCACAAGTAATAGTCAAATGGGAAATAAATCTGGAAATGTAGTTCAATCGTCCCAGAAAACCTCATACTTCATTCTCAGTATATGGATCTGGAATTTCTTGAATGGCTTTAGCCTTGACATGATCAACTTTGATACCTTTACTACTGACGATGAAACCTAGGAGTTTACGGGATCTTACCCCAAAGGTACACTTGTTTGGATTCAGCCTTAACTTGTACTTCTTCAATCTCTCAAACAGCTTGTGCAGGTGGGTGAGATGTTCTTCTTTGGTCTGAGATCTGGATATAATGTCATCAACGTAAACCTCTATCTCATGATGGATCATATCATGGAACAAATCTACCATGGCACGCTGATATGTTGCACCGGCGTTCTTCAAACCAAAAGGTATAAATTTTTAACAGAAAGTTCCCAACTGTGTGACAAAAGTAGTCTTCTCCATGTCTTCAGGTGCCATCTTGATTTGATTATAACCAGAGAAATCATCCATGAAGGAAAATACTTTGTGCTGAGAGGTGTTGTCAACCAGAACATCAATATGTGGAAGTGGAAAGTCATCTTTGGGGCTTGCCCTATTCAAATCCCTGTAGTCTATACATATACGCACCTTACCGTCCTTCTTAGGTACCAGCACCACATTTGCAACCCACTGAGGATAGGATGTAACAACTAAGAAATCTGCATTGAACTGCTTCATGACCTCATCCTTGATCTTTTCAGACATCTCAGAACGCATGCGATGAACCTTATGCTTTATAGGAGGACAACATTCCTTCGTTGGTAGACGGTGAACCACAATATCAATATCAAGCCCTGGCATGTCTTCACAAGACCAAGTAAAGATTACAACATAGTCATGTAACATCTGGATTAACCTGTTTTTGACACGGTCTTCTAGGTTGACACTTATCTTGATTTATTTCTTGTCATCTTTAGTGCCCAAGTTCACAACCTCGATTGGCTCTTCATGTGGTTGTATGGATATTTTGTCTTGTTTTAATAGTCTATCAATCTCTCCAGGTACTTCACAATCTTCCTCACCTTCTTCCTTGGCTTGGTTGATCAGATTTTCAAAGTGATAATTGACAATAGCAGAATTGTTATCAATGGGCCCCAGAGTGGATGTGGATATGAAATTTGTTATGTGGGTGTGTGTAAGAACACAACTATTTTGAAAGAAATAAAGTAAAAGAAATACAAAGAGCTCAAAATTTGAATTCAAACGTCCAATAATTTATTAAAGGAAAATATGCGGATGAAAAATGACAACCCTAACAAATGGACCGTTGTGCCCTGGGTAAGGCACAAGGCTTAAAGTTAGTGTTCAAATTACATAACCAAAAACTTGAAAGCAAGAAAACAGAAAATAGCATTTACTCATGACTAAAGGAGATTGGTATAAAGTCTTCAGCCTTCCAAATATTGAGCCCACTGCCGGTTGTAGGGAAGATCCAACTATCTATGTCACAGTCTCTATCAGCGTCTTCCACAGTGTTGATTTAATTTTTATGAATTCCATTGTTGTTGATGCAGAATGGCGGTGTCCTAGAATTAGAACGAGCACGACGGACAGCCCCCTGAGCCTCTGAGGTGAAACCCAAACCAAATTTTTTGGACTTGTAAGGGATGTCGGGAAACTGACCCCAAATAGTTCCACCACCTTCTTCCACGACAGCCTTAGCGTCTTCCAGAGAAGCCATTCTTGGTGAAATCCTAGTAACTTTAGGAACAGTAGGAGAAGCTTTATTAACAGGGGTTGTCTGAGGAATAACTTCAAAGGTCTGGCAATGAGTCTCAAAGAATTCACCATACATATCAACATACTTGAAGGAGTTTAAATGGCTCACCATGTATTCTTCTTCGCCACGAACTGTAGTGATTTTTCCTTTCACGGGATACTTCAACTTTTGTTGTAAAGTAGAAGTAACAGCGCCTGACCCATGAGTCCAAGGGCCTCCAAGAAAACAGGAATAGGCCGGACAAATTTCCATCATATAGAAAGTAGAGTCAAAGACCTGGGAACCCACTTTGACTGGAAGATTAACCTCTCCATGCACCATCCTCTTTCAACCATCAAAATCTATCACCACAATGTCACTAGGTTTTAGCACAACCCATTCATAGTCAAGTTTGTCTAAAACAACTTTTGGAAAAATATTTAATGAGGAACCTGTGTCCACTAACAAATGAGATAAGGTAGTGCCGCTACACTCAATAGAGACATGCAAGGCCTTATTATGGTTCCTTCCAGCGGGAGTTAAATCAACATCAGAAATTCCTAGCCCATTATCAGTTGTCAGGCTAGCAACACAATTTTTGAATTCATCAATAGGGATTTCTTGCGATACATGAGCAAACTTCAGAAATTTTACCAAAGCCTGGGCATGGGCTTCAGAGCACAAAAACAGAGATAGCATAAATATTTTGGAGGGAGTCTGCCCCAACTGTTCAACAATCTTGTAGTCACTTTTTTGAATAACTTTCAGTACCTCCTCCAGCTCTTGCTTGGAAGTATCTTCAACAGTAACCTCTTTCGGTGCCTCAATCTGGGCCAACTCAGTCATCTGTTCTTTGCCTCGAGTCTCAGTAGTTGATTCAGTAGCAGTGATACGAACTGGTGTAGTAACGACCTTCAAAAAGATTTCTGGAGAGAAAACTCTTCCATTTTTGGTAACCTTACTAGTCCCAGTAATATTGCCAACATTGGGATCAGTAACTTCAGTATTTTCATCTTCGACAACCAATGGTTCTTACTTGATGCCATGGTAGTAGACATCAGCTCCATAATTCCAAGGGATAGCCTTCTCAAAGGAATATGGAATTGGCCCAGGTTCGATAATGATCAGAGGAGAAACCTTAGGCTCAGTAGTAATCTTCATAGGACCCTTATAAGTGATCCTTACAGGAGTATTGGAAATTGTAGTCACAAACACGTCTTCGAGCTCCAGGCCTTGAGACATACTTTTACATAAGCTCTCCATAGAACGTGTCTTCTCAAATAGAATTACACGGTCATCAATCAAGCGCTGAATGCCTTCCTTCAGTAGTACACAACCATTGGATTGGGACACGCAGTAGTAGCAGTTTTCAATACAGCCTGAAAAAAACGGGCTTGCAACAACTTCTTCTTAACGATCATTAGAGGACTAGTTAAGTCACTTATAGCAGAAACATAAGAAACATCTTCAATAGCATTAATGCCTTTGTCCTGATTAAGAATAGGTGCAGCGATCACATTAGGAGTCTCAGGATGATGAAATTCAATCTCTTTAGAGTCAATCATATCTTAAATCTTATTTTTTAGAGCCCAACAGTTGTTAGTGTCATGCCCAGGACTGTTAGAGTGGTATGCACACCTTGCATTAGGATTGAAACGAGGAGAGGAAGTATTGGGGTTATGAGGAGGATCCTTCAATGTAATCAGCTTTGCCTTTAACATGTGTTGCAATGCTTGAGACAACGGCATGTTGATTTTGGTGAGCTGTCTACTGGGTGCATCTTGCATATGCAGATTATTCTATTGTTGTTGTTACACTGGCACATGATTAGAGATCAGGACAGACCCCATGTATTGGTTGCGGTCACTTTTATTATGACCCTTCAGGACGTACACAATATTGGATTCTTTCTTACCATTGTATGACTTCTTCGCAGTATTTGAAGATATAGCCACCTGAATTTCACCACTTCCGATTCTATTCTCAACATATTCCCTTGTCAATTTCAGTTCAGTGAAATCGGCTGAAGAACTTCCAAGTAGGTGATTATAGAAAGGACTTGTTAGCATGCTCATGAACATGTCAACCAATTCCCTATCAGCCAAGGAAGGTTTAACTTTGCCTACAAGACCTCTCCATTTCTATGTGTACTCCTTAAAGCCTTCCTCAGAATCCATGGACATACTCTCTAGTTGCATCCAGGTTGGTGCCAAACCAGAATTATATTGATACTATTTATAGAAAGTTTCAGCCAAATTTTCCCAGGTATGGATATTGGTACCTTCGAATTGATAATACTATTCTAATTGTGTTCCAGATAGACTCTCTTGAAACAAATGTAACCATAATTTCTTGTCAGCAGTGCGTGGTTGAATTTTCTGAACATATGATCTTAAATGCAGCTTCGGGCAAGAAATGACATCATACTTAGCAAAGGTAGGAGTTTTTAATTTAGGAGGAATGACGACTCCCGAGACTAAACCCAATTCTTCAAATTTCAAGCCAGACACCTTCTAGATCTCCATAGCTTTCAGATGCTCTTCTAACAGTTTATAATTCTCGTCAGCAGGGGGATATTGTTCATCCAAATAATCCTCTTCCTCTTCATCAGAAAATTTGTCAGAACCATGATTGTTTCTTTCAGTTTTAACACTCTTACCGTCTTCATCCCGTTTGTCATCTTCGTTTGATGGGATATCAAGATCTTGAGCTTGCTTGACTGGACCTCTAAACTTCCTCCCCATGTTAAGGACGCTGATTGGTTTCTTCGCCTTTTTCTTCCCATTGGTGAGAGTGCCTTCATTCCTTCTCGCCCCTTGGCTAAGTTTAGGAATATCTCTTGGAACTGAGCGTTCTGAGCCTGGAGTTCTTTGACTGTCTGTTCGAGAGTCATTTTTGCTGAAATAAACAACAAGAATATGAGAAACCTATCTTGGAAACCTATTATGCAATGATATGTATGGCATGTGGATGCAAATGCATTGTTTTCAAGGACCTTGCAGGATTTAAATTTTTTAATCAAAAGGAGCAGAAACAAAGAATCTTATTAGTGAAGAAGTGAAAAACACAAGAAGGGGGGGTTGAATTGTAAAACTGAAAATCAATGCAATGAACAAGATATTTTTATCCTGGTTCGTTTGATCTCAAACTACTCCAGTCCACCCGTCAAGGTGATTTCGCCTCTCTCCAACGAGGTCTTAATCCACTATATTCAACTGAATATTACAAACTGCTTTAACAACTGCTAAAGCCTTCTTGATGCAAACCACAACCCGGTTTGTCAAGGAAACACTTTCTTACAAAGAAGATAAATCTTGGTGTGAATGTTTTCTACAAAACTGTATCACAACTGTGATGTATACATAACTTAAGCTTATGAAGCTAGATTGCTAAACAATGATTGAGTAAGAGGATATGTAGCGTTTATCAAACTGAGAGAAGGAAGATTATGATCAGCTTTTAGGCGTGTAAAATGTTGGAGAGCATTAGCCAATTCAATCTTCATAGTCTTGTTTATATAGCACTGAGATTCTTGAATGTTGGAGCAATATTCTTGATTCAATGCTAATAACAAACTTTCCTTATCGAGCAGATCTTGTCTGGAATGAGGCCGTTGGTAATAATTTGCTTTCAATGCACAGTACAGTTGCTTACTTAATGCATGTTCTGGCTTGGCTCATTCTGACTCTGCTTAACTGTTGATGAACTGTTGTTTTCTTTATCAGAGTGTTGAGCGCAGTTCTGTTCATCAAGCTTCAGCATACACGTGAGTTGATCTTCTGATTTTGGTATTCTGATATAGCAACTTCTGATGCTGATGTCAAGAATCAATATTCCGATGCTGATTAAGTGTGCTCTTGCTTATATCTATCAGAGTTTCTGCAAAGTAGAACGTAATACTTTTAGGTAGCAAATAGTTCATACATGAATCATATAAATAATATATCTTTTCATTTTGTTATCATCAAAACTTAAACATAGGGTAGTAGATTCAAACTTTGTTCTAACAATCTCCCCCTTTTTGATGATGACAAAACTGGATATTTTTAATTGAAAATAACATGAAAAAGGTATCAGAGAGATGTATCAGAGTAAGAGGATATCAAAGATAAGGGATAAGAGTTGAGAGATACTCCCCCTGAGTTTATTGCTTCCCTTTTTGATTCCAAGAGTTCTTCAGGATTAGATCTTTTTGCCTTTCTTTGAACATTAGAGTATCAGAGTCTTTGACTATCAGAAGCTTTAGATCAGCATATCAGAGCAGAGCTTCAGATCAGCGTATCAGAGATTTTCTTGTCAGAGCTTTGCTTTGGGTCAGAGTATCAGAGCGGGTCAGAGTTTCAGAGCTTTAGTCTTCAGAGTATCATGGAGCTTTCTTGTACCTGTAGACTTAAGCAAAACAGAAAACATATTCAAGTATAACAGAGTTAGAATGTTCGAGAATTTCTGTCTTAGTAATCCGTTATTATTTAAAATATCATTCTTGTTCTCCCCCTTTTTGTCAGCAATCAAAGAGTGTAAGTGATGTGCTAAACCAATTAAGATCAGAAAAACATGTCATATTAAAAGGTTCAGAATCAGACAAAACATATTAAAACAGTACAACAGATAATCAAAGAAAACATGAAAATGACATGAATGAAAAAACTAAGGTTGGGGAGGAAAGCGTGTGAACAGGTTCTCCAGCATGGCTTTGATCTGATCAGCAGTCTCATTCTACTTGTGCACCATGCTAACAACTGTGTCAATCTTGCTATCCTGCACATCCATCCTTTCTTTCATCTTCTGGTCGTTTTCATCCATCCTCTGCTGCAGACGCATGTCATTCAGCTTCAGCTCTTCCAGAGTCTGCCTATCCAAGGCAGCTTGAGAAACATCAGAAGTAGGAAGCTTCTGAGAGCTTTCTGCAACATCTTCTGCTTGACTTGCTTCAGCTTGAATGGTCTTGTCTTCTTCTGGTTGCACCTTTGAAGCTAGATGTTTCTCAGACCATGGCTCACTATCCAGAGGGAGCACGTCTTCCTGTGGCAGCTGACTGGCAACTTCCTTTAGCAGCTTGCTGAAATTCTGTTGTGCCTGCTCATAGTTGATATCCTGCAACTTGAGGGCTACAGCACGTACCCAAATTCTGAATTGTGACCAGAGCTGGTCAGAGGCAGCTGGGTCAATTATTCCAGGTCAGACTTGCTTCAAAGAAGCAATCCACTGCTGCATACCTGTTTCAAAATTCATAATACCAGAGCCAACATCTGGTTGTTTTGGTCTTGGGATGGCTATTTTATTTTTCAGATCAGCAAGACGGTCAAGGCTGGTTAAGTCTATGAAGGTCCTGCTGGGGTTTTCGGTGGTTTGCTTGGCAGCTGTTTGTTTTGGAGATGGAGTGGGAGAATCAAAATAATGATTGGACTGTTTGGTGTTTTGGGAGTATTGGGTGGTGTAGATTCTGATGAGGATGGCAGCTGGGCCATTGTGACTGTTGTTCCACATGGCAGCTGGATTGCCAGAGGTGATGGTTGAGGTGAATGAGGTTCAGAAGGTGGAGGAGAAGGAGTTTCAGAGTGATGAAACTCAGGTTGAGGTGATGGTGGATGAATTTCTGGTTGAGGAGAGGGAGACGGAATTGCTGGTTGAGGAGAAGTTGTTGGAATTTCTGGTTGTTCAGGGATGAGAGGTTCTTCTGGAATGGATAAGAGAGGTTGTTGTTGTTCTGGTTCCTCAGCAGATTGCTGTTGTTCTGGTTGTGGATGAGGGACAATTTGTGGTTCAGAGTTTGGATTGGAGGAGTGATCAGAAGTGTGTTGATCAATGTCAGACATCACTTTGTCAATTGCTGATGTTGTTGATATTGTTGGTTTGGGATGTTTGGTTCTGGGTCTTCTGAGTTGTAATGCCTCAGAAGGGTCATCTTCTAGTTCAGTTTCATCTATTGTTGGGATGGGGATTGAGATTCTATGAGAGGTTGGAGGTGGAATTGATGCTGGAATAGTAGAAGAATTTAAAACAGAAGCAGCAGATAAATTACCTCTTTTCTTGGGTGTCTGCTGGGATGATCCTTCTGAAGGTGCCTTCCTTTTCTTCGTCTTCTTCAGAGTCACTTCTGGTTGAGGTTGGTGCAGATCTTTGATCTTCAGATTTGGATCTGTACCACCAGCTTTGCACGCGTCCATATATCTGAGAACTACCACTGGCTTGGATTCTATCTGAGAAAATAAAGGAAAGTCACTCAGTGGAACTCTTCTGCTGGTGATATCAGCAATAGGAGTAGCGCTGGGTTCCTTTTTGATATTCTCTATCAACTTCATTTTCTTCAAGTTCTTCGCGTTCAGAGGCTTCCCAATTGTTGGTTCAATGGTGCTTAACTCTTGAGCTTCTATCAGATGCTCTATCAGCCTATTCTCTGTCAGAATATCTGATATCAACCTTCCAAAGGGTATCCAATCCCTCTTTGTTCTTTCTTCTTCCCTGGTTTCCTTCACGCTTGTTCTGAGGTGGTTGAACAGAAGATGAGCCAAGTTGATTTTTACCTTCTGATTGATAAAGTAGATCAGAAACTGCTGATCCACATTTATGTAATCAGGGGAACTAGTTGGCTTCCTATGGTTGAAGCACCCCAGAATTATCTTCGCCCAAACTCTGTGATGATCCTTCAGATCTTTGATCTTGCTGCTGGGCACCCCATGGGTGAAAATCCTTTCAGCTATGACGCCCACGTCAGCACATCTCTCAGCCATATCAATACAGCGGACGCCACCGCCACTGTAACCAATTAACCTTGCTATGTGATCCTCAGTGATCACAATCTTCTTCCCCATAATGTAGGAGGTGACTTGATGCGTTGAAGCCGTCGCATGAATCCAGAACTCCTTCACTAACATAGGGAATGTTGGTCCAACCAACCTGTCAAAATACCTTTCCCATTTCTGTGCCCTAACTTCTTCAGTTAAATCAAAACTGTTTTCCTTCAGACTTCCAAAATCAATGATCAATTCAGATAACACTTCAAGATTCTTCACAGGAGTGAGGAGTGTTCTGAATGGCACTTGATACTGTTCAGATGATGCTTTCTTCTGAGAACCTGCAGAAGCACTGCTGGAGGTTGCCATGTTCAAACTTAAAGATTTTTGAGAAGAAAAGCTGAGAAAATGGGTTTGAGAGAGATGAACACAGAAAATGCAGAGAATGCTTGAGAAATAGTGAGAAACTGTAAAAGATTAAAATGAGAGGTTAACGTGTTTAAATAGAGTTCAGAATATTTTGAAATTGTAAACGTTTTTAAGAGAGAGAAATAAAATCATGATTACATTTTAAACACATGATTACTTTCATTTAATGCTTGCTGATTTTGGGGGATTTGAGAAAGATACTTAAAAACGGTTACCAGACATGTGTCTCAATGCACCCAATCAGCGTTTTGCCTTCTCAGAAGCGTGCACGCGTTCTGCTTCAGAGATTTGCTGATGATTGGATGACACTTGTTTGATGTAGTGATCAGCATGTCTGTCTTTGAGCTTAGACTCTTAGATCTTTAGACTTGCATCTGATACAATCTGCATGTTCTATCTCTCTGAAAAGAGATTGATCAGAAGTTCACAGTAAAACAAATACATTCTGAAGATAAATATATGGAATTAAAACATTTTCACTCTGGGCAGATTTTCATGCTGAGATGTTTCAGAATGAAATTGAACCTATCTTCAGAAAGGGGTTTAGTGAAGATATCAGCCCATTGATGGTCTGTATCTATAAATTTTAAATTCAAAATTCCTTTCTGAATATAGTCCCTAATGAAGTGATGTTTTATTTCTATATGCTTAGCTCTAGAATGTAAAATGGGATTCTTACTTAAGCAAATAGCAGAAGTATTATCACAGAGTATAGGAATGTTACTCTCAAAAATCTGGAAGTCTTCAAGCTGACTTTTCATCCAGAGCATTTGTGTGCTACATCCTGCTGCTGCTATGTACTCAGCTTCTGCTGTTGATAGCGCAATTGTTGATTGCCTTTTGCTGGACCAAGAGATCAGATTTTCTCCCAGAAATTGGCAGCTTCCAGAAGTACTTTTACGCTCCACTCTGTCTCCAGCAAAGTTAGCATCGCAGTAGCCTACTAAACTGTAATCACTAGATTTTCTATAAAACAAACCCAGATTAGTAGTACCTTTCAGATACTTGAAAATTCGCTTAACAGCTGTTAAGTGAGATTCTCTAGGATCTGATTGGAATCTAGCACAAATACAAACGCTGAATAATATATCAGGTCTTGAAGCAGTCAGATAAAGGAGAGAACCAATCATACCTCTGTAGACTTTCTATTCTACATTTTTGCTTACCTCTTCTCTTTCCAGAATGCACGTGGGATGCATTGGAATCTTTGATGGCTTACATTCTGAGAGGTCAAATTTCTTCAGAAGATCTCTGATGTATTTGCTCTGATGAATGTAAGTTCCCTCTGGAGTTTGATTGATCTGAATTCCTAGAAAGAATTTCAGTTCCCCCATGAGGCTCATCTCAAATTCTGCCTGCATACACTTAGCAAATTTTCTTCCAAGAGAAGGATTAGTAGAACCAAAGATAATATCATCAACGTAAATTTGACAGACTAAGATGTCATTCTTAACTGATTTACAGAATAAGGTAGTGTCCACCTTCCCTCTGGTGAATTCATTTTCTAACAGAAAGTTACTTAGCCTTTCATACCAAGCTCTGGGAGCTTGTTTCAGACCATATAGTGACTTCTTTAATTTGAAAACATGTTCTGGATGTTTTGTATTTTCAAAACCATGGGGTTGGTGTACATAAACCTCTTCTTCTATATAACCATTTAAGAATGCACTTTTGACATCCATCTGATACAGAGTGATGCCTCTATTAACAGCAAATAAAATTAAAAGTCTGATAGATTCTAACCTGGCGACTGGGGCAAAGGTTTCTATATAGTCTATCCCCTCTTGCTGACTATAACCTTGTGCAACCAGTCGTGCCTTGTTTCTGATGACTTCACCTTGTTCATTTAGCTTGTTTCTGAACACCCATCTTGTTCCAATGACGTTGAATCCTTTTGGTCTGGGAACAAGATCCCATACGTCATTTCTGGTGAATTGATTCAGCTCTTCTTGCATTGCCAGAATCCAGTCATTATCCAGAAGTGCTTCATCAATAGAAGAAGGTTCAATCAGAGACACAAGTCCCATAAGAGTTTCTTCAGAGTTTCTGAAGCTTGCTCTTGTTCTGATTCGATCTTCCTTTCTTCCTAAGATAGTCTCTTCTGGGTGATCCAAGCTGCTTCTGGGTAATCTCTTCTGAGGTTGATCAGCAGCTGTTGTAGGATTGCTAGCAGTGCTCCTTTCAGACATTGAAGGAGTGTCTATGTTGAGAGCTTCTGATGACTTGTCTTCAGAACCTGTAAATTCAATTTCCATACCTGCAAAAACTTCATTCTGCTTTGACTTTTCAGAGTCAAGCTTGTCATCAAAACGAACACTGATTGATTCTTCCACAATCTGTGTTTCTGTATTGTATACTCTGTACCCTCTTGAGCGTTCAGAGTATCCTAACATAATACACTTCTGTGCTTTAGAGTCAAACTTGTTCAAATAATTCTTTGTATTTAACATAAAACAGGTACATCCAAATGGATGAAAATATGAAATGTTGGGCTTTATGTTCTTCCACAATTCATATGGAGTCTTTTCCAGAATAGGTTTTATTGAGATTCTATTCTGAATGTAGCACGCTGTGTTTATTGCCTCTGCCCAGAAGATCTTAGCAACGTTTGTCTCATTGATCATGGTTCTGGCCATTTCTTGCAATGTTCTGTTCTTTCGTTCTACAACTCCATTTTGTTGGGGAGTTCTAGGACAAGAGAAATCATGCAGAATGCCTCTGTTATTAAAGAATGACTCAAAATCTTTGTTTTCAAATTCTCTACCATGATCACTTCTGACTTTAACGATTCTAAGATCCTTTTCATTCTGAACTTGGTTACAGAAGGTAACAAACACAGAGTGTGACTCGTCCTTGTGTCTTAAGAACTTTACCCATGTCCATCTGCTATAGTCATCTACGATTACTAACCCATACTTCTTACCACTGATTGATGCAGTTTTAACTAGTCTAAATAAGTCAATGTGCAGAAGTTCTAATGGCTTAGAGGTAGAAACAACATTTTTAGATTTAAAAGAAGGTTTTGCAAACTTTCCTTTCTGACATGCTTCACACAGAGCATCTGAATTGAACTTCAAATTAGGAAGTCCTCTGACCAGATTGAGTTTGTTAATCTGAGATATTCTTCTCATACTAACATGCCCTAATCTTCTGTGCCAGATCCACTGCTCGTTGTTAACAGACAGAAGGCACTTTACATTCTGACTCTTTAGTTCAGAAATTTTGATTTTGTAAATGTTGTTTTTCCTCTTACCATTAAACAGGATAGTCCCATCTTTCTGACTAACAGCTTTACATGATTTTTGATTAAAGATTATATCATAACCGTTATCACTTAATTGACTTATGGATAACAGATTATGCATTAATCCATCTACTAGCAGAACATTATTAATAGAGGGAAGATTTCCATTACCTATAGTTCCAGAGCCAATTATCTTTCCCCTCTGATTGCCTCCAAAGCCAACGTGGCCTCCAGGCTTAAGTTCCAGGCTTTGGAACATATGCCTTCTTCCCGTCATGTGTCGCGAGCAGCCAGAGTCCAGGTACCATGACTGGTGTTTCTGACTTGCTGCTAAAGATATCTGCAACATGTATTATTTTATCCTTAGGTACCCAGATTTTCTTGGGTCCTGATTTGTTAGTTTTACCAAAACTCTGGTTGAATTTTGGTTTCACAGAGTACTTACTGCTAGTGTATTTAATATCATGTGTGTGACCATACACAAAATGTGAATTTAGAGGAGTGTGTTTAATGGTTAAGTCCATGACATTCTTTGGTGTAGGAACCTTACCTTGGTATCCTATTCCTTTCCTGCCGTTTCTGCTAACTCCGTAGATCATTGAAGCCATTTTGCTTCTATCTATGCTTTTAGCAAGGAACTTCTGGAAACTGTGATCATACTCCTTGATGATCTCATCAGCGTTGCTGGGAGTTTCAGAAATTGGTTCCTTCTGAGAGTTTTGTAAAGTATTTTCTAATTTTGAAATCTTATTTCTCAGCTCAGAATTCTCCAATTTGAGACTCTCAGTCTTATTAGATCCAGATTCAAGATTCCTTTTCAGGTCTCTGAATTTAACTCTAATTTGCTGATACCTTTCCAGAATCTCATTAAGGCTTTCAGCGAGTTCAGCCTTGGTAAAATTAACAGTAAAGTTGGGAAATACCTCTTCAGTATCTGATTCTGAGTCTGATTCAGAAGCTTCACTATCTTTTGAGATGTTAGCCATGAGAGCTATGTTTGCCCTCTCATCATCTGATTCTGAGTCAGCGTCGGACGAGTCAGAGTCATCCCATGTAGCCATGTGACTTTTCTTCTTTTCTCTTCCAATCTTCTTTTTGGGCTTTTCCCTCTGAAGCTTTGGACAGTCACTCTTGTAGTGTCCTTGCTCATTGCACTCATAGCAGATGATGTCCTTGGTGTTTGGCTTTTTGCTACTTGAGGAGCCTTCAGATATTCTGTATCCAGAGGAAGACTTTGTCCTTCTGTGTCTGGAAGAGGACTCGTTCTAATCAGATCTTCTGGGATTCCTGAACTTCCTTTGCCTTTGCTTCCACAGTTGATTTACTCTTCTGGAGAGGAGGGAGAGTTCGTCTTCTTCTGATGAGGATCCATCAGATGTTTCTTCAACTGCCTGCAAAACTTTAGACTCAGATTTTTTGTTAGATTTCAATGCTAAAGGCTTACCTTGCTTCTGAGGCTCATCAGCTTCTAGCTCTATCTCATGACTTCTGAGGGAGCTGATAAGTTCCTCCAGAGTGATTTTGTTGAGATCTTTTGCTAGCTTCAGAGCTGTAACCATTGGTCTCCACTGCTTGGGTAAAATTCTGATGATTTTCTTGACATGGTCAGCAGTAGAGTATCCTTTGTCCAGAACCTTGAGACCAGCTACCAGAATCTGGAATCTTGAGAACATTGTTTCAATGGATTTAGATTCTTCCATTTTGAACGCCTCATACTTCTGAATGAGCGCCAGAGCTTTAGTTTCTTTGACCTGAACGTTGCCCTCATGCGTCATTCTGAGTGAGTCAAAAATGTTCTTTGCTGTGTCTCTGTTGGAGATCTTTTCATATTCAGTATAGGAGATGGCGCTGAGGAGGATGGTTCTGGCCTTGTGGTGATTCTTGAAGTCACGCTTTTGTTGGTCAGACATTGTTTTTCTATCAATCTTCTGACCGCTTGCATTTACAGGGTGCGTGTATCCATCTGTCACCATATCCCACAGATCAGCATCATGTTCCAGAAAGAAGCTTTCAATTTTGTCTTTCCAGTAATCAAAGTTTTCTCCATCAAAGACTGGAGGTTTGCCGCTGAATCTGTCTCTGTCCTCATGGTTGTCATTGCTGGTGTGAGAATAGTTTCCTGCCATTGTGTTTTTCTGACGCTGGATCTTGTACTGATACAGTTAAGTGTTTTAGCTCAGAACCAGGCGCTCTGATGCCAATTGAAGAAGTGAAAAACACAAGAAGGGGGGGTTGAATTGTAAAACTGAAAATCAATGCAATGAACAAGATATTTTTATCCTGGTTCGTTTGATCTCAAACTACTCCAGTCCACCCGTCAAGGTGATTTCGCCTCTCTCCAACGAGGTCTTAATCCACTATATTCAACTGAATATTACAAACTGCTTTAACAACTGCTAAAGCCTTCTTGATGCAAACCACAACCCGGTTTGTCAAGGAAACACTTTCTTACAAAGAAGATAAATCTCGGTGTGAATGTTTTCTACAAAACTGTATCACAACTGTGATGTATACACAACTTAAGCTTATGAAGCTAGATTGCTAAACAATGATTGAGTAAGAGGATATGTAGCGTTTAGCAAACTGAGAGAAGGAAGATTATGATCAGCTTTTAGGCGTGTAAAATGTTGGAGAGCATTAGCCAATTCAATCTTCATAGTCTTGTTTATATAGCACTGAGATTCTTGAACGTTGGAGCAATATTCTCAATTCAATGCTAATAAAAAACTTTCCTTATCGAGCAGATCTTGTCTGGAATGAGGCCGTTGGTAATAATTTGCTTTCAATGCACAGTACCGTTGCTTACTTAATGCATGTTCTGGCTTGGCTCATTCTGACTCTGCTTAACTGTTGATGAACTGTTGTTTTCTTTATCAGAGTGTTGAGCGCAGTTCTGTTCATCAAGCTTCAGCATACACGTGAGTTGATCTTCTGATTTTGGTATTCTGATATAGCAACTTCTGATGCTGATGTCAAGAATCAATATTCTGATGCTGATTAAGTGTGCTCTTGATTATATCTATCAGAGTTTCTGCAAAGTAGAACGTAATACTTTTAGGTAGCAAATAGTTCATACATGAATCATATAAATAATATATCTTTTCATTTTGTTATCATCAAAACTTAAACATAGGGTAGTAGATTCAAACTTTGTTCTAACAATTAGTATGTTTAAATTATAAGTGCCTCCTAAACATACAATGAAAACAAAAAGAAGTGTTACAAAGGAATAAATTATGACTCAATTCTCCCATGGACGCTTCCTCTTTGTGTTGACATACGCATTAAGGCTCTGCTCTTCGTGAATTCCATTTATCAGCTCCAACACTTTCTTCTCACTAGCATAGAACTGAGTCTCAAAGGTGTCCCTTTTTTCTTTCAACAAAATCTAAGACTTCTATAGCTCTTCAAGGTTAGTAGGCATATCTGGATGAAAAATGGTATGAGGAATATCTCCTTCAATAACAGGCTTCATAATTACTATTAGGTTAGAAGGATATGACATTATAAGATTTTGAGCACGAGATCGTACCCATCTGAGGTAAGGCTCCAAAGGGATGGAGTTTTTCTGTTCCAAAGTCTTGCTATCAATCTTATTCACCATGCCCCCAGAACGTATAAACTTTAAACGGTAACCTTGAGGATTGTTCTTTTAATCGAATGTAATACCCTGGCTAAGCATATCATGAGTACCGTCTCTTCGAGCATAACCAAATTGACATGGAGCTAGATAAGGGTTGTAAGTAATACCTCCCCTTATTCCAAGGAGCGGCACATTAGGGAATTCTCTATAACGATCAATAATAGTGACATCCTCCTGAGATCGGGAACACCAATAGATATCTGAATGAGAGAATGACATCATCCTTCGGGACCACCTCAAACCTTATTCATTCCTTATCACTGATCGGGGAAGGTGCAAAATAAACCACCTGGATAGTAAAGGTATATAACACATGAGAATCCCTCGCTTTCTCATAGTACGAGTGTGAAGAGAGTGCAGAGTGTCTCCAAGCAAAATAGGCACAGGATTATGAGTAAGAAATATTTTGATGGCATTCACATCTATGAGTTGGTATGGATTAGGGAATAGTACCCAAACATCGATCAACAGGGCCAAGATCTCCTCAAAAGCATGAAAACTCATAGCATCTAGAAACAAGTGAGTCTTCTCTATCATAAGTTTAGAAAGAATACCTTTAACTCGATTTCTTCTTTCCCAATTAGACACAATGTCTGACTGCTTTAGATGTAAGGCTGCTGAAATAACTCCAGGTTTTGGAACTTTCTCTAAACCAGTGAAGGGTGTCTGATTAAGAATACGTACTCCAAGTAGCTTAGAGAACTCTTCATTGTGAGTACCAACTGGTAATCTGGGAAGGTAAAACAGTGATGCTTAAGATCAAAGAACTGGAACAGAACACTCATCATGTCTTCTTTAAAACCTGAGGTAACAAAGTTGAGTAGATATCCATGCTTCTTGATGAATTGATAGTTTTCTGGAACCTTTGAGAATAACTCCTTAAGCTTAGAATATATTCAAGAAGTTGTTTCAGATAGTATTTCTGTGATCGGAGGCCGTAACCAGTAACAAGGAACAAAGATAAATCCCTAGGTTCTTGAAATGGTTAGGGAAAATGTTATGTTATGATGTTATGATGTTATGTTCATGTTAAATAAGTAGCAAGCACAAACAAGTCATACAAGAGCCTTAGGTTTAAATGCTTGCATGAAGTCCATAGGTAAATACCCTTCCCATTAAAGTTAAGTTGGCTCAACCTGTCCTAAAATAGTAACCGGGTTCTAATATTATTATATCATGGATCTTTCTCGCAGACTTTATTTTAGCATGGCAATCGGCTTGCCACCAAAACATCCCGAAAGTTTAATCTCAATGAGTGTAGCCTCGAGTATCATCCAACTTTGGACTGCACCAAAGTCGGCTATATCACTACTTTCTAATGGCTAAGATGGGTCAATTAAGGTTCTAAAAGTAAGTTAGTGTTAACGATGCCACACGGAAGCCTAATGTTATCCTTGACTGGCTCAAGGAACATCAGTACAAACCAAAGTATCATACTAATTGTAGCTATCATGTTAACCATATCGGTCTATGTCGTATAGTCTTTATGATTTATTACTACTTACCTAAGGAATCTCTAGATCCGGGTTTAGGATCTTACAAGCAATAATACCCAAGCTAGAAACCTTAAATTTAAAGCAAACAATCCAAACAGTTCTCCAACAGAGTCTCCAGTTCTATAATACGGTGGGAGAACTGACTTTTTGGGTTTTATCCAAATGTGCGGATAGAAAGAGACGCCACCGACTTTTCTTTTATCTAATATTTAGGAAAGGTGAAAAGAACAGGAACAGCCTTTGATAGATTTTGAGTTCGGGGGGTAAGTTATGAAAAGGGAAAGTGTTAGCACCCTTTTCATCCATAGTTATATATGGGCTCTTAATTGCTTAGCTCACTTTAAAAACTTGCTTTGTGTGTGTGATTTGTTTGAAAATATTTTGAAATGCCAATGTAAGGCTAACTTTGTAATAATTCTTGTATCAGTCCTCAAGAATGTATACAAAGTGTTTTTGAAAATTTCTTGTTTGAAAGTGCAGTGTAAAAAAGTATTTGTTTATGAAAAAGTTTGAGAGCAAGCATTCAAGAGTTCTTACCCACTAAAGTCTTTCTTGTTATTTTCCTTCTCCATTGGAGATAGTATTATTCTTACCATTAAGTTGGAAGGTAATCCTATCTATTGGATATGAAGGGACAGGCGTAGGGTCATCGTATGGTCATCGAATGCAACATGTAAGGATACTTTAGCAATTCGAAGGGTCTGTCATCATATCATTTGTAGGGTCACTGAGGGACTAGATCATCTTTTTGTAGGTAATTCAAAAGGTCATCGAGGGACTATGATCTTTATTTGAAAGGGACCATGATGATATTGTTAAATCAAGGGTTTTTTTCTAAAGTATCCCCATTTTCGAGGGACGTGACCAATATTCGTAAGGCAACAAGAGAGGTTACCCTAGAGGTGCAAGTGTGCAAAATATGTTAATTCAGTTATTTTATCTGGAAAATTAGGGTTTTCAAGATTCGCTTTTAGTCTTTCCATGCAAATCATAATTACTAGTAGTTAAATGTATAGAAAAATAAAGTGCGGAATGTAAAGTGCGGGAATTTAAACCTACGCTATTACATCCTCGGAGCAGATACATAATAGGAAAAAATGCGAGAAAAGAAATCCAAGCTATTAAAATTGATAGTGTGACCCATACATTTTGTCTAATAAAATTAAATAGTAAAGAAAGAAAATAAGAAAAATGTTAATTAATTATTTTAAAGACCTAAAATCTAAGTTAATATTTTTGGTATTTTGCAGAAAATAATTTAAGTGTTAATAATTAATTAAAACCTAATTGTTTCTCATTAATTTTAATATTAAGAAAAAGGTTAATTAATTAATCAATAAATAAAAATATGTCAAGAATTTGATTACTAATTAAAAACCCTAGCCCTAATTTTTTATAATGTAAAAAAGATTAGGTTAATTAATGGTTAATTTAAATATATATTTAATGAATAAAATATGGTGAAAATAGGGTTAGAAAAAAATAAGGAAAAAATAATGTATGGGGTGGGTGTTGAACCCACGCCCTTGGCCTCACATATTTCCCTCTTCACCACTAGACCACACGCTTGTTTGTGTTTGACAATGGGATCGAACCCATGCCTCTATGGTTAACATTCACACCTCTCACCATCGGCACCATGCTGCGTTTGTGTTATTAAACAGAAATCAAATAATATATAATAAAATCATTAGATCAGAGAAGCGCCAGAGCCCTAGCTCGGATCATCTTCTCCGATAATGCAAAATGTCAACCTGCAAAAAGCGCATGAGTTAGATCATAACAAGGACCCTATCCCCCTAATTTGACCCATGTGAATCCAATGGTGGTGTTTGTTTGGCTTGAACTGCTTGTATCGTGAGTTTCGAGTGCAAACTCAAATCGTGCCCTAATAATGGTGTTTCATCATCCCTGCGCTATATCTCATAAGTAATGGATCAAAACAGTTCTAAACATCATCATGAACATATATGTATGCATAAAATCATTCAATAATGCATGAATTAAGACTTTGAGATTGAAGAAGTTTACCAAAACCGGTGCAGTTGGATATGGTTGTTTTGGACGTGGAATCGCGTCAAGGATGGTTGGGATGAACTCCTTGGAACTTCAGGAAGCTAGTGTGATGCTTGGAATGGATTGAAAATGGCTCGAAATAAGGGTTTGAGTTTTCCCTAGTTTTGACAAATTTGAGATTTTTTAGGGCTTGTTCTTGAGGCAATGTCCGTGTCTTTAGCTTGGTTTGAATGTTATGTATTTATAGGAGAGTGATTAGGGCAACAAAAGGGAGATCAATCTTTTGTATTTCATGATCAAACCTTTAATTGGAATTTTGCATAAAATCTTTCTTTTTTAGGCCAGTCTCATGCAAATCATCTCTACACGTTTTTGCTAGCTGGTCATGAGCTTTTTAGGCTTTAAATCGGATCAAAACAAGAGCCAACACTCCTTGATCCATTGCTTTCATATTTTATTTGATTTAATTTGAATTTAAATTAATAAAATCCAAATAAAAGAAATAAAAATCATAAAAAATATGTGAACGGATTTAGAGGTTTCAAATGAGGTCATGAACACGTTTGAACCTAAAAACTTAGGCCCATTAGCCCAAAAGTTCAAGTTTGCTCAATTTGGACTTCATGAATTTTCTCAAAATTGCCCAACTTGCACCAATTTTAAATCTCTCAATTTTCGTAATATGAAGATGATCTTGGACTTTTTGGAAACCTCAAGATGTCTCCTACAACTTTCATGTTGTTTATTTTTCATTTGAAGTATTTAACTTGATGTAAATTGCTTTGACAAAAAAGTCCTTTTGTTGACTTTTAAAATGACCTATAATGTTTTGGCTCATATCTCTCAAATTAAGCATTTCCGACCTTTAGCTTAGAGAGACAAAGTTGTAGAGAATTGAATTTCCTTTCATATTGGATTAGGTTGAGGATTTTCTGATGAAGTATGTGAAAGTTATGCTTGGTCAAAGTTCAGTTGACTTCTTCTAAAGATAACTTTTGCTTTTGATGAATCTTGAGTTTTCTTAAAGAATAATGATCAACCCTTGATAAAATAATGAATATGAGTTCAAAATCTTGATGTTGACCAAAAATCTTGAAGTTTGACTATAAATTGGTCAAAGTTGACTTTTTGTCCAATATAGTTGATTTCCAATCATCTGAGCAATTGACTGAGCAAACTTGTACTACAAGGCTTGAAATTTTGCATGAGGATACTTTGGGACATATGAGGAACCATGAAGTCCTCTTGAGGTATTAGAAACTCATTTTCCTTTGAGATAAGCAAAACCCTAGTTATAGGTCAATTACTTAGGATGAGATTTTGTCTGGTCAACTCTTGAGTAGTCTTGAGCAATTGAGAATAATTTCTCTTGAAAATGGGAGGGAAAATTTTGGGGTAAAACAACATGCTTGAATGATAGTACACGAGGCATACGTGATTCGGAAATGGTAGAGAGAATCAAAATTGACATAACTTGATCTTGCACAATCCAAGCTCATACTCTTTAAAAATCTTTACACCAATCCTATCTTGTTCTGACTTGAACTTCTTTGGAATCAGAGGGCACGCTACTATTTAATGCACTATTTGAGTGAGTATAATGCCTTCAACTTATTGGTGCCACATGAGATAATTATTTTATTGAAGTTTGATCAAAATATTTGGTCCAAAGTGTTGGTAAGAACAACATGTGAATGGTGAGAAAGTGATCCAACTGTTGCAGAAAGTTAAGAATCAACCATGACAACAAGATCAAGTAAGAAGATGATGATGTAGATCTTGGAGAATGTGATGAATGTAATAGAAAAATTAGGGATTTTATATTGTTTTAGAAAATTAATTGATGTAACTTAATTATTTTTTATAATTTTTTGTTCACACTTGTTTTTTATGTATCTGATCAATCCAATATAAACCAACTTGTTATTTTTCAATTTGGTTCGGTTTGGACTTTATTGCAAAAATGTACAAATATAACCTAAGCCAATTCATATATGTTTTTATCATTTTGGATGATTCTCTCGAAACCGAATCAAATTAATCCACGAATACCTTAACATAGAAAGATTATATGAAGATCAGCGAGTTGGAAAATAGAGATAGAGAAAAGAAGCAGGGTATGCAGGTGAATTTTAAATTGGGATTATGATTATTGGATATTGTAACATAAGAGGAGGAGGCAACAAGGTGAAGAGGAAGATAATTAGTCAAATTATTTTTCAAGGTAAAGCAAATATTTTTCTCATTCAAGAATCTAAACTAGCTCTTGTTGATTTGGTTATTGTGGGTAGCATGTGGAACAAATAGGAGGTGGGATGGTCTTTTTAGGGTTCAGATGGTTCTTTAGGAGGATTGATAACATTATGGAATGAGGGTTTGTTAGAAGTGATTTCTAACTTTAAGGCAGACGATTTCTTAGGAATAAAACTCTTGTGTAAGGGGAACTGCTATTATGTCGTGAACATTTATTCCCCATGCTCTCTGACTCTTAAAAGAAAATTGTAGAATGATTTGTTGGACTGTAAGTCAAGATTTTCATATGGAAAATTGTGCTTTTGAGGGGATTTCAACCGTTGTTAATATTAGGGAAAGGTATGGCAAATCTTCTTTTCGTAGAAATTCTAAAATGAGGAATTTCTCTAGTTTTATTGATGATAGAAACTTGATTGACGTGCCTTGCAAAGGTAAAAGATTTAGTTGGATTAGCAACGATGGAAAGTCTATGAGCAGAATATATATGTTTCTTATCTATGATGTTTTATTTAGAAAATAGGGTATCATTTATCAGATAATTGGAAATAGGGACATATCCGACCATTGCCTGATCTGGCTTATAATCAACATTTCTGATTAGGGCCCGAAACCTTTCAAGGTTAACAACAACTAGTTCGACAATACACATTTTTTTTCCATTTGTTGAGAATGAATGAGGGAAGATGGGGGTGGTGGGTAGAATTGCTTATGTTCTTAAAGAAAATTTGAGACTTCTCAAGGGAAGTCTTTGTAGTTGGAATAACGAGGTGTTTGGGAGGATCGATTTGAAATAGAAGAAGGAAATATAAAGATTAAAGAAACATATATTCTTCTTGATATTTGTAGGGAAAGTCAAGTAGAGGAGGTGGTAGTCATTAGGAGTAAAGCAATTAGCAGGATGTGGTCGAAGCTAAAGCTCAAAGAAAACATCCTTCTTCAGAAATCTAGGCTCAAGTGGGATAATGGGGTGACTCTAATAGTATATTCTTTCATAGTGTTATGAAGTAGACACATTGAATAAACTTTATTGGTTCTTTATCTACATATAGTGGTGTGGCGGAGACGGTGGGGAGGTTAAGGGGGAAGTGAGGATGCATTTCATGGAGAAATTCTTAGAGATGGATTTCAATCAGCCTATTTTAGAGGGGGTGCCTTTTAGTAGGTTGTCTCAGGAGGAGAGTGACCCCTGGAAGTTCCTTCTTTCAATCTTGAAATTAAGGAGTCAATTTAGGGGTGTGAGGGTTCGAAGTGTCCAGGGCCAGACGACTATAATTTCTTCTTTATAAGGAAGTGTTGGAAATTTCTTAAAGATGATATAGTTCGTTTCTATAAGGAATTCCATGGTAAATCCCTTTTATCAAAAGCTATTTATTCATCTTTTCTAACCCAAGTCTGAAAGAAGAATAACCCCTTATGGCTTGATGAGTATATACCCATGTGTCTAGTTGGGTTTCTTCATAAAGCCTTAGCTAAACTTCTAGTATCTAGGTTAAAAAGTGTGTTAAGTTCTATTGTTTCGGATTTCAATAGTTTTTTTGTCTGTGGAAGACACTTATTAGATGGAGTGCTTGTAGCAAACAAGGTAGTGGATTACGCATCAAAGTCAAAGATGGGATCCTAATTATTCAAAGTTGATTTTGAAAAGGCGTATGACAAATTTAGTTGGGCCTTTCTCAAATATAAGACGAGGAGGACGGGTTTTGATCAATTATGGTTGAAGTGGATGGATGCAACATTCTTCTCGAGTTTGATGTCAGTGTTGGTTAACGGGAGCCCAACCAAAGAGTTCATGGTGGGTAAAGACTCGTTATCCATTTTATGTTTGTGTTAGTAGCTAAAGGTCTTACATGTTTAGTGAGGAAGGCGTAATTTACCAGGGAAGTGTGAGGTGTATTAGTTCCATGGTGTAATATGGTGGGAGAACTGACTTTACTGGTTTTGTGTTTTATCACAAATGTCGTGGTTAGCAAGAGTCGCCGCCGACTTTTCTTTTATCTAACAAAGGAAAGGGTGAAAAGAACAGGAAAGACCTTTTTAAAGATTTTGAGTTCGGGGGGTAGGTTATGGAAAAGGAAGGTGTTAGCACCCTTTCCATCTGTAGCTATCTACAGGCTCTTAGCTACTAGCTCACTTTGAAAATGCTTTTTTGTGTAAGTGTAATTTGAAAATATTTTAGAAAGACGCCTTAGTGCGGAGAACTTTGTAATGATTCTCGTATCATTGAGAACGCATACAAAGTGTTTTTTTTTGTCTTTAAAAATATTTAGAAAGGAGAGTGTATGTGTGAGAAATTTGTTTTGTGAGAAAGCAACTACAAGCTGTCTACCTACTCGAAAGATCTTTGTTCTTTTCCTATTTTCATTTAGATAGTGTTATCCCACCATTAGTTGGTGGGTAGCCATATCATTGGATGTTTGAGAGACAGGCGCGGGTCATCGTACAATCATAAAGGTAACTTGTAGGATGCTTTAGAAATTTATTGTAAGGGACTAGATCATTTACCTAAAGGAAACATCAAAGGGTTGTCGAGAGACTATGATCTTTGTATCGATGGACTTTGCTAAAGTGTCCCACGTTCGAGGGACATGACTGTTTTATTCCGAAGGTAACAAGTAGAGGTACCTTAGAGGTGCATGTGTGTGAAGTGTGTTATTTTTCATTTATGTTTATCTTGAGTGTTAGGTTTTCTAGCGTTTGTTTTTAAGTCTTATCATGCAATCCTATTTAGCATACATCTAGCAGTTAAATATATACATAGGGCAGAAAAATAAAAATGCGGAAAGTAAAGTCTAAGCTATTACATCGCTTCGGGATGGGGGAAATACAAACCAAGACGGGGAAAGAAAAATGTAAAGAGTCCTAATTTTAACTATTACATTCCTTTAACAATTACATAATTGTTCATGAAAATAAAAATGTGAAAGAAACAAATAACGCGCGGAAATGAAATGGGAAAGGATGAAAAACCCTAAAAAATTCTAAGATTAGAAAAATGTTTTTGTTGTTTTTGTTTAAGAAAAATAATAATTAAATTAATGGAAACCTAATTCTAATTAGTTTAAAAAATGATTAAATAATTAATTAAAATTAACAAAATTTATTTAATTAATAATTAAAAAAAAACTTAAAATATATTTTTGTGGTTTTCTAATTTTTATTGGTTAAAGGAAACTGATTAAAAAAAGTGTTGATTAACAAAACAAATAATACTAAAAAAATGTAAATGGGCCTCGCTGCAAAAAGGGGTGGGAAAAAAATAATCCTTAGGCCAACAACTAATGAGCCCAAGAGGTTGCGTTGGCTCGGATGAGAGAGGCTCCTTGAAGGTGCACAGTGGGGTGTGCGCTTGAGGCATTCAGATTATGCTTGATGAGATCTGATGGTCAGGAATTGGAGGTGTATAATGTGTGTACGAATTTGCTTAGCATTGGATCTGAAAAGATAAAAACAAGAAAAATACAAAATGCCTTGTACCTGGATCGAACCCATTAGATTTACTCAAAACATCAATAGCAAAATGAATGGATGCATAAAACTGATTTAAATCACATATTCAGAGAGTTTGAAAATATAAATTTTACCAAAACCGTAGGAGGGATATGAGGAGGATCTAGGGGCGTGTGAGGCTTGAACCTGGACTCTGGAGGAATCTTGGAAAACTCAGGGGTGATGTTTGATCATTGGTTTGGACTGGTATGGGCTGGAAAGTGAGACACGATTTTCACCAAATTTTTTATTTTTTGGAGAATTTTGAGAAGGCTTTTGTGCGCAAGAATTTCGAGTCCCTTTGTGATCTTAAGTGTTGTACCCCAAAATTTTCCCTCTCACTTATCAAGAATTTTCTCACAAGATCTCTTTGATTCAAGACTGCATTAGGGTTTGACCAACTCAAGACACCTCCTCGTGCACTGATGACCAAAATTAGGGTTTGAGTTTGCACAAGGATTTTTTGAACTATAAATGCTTCATATGACTTTCAAGGATCATTAGGTACCCCCAAGATTACTCATGTCAAGTTTCAAGCTTTGAATCACACTTTTGATCAGTCAATTGGACAGTTGACCTAAAAATCAGCTGTATTGGGGAAAAAGTCAACCATGGCCAATTTTTAGTCAAACTTCATAATTTTTTATTCACATCAACAGCTTAGACTCATATGTATCATTTGATCAAGTTTGGACCACAATTCCCCAAGAAATTTGATCAAATCATCAAAAGGGCAACATGGTCAAAATTAGGGTTTTGACTGAGAAGGAGAAATTTCTGATTTTTGACCTAGCAAATGGTCAATTGGTTTAAAGCATGATCTCAAGAGTTCAATTTCATCATCTTGACCTAATTACATGGTTCAAAACATTGCAAATCCATTGGATTGACAAATGAATTTTTTAGTCAACTGATCAAAAGTCAACTATGCACTGAAAAGTCAAACTTTAACTTTTTGATCAAATTCAAGTGCCAAGGGTCATAATTCATCAACACATGTCAAAATGTGAAACTTGTTCATCAAGAAACCAAATATTTAAGATTTGGATTTGAAAAGTTGAAAAATTCTAACTTAGAAATTTTTTTAAGTATAGAAAATTTCTTATTTTTACTCAACTTTAAGCCAAATTATCACCATGATATAAGATGATTCAAAGGAAGTTCCCAACATGAAAGTTATAGATCTCCATGAAATCTACAACTTTTCTGCACATAATTTCTCCTAAAGATGCTTGGATCTCAAGATATAATTTTGTGAATACATGCTCATGAACTAAAATAACTTAGTAAAATTTTGCCCTAGTTAGGCAGGTTTTTGACCTAACTTCATGACAATTTTTCACCTAGTTCCAAGATGAATTTTCAAAAGCATTTCAAAGATGGGATTTAGAGAACATTACAAGCTTTCCAAAATGTTCAAGAAATCCTTGAGATCTTTCTTGAGTAGAGAGAATCGAAGAGATGAAGTTAGGGTTTTATCACATTGATTATAGGTCATTTTCATGAAGAACAAGTTTTCAAATTTGCAAATTGGCTGTACAATCTTCACTTTTCAGGCCTCAAACTCGTTTGTCACTCCACCATTAATGGAATGCACAAGTTTTCATGCCCTAAAGCCAAGCATTCAATGCATTGTACAAGAAAATAGCCTTTTTTGGAAGAAAGGCAACATTGCCATTTTGGAAAAGCATGCTTTTTGAATTTTCCCATTTCTTGAGCCTTGGACTTGTTCTTTCTGCACAAACCAAACCTCTAAACCTGAACAAAACATGTTTAAAGCTTCAAGCCACCCTACAAGATAAGAATCATGCCTTAAGAAGTCACTTCTTACACTTGCTTCAAAAACAAGAAATGTAGCAAGACATGTGATCTTGTACTTCTGAGCAAGCATAAGTCCTCCAACCTTTTGCTCTATATAAAGCCACCATTTTGCAACTAAAAGCATGAATGCCCAAGTCTTGTAACACCCTAGAATCAGAAGTTTCATACCAAGCCTTCAAACTTGTCATTTCTGACTTGTGAACTGAATCTTCCATTTCACTCGTGCGTTTTCAGGCCTTTTGCTTTCCCAAGCTTCCTTACCTTACAAGTAAACCATCCCACACCCTGAAACATCACTGTAACTCCATCTTCCCCATTGTTGAAGTTCAAAAACAGAGAAACACAGGTGGACTTCTCCAGACCATTCCAGCCATCCTCAAGACAAGCTAAGCATTGCATTAGCTTCCTAGAGGTTCAAGGAAGCTAACCTGATCATTACAACATCCTAAAGCAAGCTCATTTTCAAAACACGATTTCCATTTTCAAGGTGAGTTTTCTGTTTTTCTAACTCTTAATACATGCATAGTTAGATTTCCATTTGTGAATATAAAATGTAGACATCATTTCTACGAAGCTGTACATATCCATAGCTTGCATTTATTTGGCTTGAGTTTAGAGAATTTTAAGTTTGAAGTTTCTGAAAAAATTAGGTTAAGAATTAGGGCCAACAAAATTCTCTCTGATCTTGGACTTATAGTTTTAGTTATGCACATGGTTAGAATCGTGAAGTAAAATGCTATAATGTTCATGTTATCACTTTTCATTTTTGTTGAGAAATGAAAAAGTTACAGGGGGTCTGGCTGGCTAGAGGTTGAAGATGAAGTATAGGGCAAGGCAATATTTTGTGTTATGTATTTGTGTTTTCATTTAAACTAACAGATGTATAGCCACCCCAGTAGTAGGGCAACGCGTAAAAATGCCATAGGTCATGGGTTCGAGCCTTGGTGCTGCCTTTTGCAATTTTTCCATATTTTTCCACCGTTTTTTTTTGTCCTCTTGCAGCTTGGGCTTCAGTTTCTTGGGCCTCTTGTTTTTTTGCTAATATGCTACTTCCAGTTAACTCATGACACCCTTGGCCCAAATATTTTATTTGCTTATTTTATTTTTATTTTACCAAATATATTTTCTTAATCATAAAAAATATAAAAATGATAAATATTATATTTTGTTTTATTTTATTTTCTCATAAAAATATTTTTTTATTTAAGTTATATACTATTTTTTTTAATAAACTTGTAAATTAAAGTAGAATTAGGTTAAATATTTATTTTTCTTCACACCTATTAAATATTTATTTTAACATATAAAAAGACCAAAATACTTAATAAATACCATATATTATTTTCAAGACAAAAATACAAAAATACTTAAAGAAATTTATTTCCTTTTAATAAATTAGAATTAGGGTTTAATCAAAATCTTTTATAAAAAATAATTTCCTTTCTTAATTAATTTGAAATAATCTTGATTCATTTATTAGGTTTAGGATTAAAACTTTTTCCACATAAAAACCAAACAAAATCTTCTTTGCATTCATACATCTTTGCATATTTAAATTATCTTGTACATTATTTATTCCAATACTTGTATAAATTTAATATGGTTGTAATAGATTAATTAGGTTTATATTATTGTAATCCCCATTCATCAATTGTATACCCCACTCCCACAAAGTGTTGTAATAGCGTAGTAATCTTTAAATTTCACAATTTATCGCTTTCAAATAATATACTAGCAATTAGGGTTTGTATGGCAAGATAAAATCAATAAAATAGAAAACCCTCATCCAAGACAAAATCAAGCATGAAAATGACACACTTGTACACTAGACACCCCTAGGGTTATCCCACTTGGTTGCCTTGTACAAAAATGGCCATATTATGCATGTGAGGTATCTTAGCAAAACAAACAAATATAAGATCATAGTCCCTCGATGACGCTATTCAAAGTTGCCTTACAAAATGATCTTAGTCCCTCAAAAAATGCTAAGATACTTTGCAACATTGCTAATCATGGCTATACGATGACCCACGTCTGTCCCGTTAACATCTAAAGATAGGGTTGCTTACCAAATCAATGGTAAGACAAAATGTCAAAGGAAAAGAAAATGAACAAGAAAGACATTTGAGTAGGTAGATTAATTTTAGTTACTTGCTCCATTTCAAAACAAATATCCTTGCTATTTTCAAAACAAACACACACATTTCCAAATATCTTAAAAATTTAAAACATTTTCAAAAAGACAAACATCTTTGTATACATTCTTATGAACGAGAATCATTACAAAGATTTCCTAAACAATGGCCTCTTTTACAAAATACTTTCAGAACCACACCAAGCACAATTTCAAACAACAAAAGCAAGTGATCTAGCAAGTAACTAAGAGCCCATGGAAAACCATGGATGAAAAGGGTGCTAACACCTTCCCTTTTCATAATCTACCCCCCGAACTCAAGAAACAATCTCAAAGGTCTTTCCTGTGCTTTTTTAGCTTTCCTTTTGGATAAAAGAAAAGTCGGTGGCGACTCTTGCTAATCGCAACATTTGCGATCAAACGCAAAACAATCAAGTCAGTTCTCCCACCGTATCACAGAACTGGCGACTCTGTTGGGGATAGTTCTAAAAGTGGGGTTACTTTAGGGATAAATCACATTTACTTGCTTACATTGTTTGATTTGGATGCTTTACATTATGGTTCTTTGTTTGGGTTTGAATCCTCTACCCGGATTTGGGATACAATATAGGTAAGTAGCAATACATTGTGGAAACTGTGTGGGGTATACCGACATGGTCTAAGCAATAGCTACGTTAGTGCAACATATTTGTGGGTACCGGTAGCCTTTGAGTTAATCAAAGAGAATACGGGGCCGCTGAGTGATGTCATGAAGCACTAATGAACTTCTAGAACCTTTACTTTACCAACTTGGACTTTTAGGATGTAGTGAGATGACCGGCTTTGGTGCAGTCCGAAGTTGGTAGATACTCGATACTACACTCATTGAGGGTTGGTTTCTTGGGATATTTCGGTCACCATTAAAGAGGCTTGAGCTGAAACAATGACCAAGGAAACAATCCAATGATATTGAGCTCCTTAGAACCCGGTTACTATTACTAGGACAGGTTTAAGCCAACTAAACTTCAAGAGGGTACTTACCTATAAAACTCCATGCAAGCCTAAACTAAGGACTTGTTTGCTTTGCTTGTATATGCATACTTGTACATAACATCATGGACATCATGAACATCATATACATCCACTAACCATTTCAAGGATTTTGGGGATTCATCTTTGTTCTTGTTTTGTAGGATATGGATTCTATTCGCAGGAAAACTATTCATGTCAACCTTGTAAGAATTCCTCCATAACTTAAGGAGCTAGCTTCAAAGATTCCTGAGAACTCTCCATTCACCGAGAGACATGGTTGCCTACTCAACTTGGTCACCTCCAACACAGATCAGGATATGATGAAGGTGCTCTTTCAGTTCTTTGATCCATTGCACCATTGCTTCACATTTCCCGACTATCAACTTGTGCCTACTTTGGAATAATTCTCCCAAATCTTGAGGATTCCCATTCTCAATCAACTACCTTTCAACAGTACGGAAAGAGATCCAAAGCCAGAAGATATTGCTCAAGCTCTACACTTGCACTCATCTGATGTCACAACTCATTGGGAAACTAGGAGTGGTGTCAAAGGCTTCTTAGCGAAGTTCCTGTTTGAGAAAGCCCAAAGTTGTTGGAATTCCTTAGACTTGCAAGCCTTAGAGGAAATTGTGGCTCTTCTCATCTGTGGGATGGTTTTGTTTCCAAATCCTGACCAACTCATAGATGTGAACACCTTCAAAATCCTCATATCACGCAACCTGGTGCCTACATTGCTAGGGGATATCCTACACTCTTTTCACACTCGCACAATGAGGAAAAGAGGTGTGCTTATGTGTTGCACTCCTCTATTGGCAAGATGGTTTATTTCTCATCTTCCCTAATCAGTCTTAAAGAATGAGCAAGGTTCAAGGTGGTCACAAAGGTTAATGACGCTCAAACATTCACACATTCATTGGTGCTCTCGATCCAAAGAGAATGTTATCATCGTCGACCATTGTGGGGAATTCCCTAATGTCCCTCTACTTGGAATTAGGGGAGGCATCAACTACAACCCATTTTTAGCCTTAAGACAGTTTGGTTATGCCCAAAGGGATGGCCTGCACGAGATGCTGATTCAAGGTTTGGTATTCTACTATGACAACAACGATCAAGGTCTTCGCCAGAGATTTATCCGAGCTTGGAGGATGCTAAACAAGGTGGATAGCAAGACTTTGGGCCACAATAATTCCATCCCTCTTGAGCCTTACCTCAAATGGGTACGAACTCGTGCTCAGAGTCTTATAATGCCTTACCCCTCCATTCTCCCGGTAATCATTGAGCCTGTTAAGGAAGGAGATGTTCCATACACTATCCTACATCCTGACATGCCCACATCTCTTGAAGACCTCCAAAGGGATTGGATACAACTCAAAGGAGAGAGAGATACTTTCGAAGCCCAATTCTACGCAATCGAGAAGAAGGTTTTGGAACTCACTAGGCTACTTCATGAGGAGCAGACTCTAAATGCCTACATTGCACCAAAGAGGATGCGCACTACTTTTTTATATTTGAGTTTTGTATTATTTTGTCCAAGGGGCATAGATGTACTCAAACTTTATCTTATTAATATAACGTGTGTTTCTTTTTGTCTAAAACAAACTTGAATCTTTGAAATACTTGAAAACATCGCACATACACATATCATTCATCATAGCATAAACAGGTCTTTTGCAACAAGTCTCCTCATCTCTCAACTGTTTATTTCAGTAAGATGGATCTCGAGCAAATAGTGAAAGATCTCCAAGCCCAGAATACGCAGTTTCAACAATTGCTCGCGACCCTAGCCAAGGGGCAAGAAGAATTGAAGACTCTGCTGGCTGAAGAGAGGAAAAAGAAAACAAAGAAGGGGACCGGAGTCTTAAACATGGGAAGAAGATTTCATGGGCAAACAAGAAGGACTTTGAATTTTGCAACAACATCCGGTGAAGGAGAAGGGAAAGGCAAGGAAACACCTGTCTCGTCAGAATCGGAAGAAGAGGAGGAAGAAGAAGAAGACTACTCTGAGAATAATACCCTACAGCTGATGATAAGTGCAGACATCTCGAAGAGCGTTTGAGCGCGATGGAAATACAAAAGGTGCCAGGCTTAGACTTTGAGGAATTGGGACTAGTGTCGGGGATTGTGATTCCTCCGAAATTCAAAGTGCCTATGTTTGCAAAATATGATGGAGTGTCATGCCCTAAAATGCATCTCCGGTCATATGTGAGAAAAATCCAACCCCATACCGCTGATAAAGACTTATGGGTGCACTTTTTCCAAGACAGTCTGTCTGGAACACAACTCGAATAGTTTTACCAACTAGAAAGAGTCAACATCCACAATTGGGAAGATCTTGCCGCAACTTTCTACAAGAAATATCAATATAATGTTAATTTGGCGCCTACCCGTACTCAACTCCAGAGTATGTCCATGGCTTCCAATGAAGGTTTCAAGGATTACACACAAAAATGGAGAGATTTGGCTGGAAGAGTTCAACCTCCTCTGTCTGAAAGGGAATTGGTGGACATGTTCTTAGGCACCTTATTTGGTCCCTTTTTTAACCATTTAATCGGAAGTTCATCTCCAGGCTTTACTGAGCTAATACTGTACGGAGAGAGGGTGGAAGCTGGCATAAAAAGTGGAAAGATTCAGAAGGATTCATCTTCTGCAACAGTTGTAAGGAAGCCTTTCATCAGGAAGAAAGAGATAGCTACTGTATATTCGCAACGGAACCAAGATATGGCCGAACGCCACCAATGGTGGGGGCTATTATGATTCCCAAGCCTACATCTGATCAGCAAAGAAATAATCAACCAAGGGTAGAAAGGTCAGTCAGGAAGTTTACCAGAATCAACATGACTCTGTCTCAAGTATTACCTCATCTACTAATATCCAACTTGGTGACCTTGAAAGAAGCTCCTAAATACCCAAACACAACATCCCCTCATTATCATCCCAATGCCCATTGCGCATATCACTCAGAAAGTCCTGGTCACGATACTAATAATTGTTGGGCCTTGAAGAACAAAATACAAGACCTCATTGAAGCAAAAGAAATTGAGTTTAATGCACCCGAGAAGCCAAATGTCATTTCTGCTCCTATGTCCAGACATGGCCATAATACCAATGCCGTTGAAGAAGATTTGTTTATTACCATAGTTGATGAACTCATGACCCCACTTCTGACTATTAAGATAAACTTGTTGAAAGCCGATGTGTTCCCGGGATGTAATGAAGTTTGCCATCTCTGCTTATCCTCACCAACTGGATGTCCTTTGTTGAAGGCAGGCATTCAACGCCTGATAGATAACAAAGAGATTTTGTTTGAAAAGACTCTTGTTTTGCCTATTCCTGTTGAAGATGTTTCTATCATTACCATTTCTGCCAAATCTTCCAGGGTCTCCACCAAAAAGACCAGTTAGAATTACAGCGGTTCCAAAAGTAGCTCCTTTAATAATCACAATGCATGGGCCAGTACCATATGAATCAGAAAAAACTGTGTCGTGGAATTACGGAGGGGACATGTACTACCATGGCATCAAACAAGACTGGCCGGCCACCGAAGAGATAAACTACGAAGAATAGGATTCCGACATCAACAATATTGCCGAAACTAGTAAAATTACCCGAAGCGGTAAGATCTTTTCTCTAGAAATTGCTCCCCCAAAAGCAGTTTCTGAACCCGTGATCATACCCATGGCTGCTCCAAAGGTTACTTTCGTACCCATAATCATCTCTGTAAATGCTCCTATTGACGAAGTCGTCACAACTCCTGTTATCATTCCTACCAACACTCCTACTCCCGATACTCGAGGAAAGAGTATTCAAGTGGAGCCTGTCCAGACGAAGGCTCAATCACTGACTATCCTTGAGGATTCCAAGAACGAAATGGAGGATATCCTAAAAATTATAAAGAGGAGCGACTACGATGTAGTTGAACAATTGGGGTAAAATCCCTCAAAAATCTCCATGCTGGCATTACTACTGTGTTCCGAGGCACATGCGAAAGCCTTGGTGAAGTTCCTAAAAACAGCCCATATGCCTCAAGAGACGCATGCTGATCAATTCCAAGATTGCGTAGCCAGCTTGACATCAGATAATGGTCTAGGCTTCTCGGATGTTGATTTGACACCAAGGGGAAGAAAGCACAATGAGGCCCTGCATGTCTCTTTAGAATGCAGGGGCACAACTCTGGCACATGTTTTTGTAGATACTGGCTCATCTCTGAATGTATTACCCAAAAAACCTCTTGACTGACTTGACTACGAAGGGCTAACGTTAAATCCAAGCAACATAGTAGTAAGGGCATTTGATGGCTCGAAGAGGATGGTGCACGGGGAAGTGGATATCCCCATAAAGGTTGGGACTCAAACTTTCAATTCAACCTTTTATGTAATGGATATTCTCCCTTCTTACTCCTTTCTATTAGAGCGACCATGGATCCACAATGTTGGCGATGTTACAACTACATTGCACCAGATACTGAAGTATCCATTTCAAGGGAAGATTATCACTGTCCATGGAGAGGAAGAATACATGATCAGTCATCTCAATTCCTTCAGATATGTGGAATTGGACAGTGAATTCATTGAAACTCCATTTCAACACTTCGAAGAGGTCCCCCAAGAGGTGACAGAGACCAAGATTGTGTCCCAGATTCCCAATATTACAAGACCTCCACTCCGGATGTCATCACTAAAGGACGCCAAAGCAGTGGTAGAGGAAGGTGGATGCACCATCTGGGGGAAACTTCCGGATATCCCGTATAAGTTTGACAAGTTTGGCCTAGGTTTCACTTCAAGTGCTCAAAAGGCTGTACGTTGTGCCCGTGCTGGAGGGCCACCCTTGAAGATTAGCAACTGTGAGGTCAACGCGGTAGAAGAAGGTGAAGATGATTGCAACCTGGAGGATTGGATCTTTCCGACTGTCAATGAAGGACTCATCAATGGGGAGGCTAGAGACTTTGTCCCAATCACTTTTATCCCACAGTAATTTATCTTTACATTTTGTTGAATCTGTAATATTCAAAAAAACAATTCGCACTCTTAAAACCTTGTGTCTTACCCGAGGCACAATGGTCCATTTGCATACAAACTTTTATGCTCATTGTTTTTTTCTTTTACATTTTATTTTATTTCAAAGATAGTTATACCCTTACACACACCCACACTCACAATGCAGGTATCCATCCATTCTGGATCCCATGGGTAACGATACTGCTATGGCCTTTTGTGACTCTGAGAATCTAATCTACCAAGCCGAAGACGAAGGTGAGGAATATTATGAAGTACCAGGGGAAGTGGCCAGACTGCTACAACAAGAAGAAAGAACCATTCAGCCTCACGAGGAACTCGTGGATACAATCAACCTGGGTACCAAAGATGACAAAAAAGAGGTCAAGGTAGGTGCCAATTTGGAACCGAGTGTCAAGGAGCGTCTGACTCAGTTGTTACATGACTATGTTGAAATCTTCGCCTGGTCATACGAAGACATTCCAGGACTCGATACAGACATTGTGGTACATCGTTTTCCTACAAGAGAAGATTGTCTGCTAGTAAAACAAAAGGTTCGCCGCATGAGACCTGATATGTCATAAAAGATTGAAGTAGAGGTTATGAAGCAATTCAATGCTGGATTCTTCGCTGTCACTTCCTACCCTCAATGGATTGCCAACATTGTTCTCGTACCTAAAAAAGACGGAAAAGTACGAATGTGTGTGGACTACAGAGATTTGAATAGGGCAAGCCCTAAAGATGATTTTCCACTCCCCCACATTGATATCCTAGTTGATAATACGGCACAATACAAACTGTTTTCCTTCATGGACGGATTCTCAGGTTACAACCAAATCAATATGGCACCTGAGGACATGGAGAAAACAATATTTGTCACACAGTAGGGCACATTCTTCTACAAGGTAATGCCATTCAGATTGAAGAACGTTGGGGCAACCTATCAGCGTGCCATGGTATCTTTATTTCACGACATGATACATCATGAAATAGAAGTCTACATGGACGATATGAAAGCCAAATCACAAAAAGAAGAAGAGCACCTTGATCACTTACAAAAACTGTTTAAGAGACTGAAGAAGTACAAGCTGAGGTTGAATCCAAACAAGTGTACATTTGGGGTACGGTCTGGTAAACTCCTAGGCTTTGTCATCAGTAACAAAGGTATTGAGGTCGATCCTGCCAAAGTTAAAGCAATAAAAGAGATGTCTGCTCCCCGTACTGAGAAGGAAGTCATAGGATTCTTGGGACATTTGAACTATATCGCCAGATTCATTTCTCACCTGACAGCTACTTGTGAGCCAATCATCAAGCTCTTGAAGAAAGATCAAGTAGTAAAATGGAATGGTGAGTGCCAAGTTGCTTTTGAAAAAATCAAAGAATTCTTACAAGAGCCTCCTGTATTGATGCCACCATTCGAGGGAAGACCGTTGATCATGTATCTGACAGGTTTAGAAAACTCAATGGGGTGTGTATTGGGGCAGCATGACGAGTCTGGCCGAAAAGAGCACGCTATTTATTACCTGAGCAAAAAGTTTACCGACTGTGAAACCAGATATTCACTGCTCGAGAAAACTTGTTGCGCTCTGGCATGGGCTGCTCGCCGGCTAAGACAGTATATGCTGACTCATACTACTTTGTTGATATCTAAGATGGATCCGATAAAATACATCTTCGAGAAGCCTGCTCTTTCTGGGAGAATAGCAAGATGGCAGATGATCCTGACAAAATATGACATACAGTATACTACCCAAAAAGCTATAAAGGGTAGTGTACTAGTTGATCACCTTGCTCACCAAGCTGTAGAAGACTACCTATGATACGGTGGGAGAACTAACATGGGATTTTGCGTTTGTGTTTGCAAATGTTTCGGTTTAGCAAGAGTCGCCACCGACTTTTTATTTTATCCTAAGGAAAGGTCAAAAAGCACAGGAAAGACCTTTGAGATGTTTTCTTGGGTTAGGGGAGTATATTATAGAAAGGGAAGGTATTATCACCCTTTCTATCCATGGTTATCCATGGGCTCTTAGTTACTTGTTTAGATCACTTGCTTTGCTTTTCAATTGTTGGAAATGGTGCTCTTCAATTGTTTGAAATGGTGCTTTGTGTGTGGTTTTGAAAGGTGTTTTGAAAAGAGGCCACCGTTGTGGCAACCTTTGTAATGACTCTTGTTTGAATGTATACAAAGGTGTTTTGATCTTTTGAAAAGTTTTCAATGTTTGAAAGTAGGGTTTTGAATTTGTGTGGTGAAGTGTGTTTTTAAAATAACAAGGATGTTTTTGCAAGCTTTTGATCAAGTAACTAAGAGTTGTCTACCCTATTTTACTCAAAGATCTTTCTTATGTTTTTAACCCTTTTAACAGTGTTGTTTCACCATTGTATTTGGTGAACAACCTTGTGTTAGGATGTTAAACGGGACAGGCGCGGGTCATCGTATAGACCATGATAGCAATTGTATCAAGTATTTTTGGCAATTTTCTTAAGGGACTTGATCATTTTGTTTAGGCAACTTAGATAGCGTCATCGAGGGACTATGATCTTTTGTTTTGTTTTTGTTTTGCCAAAGTACTTGACATGCATACCATGGCCCATTTTTGAAGGCAACAAGTGGATTGTAACCCTAGGGGTGCAAGTGTGCATTGTGTTTGATTTTCAGGCATTTTTGTCTTTAATTAGGTCAAACTATTTGTTAATTTGATTTTGCATACAAACCCTAATTCTCTAATCATGGCATAATTGAAAGCTTAAAGGTGCGAGAATTTAAATTCTACACTATTACAACATGATATAGGGAGGAGGTACAAATTTGAATAGGGGATTATTTTGCAAGAAATTAAACCCTAAATTATTACAACCAAATTGAATTTGACACACATAATATTTAAATGTACAATATTTAAATAAAATACAATAAATAAATATTAGATAAAATGTATTATGTAAAAAAAGGTTTTTTATGTATGTAAAGTATCTTTAAATGGAAATAAATGTAAAGAAATAAATAAAAAGTTAATTTTAAATTTTTTTTTAGGGTTAACCCTAATTCTTTAAAGAAAAGGTTTTATTTAATATTTATATACAAAAATGTATTGAAAAAAAGTATTTTTTAGTATAAAATATCAATAAAATAAATATGTATTATTTTTGTGTTATATATATATATATATATATATATATATATATATATATATATATATATATATATATATATATATATATATATATATATATATATATATATATATATATATATATATATATATATATATATATATATATATATATATATATATATATATATATATATATATATATATATATATATATATATATATATATATATATATATATATATATATATATATATATATATATATATATATATATATATATATATATATATATATATATATATATATATATATATATATATTAAGTGTGTAAAAAATAAAATAAATTATTTACAAAAATGTATATACTTCAAGAAAATATTTTCAAATGTGAATAAAAATAATAAATGAAAATAAAAGTATTTTTACATTATTTTTAAGTTTAAACAAAATAATATAAATTATTTAAACATTTTAATGTTGGAAATAATTGAAATAAATACCAAATAAATATAAATATTTATGAAAATATTTTATAGGCATTTTTTATGTTTGGAAATAAAATAATAAAGTCAAAAATGAAAAAATAATAAATATACAAAGAAATGGGCCAGGGGGGTGTGAAACCGAAAATGGGGGTGTGAAAAGTAGGAAGTAACCAGGCCCAGTCCAGCTACTTCATCTTCTTCCTCTGTTCAAACAAAAACACACGCCTTCTGTGTACAAACTGCCAACTCCTGGAAACGTGATCCTTTGACAAAACTCAAAACATGAAACTTGTAGAGCATCAAACAACGAATCTAACCATATAAAAAACTTAAGTTAACTCTCAAAGACCAGAGAGAATTTCTCTGGCCCTAATTTCTAACCTAGTTTTTTAAGAAAGTTCAGGGATGAAATTCTCCTAGCACGGTTAATATAAATGAAAACTAAGCACATGTATGGTTTCAGGGCAATGAATACAACATCTTTCATTCACAAACCTAAGGCTAAATGTTCCTAAATAGAGAGATAGAAGTTCATGAAATACCTGTTTCAGTTGAGTTCGAGCTGGGCAATGCAGCAACTTTCCATGAGGCCTGAGGTTATTTTGAGCTTGCTTGATGTCCCTTGAACCTTTCCCAATGCTTAGTTTGTTTTGAAGTGGCCTGAATCGTGCTACAGAACTCAACCTGCAAAGCTTCCAAACAAAAATGTTGATGTGTATAAATGGAGTTACAGCAAATTGTGAATGGTCTGGACATCTTAGGTATATTGTTTAGAATATGTTTGAAGTGATTTTGGACAAAACTCACGAGGGGATTTGATTGTGGCTTGTGATTTGCAGAATTGGCCCTGTTTTGCAAGAAAATGTGGTTTTTGAGTATAAGGGTGCTTTAGGGGTGACAAGCTCGTGCTTTTGGCTTACAAGGGTGTGATAAACTTGTTTGAAAACTTGGCTTCAGTTCAATATCTCAGATGTGTGTGTCATGAGCTTTTGGCCATTTGACTTGTTTTGAAAGCAAAGTTTGAAGTGAAATGAGATAGGCCTGTACAGGCTATCTCCAAGCATGCACCAACTTCTTGTACCTTTGCCTAAGTTTGTGGAACTTGTTTGATGCAAAGAAAGAAGTTCAAAGCTCAAGAAAGACAACTTTGCAAAAGTTATGCTTTATGAAAATGGAAGTGTGATCTTTATGCCCAAAATGGAATTATTCAATGTACAATGCTCCCTTGATCAGGACAATGCCTCTAACCAATGTATTTGCATTCAATTTTTGAGTTTTGAACGGTTTAGAGACCTGTAATTATTTACTAAGCTAGTTTGGTCAGATTTGCAACTTGGTATGAACATGTATTGGCCATGGTTACAAAGTGAGTTTTTGCCAATTTCAAGCATTCGATTCTCCCTAACCACAAATGTGTTTGAGGAGTTCTTTGACAATTTGGAAAGCTTGCAACATGTACTATAATCAATATTTGTAATGTAACTTGATACTCCAAGTGGAATCATGTGAAAAATGGCCAAAAAGATGAGTCAAAATCCTGCCTAAACTAGGGCAAAATTTCTCTAAGTTAAAAGTTTTAGGGACCCTTGTTCCAAAAATCATAACTTGAGATCCAAGCTTCTTTTGAGAAAACTTTGTGAAAAAAAGTTGTATACTTTGTGATGGACTACAACTTTCATGTTGTAAGTTTTGATTGAGTCCCTTTGCATCTTGGTGAAAATGTGGGGCAAAGTTAGGAAAAAATAAGAAAATTTTATAACTTAGAAAATATCTAAGTTATGAAAATTTTCCATTTTAAACCCTAATTTGCAATTTTGGGTTTCTTGATGAACAAGTTTCATAATTTTACATGTCTTGATGAAAAATGACCCTTGGCACTTGATTTTGACCAAAAAGTCAAAGTTTGACTTTTTAGTGTACAGTCAAATTTTGATCAGTTGACTGAAAAATTCATTTGTCAATCCTATGCATTTGAGATATTTTGAACTTGTTGAATGGGTAAAGATAATGTAATTGAGTCCTTGTGTACATGGTTGAGCTTGTTTTTCCATTGGTTAGGTCAAACAATCAAAAATTGCCTTTGTGCAATCAAACCCTAAAAATAACCATTTTGCCCTTTTGGTGATCTGATCATATTTCTTGTGGAATTATGATCCAAACTTGATCAAATGGTTCATCTGAGTTCATGATGTTGATGTGGGTCAAAATTCATGAGGTTTGACTGTCAATTGGCCACAGTTGACTTTTTCCCCAATACAATTGATTTTTAGGTCAACTGTCTAATTGACTAGGCAAAAATTTGAATCAAGGCTGGAAACTTGGTATGGGCAAACTTATGAGTCCAACATGAAGTATGAAAGTCATTTTGGGCATTGTGGGTCAAAAAATCCCTGTGCAAACTCAAACCCTAATTTAGGTCAACAGTGCAAGGAGGTGTCTTGAGCAGAGCAAACCCTAACTTGATCTTGAGTTCCAAGAGTCTTGTGATGAGAAATGTTGATGAAATGGGAGGGCAAATTTTGGGGTACAACAGTTTCCCCTGTTCAATCTTCTTGAACCTGAAGAGTTAGATTGGACACTAGAGTGCCCGTAAATTTGCACTCGTCAAAATATAGCTGAGGAAATGGGCTTAAAGATGACATTTGGAGATTGTAGAATCTTGCTGGAGATGGGCTTAAAGATGCCATCCAAGAATGTTTGTTGAATTGCAATGTTGTAGGTCAGAAGAATGAGCATCAAAATGGTATCCGTGTCTGGAATGCATTTGAACTGTATCTGGAGACTGATTCTGTATGAGAAAAAGAATGGCATCCGTGTTTGGAGCGTATCTGAGCTGTAACTGTATTTGAACTTTAAATGAATATCAGAATGACTGTCGTGTCTGGAGTGTATCTGTATTCTGAATGGGTAACAGAGAAAAATCTGTGTGTGGAGCAACTGTGTGCTGGGAATAAGTTCTGAATGAGTGGCGGAATAACAACCGTGTTTGGGGCGTATCTGGACTGTATCTGAAGTTGATATATGTATGAGTAGCAGAATGACTTCCGTGTTGGAGTGTATATGAGACTGTAACTGGGATCTGAATAAGTGACAGAATGACTTCTCTGGCGACTGCACTGGGGAGAATCAAACTTCTGGTGTAAGGGCCAGAATGACATCCGTGTTTGGAGTGTATCTGAACTTGTAGTTGATAGTTGAATCTGAATGAGAGATAGAATGGCTGCCATGTCTGGAGCGTATCTAGTCTGTATCGGATTGTTGAAGTCTGAATGAGTAGTAGAATGACCGTCGTGTCTGGGGTGTATCCGTACTGTATTTTGACTTGAAGTTCTGAATGAGTAATAGAATGACCGTCGTGTCTGGGGTGTATCCATACTGTATCTGAATAATTGTTAATGATAGCCTTTTAATCTTATCCTGAAAAGGGTAAAATGTTAGATAAAACACAAAGTTATGTTGTATGATATGTATGGTGCAATGAACTGTGTTTCATCAATGTTTATGATATATGAATGTAATGGATGGGCATGTAAGCTGAGTGGTTGTCTTGCTGAGGAAAATAAATCCTTGTTAACTGGAGATAATGAAATCTTTGACTACTGCAGGGGAAAGTAAATCCTTGACCAATGCTGAGGATTCAAAACTCTTTGATTGCTGAAGATGAGAGACCCTTGCTGACTGCTTGGGGATTAAAGATCTCTGTTTGTTTGAGAAGGAGAAATCATGGGACCACTGCCAAAGATTGAAAATCCTTGGCGATTTGTGGGGATTACCAAGGCCTTTGACAACTTCTACAGGGAATGAGAATCCTTCATGACTTTCCTGGGAAATAAGGAAAACTCCAAAAATCTCTACTGGGGAATTAAAGCCTGGGAGGTTTCTGCTTGGAGAAATGAGACCGAGAATCTTCGATCTGTTGGGAGATAACTCTGTGGGGAGAATGTTTACTTGTCCGGTGAAATCAGGAGCTTGGGTTGTACGCCAATCTACTAGGGAATCATCCTAGTTGGGGATAAGCCAAGAAGTTAACTGTTATCTGCTTGGTTTTCAGACTTTTAAGATAACCTGTTGGGGAAATTGGGGGAAGTTGAACAGTTCCCACCGGGGTTTGATAGTTGGAAATTTGACTTTGCTGGGGAAGAAGGTTCAGAATATTCTGGCTCCGCTGGGGATAGGTATTTCAGGGTGTTCGGGCTCCGCTGGGGATCTTGAAGTTTAACTCCGCTGGGGACACATACTCCAAATTTTTAGCTTTGTTGAGGATTTGAACAATGTATTGCAGGGGATTTCTTGTGGAATGGCATAAAGATATCTTCCTACACCTTCAACCTATCAGTAATTATCCTTTCTCAATTTCATTTTATTTGTAAGCAGTGATTATATTCAAATGCATATGCCTATTTAACAAAACTTTGGACGTTTTCAAATAAAAACATAAGTGTAAAAAGAAAGAAAGGCAAGCAAATTTCTGCATTTTGAACTATCTTTGTATTAACTTTTGTGAGTATCTTTGTACAAAGGAGACAGACATCCTAGTAAGAGAATGTTGTCGTAAAAATTGAAAAAATTTATACAAAAGAAAGATGGCTATATGTAACAATTCCATGGGATTCCCATTCTGCTATATCCTTCACAACTTTGAGTATCTTGTCCATTCGCTGCTTCGTCCGTCAATGACTGGATTGATCAGAAGCTTGGAGCTTGTTGGTGAAGAGATTGTTCTTAAAGTGATCCGACGAGACATAGTCATACGCTTTAATTCCCTAACTTTTGCCCGGACCGCCCTTTAGAGTTTTCGATCCACCGGGACACCCTTTTTTGCCCAAGTCGCCCTTTCGGGTTTTCAAATTATCGTGTGTACAGATTTTTTTGTTTTATCCCTAATTATTTCCTGAACCGCCCTTTCGGGTTTTCGATTCACCGGGATGCCCATTTTTTCCAAGTCGCCCTTTTGGGTTTTCAACTTGTCGGGTCGTTTTATGCGTAGTATCTTTTGACTATGTCTGCATTCGCAGGGTGCGGCAGGTCGTCGCCATCCATGGTGGTCAGAATCATTGCCCCACCAGAAAATATGCTCTTGATCACAAATGGTCCTTCGTAAGTAGGAGTCCACTTGCCCCTGGGATCACTTTGCGGTAAGATGATCCGCTTGATTACAAGATCTCCGACTTGATATACCTGACGCCTGACTTTCTTGTTGAAAGCCTTGATCATCCGTTTTTGATACGTCTGACCATGACAAACAGCAGTAAGTCGCTTCTCATCAATCAAATTAAGTTGATTAAGTCGGGTCTGAATCCAATCGTCTTCACTCAAACCAGCATCCTTCATAATCCTCAAGGAAGGAATCTGAACTTCCATGGGTAGAACAACTTCCATGCCATATACCAACGAAAAGGGAGTTTCCCCTGTTGAAGTACGTGTCGTGGTACGATATCCATGAAGATCAAACGGTAACATCTCATGCCAGTCCTTGTAGGTGACTGTCATCTTTTGAATGATCTTCTTGATATTTTTGTTCGCGGCTTCAACAACACCGTTCATCTTCGGCCGGTAGGGAGATGAATTATGATGATAAATCTTGAACTGTTCGCATAGCGCGGTGATCATAGTGTTGTTCAAATTTGTACCATTGTGTGTAATGATCCTGTCGGGGATACCATACCGGCATATGAGGTTCTTCTTGATGAAGCGGGCAACCACATTCTTTGTAACAGAGGCATAGAAAGCTGCTTCGGCCCACTTGGTGAAGTAGTCAATAGCCACCAGGATGAAGCGATGTCCATTGGATGTCGTAGGCTTGATCTCTCCAATCATGTCAATGCCCCACATTGCGAATGGCCAAGGAGCTGTCAGAACCTTGAGAGGAACGGGAGGAATATGTACCTTGTCGGCGTAGACTTGGCATTTGTGGCAAGTACGGGAATGTTGATGACAATCAGCTTCCATAGTAGACCAGTAGTAGCCTGCCCTTAGAATCTTCTTAGCCATCGTATGTCCGCTCAAGTGGGTGCCAAATGTGCCACTATGTATATCAGTCATGATTAACTATGCTTCAACCTTTTCCACACAACGAAGTAGAACACAATTGTGGCTGTGCTTATAAAGGATGCCATTGCTTAGGAAGAACTTGGCAGCAAATCTCCTTAAGAACTTTTTTTCATTGACGGAAGCTCCTTCAGGGTATTCTCGAGTCTAGAGATACCTTTTGATTTCATGAAACCAGGGTTGTTCCACTACTTCTTCGGTGTTAATCTCATGACAGTGTGCAGGTTCGTCCATTCGCTCGATGGTAATTTGGGGAGCCTCGTTATCCCAGTTGAGCTTAAACATGGAAGACATTGTAGCCAGAGCCTCGGCTAACTGATTTTCTTCTCGCGGGAAGTGTTCGAAAGTAATCTGCTCGAAATGAGGCAACAATGTCAGGACATGTTCTCTGTATGGGATAAGATTAGGATGTTTAGTGTCCCACTCTCCTTTGACTTGACTGATAACCAAAGTCGAGTCCCCAAATATGACCAAAGATTTGATTCCCAAGTCTATAGCAGCCTTGAGACCAAAGATGCAAGCTTCATATTCAGCCATGTTGTTGGTACAGCTAAAGCAAAGTTGGGCAGTGAAGGGTGTATAGTAACCTTCCGGAGAAATGAGTACTGCACCGATACCGTTACCAAGTGCATTTGAAGCACCATCAAAGTACAGGGTCCATCGGGATCCTTGCTCAGGTCCGTCATACGGTCCGTTACCTTCAATGTTGTCCAATATCATGATGTCCTCGTCAGGGAAGTCGAATCTCATAGATTGGTAATCTTCGTCGGCTTGATGAGCTAGATGGTCAGCTAGTACACTCCCCTTTATAGATTTTTGGGTAGTATACTGGATGTCATACTCAGTCAGGATCATCTGCCATCTAGCGATTCTTCCAGATAAAGAAGGCTTCTCGAAGATATACTTGATCGGATCCATCTTGGAAATCAGCAGAGTGGTATTAGTCAACATATATTGCCTTAGCTGGCGAGCAGCCCATACCAAAGCGCAACAAGTTTTCTCGAGCAGTGAGTAGCGAGTCTCACAGTCGGTAAACTTTTTGCTAAGGTAATAAATGGCATGCTCTTTTCGGCCAAACTCGTCATGTTGGCCCAGTACGCACCCCATTGAGTTATCCAAAACAGTCAGATACATGATTAACGGCCTTCCTTCGACGGGTGGCATCAGAATAGGAGGTTCCAATAAATACTCCTTGATCTTATCAAAAGCAACTTGACAATCATTGTTCCATTCAACTACCTGATCTTTCTTCAGCAGCTTGAAGATTGGCTCACAGGTAGATGTCAGGTGAGAGATGAACCTCGCAATATAGTTTAAGCGTCCCAAGAATCCTCTAACCTCCTTTTCAGTGCGGGGGGCAGGAATTTCTTGTATAGCCTTTACTTTAGCTGGATCAACCTCAATGCCTTTGTTGCTGACAATAAATCCCAAAAGTTTACCAGATCTAACTCCAAAAGTGCACTTGCTTGGGTTCAGTCTGAGCTTATACTCCTTCAACCTGGCAAACAACTTTTGCAAATGATCAAGGTGTTATTCTTCCGTCTGTGATCGAGCTATCATGTCGTCTATGTAAACTTCGATCTCATGATGTATCATATCATGAAACAAAGCTACCATGGCACGTTGATAGGTTGCCCCTGCATTCTTCAGTCCGAATGGCATCACTTTGTAGCAGAAGGTACCCCATTGTGTGACCAAAGTAGTTTTCTCCATGTCCCCGGGGGCCATTTTGATCTGGTTGTATCCCGAGAATCCATCCATGAAGGAAAATACCTTGTGTTGAGTTGTGTTGTCAACCAAGATGTCAATGTGTGGCAGTGGAAAATCATCTTTAGGGCTAGCCCTGTTTAAGTCCCGATAGTCCACACACATTCTAACCTTGCCATCCTTCTTAGGCACGGGCACAATGTTAGAAACCCATTGTGGATAGGAAGTAACAGCCAGAAAACCAGCGTTGAATTTCTTTATTACCTCATCTTTGATCTTCTCAGACATGTCGGGCCTCATTCGGCGGACCTTTTACTTGACCGGTGGACAGTCTTCTCTTGTAGGGAGACGGTGGACCACGATATATGTGTCTAGTCCCGGCATGTCTTCATAAGACCAGGCAAAGATCTCAACATATTCGTTCAACAACTGTACTAAGCGCTCTTTGACACCTAGTTCCAGGTTGGCACCCACCTTAACCTCTTTCTTGTCTTCCTATGTTCCCAAGTTGATGGTTTCTAGCAACTCTTCATGAAGCAGAATAGCCCTCTCTTCTTGTTGCAAAAGTCTGGCTAACTCTCCCGGCACTTCATAGTCTTCGTCAACTTCGTACTCAGCATGATTGACCAAATATTTAGAGTTACCGAAGGCTAAAGCAGAATAGTCACCCATGGAATCCGGAGTGGATGGGTACCTGCATTTGTGAGTGTGTGTGTGTGTGTGTAAGGGATAACCATCCTTAAACAAAACAAGATGCAAAAAAGAAAGAAAATGAACACAACAGTTTATGAAAATGTCTAATGATTCATTAAAACATGGCATATGATAATGAAGAAAATCAAGCCCTTACAAATGGACCTATATGCCCCGGGCAAGGCATAAGGTGAAAATAGTGTACGAATTGTTTAGTTATTACAGACCAAAATAGGAAATTGTTCAAAGATAAATTTACTGGTTGATGAAGGTGATGGGAATAAAATCCTTTGCTTCCCAGTTGCTCAAACCCCTTTCGACGGTTGGAAAGATCCAATCCTCAAAGTTGTTCTCTTCATCTTCATCTTCAACATCATTGATTCCATGGTAGGTGATTTTGATGGGTGGTCCTCCAGCCTTAGAGCGACGCATAGCCTTTTGTCCTGCAGCAGTAAACCCTAATCCAAACTTGTCCGTCTTATGGGGAAAATCGGGCAGTTGCCCCTACACTGTGCTCTTTCCTTCTTTAACTACAGCCTCTGCATCCTTGAGAGATTCCATCTTAGATACATGCTTGGGAACGATAGGCACCTCAACCATTGTCTTCGTAACTACGACCTCAGGAGAAACTTCCTCAAAATGTTGGAAAGGCGTTTTGATGAATTCTCCATCCAACTCCACATAGCGGAAGGAGTTGAGGTGACTTATCATGTATTCTTCCTCGCCGTGCACCGTTATAATCTTACCCTTAACAGGATACTTCAGCATTTGGTGCAAAGAGGAGGTAACCGCCCCAACATAATGGATCCACGGTCTTCCCAATAAAACACGAATATGAAGGACGGATGTCCATCACATAAAAGGTGGAGTTGAAAACTTATGTGCCTACTTTGATAGGAATGTCAACCTCTCCGTGAACCATTCTTTTGGACCCATCAAAAGCCCTAACAACGATGTTACTGGGTTTGAGGGTCAATCCTTTGCAGTCCAAACGGTCTAATGCTTTCTTCGGTAGCACATTCAAGGAAGAACCAGTATCAACTAAGACATGGGCGAGGGTGGTTCCCCTGCATTCAACTGAGACATGTAGCGCGTCATTGTGTTTCCTTCCCTTGGGAGTCAAATCAGCATCGGAAAAGCCAAGATCATTATCAGCAGTAAGACTGGCCACGCACTCCTGAAACTGGTCAGCCAAAGTTTCTTGGGGCACTTGTGCCGTCTTTAAAAAATTGATTAAGGCCTTAGCATGGGCCTCAGAGCAGAGTAGAAGAGCCAACATGGATATTTTAGAAGGAGTCTGCCCTAGCTGTTCCACGACGTCGAAATTGCTCCTTTTGATTATTTTCAAGATTTCCTCCATTTCTTTCTGGGTGGTTTCGGGGATAACCACGGTATGAGCCTTCGTCCTGACAGGCGCATCTAGTATCCCCTTACCCTTATCGGTAGTATCAACAGATGGTCTTACTTCAGGAGTATCCAATTCTTCAATTATCGGGTCTTGCACAAATGGCTTAACAGGCGCAGAAGCTTTCGAGGGTCCGAAAACTGCTCGAGGGGGAGCAATCTCCGGAGAAAAAATCCGGCCGCTGCGGGTTATCTTGCTTGTTCCCGCAATGTTCCCTATATCAGGGGTTTCCTCTTCAGAATTCTCTTGGACTGCTTCAATCTGTTTGATACCATGATAGAAGATTTCTCCTCCGTAGTTCCATGGTATTGTTTTGCTAGATTGATACGGGACAGGCCCCGGCATGGTGATTTTTAATGGTACAAATTCAGGATCAGGTGTAATCTTGACAAGCCTTTTGCAAGCCTTGGGAAGATTGTCGGAAATGGTTATTATTGCAATGTCGTTGGTTGAAGTATCAAAAGTAGCAGGAGTAACAGGAGTGAATGTATCAACAGGGGTTTTTTGGAAGAGTATCTCTTGGGTATCCATCAAGCGTTGGATGCCTGACTTCAACATTGGGCAATCAGCTCGTATGTTTAAACAAAAGTATCAGTCTTTTCCGCGGCCTGGGAATATCCCGACTCTCATCAAATTCACTTTAATCACTGGTAAGGGAGTCAAAAGGTCAACAACATTGGTAACATGAAGGTCTTCCATAACGGCATGAACATTATGACAGTGCTTGGGCATTGGGGCAGAAATCACATTTGGCTTTTCGGGCGCATCGAATTCTACTTCCTTGGCGTCAATCAGGTATTGGATTTTGTTCTTAAGCGCCCAACAGTTGTTGGTATCATGCCCTGCACTATCAGAGTGGTAAGCACACTTGGCATTGGAGTGGTAGTATGGAGAGGAGGTATTAGGGTTCTTTGGCGCTTCCTTCAAACTGGTAAGATTCAGCTTTAACAAATGAAGGAGTACTTGAGCTGGCGTCATGTTGATTCGGGTGAACTGCCATTGTGACCTTTCTACCCGTTGTTGGTTAGATCTTGGCTGATTGCCACGAGGTTGATCATTTGAAGAGTTTTGAATCATCACAGCCCCCACAGTTGGCCAGCGCTCAGTTCTTCCCTGACTTTTCTGAGAATAAACAGCAGAGGCTTCCTTCTTAGCTGGGAAGGTTTTCTTAACAGCAGTGGACGCGGAGGTATCTTTCTGAATCTTACCACTTTTAATACCGACCTCGACCCTTTCTCCGGTCAAAATTAGTTCGGCGAATCCTGCGGAAGAACTCCCGATTAAATGATTGAAAAAAGGGCCAGACAGGGTCCCTAAAAACATGTCAACCAACTCTCTATCCGACAATGATGGCTGCACCCTTCGAGCCAGATCACGCCACTTCTGGGCATACTCTTTAAATCCTTCATTGGAAGCCATCCCCATACTTTGTAGCCGAGTACGAGTGGGCGCCAAATCAACATTGTATTGGTATTGACGGTAAAAAGCAACAACTAAGTCTTCCCAGTTATGAACCTTAGACCTCTCAAGTTGATAGAACCAGTCCAATTGTGTGCCTGACAAACTGTCTTGAAAAAAGTGTACCCAGAGGTCTTTATCAGATGAGTGGGGTTGGATATTTCTGACATAGGATCTCAGATGCATCTTTGGGCAGGACAGACCGTCATACTTAGCAAATGTTGGTACTTTGAACTTGGGAGGAATGACGATCCCAGCGACCAACCCTAGTTCTTAAAAATCTAAACAATGTACCCTTTGCAACTCCATAGCTGCCAACCTATCCTCAAGATTCTTATATTTATCATCCGCCGGGGGATATTGCTGTTTGGAGTAGTCTTCATCTTCTTCCTCTTCTTCCTCTTCTTCCTCTTTAACTTCAGATTTAGAAGGTACCACGACTCTCTTTCCTTTACCATCCCATTCATCAGACGTTGAGGGGAACTCGAGAACTTTTCTAGCATTGCTTTCAAACCTTCTTCCAAAAGTGGCTACTCCGGGCCTTTTCTTCTTTTTCTCTTTATTTTTCTCCAACAGTGCTTTAAGGTCCTCTTGACCCTTTGCTAAGGTCATGACGAATTGCTGGAATTGAGAATTTTGTGCTTGCAGATCCTTAACCGTCTGCTCCAAATCCATCTTGCTGAAATAAACAGCAGAAAGATAAGGAAACCTGATGTGAAGACATGTTTATGCATACGATGAATGGTATGTTATTCATGTAATGCATTCAAGGATTCATAAATTCAAATTTGTTGCAAACAAAAAGGAACACACGTCATATTAAGAAGAAATTGTTAGTACATAAGTGCCCCATGGGCAAAATATTACAAAATTCTTAATGTAAAAAGACATTGCGCATCCTCTTTGGTGCGATGCATGTGTTGAGAGCTTCCTCCTCATGAAGTCGGCGGGTAAGCTCCAAAACCTTCTTCTCACTGGCATAAAAGTTGGCTTCAAAAGTATTTCGTTCTTCCTTGTATTGGATCCAACTCTTTTGCATTTCTTCCCATGATGTTGGCATGTCAGGATGTAGGAGGGTGTATGGAACCTCTCCTTCCATAACAGGCTCTTTGATCAAGGGGAGAATGTGAGGGTATGGCATCATAAGATTCTGGGCGCGGGTTCGTACCCACTTGAGGTAAGGCTCAAGGGGGATGGAATTCTTGTGTCCCAGTGTCTTACTATCCACCTTATTGGGCATCCTCCAAGCTCGGATAAACCTTTGTCGAAGTCCTTGCGCATCGTTGTCGAAGTCAAAAACTAGGTCAGGAATCAGCATATCATGAGGACCATCTCTCAGGGCATATCCAAACTGTCTCAAGGCTAAATAGGGGTTGTAAGTAATTCCCCCTCTAATGCCAAGTAGTGGGACATTAGGGAATTCCTCGCAACGATCAATGATGATGACATTTTCTCTGGACCGAGAACACCAATGAACATTAGAATGTGTGAGGGTCATCAACCGTTGTGACCACCTTAAACCCTGCTCATTCTTCAAAACTGTTTGGGGAAGGTGAGAAATAAACCACCTTGCTAGAAGAGGAGTACAACACATGAGAACACCTCTTTTCCTCATTGTTCGTGTGTAAAATGAGTGTAGGATGTCCCCAAGCAATGTAGGTACAGGATTCCGAGACATGAAAATTTTGACAGCATTCACATCTATAAGCTGATCAGGGTTTGGGAATAAGACCAACCCATAGATGAGGAGTGCCACAATCTCCTCAAAAGCTTGTAGATCTAGAGAATTCCAACAGTCTTGTGCCTTCTCAAACAGAAACTTTGCCAAGAAACCCTTGACACCACTTCTGGTTTACCAATGATCTTTGATATCAGATGGTTGCAAGTGTAAGGCTTGAGTAACATCTTCAGGCTTTGGTTCTTTTTCCGTACCGTTGTAGGGTAGTTGATGAAGAATAGGAATCCTCAGGAGTTGAGAAAATTCCTCCAAAGTAGGTACTAGTTGGTAATCAGGGAATGTGAAACAGTGGTGTAGGGGGTCAAAGAACTGGAAGAGAACTTTCACCATGTCTTCTTCAATGTTGGAGTTAACCAAGTTGAGAAGTCTACCATGTCTTTCACTGACGAGAGAATTCTCTGGAATCTTGGAAGTAAGCTCCTTGAGTTGAGGAGGGATTCTCACAAGGTTGACTTAAATTGTTTTCCTGCGAAGAGATTCCATGACCTACAAAACAAGAACAAAGATGAAGATCCAAACCCTTGAAATGGTTAGTGGATGCATATGATGCTTTATGATGTTCATGATGTATGCACAAACACATGTACAAGAAAGTAACACAAAACCCTAGTTTCAGGCTTGCATGAGGTTTCATAGGTAAATACCCTCTTGAGTTTAGTTGGCTCAAACCTGTCCTATAAATAGTAACCGGGTTCTAAGGAGCTCAATATCACTGGATTGTTTTCTATGTTCATTGTTTTAGTTTAGCCACTTAACTAGCGACTAAAATATTCCAAGAAAACAACCCTCAATGAGTGTAGTATCGAGTATCTACCAACTTTGGACTGCACCAAAGCCGGTCATCTCACTACCCCTAATAAAAGGCCAAGAGGGTCAAGTAAGGTTCTAAGAGTTCATTAGTGCTTTATGACATCACTCAGCGGCCCCGTATTCTCTTTGATTGACTCAAAGGCTACCGGTACTCACAAATATGTCGCACTAATATAGCTATTGCTTCAACCATGTCGGTATACCCCGCACAGTTTCCACAACGTATTGCTATTTACCTATGAATGTTTCCCAAATCCGGGTAGAGGATTTCAAGCCCAAACAAGAGAACCAAATGTAAAGCAATCAAAGAAAACAATATAATCATGCAAAGGGTGATCTAAACCCTAAGGTTACTCCACTTTTAAAGTTTTCCCCAGCAGAGTCGCCAGTTCTGTGATACGGTGGGAGAACTGACTTGGGATTTTGCGTTTGTGTTCGCAAATGTTTCGGTTTAGCAAGAGTCATCACCAACTTTTTATTTTATCCTAAGGAAAGGTCAAAAAGCACAGGAAAGACCTTTGAGATGTTTTCTTGGGTTCGGGGAGTAGATTATAGAAAGGGAAGGTATTAGCACCCTTTTTATCCATGGTTATCCATGGGCTCTTAGTTACTTGTTTAGATCACTTGCTTTGCTTTTCAATTGTTTGAAATGGTGCTTTGTGTGTGGTTTTGAAAGTTGTTTTGAAAAGAGGCCATCGTTATGGCAACCTTTGTAATGACTCTTGTTAGGATGTATACAAAGGTGTTTTGTTCTTTTGAAAAGTTTTCAATGTTTGAAAGTAGGGTTTTGAATTTGTATGGTGAAGTGTGTTTTGAAAATAGCAAGGATGTTTTTGTAAGCTTTTGATCAAGTAACTAAGAGTTGTCTACCCTATTTTACTCAAAGATCTTTCTTATGTTTTTAATCCTTTTAACAGTGTTGTTTCACCATTGTATTTGGTGAACAACCTTGTGTTAGGATATTAAACGAGACAGGCGTGGGTCATCGTATAGACCATGATAGCAATTGTATCAAGTATTTTTGGCAATTTTCTTAAGGGACTTGATCATTTTGTTTAGGCAACTTAGATAGCGTCATCGAGGGACTATGATCTTTTGTTTTGTTTTTGTTTTGCCAAAGTACTTGACATGCATACTGTGATCGGTGGATCTGGAACTGACTGTTTAACGCTGGTTCGCGAAATGTCGCGGAAGCAAGAGTCGCCACCGTCTTTTATTTTCTCCAATTGGAAAGGACAAAAGCACAGAAAAATTCCTTTAAAGAGATTGCTCTTGGTTCGGGAGGTGGGTTATAGAAAGGGGAGGTGTTAGCACCCTTTCTATCCATGGTTATCCATGGGCTCTTAGATACTTGCTCAATGTGTTTTCAAAATTGTTTGTTTGCTTTTCAATGTGGGTTTAAAAAGTTTCTTTGAAAAATTTCAGTTCGACTCGTACGTCAGAGTGTTTGAAAAAATCTGCTTTGAAAGCTTTTGAAAAGTGTCGGTGTGAAAAGTCTTTTGATTTGTTTGAAATTAGAGCAAGTATCCTTGAGAACCTACCTACCCTAAGGAATTCGTCTGTGTAAATGTCCTTAAAAGTAGTGTCATCCCACCATTGAGAGGTAGGTAGCACCACCGTTGGAGGTGTTCGGGTCAATTCGAGGTTCGGGACATGGTGATCACCAGAGCAATGGGAAGACACCTTAGAAGCTACCCTCATGCCAGGTTCCCGGATCATGAGGACTCACTAAGACGTCCTCTACTCGACGACCACCTTTCGAAAGGCAACAGTGAGGCGTACCCTAGGGGTGGTGTGTACGAATTGTGAGTCATGTTCCAGTTATTTGTCTTGTCATGTTATTGGTGATCTACGCTTGATTTTAATTAGGACATTCATTCTTGCATGCTTTTTAACAGTTATAAAATTTGCGGAAAATAAATCTAAAGCTATTACAAATGGCGCGGGTCCACATCGCCAAAATTAAACCGGACCCGATTTAGCGGAAAATAAATAAAGCGAATAAATAAAAGTGCGAGAGATAAAGTTGTTACAAGGCTTTGGGGCATGTACATAATTATTTAAACGATTATAAAATAAATGCACGAAATAAAGGAATTAAAACAAAACTAGGGCGTTGGACCCTTTTGCAAACAATTAAAATTAACAAGGAATTTAAAATTAAAATTAAATGAAAATGATATTTTTGTGTTTTTTAGATTTAATGAGAAAAAGGAGTTAATTGAAATTAAATTAAACGGCAAACCCTAATTCTAATATTTTTATTTATTATGAAAGAATTAAAATATAATCTACACTAAGCCCTAAGTTATTTATGTACAACTTTTTAATTTATGAAAATAAATAAATAAATATTATTATTCTGAAAAAAGGGAAAAATTAAAAAGAAAATAAAAAATTATTAAACCTAAACTCTATTTTTTGGATTTTAGTTATTAAAAGAATTAAATTTGAAAACCTAGTTAAAACTAAATAATTACAAACGTTTATTTATAAAAATAAAAATTATATTTTTTGGCATTTTTTGATTTTATGATGTTTTTGCATTTTGATTAAAAATTAAATAAAACAAATAATTAAAATAACATAACAATTAAAATAATAAATGAAGATATAAGAAAAATAAATAAATTTGGCAAACCAGGGTGGGGTGTAGCCCCAGATTAGGAGGTTCAGGCCTGGAAATTCTGGCCCAACAAGATTTGATTCGTTGACTTCTCCAATTGGTGTACCAACGCGTTGACCTAGGCTTATAGTGGACCTTCAATCTCAGCCCTTGATCTATATCCATTAGGCATGTGTACGCTTGGATGAGGGTGGAATATGGTGTACCTGGACGTTAGCAAAGCACAGGATTTTACGTTGAAAAATAACATGGAATTTTGCCAGACCTGGGACTTGAACCCAGGTCATGAGAGTCATATGCATTGGTACCTGCCAGCTGAGCCATTATGTTCTATTTAATATATTATATCAAACAAATGACAAAAAGCAAAATCAACGCATAATGGTTAAAACGCGCGCAAATTCGAACTAGCGAACCACCGGCTGACAACTCATCGTCTCTTTCGTTTTCCTGAAACATGAAGGACGAAGGCAACGGTTTTTTGATCGTTGTTTTAGAGGGCCTATAAGAAAATAGCGACTGGCCCCTCGACGCTCATAAATGGAGCGCGAGGGTGCCATCTTCTTCGTCTCAACCTGCTTAAGCTAATGGCACTGGTCTGGAAGCGTAATTTTTCCTTGGGCAGAAAACCCCAAATTTGAAACCTGCAAACCCTAATGTCCAAACATGGTAGATTCGCGTATAACGTGTAAAACTTCAATCAAGCATAATGGTTAGTTTCAGAAACTCAAAACAAACATGATGCAATGAATAGAATGTTGTAAAAGTGCTTAAAAAATGTTATACGATGATGAATTTTTTGCAATGCAGTCTGAGTCACAGGCGCCAATTCCTGGAGCTTTTGTGGTTGAAATTGATTGGAACACCTCCAGGGATGCTTAAGGATGCTGATAGAACAAAAATTGAAACTTGAATCGACCTTAAAGCTAGTTTTCAGTTTTGAACTTTTTGAGAATTTTTGCAAGTTTGTAATGGCTTCTTGGGTGCAGCTTGCAGTCTCTAGGCATTAGGTTTCTGATCTTGAATATGTATAGAGCATGCTAGGTCAAAAATATTGCACAAAATCCTTTGAATTCATTGTTTCCAATATTTGATTTCATGAAATCTTTTCCAAATCTTCTCCATGTGCATTTTGGTTCAATCATGCTCAAATCTCATCAAAACTTACCTAATTAAGAAGTGCACGAAATATTGACCTTGGAATGTGCATAAAAAGATTTCTTTAGGTCAAATTTATATTTTTCATGTATTAAAATAATTTAAATGAATTAATATTAATATAAATTCAAATAAATAATTAAAAAATATGAAGATACTTCCCTTTGGGCCTAATGGTCGTGCATAGGCTTGGCATGAAGAAATTTGGAAGAAAAATGGGCCCATTTGCATTTTTAGGCCTTTTGCATCAATGTTGACTTTTCAAAATTCCCAAAAATTTCCCAACTTCCACAAGGCATAACTTGGTCAATTTTTAAGCTTTTCACATGTTCTTGGACATTTTGGAAAGGTCTTTGCGTCCTTTAACCAATGCCTTTGGTCCCATGTCATTTTGATTTATCAATCTCAAGTTATGGCCCTTGACTTAAAGTCACTTTTTGTTGACTTTTGAAAATGACCTATAATGTTGAAATTGATAACTTTTTGTGAGAGCATTTCTTGGACTTGGAATATGAAGATGAGTTGTAGGAAATGTCTTTCTCTTCAAAATGAGCTTTGGATGGAATTTTTCTGATGATCCATGTGAAAGTTATGCCCTGGTCAATTTCAGTTGACTTTTTCAGCTGTCCAAATATAGCAACTTTTGCATCTTTGATGATTTCTGAGCCAAATTTTGAGAATCATGATCAAGCATTGATCAAATGATGTTTGTGGCTTCAAAATGATATATTGACCAAAAATTTGAACTTTTGATTGTCAAATGACCATTTTGCCCCTACAGTTGACTGTAGTGCAATCTAGGGTTTTGACTGTGCAATTTTGAGCTGAATGCCTTGAAACTTGACATGAGGATGCTTGACCACATTTTTAGGCATATGAGACTTAATTGGGCCTTTGAAAACTTCCAATTCTTGATCAGAACTCAAACCCTAGTTTTGACTGTATAGGAGGTTGTTGAGCTGCACAACCCTTGGGGCATTTTGTGACTTGACTTGGCCATTTCTTGATGAATATGGGAGGGAAAATTTTGGGGTACAACAGTTGCCCCTGTTCAATCTTCTTAGACCTGAGGATGCAGATTGGCTGGCGTGCCTTTCGTAATCCGAGGGTAGAAGATGATTGGACACTAGAGTGCCCAGAAATTTACGCTCACATAGTGACAGTGATGGGGAAATGGGCTTATAGATGCCATTTGGAGATTGCTGGATAGGATGATGGGCTTATAGATGCCATCGGGATGTTGATCGCGTAGGAGATTCCTTAGCGAGAACCTGCATACCTGCAAAAGAAAAATGAGTACCTGACACGTTGCAGGAGCTGACTTTAGATGCTTGGTATAGATGTGTCCTGACTGGTTACAGGTGCTGAGTCTGGAGCTTCAAACGCTGATGAATGAACCAGGGATAGTTACTGCCTTAGCATGAACGGTAAGAGACCCTTGGGCGACTTTAACTTCAACAACGCTCGTTGAGAAAAAATCTTGGGTGTCTTCTACTGGGATAAGAATCAGGGAGATCTTAGGGTCGATCTGACTGAACTAGAGAAGGCCTTTGACTGGATAAGCATCAGGAAAATCTTAGGGTCGATTTAACTGAACCGGACAAGGTCTTGGAATATCTTCAACTGGATAAGCATCAGGGAGATCTTAGGGTCGATCTGACTGAACCAGAGAAGGCCTTTGACTGGATAAGCATCAGGAAAATCTTAGGGTCGATTTAACTGAACCAAACAAGGTCTTGGAATATCTTCAACTGGATAAGCATCAGGGAGATCTTAGGGTCGATCTGACTGAACCAAGAGAAGGCCTTTGACTGGATAAGCATCAGGAAAATCTTAGGGTCGATTTAACTGAACCGGTCTAGGTCTTGACATGTGATTGAGACTTTAAATTGCATCTTTCCTGAAAGGTAAAAGTCAGTCATATGCAATGCATGATATGGATCGAGCAATGATGTTCTTAACACAAATGAGATTTGTATGATATGATGCGTCTATGCATGCTATAATGATGTATGTGATGTTTCATGTATGTTTTCGTCTAGGAAAGTAAATCCTTGACGGGTGCCGGGAAGTTGTATCCTGGGCTGACGTTGAAGAATAAGCTTTTGCTTCCGCTGGGGATGATAACTGCAAGAATACCGGTAGGAGAAGATGACTCCGTTGAGGAATAAACTTGGCAAATGGAGCTTCTGCGGGGAGAAAAGATACTCTGACGACCATGCTGGGAAGCAATACTCTGTGGGGATAGAGATGCTTTGCTGAATGTTGACAGTAATTTGCTGAGGGTACCCTTGTTGTATGAAGTGTGAATAGACTTCGCTGGGGATAGGAAAGAACTACGTTGACGACGACCTTTCCGTGGCTTTTGGCTGAGGATAACCCAGTTATATCCTGTTAAGGAAATAACTCTTTAAATAAAGCCGGACGACGCGTTCGTGCTCTGTGAGGATAAGCTCCCAAAATTTACTGGGGATAAGCTTACTGCTTGGGGAGATGAATTCCAACCTTCCTGGGGGATTGGACTTTTCTGGGGAAGTTTTGAACTGTAATGCTGTGGGTTGAAAGAGGGAACCTATGTAGGGTTGCCTGCTGATGAGCTCGTGTAAAACCGCATCTGAAATGGAGAAGGAACCTGGGTAGGGTTACTTTGATGATGAGTTCGTGTAAAACTTCGTTTTTGGAAAGGGAGAACCTGTGTAGGGTTTCTGGGTGACGAGTCCATGTAAAACTGCATCTTGAATAGGGGGAACCGGTGTAGGGTTGCTCGGTGAGGTAAGTTCATGTAAAACTTTTTGATGAACCGGGGTGAGGTTATCTTGAACTAAATCCATGTAAGACTTCTAGAGGATCCGGGGTTAGGTTACCTTGGGGTAAATCCATGTGAGACTTCTAGAGGAACCGGGGTTAGGTTACCTTGGGGTAAATCCATGTGAGATTTCTTGACGAACCGGGGTAAGGTTACTGGAGACGAGTCCCTGTGAGACTTCTGGGGGAACCGGGGTTAGGTTACCTTGAGATAGATCCGTGTAAGACTTCAGGAGGAACCGGGGTTAGGTTGCTTCGGGATAAGTTTGTGTAGAACTTTGATGAACCGGGGTTAGGTCATCTTGAGATAGGTCCATCTAAGACTTCAGGAGGAACCGGGGTTAGGTTACTTGGATAAGTTTGTGTAAAAACTTTGATGAACCGGGGTTAGGTCATCTCGAGCTAAATCCATGTAAGACTTCTGGAGGAACCGGGGTTAGGTTACCTGGATAAGTTTGTGTAAAAACTTCTTGATGAACCGGGGTTAGGTCATCTTGAGCTAAATCCATGTAAGACTTCTGGAGGAACCGGGGTTAGGTTACCTGGATAAGTTTGTGTAAAAACTTCTTGATGAACCGGGGTTAGGTCATCTTGAGCTAAATCCATGTAAGACTTCTGGAGGAACCGGGGTTAGGTTACTTGGATAAGTTTGTGTAAAAGCTTCTTGATGAACCGGGGTTAGGTCATCTTGAGATAGAGGAGTCTGTGTATGACTTTGTCTAAAGGTTGAGAAGAAACCGGTGTTGGGTTGCATGATTTTGATTAAGTGGGTGATTGTCCTGTTTGGTTTCGGACGCTAGCCCACGATCTGGAATTTGTAAAGGTAGATGGTAATCATTCTTATGTTGATCTGTCCTTTGTACTTTGGTTGACAGAGCGATTGGATCGCCTGGATAACTCATTATTGCCCCTGCTTCGGATGTGAGGGAAGAGGATACCTGTGTGGGTGATTGACAAATCTTCGGGTAGGCAAGTGACGAGATATCGGAACATAGTCGTACGCTTTGATCCCTAACTTTTGCCTGGACCGCCCTTTCGGGTTTTCAGTCCACCGGGATACCCATTTTTGCCCAAGCCGCCTTTTCAGGTTTTCGACTTGCCGGGTGTACATGTTTTTTCGTTTCATCCCTTCATTTTGCCCGAACCCTTTTGGTTCGCCGGGAAGCCCTTATTTTTGCCTAGGTGTGTCAACCTAGCGGGTCTTTGATTATGCGCAGTATTTTTCCGACTATGCCCACGCTCTCAGAATGTAGGGGGTTGCCCCTGTTGGAAGTATTTTGTCATGCCCCAGATAATGGGCAATGCTCCTACTGTGCCCCTTGATTGGAGGTACTTCTGTTCACAAGGTGTTCATCGTGCGAATTTCCCTGCTGTTCAAACAAATAGTCATATGCAAACAAGGTTATTTTAAGAATGCAAAAGCCTATGTCTGTCTCGAATTTTGAAAATGCATTTTTGTAATACAGTGCGATGTCAACTCAAGATTTTACAACAAACCTTCAGGAGTCGGGATACCTTCGTAACAGTATGCTTTCGAACTAACCCGTGCTTCAGCTAGGACTTTTAAGGGTTATATCGTGGCTTGGTTCACGGTTTAAGAAACAAAGGATAAAGGCTCAAATTATTTGTACCCACCCGCTCTTCGTGATGTTCTCCAAACCTAAACTCAGTTGATCGTGCGTTAGACCTTGTTTGAGTCTTTGTTCTGATGTTCCAATGATGGTTCAGATGTTGACAATTTATTTTGAATAGGCAGTCATTCCTTTTTGTTGAGGGTTTGTAGAACCTCTTGCTTTTTGATTTTTGTGAATTATCCCTTTCTTTTTTGCCTGAACTGTTTCCTTTTTTGGAATTACAGTCAGCGGGATGCCCTGGTTTCATAAGTCCCTTTATAGGTTTCGACCTCTTTGGGCTTTTCATTTATGATTTTTTTTTTGATAATGACTGCCTGTCCTTATGATTGTTCTGAACCATCATTGTCTTTTGTTTTTGAAAAACTCATTCAGTGACATTCATTGTGCACTTGGATCAACTGAGAGAACTACCCTGCCCCAGGTTATGATTAAGGGTTTTGATTTTCGAAAATAAAAACTCCTACTTCTTTGGCTCTGATGGGTTGACGAGGGATTATCATCCTTATAACTCCAGTGTTTAGGGGTTGAAACAATGCCTGTATCTCATAAGCGGGGTCTGTTCAAAAGCATACTGTAATGATTGCGGTATCGTTTTCGTCATCCTCCCTCAAGAGGTTTAGAGTCTTCAATTAAGAGTCGATCATCGCAAAAATATGAAAACAGTTTTAAGCGTAGTAAACATAATTAAACCAAGACAGACATGTGTAATGCATTCATGAACTAAAAGAGTTTAACATAATAATTGTTTATCTGAACAAGAAAGGAAAAATACAACTTGAATTCAAATGAACAAAAAAATTCTCCATCCTAGCCATGTTTTGGCAAAGGAGCATTGATCACGTTGGGGGTTTCAGCAGGCTCGAACTCGATCTCTTTGGCGTCGATCATGTTCTGAATCTTGTACTTTAGTGCCCAACAGTCCTCAGTATCGTGCCCCGGGCTATCGGAATGATAAGCGCATCTGGCTTCTGGATTGTAGCTAGGAGAGGAGGTCTTAGGATTGGCATGAGGGTTGATCACTGCAATCAGGTTCATCTTCAACATATGTTGCAGTGCTTGCGACCATGGCATGTTAATGTTGGTGAACTGCCTTTTAGGCCCGTCCGGCCTTTGCTGGTTTCCCCTCTGTGGTTGGCGGCGTGGTGCAGAACCAGAGATCATGACTGCCCCTGCATGTTGATCACGGCGACCCTTTTGACCGTATGCAGCATTAGATTCCTTCTTTCCCGTGTAAGGCTTTTTATGAATATCAGAAGGTGTGGCCTCTTGAATTTTCCCGCTCTTGATACCAGCTTCAATTCTTTCGCCGGTCAGGATGAGGTCGGTAAATCCAGCAGATGAGTTACCAATGAGGTGGTTGAAGAATGGACCAGACAGGGTCCCCAAGAACATGTCCACAAGTTCCCGGTCAGTTAATGGAGGTTGTACCCTTCCAGCAAGGTCTCTCCATTTCTGTGCATACTCTTTAAAACCTTCACTTGACCCTAACGACATACCCTGGAGTTGGGTACGCGTAGGAGCAAGGTCGGCATTATACTGATACTGCTTGTAGAAAGCAGTAGCCAACTCCTCCCAGTTACGAACCTTGGTCCCATCTAGCTGATAGAACCATTCGAGATGAGTCCCTGAAAGACTCTCCTGGAAGAAGTGGATCCACAAGTTTTTGTCCACCGTATATGGTTGAATCTTCCGAACATAGGACCTTAGATGCAGCTTGGGGCAAGACGCCCCATCATACTTAGTAAAGGACGGTGCTTTGAACTTCCGAGGAATAACCACACCAGTTGACAAACCCAGATCTCCGAAATCCAGCCCAGGTACCTGTTGAACCTCCATAGCTTTCATTCTGTCCTCCAGTTGCTTATATCTGTCATTAGCAGGAGGGTACTACTCTTCATCAAAATCTGTCTCGTTGTCGGAGACCACTGGACTGGGAACCTCTCTCTCATGGTGACTGCTTTCCCTCACAGATGGGGTAGTCCTTTCAGTTTCGACTTGCGGTGTATTCCCAGATCTGCGTCTAGGGCTGAACAAGACAGTCCTCTTCTTCTTCTTTTCCTTCTTCAAGAGCAGAGCCTTCAGATCTTGCTGCCCCTGGGTCAAGCTCATGATTAGCCCTTGGAATTGGGCATTCTGAGCCTGGAGGGCCTTGATAGTCTGCTCGGCTGATGATTCAGGATTCATGACGATCGGCTAAAATAAACAGCGAAGAAGGTAAGTAACCTGCAGAGAAAGGGTACCTGTTATGCAATGATATGTATGACATGCATGCAGTGATTTCAAGGACCTCGCGGGGTAAACAGAGAAACTTGTTAGAGTTGAAAGCCGGTAACTTGATTGAAGGTACTTCATGTTGTTGAGAGCCCTTCTTCAAGGGTCAAAAGCTCACCATATCCAGTGGGTCATAGCCCCTGACAACCTTGGCTAGAGGAAAATAAATCCTCTCTGCCCCTGGCTAGATGTTTGATTTATCATGACCTGCATCACAAGCCCTTGAGATCCTTGAAATGGGTTAGGATGTATGCAGGATGCATGCAATGGTATGATGTTATGCTATGCACGGGGTAATGTGAGTGAACCCTGTTATGAGTCCTAATTAAGGACTGAAACAAAACCTGCAAGAAACAAGTGTTAGATCACAAGCATGCAGATAGTCAAGTACGAAGGCACACAAGTCACACAAGAGAGAGCCCTTAGGTTTAGGCCAGCATGGGGTCTAGGTAGTACCCTCTTGAAGTTGGTGGGTTCAACCTGTCCTAATCAAAGTAACCGGGTTCTAAGGGTCCCAATATCACGGGATTGCTTTCATTGTTCATCGTTTCGATTTAGCCACTGAACTGGCGACCGAAATATTCTAGGAAAGCAACCCTCAATTGAGTGTAGTATCGAGTATCAACCAACCTCGGACTGCACCAAAGTCAGTTATCTCACTACCCTAAAGAGGCCAAGATGGTTCAATTAAGGTTCCTAAGGTCTGTTGATGCTTCACGACACCACGCGGAGGCCCCGTACTCTCCTTGACTGAACTCAAGGGTTACCGGTACACACCAAAGTGCCACATCAACGTAGCAGACTGTTTCAACCATGTCGGTATACCCCGCACAGTTCCCTCACAGCCTTGTTGCTACTTTCTAAGAAAGGTATCCCCCAGATCCGGGTTAGGATCTATAGAACTCCCCAGCAACCCACAATTTAAAGCACACAAGGAAAGCAATTGAAAACACCGTGATCTTAGTCCTAAGGTACACCTCACTTTTTAAAATCTCCCCAGCAGAGTCGCCAGTTCTGTGATCGGTGGATCTGGAACTGACTGTTTAACGCTGGTTCGCGAAATGTCGCGGAAGCAAGAGTCGCCACCGTCTTTTATTTTCTCCAATTGGAAAGGACAAAAGCACAGAAAAATTCCTTTAAAGAGATTGCTCTTGGTTCGGGAGGTGGGTTATAGAAAGGGAAGGTGTTAGCACCCTTTCTATCCATGGTTATCCATGGGCTCTTAGATACTTGCTCAATGTGTTTTCAAAATTGTTTGTTTGCTTTTCAATGTGGGTTTAAAAAGTTTCTTTGAAAAATTTCAGTTCGACTCGTACGTCAGAGTGTTTGAAAAAATCTGCTTTGAAAGCTTTTGAAAAGTGTCGGTGTGAAAAGTCTTTTGATTTGTTTGAAATTAGAGCAAGTATCCTTGAGAACCTACCTACCCTAAGGAATTCGTCTGTGTAAATGTCCTTAAAAGTAGTGCCATCCCACCATTGAGAGGTAGGTAGCACCACCGTTGGAGGTGTTCGGGTCAATTCGAGGTTCGGGACATGGTGATCACCAGAGCAATGGGAAGACACCTTAGAAGCTACCCTCATGCCAGGTTCCCGGATCATGAGGACTCACTAAGACGTCCTCTACTCGACGACCACCTTTCGAAAGGCAACAGTGAGGCGTACCCTAGGGGTGGTGTGTGCGAATTGTGAGTCATGTTCCAGTTATTTGTCTTGTCATGTTATTGGTGATCTACGCTTGATTTTAATTAGGACATTCATTCTTGCATGCTTTTTAACAGTTATAAAATTTGCGGAAAATAAATCTAAAGCTATTACAAATGGCGCGGGTCCACATCGCCAAAATTAAACCGGACCCGATTTAGCGGAAAATAAATAAAGCGAATAAATAAAAGTGCGAGAGATAAAGTTGTTACAAGGCTTTGGGACATGTACATAATTATTTAAACGATTATAAAATAAATGCACGAAATAAAGGAATTAAAACAAAACTAGGGCGTTGGACCCTTTTGCAAACAATTAAAATTAACAAGGAATTTAAAATTAAAATTAAATGAAAATGATATTTTTGTGTTTTTTAGATTTAATGAGAAAAAGGAGTTAATTGAAATTAAATTAAACGGCAAACCCTAATTCTAATATTTTTATTTATTATGAAAGAATTAAAATATAATCTACACTAAGCCCTAAGTTATTTATGTACAACTTTTTAATTTATGAAAATAAATAAATAAATATTATTATTCTGAAAAAAGGGAAAAATTAAAAAGAAAATAAAAAATTATTAAACCTAAACTCTATTTGTTGGATTTTAGTTATTAAAAGAATTAAATTTGAAAACCTAGTTAAAACTAAATAATTACAAACGTTTATTTATAAAAATAAAAATTATATTTTTTGGCATTTTTTGATTTTATGATGTTTTTGCATTTTGATTAAAAATTAAATAAAACAAATAATTAAAATAACATAACAATTAAAATAATAAATGAAGATATAAGAAAAATAAATAAATTTGGCAAACCAGGGTGGGGTGTAGCCCCAGATTAGGAGGTTCAGGCCTGGAAATTCTGGCCCAACAAGATTTGATTCGTTGACTTCTCCAATTGGTGTACCAACGCGTTGACCTAGGCTTATAGTGGACCTTCAATCTCAGCCCTTGATCTATATCCATTAGGCATGTGTACGCTTGGATGAGGGTGGAATATGGTGTACCTGGACGTTAGCAAAGCACAGGATTTTACGTTGAAAAATAACATGGAATTTTGCCAGACCTGGGACTTGAACCCAGGTCATGAGAGTCATATGCATTGGTACCTGCCAGCTGAGCCATTATGTTCTATTTAATATATTATATCAAACAAATGACAAAAAGCAAAATCAACGCATAATGGTTAAAACGCGCGCAAATTCGAACTAGCGAACCACCGGCTGACAACTCATCGTCTCTTTCGTTTTCCTGAAACATGAAGGACGAAGGCAACGGTTTTTTGATCGTTGTTTTAGAGGGCCTATAAGAAAATAGCGACTGGCCCCTCGACGCTCATAAATGGAGCGCGAGGGTGCCATCTTCTTCGTCTCAACCTGCTTAAGCTAATGGCACTGGTCTGGAAGCGTAATTTTTCCTTGGGCAGAAAACCCCAAATTTGAAACCTGCAAACCCTAATGTCCAAACATGGTAGATTCGCGTATAACGTGTAAAACTTCAATCAAGCATAATGGTTAGTTTCAGAAACTCAAAACAAACATGATGCAATGAATAGAATGTTGTAAAAGTGCTTAAAAAATGTTATACGATGATGAATTTTTTGCAATGCAGTCTGAGTCACAGGCGCCAATTCCTGGAGCTTTTGTGGTTGAAATTGATTGGAACACCTCCAGGGATGCTTAAGGATGCTGATAGAACAAAAATTGAAACTTGAATCGACCTTAAAGCTAGTTTTCAGTTTTGAACTTTTTGAGAATTTTTGCAAGTTTGTAATGGCTTCTTGGGCGCAGCTTGCAGTCTCTAGGCATTAGGTTTCTGATCTTGAATATGTATAGAGCATGCTAGGTCAAAAATATTGCACAAAATCCTTTGAATTCATTGTTTCCAATATTTGATTTCATGAAATCTTTTCCAAATCTTCTCCATGTGCATTTTGGTTCAATCATGCTCAAATCTCATCAAAACTTACCTAATTAAGAAGTGCACGAAATATTGACCTTGGAATGTGCATAAAAAGATTTCTTTAGGTCAAATTTATATTTTTCATGTATTAAAATAATTTAAATGAATTAATATTAATATAAATTCAAATAAATAATTAAAAAATATGAAGATACTTCCCTTTGGGCCTAATGGTCGTGCATAGGCTTGGCATGAAGAAATTTGGAAGAAAAATGGGCCCATTTGCATTTTTAGGCCTTTTGCATCAATGTTGACTTTTCAAAATTCCCAAAAATTTCCCAACTTCCACAAGGCATAACTTGGTCAATTTTTAAGCTTTTCACATGTTCTTGGACATTTTGGAAAGGTCTTTGAGTCCTTTAACCAATGCCGTTGGTCCCATGTCATTTTGATTTATCAATCTCAAGTTATGACCCTTGACTTAAAGTCACTTTTTGTTGACTTTTGAAAATGACCTATAATGTTGAAATTGATAACTTTTTGTGAGAGCATTTCTTGGACTTGGAATATGAAGATGAGTTGTATGAAATGTCTTTCTCTTCAAAATGAGCTTTGGATGGAATTTTTCTGATGATCCATGTGAAAGTTATGCCCTGGTCAATTTCAGTTGACTTTTTCAACTGTCCAAATATAGCAACTTTTGCATCTTTGATGATTTCTGAGCCAAATTTTGAGAATCATGATCAAGCATTGATCAAATGATGTTTGTGGCTTCAAAATGATATATTGACCAAAAATTTGAACTTTTGACTGTCAAATGACCATTTTGCCCCTACAGTTGACTGTAGTGCAATCTAGGGTTTTGACTGTGCAATTTTGAGCTGAATGCCTTGAAACTTGACATGAGGATGCTTGACCACATTTTTAGGCATATGAGACTTAATTGGGCCTTTGAAAACTTCCAATTCTTGATCAGAACTCAAACCCTAGTTTTGACTGTATAGGAGGTTGTTGAGCTGCACAACCCTTGGGGCATTTTGTGACTTGACTTGGCCATTTCTTGATGAATATGGGAGGGCAAATTTTGGGGTACAACACATACCATGGCCCATTTTTGAAGGCAACAAGTGGATTGTAACCCTAGGGGTGCAAGTGTGCATTATGTTTGATTTTCATGCATTTTTGTCTTTGATTAGGTCAAACTATTTGTTAATTTGATTTTGCATACAAACCCTAATTCTCTAATCATGGCATAATTGAAAGCTTAAAGGTGCGAGATTTTAAATTCTACACTATTACAACATGATATAGGGAGGGGGATACAAATTTGAATAGGGGATTATTTTGCAAGAAATTAAACCCTAAATTATTACAACCAAATTGAATTTGCAAGGCATAATATTTAAATGTACAATATTTAAATAAAATACAATAAATAAATATTAGATAAAATGTATTATGCAAAAAAAAGGTTTTTTTATGTATGTAAAGTATCTTTAAATGGAAAGAAATGTAAAGAAATAAATAAAAAGTTAATTTTAATTATTTTTTTAGGGTAAACCCTAATTCTTTAAAGAAAAGGTTTTATTTAATATATATATACAAAAATGTATTAATATGTACGAAAATAAAAGTATATTGAAAAAAAAGTATTTTTTAGTATAAAATATCAATAAAATAAAAATGTATTATTTTTGTGTTTTTTATTCTAATTATATATATATATATATATATATATATATATATATATATATATATATATATATATATATATATATATATATATATATATATATATATATATATATATATATATATATATATATATATATATATATATATATATATATATATATATATATATATATATATATATATATATATATATATATATATATATATATATATATATATATATATATATATATATATATATATATATATATATATATATATATATATATATATATATATATATATATATATATATATATATATATATATATATATTATATTAAATATATTAAGTGTGTAAAAAATAAAATAAATTATTTACAAAAATGTATATACTTCAAGAAAATATTTTCAAATGTGAATAAAAATAAAAGTATTTTTACATTATTTTTAAGTTTAAACAAAATAATATAAAGTATTTAAACATTTTAATGTTGGAAATAATTAAAATAAATACCAAATAAATATAAAAATTTATGAAAATATTTTTTAGGCATTTTTTATGTTTGGAAATAAAATAATAAAGTCAGAAATGAAATAAAAATGCAAAAATAATAAATATACAAAGAAATGGGCCAGGGGGGTGTGAAACTGAAAATGGGGGTGTGAAAAGTAGGAAGTAACCAGGCCCAGCCCAGCTACTTCATCTTCTTCCTCTGTTCAAACAAAAACACGCGCCTTCTGTGTACAAACTGTCAACTCCTGGAAACGTGATCCTTTGACAAAACTCAAAATATGAAACTTGTAGAGCATCAAACAACGAATCTAACGATATAAAAAACTTAAGCTAACTCTCAAAGACCAGAGAGAATTTCTCTGGCCCTAATTTCTAACCTAGTTTTTTCAGAAATTTCATGGATGAAATTCTCGTAGCACGATTAATATAAATAAAAACTAAGCACATGTATGGTTTCAGGGCAATGAATACAACATCTTTAATTCACAAACCTAAGGCTAATTGTTCCTAAATAGAGAGATAGAAGTTCATGAAATACTTGTTTCAGTTGAGTTCGAGCTGGGCAATGCAACAACTTTCAATGAGGCCTGAGGTTCTTTTGAGCTTGCTTGATGTCCCTTGAACCTTTCCCAATGCTTAGTTTGTTTTGAAGTGGCCTGAATCGTGCTACAGAACTCAACCTGCAAAGCTTCCAAACAAAAATGGTGATGTGTGTAAATGGAGTTACATCAACTTGTGAATGGTCTGGACAGCTTAGGTATATTGTTTAGAATGTGTTTGAAGTGATTTTGGACAAACCGCACGAGGGGATTTGATTGTGGCTTGTGATTTGCAGAACTGGCCTTGTTTTGCAAGAAAATGTGGTTTTTGAGTATAAGGGTGCTTTAGGGGTGACAAGATCATGCTTCTAGCTTACAAGGGTGTGAGAAAATTGTTTGAAAACTTGGCTTCAGTTCAATATCTCAGATGTGTGTGTCATGAGCTTTTGGCCATTTGACTTATTTTGAAAGCAAAGTTTGAAGTGAAATGAGATAGGCCTGTACAGGCTATCTCCAAGCATGCACCAACTTCTTGTACCTTTGCCTAATTTTGTGGAACTTGTTTTCTGCAAAGAAAGAAGTTCAAAGCTCAAGAAAGACAACTTTGCAAAAGTTATGCTTTATGAAAATGGAAGTGTGATCTTTATGCCCAAAATGGAATTATTCAATGTACAATGCTCCCTTGATCAGGACAATGCCTCTAACCAATGTATTTGCATTCAATTTTTGAGTGTTGAAGGGTTTAGAGACCTGTAATTATGTACTAATCTAGTTTGGTCAGATTTGCAACTTGGTATGAACATGTATTGGCCATGGTTACAAAGTGAGTTTTTGCCAATTTCAAGCATTCAATTCTCCCTAACCACAAATGTGTTTGAGGAGTTATTGGACAATTTTGAAAGCTTGCAACATGTACTATAATCCATATTTGAAATGCAACTTGAGACTCCAAATGGAATCATGTGAAAAATGGCCAATAAGATGGGTCAAAATCCTGCCTAAACTAGGGCAAAATTTCTCTAAGTTAAAAGTTTTAGGGACCCTTGTTCAAAAAATCATAACTTGAGATCCAAGCTTCTTTTAAGAAAACTTTTTGAATAAAATTTGTAGACTTTGTGATGGACTAAAACTTTCATGTTGTAAGTTTTGATTGAATCCCTTTGCATCTTGGTGAAAATGTGGGGCAAAGTTAGGAAAAAATAAGAAAATTTTATAACTTAGAAAATTTCTAAGTTATGAAATTTTTCCATTTTAAACCCTAATTTGCAATTTTGGGTTTCTTGATGAACAAGTTTTATAATTTGACATGTCTTGATGAAAAATGACCCTTGGAACTTGATTTTGACCAAAAAGTCAAAGTTTGACTTTTTAGTGTACAGTCAAATTTTGATCAATTGACTGAAAAATTCATTTGTCAATCCTATGCATTTGAGATCTTTTGAACTTGTTGAATGGGTCAAGATAATGTCATTGAGTCCTTGTGTCCATGGTTGAGCTTGTTTTTGCCATTGGTTAGGTCAAACAGTCAAAAATTGCCTTTGTGCAGTCAAACCCTAAAAATGACCATTTTGCCCTTTGGTGATCTGGTCAAATTTCTTGTGGAATTATGATCCAAAATTGATCAAATGGTTCATATGAGTTCATAATGTTGATGTGGGTCAAAATTCATGAGGTTTGACTGTCAATTGGCCATAGTTGACTTTTTCCCCAAGGCTGGAAACTTGGTATGGGCAAACTTATGAGTCCAACATGAAGTATGAAAGTCATTTTGGGCATTGTGGGTCAAAATATCCCTGTGCAAAGTCAAACCCTAATTTAGGTCAACAGTGCTAGGAGGTGTCTTGAGCAGAGCAAACCCTAGCTTGATCTTGAGTTCCAAGAGTCTTGTGATGAGAAATGTTGATGAAATGGGAGGGAAAATTTTGGGGTACAACACTACCAGTCCATGAAGTTTGAATTCCCGGATGAAGACATCATGACATTAGACAATTGTGAAGAATTCAAGCCATATGACGGACCTAAACAAGGATCCCGATGGACCCTGTTCTTTGATGGAACATCCAATGCACTTGGTAATGGTATCAGTGATGTACTCATATCTCCGGAAGGGTTTCATTCTCCCTTTACAGCTAGACTTTGCTTCAATTGTACGAACAACATGGCGGAATACGAAGCGTGCATCTTTGGTCTCAACTGCCATAGACTTGGGAGTCAAATCCTTAGACATATTTGGAGATTCAGCTTTGGTTATCATCCAGATCAAAGGGGAATGGGACACCAGACACCCAAACCTTATCCCTTACAAAGAACATGTTTTGACGTTGCTACCATATTTTGAGAAGATTACCTTCGAGCATTTCCCGCGAGAAGAAAATCAGCTACCAGACGCTCTAGCCACAATGTCATCTATGTTTAAACTTAATTGAGATAACGAGGCTCCCCAGATCACCAACGAACAAATGGATGAACCGGCACACTATCACGAGATTAATACTGAAGAAGTAGTGGAACAACCTTGGTTTCATGAAGTCAAGAGGTATCTCGAGGCTCAAGAATATCCAGAAGGAGCTTCAATCAATGATAAAAAGTTCTTAAGGAGATTCTCTGCTAAGTTCTTCCTTAGTAATGGCATCCTATACAAACGCAATCATGACTCTGTGTTACTTCGGTGCGTAGATAAGGTTGAAGCTGAAAGGATCATGGCTGAATTGCATGAAGGCACTTTTGGTACCCACTCCAGCAGGCATACGATGGCAAAGAAAATCCTACGGGCAGGCTATTACTGGTCTACCATGGAAGAAGATTGCTATCAACACTCTCGAACCTGCCATAAGTGCCAAATTTATGCTAACAAGGTGCACGTACCTCCAGTTCCTCTGAATGTCTTGACAACTCCTTGGCACTTTGTTATGTGGGGGATTGATATGATTGGGGAAATCAAGCCGACATCCTCCAATGGACACCGCTTCATCCTAGTGGCTGTTGTACCCCAAAATTTGCCCTCCCATATTTCTCAAAACATTGCAAGAAAGATCTCCAAGTTACTCAAGGTTGCTCAAGGGTTGGTTAGACAAGCTCTCTCCTAAGGCAGTCAACTCAAATTAGGGTTTTGTGTTGCATCAAGATCCTTGAGTCCAAGTGACCCCAAGTTCTCACCAATGTACTAATATGTTATCAAGATCATCCATATCAAGTTTCAAGCCTTGTAGAAGAATTTTGCCCAGTCAATTGCTCAAAAGGCCTGAAAATCGAATTTGCTAGGGCAAAAGTCAACTATGACCCAAATACAGTCAAACTTCAAGTTTTTTGTCAACATTATCATTTTGAAGGATATTTCATCATTTGATCAAGGGTTGATCATGATTCATCAAGGATTGCTCAAGATTCTTCAAGATTCAAAAGTTCTTAAATTAGGGTTTTGTAGGAAAAGTCAACTCAACTTTGACCAAGCATAACTTTCTCATACTTTATGAGAAATGACCCATCCAAATCTCATTTTGAATAGTATGCAATTCATTACAATCCATATTCATACCCCAAGATCAAAACATGCACTCACAAGAAGTTATGAATTTTGACATTATAGTTCATTTTTGAAAGTCAACTAAAACACCTTTTTTGTCAAAGCTTCTAAATTGATAATGGAATATCAAAATGATATTAGAACAAACGGGTTGGTTAGAGGACATCTCAAGCTTTCTAAAAAGTCCAAGAACACCTCCAAAAGTTCAAAATTGAGGAAGTTATGCATTGTTGAAGTTGGACTTTTTTGCAAAATTGCCAAAAGTCAACTATACCCAAAACTTCAAATTTTGCCAAATGGGCCCATTCTTTTTCACTTGTTTTGAGTTTGCATTATTTCCCACGTGCTCTAGCCTTGGCGATGTGTTCATATTATATTTTTATTATTTAATTTGATTTTTATTTGAATTAATTCATTTTAAATCAAATAAAATCACATAAAATCAAAAATATTGATAACCAAAGATCTTTTGATGATTATAGGTTTCAATGGACAGCTTGCACCATATCAAATTCGTATCATATCAATTGTACACCAAAAGATTCAAATCAAGCCAATTTTGGAAGGTTGTTCAAAGCAAATCAAATCCACATCAAGAGCATTGATAGAGGAAGATTTGGACAAGGAATTCAGACCTAATGTATTGTACAATACATAAGGAAGCGATGCAGACAAGAATAAGGGTTGAAAATCAGTTCTAGAGACAGAACAAAGTTTGCAAAAAACCAGAAAAAGTGTGACTTCAAAACCAACCCTAGAGGCAACTTCAAGACTTGAGACTTGTCTCAATCGATTCCTGGCCATCTCCACAAGCGAAACCAATCCAGACCACGCGTTTTCAATCCTCCTAGAGCTCTGTAAGTCATCCACGGATTCACAATATTCTTGATTTCGTATTTTCCAATTTAGGCATTTGTTAACATGGAATAATTGCATATTCTTAATCCACGCATCATTTGCAAGCTTTTTGTAATAACCAATTTCATTTATCTGACCTGTATCAAGATCCACCATTGCTAGGGTTTCGTCCTTGTTTTTAGGGCTTTTCGTTTCAGGGAAAATTAGCTTCGGTAATGGCCATGGTTGTGATCAGAAGAAGGAGACGAATCCAACCATGGTCTTAGAGTCCATTTTTATGGCATGTGCAAGATTTTGAAGGTTGACAAGTTTGTAGCGACGAACCTTTGTCTGTTGGTATAAGTGTTTTTTTTTAGCCACAGAGAGAGGAAGAAGAAGCAGTCGTGTCGTCCATCCATAGGCCGGTTCAAATAATACGCGCGCTTTTTCTTTTTCTGACCATTGAATTCTGTTTTTTTATATTATTATTAATTTGCATTGTATTAACAATTGAAACAACTTGGCCTGGTGGTAACCACGTTAGTGCTTAAGGACCCAAAGGCTGAAGGTCAGGGGTTCGATCCCTGCCTCCAGCAATTTGCATTTTTCTTGGTTATTTTCAGAATATCTAGTGCGTATACAAGCCTGAGGTCCACCATGTTCATCCTTCATCCATGTGCCAGATGGCCAGGTGGCCAGATCTGGTGGTCAAGCATTGGAGGCACACCATATGCAGGTCAACGCATGAGCACTGGATCAGAAAAAGTCACATGGATCAGCCTTAATGGGCCAGCGAAATTGCTATTCAAACCCCCAAATCAGGCCCATCTTATCCTTTTCTTTATATTTTGTTTATTTTAGTTTATTTTATTTTGTTTAATTAATTTATTAACCAATAAAATTAATTTCTTTTTTTTCATCAAAAAATCACAAAAAAACATTTTTGTCCAATTAAAATTCTAGAACTTTTTTATTAATAAATACTAATTAATTAATTAAGATATTAATTAGGTAACTTTAATTTATTTTTGTAAATAAATAAAATCAATTAGAATTAATTAGGTTTTAACTTTAGTTTAATTATTTTTATTTCTTTCTTAAATTAACAAAAACTCCAAAAATATGTCATTTATTATTTTTCATCAATTAATTTTATTTTATAATTAATTTAGTATTTAATTTAGGATTTAATTTCTTTTCTTAAAATAAAAACAACAAAAAAAAGTATTTTCTTTTAAAAGGGTCAAAACCCTAATTTCGCATCCGATTTAATTTCGTGTCGCGCTTTATTTTCTTTATCCAATTAATGTACCTGCTTCTGGGATGTAATAATTAAATAGGACATTTATTATTTTTACCGCTTTATTTTATTTTCAAAGGGTTGCTTTTGGCGATGTAAATACCCAACGCCTTGTAATAGTTAGTTAAATTTCCGCATTTTTATTCTACAAATTATACAACTGTTAGATGTTTGGTAATAGGGTTTGCATGACAAGAATGAATACTTAATCTTAAAATCAAATTAGATCACCCTTAACATGTGCAAAGATAAAGATAATTGAAAACAACACACTTGCACAAGCGCACTCCTAGGGTACACCCCACTTGGTTGCCTTCGTACACGGTCATTGAATATAGGTTGTTTTAGAGGTCGTCCTCTTGTCTAAAAGATCATAAGTTGCCTCGAAACGGTTGCCTCGGATATTTTTGCCTCGAATAAATGATCTAAGACATTTGGGTTACCACTAAGACATCCTAACATTGCTTTAGTGACCGTATGTCCCTCTTTCGAATTGACCCTAAAACTCCAACGACGGTGCTACCTACTCACTAATAGTGGGATAGCATTGTCTAAAGGAAACTAGCATAGAACGATTCCTTTTTCGAGTAGGTAGATAGTTATTAGATACTTTCTCATCCAAAACAAAACTTTTTCACACTTACGCTCTTTTACGAACAAGTTTTCAAAAATACTTCATTACACTCTTGAAGACAGAAGCAAGAGTTAAATCGAAGTTAAAACAAAAAAATTTCAAAACCCACGAGCACAAAGAAAACATTTTGAAAATGATGAGCAAGTACCTATGAGCCCGTAGATAACTACGAATAGAAAGGGTGCTAATATCTTCCCTTTCTATAATCTACCCCCCGTACTCAGAAATATCTCGAAAAAGGAATTTTTCTGTGCTTTTTTCCTTTCCTTGTTGGATAAAATAAAAGATGGTGGCGACTCTTGCTTACCGCGACATTTTGCAAAAATAAACGCAAAACACAAACCAGCATTCCAAAAACAGTCAGTTCTTCCACCGTATCACATAACTGGTGACTCTGCTGGGGACTTAATAAGTGGGGTGTACCTTAGGAATAGTTCATCATAATGTTTTCAATTGCTTGACTTGTATGATTTATCTTTGTGGGTTTGAATTGAAGTTACTATAGATCCTAACCCGGATCTGGGAATACCTTTTAGGTAAGTAGCAATAGACTGTGAGGGAACTGTACAGCGTAGACCGATACGGTTGAAGCAGTAGCTGCGTTGGTGTGGCACTTTAGTTTGTACCGATATCCTTGTGGTGGAACAAGGAGAATATGGGTCTTCTAAGGGGTCATTAAGCACCAAATGACCTTAGAACCTATAATTGACCAACTTGGCCATAGAACAGTAGCAGTATGCTACACTCATTGAGACCAAACTCTCGCGATGATTTCGGCCGCAAGAAATGGTTGCCAAACTGGAATTATGACCGGTCGAGGGTGGTCAGTGATATTGAGATCCTCTAGAACCCGGTTACTATTACTAGGACAGGTTGAACCAACTGAACTGAAAGAGGGTAGTACCTAAACTCCCTGCTAGCCTGAAATCTAAGGGCTATTTGTGTGACTTATTTGCCCTTACCATGTTTGCTACCTGTGAATACTTGTGGTGTCTTTCTATCATAACATCACGCATCATGACATTACATGCATATTGCATCAAGACTAACCTATTTCAAAGATAGAGGGGGATTCATCTTTGTTCTGTTTTGTAGGTCATGGCCCTATGCGTAGAAACACTATTCGGATCAGCTTTGTACAAATTCCTACTCAGCTCAGAGATTTGGTTTCCAAAGTTCCAGACACTTCCTCCTTTATCAGAAGACATGGTCACCTTCTTGGTTTGGTCACTTCTAGGATGGATGAGCAGATGATAAGTGTTTTGTGCCAGTTCTTTGATCCATTATACCACTGCTTCACTTTCCCGGACTATCAGTTGGTCCCTACCTTGGAAGAGTTCTCTGATCTGCTTGGTATTTCTATTCTAGAGCAGACGCCATTTATAGGTTAGGAGAAAGCCCTTAGGCCGGAAGAGATTGCTTCAGCCCTCCATTTGACAAAGGCTGAGGTAATGTCCAACTGGGAGACTAGGAGTGGGACAAAGGGCTTCTTGGCTAAATTCTTGGTTGATCGGGCTAATCAGTTCTGGGACAGTTTGGATTTTCGAGCATTTGAGGATATCCTGGCTCTTCTCATTTATGGTTTGGTTTTGTTTCCTAATTCAAATTCTTTCGTCGATGTGAATGCAGTGAAGATTTTCATGTCCCGTAATTCGGTGACCATTCTCTTAGGTGACATTCTGCACGCTCTTTATGCCCGTACTGCTCGGAAACGGGGAACCCTTATGTGTTGTGCACCATTGTTGGCGAGGTGGTTTATTTCTCACCTTCCCAAATCTGTTTTGAAGAACAAGGAAGGCATGGGATGGGCCTACAGAATTATGTCTCTCGCTCACACTGACATTATCTGGAGCACTAAAGACATGGAAGAAGTAGCTATTATTGGTCGTTGTGGGGAATACCCCAATGTTCCACTACTTGGAATTCGAGGAGAGATTACCTATAATCCTTGTTTGGCCTTACGTCAGTTTGGGCAAGCTAGGAGGGACGGACCTCATGAGTTGCTAATGCCGAGCATTGTCTTTGACTTCCAAGGGGTTAGTGAGGAGCATCGCCGCAGGTTCATACGAGCTTGGAACAGGGTACACAGGTCTGATCCGCACGAATTAGGGATGAAGACCTCTCTTCCGATGGAACCATATCTCCGATGGGTTCGTACACGTGCCCAAAAGCTGGGAATATCGTACGAAGCTGTCTTACCAGTAATTGTTAAGAGTATTGATGAAGAAGGGGTTTCACCTACCATCCTCCACCCATACATGCCTACTGACATTGGGGCATTAAAGAGGTCATGGATCCAGTTGAGAGAAGAGCGGGATACTTACATAGAAAAGTATCACGAGCAGAAGCGGAAGATTCTAAAGCTTACAAGGAAGATGGAGAACGAGAAGGTCCTCAACGACTATGTCAGCACCGACGGAAAACGACCATGGGAGCGCTGATGTCTTTTGTTATTTCTTGTTTTGATTTACCTTTCAGTATTTCTTTTTGTAACGCCTTAAAGGCATTTATCAAACATTGTTTAAAGTTTATCTAATAAAAGTGTGTTTCATTTTGGTTTACGAATTTGAATCTCCAAAGTCTTTGAAATCATATCATACACATTTCATTCCCATGCACCTCATCACAAGTACCCTTACAGGTCTCTTATCTTCTTCTCTGTTTATTTCAGCACATCATGTCTTCTGAAACATCAACTGAACAAGCCATCAAGGCTCTACAAGCTCAAAATGCTCAGCTCCAGGAAATGTTCATGAATTTGGCCAAGGGTCAGCAAGATCTGAAGACTCTTGTCTTGAAGGATAAGAAGAAGAAGAAGAAGGTCCTCCTGAACATGGGTCGCAGATTTGGGAACAATCTGCGGGAAGATGTTGATTTATCTCACTCACCTGAAGGGAGAGAAAACCAGGAAGAAAGGAGGGTTCCTAGCCTTGTGGTTTCTGACAACGAGACTGACTTTGACGAAGACCAGTATCCTGCATCTGAGGATAGGTATAAACAACTTGAAGACCGGTTAAGTGCGATGGAGATCCAGAAGGTACCTGGATTGGACTTTGGTGATTTGGGTTTGTCATCTGGGGTGGTGATTCCCCACAAGTTTAAAGCACCAATCTTTGCTAAATACGACGGGGTTTCTTGTCCAAAGCTACACCTCCGCTCGTATGTTAGAAAGATCCAGCCATACACTGCTGATAAGAACCTATGGATCCACTTCTTTCAATATAGTCTTTCAGGGACTCAACTTGAATGGTTTTACCAACTGGAAGGAGCTAGTATCCGTAATTGGGAAGACCTTGTTGCTGCTTTTTACAAGCAGTACCAATACAATGCCGACCTCGCTCCCACGCGTACCCAACTCCAGGGTATGTCTATGGGTGCGAGCGAAGGTTTCAAAGACTACGCTCATAAATGGAGGGACCTTGCTGGAAGAGTACAACCCCCACTGGCTGACATGGAATGGTGGATATGTATATGGGGACCTTGTTTGGTCCATATTTTAACCATCTGATTAGAAGTTCATCATCCGGGTTTACTGAGCTGATTATGACCGGGGAAAGAGTTGAGGCCAGTATCAAAAGCTCTAAGATACAGAAGGGAGCTTCGTCAAGTACTGAAAAGAAGCCTTTTAAGAAGCAATCAAGCGTTGTTTATAGTTCAAAGAGCCATAATAGACATGAGCACCGCCAAGCAGTCAACACAATTGTTATATCAAGACCTGTTGTTGCCTCACAACGCAACAATCAGCCAAGAGCCGAGAGGTCGCGAAGACAATTCACTCAGCTCCATATGACCCTGTCTCAGATCCTGCCACAGTTGTTAAAGACCAATATGGTGATTCCGAAGGAAGCCCCGAAGAATCCCAATACAACATCACCGCTGTACAACCCGAACGCCCGTTGTTCTTTTCACTCTGATAGCCCGGGGCATGATATGAATGACTGCTGGGTCCTGAAGAATTAGGTACAGGATCTGATTGATGCTAAGGAGATTGAGTTTGAAGCGCCCGAAAAGCCTAATGTTATGACTGCTCCTATGCCCAAGCATGGAGTGAATGATATAGATGAAGACTCGTTTGTGACTTCCGTAAAAGACATTGCTACTCCATTGATGACTATGAAGAAGAACCTTCTGTTAGCCGGTTTATTTCTGGGTTGTGGTGAAGGTTGCCGTCTATGTTCTGTCCTACCTACCGGTTTCTATCTTTTGAAGTCAGGTATCCAACGCCTGATGGATAATAAAGAAATCTTGTTCGAGAAAACTGTTGTTCCTTTGGTTCCTGTTGAAGACATTTCTATAATCACCATTTTTGACAATTCTTCCAAGGCTTCCTCGAGAAAGCATGTTAGAATTACATCTGTTCCGAGAATCGCTCCGTTGATTATTACCATTCCCGGCCCTATCCCCTATACATCAGATAAATCTGTCCCATGGAACTACGGGGCTGATGTATATTATCACGGGGTTAAACAAGATTTGAGTGCTGAAGAGGCTGATACTGACGTCAGCAATATTGTTGGGTCTAGTAAAGTCACCCACAACGGAAGACTTTTCTCCCCTGAGATCTCTCCACCAGTTGTTCGGAAGCCTGTTGTTATTACACCTGCCAGTATGTCTGCTACTGTCCCTGTTCAAGTTCCAATTCTTACCCCTGTCACCGAGTCAGCTGACACTCGGGGCAAAGGAACCACCAGTGAGACTGCCCGGACGGAGGCACCGAAGAAGATTACTGTTGAAGCCTCTAGACAGGAGATAGAGGAGATTTTAAAAATCATCAAGAAAAGCGACTACAACATAGTTGAAAAGATGGGGCAAACCCCGTCAAAGATCTCTATGTTGTCTTTATTATTGTGTTCAGAGGCCCATGCTAAGGCTCTGATTGCTTTCCTGAAGACTGCGCATGTGCCGCAGGAGACATCAGCTGATCAGTTTAAAGATTGTGTGGCTAGTCTGACAGCAGATAATGGGTTGGGTTTCTCCGATGCAGACTTGACTGCTAAGGGGAAGAATCACAATGACGCCCTGCATATCTCCATTGAATGCAGGGGAACTACTCTAGCTCGTGTATTGGTGGATATTGGGTCCTCGTTGAACATTTTACCTAAGAAATCTTTGGACCGGTTAGACTCTGAAGGGTTGGTGCTGAAGCCAAGCAACATCGTGGTTAGGGCCTTTGACGGGTCCAAGAGGATGGTACACGGAGAAGTGGATATTCCGATTAAGGTTGGTTCTCAGATTTTTGCATCTACATTCTATGTGATGGACATTCGGCCATCTTATTCTTATTTGTTGGGTCGCCCATGGATCCACAAAGCCGGGGCAGTAACTTCTACACTCCACCAGATGCTGAAATACCCAGTGAAGGGGAAAATTGTTATGGTACGAGGAGAAGAGGAGTACATAGTGAGCCACCTCAACTCATTCCGTTATGTGGATATGGACGGGGAGTTCATTGAGACCCCGTTTCAACATTTTGAAGAAATGCCCCAGACGCTGGCGTTAACTGAAACTGTTACTGAAGATCCCCCAATGAAGATGGCTTCCCTCAAGGATGCTCGGGCTATTGTTGAGAAAGGTGGGTGTGAAAATTGAGGCCAACTCCCTGATTTCGCACATAAGACTAACAAGTTTGGTTTGGGTTTCACTGTAGAAGCTCAAAGGGTTGTACGGCGTGCACAGATCGGAGGACCTCCCATGTTTATCAGCAATTCGGGAATGAATATGATTGAAGACGATGGTGAAGAGTCTGAGTTTGACAGTTGGATCTACCCGACTACTGATGGCGGACTAAGCAATTGGACAGCAAAGGACTTCGTCCCAATTTCTTTTATTACAAAGTAATAAACTTTTGTTTCGAATTTGTAACAGACAATTTTTAAACTTTATGGCCCGGTGCCTTACCCGAGACACCGTGGCTTTGTTTGTGAGGGCTTTATGTGTGTCATTTTCATATATTATTAATAAAAGCATTGGACGTTTCTTGCATCACAAATTTTGCGCTCCTTGTTTTTCTTTTTATCTTGCAAAACAACTATTTTACACACACTCACATATACAGGTCTACATCCACTCTGGATCCCACTGATAATGACTCTGCTACTTCCAGTTATGACTTCGAAAATCTGATTGACTTAGCCGAGGATGAAGGTGAGGATGATTGCGAATTGCCTGGTGAACTTGCTAGACTGTTACTCCAAGAAGAGAGGGCCATACATCCACATGAAGAGCCCATGGAAACAGTAAATCTGGGTACAGAGGAAGACAAGAAAGAGGTCAAGATCGGTGCAAATCTGGAATCTAGTGTTAAGCAACGCCTGATTCAGATGCTGCGTGACTATGTTGAGATATTTTCCTGGTCTTATGAAGATATGCATGGGTTGGATACTGATATTGTGGTTCACCGCTTGCCTACCAAGGAAGACTGTCCTCTAGTGAAATAGAAAGTTCGTCGAATGCGCCCGGAGATGTCTGGGAAAATCAAGGCCGAAGTTATGAAACGGTTTGATGCCGGTTTTCTAGTAGTTACTTCTTACCCACAGTGGGTGGCCAACGTGGTTCCAGTGCCGAAGAAGGATGGTAAGGTTCAGATGTGTGTTGACTACATGGATCTGAACAGGGCAAGCTCCAAGGATGATTTCCCTCTGCCTCATATTGACGTTCTGGTTGACAACACCGCGCAGCATAAGGTCTTCTCCTTTATTGATGGTTTCTCCGGTTATAATCAGATTAAGATGGCTCCCGGAGATATGGAGAAGACAACCTTTGTTACTCAATGGGGTACCTTTTGCTACAAGGTCATGCCTTTTGGAATAAAGAATGTTGGGGTAACGTATCAGCGCGCCATGGTTGCTTTGTTCCACAACATGATCCATCATGAGATTGAGGTATACGTTGACGACATGATTGCAAGATCCCAGACTGAGGAGGAACATCTGGACCATCTTCAGAAGCTATTTGACAGGTTGAAGTTGTACAAGCTGAGGTTAAACCCGAACAAGTGCACCTTCGGGGTGAGATCTGGTAAGCTGTTGGGTTTTGTCGTAAGTGATAAAGGTATTCAAGTGGATCCTGCAAAGGTGAAAGCTATACAGGAAATGCCAGCTCCCCGAACAAAAAAAGAAGTCAGAGGCTTTCTGGGACGTCTGAACTATATTTCCCGGTTCATCTCACACCTAACTGCTACTTGTGAGCCAATCTTCAAGTTACTGAAGAAAGATCAAGTGGAAAGATGGAACGATGAATGTCAGGCCGCTTTCGAAAGGATAAAAGAATATCTCCAAGAGCCACCTATTTTGATGCCTCCATTTGAAGGGAGACCTTTGATCTTATACTTGACAGTATTCGATAATTCAATGGGGTGCGTGCTGGGGCAGCATGACGAGTCTGGCCGAAAAGAGCATGCTATTTACTACCTTAGCAAAAAGTTTACCGACTGCGAGACCCGATACTCGTTGTTTGAGAAAACTTGCTGCGCTTTGGCATGGGCTGCTCGCCGGCTGAGACAGTATATGCTGACTCACACTACTCTATTGATATCAAAGATGGATCCAATCAAGTATATCTTCGAGAAGTCTGCCTTGTCCGGAAGAATAGCAATATGGCAGATGATCTTGACTGAGTATGACATCCAATACACGACCCAAAAGGCAATTAAGGGAAGTGTGTTGGCAGATCATCTAGAACATCAGGCAGTGGATGATTACCAGTCTATGAACTTTGAATTCCCGTATGAGAATATCATGTTGGTGACTGACTGTGAGGTACTTGGACCGGATGAAGGACCTGAGAAGGGATCCCGATGGTCTATGTACTTTGATGGAGCTTCAAACACTTTGGGTAATGGCATTGGCACCGTGATCATATATCCTGAAGGCTCTCATACTCTATTCACTGCCCGACTATGTTTCAACTGCACCAACAACATGGTGGAGTATGAAGCGTGCATTATGGGACTTCGAGCAGCTATTGACCTAAGGATTAAGTTTCTAAGTGTTTTCGGAGATTCCGCTCTCGTGATCAGTCAGATCTAAGGTGAGTGGGATATGAAACACCCAAATCTTATTCCTTACAAGGAGTATGTGTTGACCGTACTTCCACACTTCGAGGAGATAACCTTTGAACACTTCCCTATAGAGGAGAATCAGTTGGCGGACACGCTAGCTACGATGTCTTCTATGTTCAAGGTCAGATGGGACAATGAGGCTCCCCAGATTACCATTGAGAGGTTGGACGAACCTGCACATTGCTGTGACATTGAGACTGAAGAGGTAGCAGATAAACCTTGGTTTCATGAGGTGAAGAGGTATCTTGAGGCTCAAGAATACCCCGAGGGCGCATCTGTTAATGATAAGAAGTTTCTAAGGAGGTTCGCAGCGAAGTTCTTCATCAGCAATGGCATTCTTTACAAGCGTAACCATGATTCGACCTTACTGCGATGTGTGGATAAGAACGAAGCAGAAAGAATTATGGTAGAGTTACATGAAGGTACTTTCGGAACTTATTCCAGTGGATATACCATGGCAAAGAAAATCCTTCGGGCAGGATATTATTGGTCCATCATGGAAGCCGACTATTATCAGCATTCTCGGACCTGTCATAAGTGCCAAGTCTATGCTGATAAGGTTCACATACCTCCAGTACCTCTGAACGTCTTGACAGCTCCATGGCCTTTTGCAATGTGGGGCATTGACATGATCGGCGAGATCAGACCTACGGCATCTAACGGGTATCGTTTCATCTTGGTGGCTATTGATTACTTTACAAAGTGGGTTGAAGCAGCTTCCTTTGCTACTGTAACCAAGAACGTCGTGGCACGGTTCATTCTACACAATCTGATATGTTGATATGGTGTACCAGAGAGGATCATTATGGAGAATGGTACAAATATCAACAATAAGATGATCACCGAGCTCTGCAAGCAGTTCAAGATACAGCATCACAATTCTTCACCTTACCGGCCGAAGATGAATGGGGCTGTAGAAGCGGCTAATAAAAATATCAAGAAGATTGTGCAGAAGATGACGGTGACATACAAAGACTGGCACAAGATGTTACCTTTTGCTCTTCATGGGTACCGTACCTCAGTGCGGACGTCAACAGGGGCAACACCCTATTCCTTGGTTTATGGCATGGAGGCAGTCTTGCCCATTGAAGTTCAGATACCCTCTCTTCGGATTATGAAGGATGCAGGTTTGAGCGAAGATGACTGGATTCAGACCCGACTTGATCAGTTGAACTTAATTGACGAAAAGAGACTTACTGCTATTTGTCATGGTCAAGCGTACCAAAAACGGAAGATCAAGGCATTTAACAAGAAAGTCAGACGACAAGAGTATCAAGTTGGGGACCTGGTTATCAAGCGCATCATACTGCCACAAGGTGATCCCAGGGGCAAATGGACCCCTACGTACGAAGGGCCATTTGTGGTTAAGAACATTTTCTCAGGAGGAGCCATGATTCTAACCACCATGGATGGTGACGACCTTCCTCACCCCGTCAATGCAGACATAGTGAAAAGATACTCCGCATAATCAAAGATCCGCTAGGTTGACTGGCCTAGGAAAAAATAAGGGCTTCCTGGTGAACCAAAAGGGTTCGGGCAAAAATAAGGGATGAAAATGAAAAAAATTGTACACCCGACAAGTCGAAAACCTGAAAAGGCGGCTTGGGAAAAAAAGGGTATCCCGGTGGACTGAAAACCTGAAAGGGCGGTCCAGACAAAAATTAGGGATTAAAGTGTAATACTATGTCTCATTGATCACCTTGCAACCAGACTTCGGTATCGACTATCAAGCCCGAACGGAACTAATCAATCTAATCTATCTTCAACCAAGTAGCAAAGTGATGAGATGCTCGAGGACATAAGGGCAATAGCAGAGTTGGAACCCAGTGGGATTATTCACATAGCTGTTTTTCTTGGTTTATTACAAATTGTATAAATTCTATTTGTTCGGCGGCGTTCTCTTACTAGGACGTCAGCCTCTTGTACAAAAAACGCCTATTTACAGGTCAAACTTCAAAATCAATACAATTCATTTTCAAAGAAATTTCAGACCATTTTTCCTTTATTTGTTTTGTTTTGCAAAGAACATCCAATATTCATTTTTGATATATGCATTTGACATTAATTGCTGCTCATGAATATTCGCATGCGAAACAAAGGACGATTACTCATAATATCAGAAACAGGGGCAATAATAACTTTCCGAGCTCTACAGTTGCTCTAATCCACCAGGTACAAAGGTAGATTCAGCTGAAGAATATGGCTAAGGTACATTCACTCCCCGCAGGGTAAGAAAAGGAAACAATGGTAGCTCTCCCCAGCTGAGACTCGCAACCGCAAATGAATCGGTAATATTCTCCCCTAACAGAGTTTATCTATCATCAGCACCGAAAGGTCTTATCATCTCCGGCGGAGTATAAAATATCCCCAGTGGAGTTTGGAAAGTTTCCCCAGCGCAGTATGAAATTTTTTTGTAGTGAAGTTTGGAGAATCATCCCCAGTAGACTCTGGCCGTTTGTCCCCAGTAGAGTCTAAAAAGGTTATCCCCAGTAAGGTCGCTATTGGAAAAATCATCCCCGGCGGAGTTCGTTCCTTTCACAAGCAGAAACATGAATCCCCAACATGATTCAGTATCACCAGCAACGGTAATTCATCCCCAGCGGAATTTATCAGTGGAATCCTCTACAGAGCATCTCTTCCCCACAGAGTAATCTCCTCATCAGTTTATTCCCCAACGGAGTTATCCTCTCCTGCAGGTTTATTCTCGCAATCATCTTCATTCGTTATCCCCAGTAGAAACAAAGGATTCAACTCTTTTCTCCAGCAGCTATCCGGGATTTATTTTCCCCAGCTAAAAACATTACATTTCCATACATCATGATGTGCATACGCATCATACGACACAATCTCATTTATTTTGGGAACATCATTTGCTTGATACATATCATGCATTACATACAACTAACCTTCATCTTTCAGGAAGGATGCGGTTAAATTCTCACAAAATTCAAAGCTATAAAGCGTTTTCCTCCGTTGAATTACAGTCAGGTTCCTAAATCTCAACAGAGAAGTTTTCTCAGTTGAATTACAAGCGAGTTCTTAAATCTCGACGAAGATGTTTCCCTCCAGTTGAATTACGGACGAGTTCTTAAAACTCAACAGAGATGTTTTCTCAGTTGAAGTACAGACAAGTTCCTAAATCTCGACGAAGTGTTCCTCCGTTGAATTACAGACGAGTTCCTAAATCTCAGCAGAGAAGTTTTCTCAGTTGAATTACGGGCAAGTTCCTAAATCTTGACGAAGATGTTTCCCCAGTTGAATTACGGATGAGTTCTTAAAACTCTGCAGAGATGTTTTCTCAGTTGAAGTACAGACAAGTTCCTAAATCTCGACGAAGTGTTCCTCCATTGAATTACAGACGGGCTCCTAAATCTCAGCAGAGAAGTTTTCTCAGTTAAATTACGGGCGAGTTCTTAAATCTCGATGAATATGTTTCCCCCCCAGTTGAATTACGGACGAGTTCTTAAAACTCAGCAGAGATGTTTTCTCAGTTGAAGTACAGATAAGTTCCTAAATCTCGACGAAGTGTTCCTCCGTTGAATTACAGACAGGCTCCTAAATCTCAGCAGAGAAGTTTTCTCAGTTAAATTACAGGCGAGTTCTTAAATCTCGACGAAGATGTTTCCCCAGTTGAATTACAGATGAGTTCTTAAAACTCAGCAGTGATGTTTTCTTAGTTGAAGTACATATAAGTTCCTAAATCTCGACGAAGTGTTCCTCCGTTGAATTACATACAGGCTCCTAAATCTCAGCAGATATGTTTTCTCAGTTGAATTACGGGCGAGTTCTTAAATCTCGACGAAGATGCTTCCCTCCAGTTGAATTACGGACGAGTTCTTAAAACTCAGCAGAGATGTTTTCTCAGTTGAAGTACATACGAGTTCCTAAATCTCGACAAAGTGTTCCTCCATTGAGTTACAGGCAGGTTCCTAAATCTCAGCAGAGAAGTTTTCTCAGTTGAATTACGGGCAAGTTCCTAGATCTCGACACCTCAGTTAAATTACAGGCAAGTTCCTAAATCTCGACACCTCAGTTGAATTACAGACAAGTTCCTTTCCCTCAACAAAGACCAGACTTCCCCAGCGAAATCTTCCTCAACGGCAGGTATGCAAGCTCTTGCTAAGGAATCTCTTATGCGATCGAAACTCCTCCAAATGGCATCTATAAGCCCATTCCCGATATCACAAAGCAACTACAACTTCATGCGAGTGCAAATTTCTGGGCACTCTAGTGTTCAATCCTCTTCCACCTTCGGATCACGAAAGGAAAGAAAGCCAATCTACATCCTCAGGTTTAAGAAGATTGAACAGGGGCAGCTTTTGTACCCCAAAATTTTCCCTCCCATATTTCTCAAAAAATTGCAAGAAAGATCTCCAAGTTACTCAAGGTTGCTCAAGGGTTGGTTAGACAAGCTCTCTCCTAAGGCAGTCTACTCAAATTAGGGTTTTGTGTTGCATCAAGATCCTTGAGTCCAAGTGACCCAAAGTGATCACCAATGTCCTAATATGTTCTCAAGATCATCCATATCAAGTTTCAAGCCTTGCAGAAGAATTTTGCTCAGTCAATTGCTCAAAAGGCCTGAAAATCGACTGTGCTAGGGCAAAAGTCAAATGTGACCCAAATACAGTCAAACTTCAATATTTTTCGTCAACATTCTAATTTTGAAGGATATTTAATCATTTTATCAAGGGTTGATCATGATTCATCAAGGATTGCTCAAGATTCATCAAGATTCAAAAGTTGCTAAATTAGGGTTTTATAGGAAAAGTCAACTCAACTTTGACCAAGCATAACTTTCTCATACTTTATGATAAATGACCCATCCAAAGCTTATTTTGAAGAGGACGCAATTCCCTACAATCCATCTACATACCCCAAGATCAAAATATGAACTCACAATAAGTTATGAATTTTGACATTATAGGACATTTTTGAAAGTCAACAAAAATACCTTTTTTGTCAAAGCTTCTAACTTGAGTATGGAATATCAAAATGAGATGAGACCAAAAGGGTTGGTTAGAGGACATCTCAAGCTTTCTAAAAAGCCCACTAACACCTCCAAAAGTTCAAAATTGAGGAAGTTATGCATTGTTGAAGTTGGACTTTTTTGCAAAATTGCCAAAAGTCAACTATACCTAAAACTTCAAATTTTGCCAAATGGGCCCATTCTTTTTCACTTGTTTTGAGTTTGCATTATTGCCCACGTGCTCTAGCCCTGGCCATGTGTTCATATTATATTTTTATTATTTAATTTGATTTTTATTTGAATTAATTCATTTTAAATCAAATAAAATCACATAAAATCAAAAATATTGATAACCAAAGATCTTTTTGATGATTATAGGTTTCAATGGACATCTTGCACCATATCAAATTCGTATCAAAGCAATTGTACACCAAAAGATTCAAATCAAGCCAATTTTGGAAGGTTGTTCAAAGCAAATCAAATCCACATCAAGAGCATTGATAGAGGAAGATTTGGACAAGGAATTCAGACCTAATGTATTGTACAATACATAAGGAAGCGATGCAGACAAGAATAAGGGTTGAAAATCAGTTCTAGAGACAGAACAAAGTTTGCAAAAAACCAGAAAAATTGTGACTTCAAAACCAACCCTAGAGGCAACTTCAAGACTTGAGACTTGTCTCAATCGTTTCCTGGCCATCTCCACATGCGATACCAATCCAGACCACGCGTTTTCAAGCCTCCTAGAGCTCTGTAAGTCATCCACGGATTCACAATATTCTTGATTTCGTATTTTCCAATTCAGGCATTGTTAACATGAAATAATTGCATATTCTTAATCCACGCATCATTTGCAAGCTTTTTGTAATAACCAATTTCATTTATCTGACATGTATCAAGATCCACCATTGCTAGGGTTTCGTCCTTGTTTTTAGGGCTTTTCGTTTTAGGTAAAATTAGCTTCGGTAATGGCCATGGTTGTGATCATAAGAAGGAGACGAATCCAACCATGGTCTTAGAGTCCATTTTTGTGGCCTGTGCAAGATTTTGAAGGTGGAAAAGTTTTTAGAGACGGACCTTTGTCCGTTGGTATAGGTGTTTTGTTTTTTGGCCACAGAGAGAGGAAGAAGAAGCAGTCGTGTCGTCCATCCATAGGCCGGTTCAAATAATACGCGCGCTTTTTCTTTTTCTGACCATTGAATTCTGTTTTTTTATTTTATTATTAATTTTCATTGTATTAACAATTGAAACAACTTGGCCTGGTGGTAACCATGTTAGTGCTTAAGGACCCAAAGGCTGGAGGTCAGGGGTTCGATCCCTGCCTCCAGCAATTTGCATTTTTCTTGGTTATTTTCAGGAGATCTAGTGCGTATACAAGCCTGAGGTCCACCAAGTTCATCCTTCATCCATGTGCCAGATGGCCAGGTGGCCAGATCTGGTGGTCAAGCATTGGAGGCACACTATATGCAGGTCAACGCATGAACACTGGATTAGAAAAAGTCACATGGATCAGCCTTAATGGGCCAGCGAAATTGCTATTAAAACCCCAAATCAGGCCCATCTTATCCTTTTCTTTATATTTTGTTTATTTTAGTTTATTTTAGTTTATTTTATTTTGTTTAATTAATTTATTAACCAATAAAATTAATTTCTTTTTTTCATCAAAAAATCACAAAAAAACATTTTTTGTCCAATTAAAATTCTAGAACTTTTTTATTAATAAATACTAATTAATTAATTAGGATATTAATTAGGTAACTTTAATTTATTTTTGTAAATAAATAAAATCAATTAGAATTAATTAGGTTTTAACTTTAGTTTAATTATTTTTATTTCTTTCTTAAATTAACAAAAACTCCAAAAATATGTCATTTATTATTTTTCATCAATTAATTTTATTTTATAATTAATTTAGTATTTAATTTAGGATTTAATTTCTTTTCTTAAAATAAAAACAACAAAAAAAGCATTTTCTTTTAAAAGGGTCAAAACCCTAATTTCGCATTCGATTTAATTTCGTGTTGCGCTTTATTTTCTTTATCCAATTAATGTATCTGCTTCTGGGATGTAATAATTAAATAGGACATTTATTATTTTTACCGCTTTATTTTATTTTCAAAGGGTTGCTTTTGGCGATGTAAATACCCAATGCCTTGTAATAGTTAGTTAAATTTCCGCATTTTTATTCTACAAATTATACAACTGTTAGATGTTTGGTAATAGGGTTTGCATGACAAGAATGAATGCTTAATCTTAAATTCAAATTAGATCACCCTTAACATGTGCAAAGATAAAGATAACTGAAAACAACACACTTGCACAAACGCACTCCTAGGGTACACCCCACTTGGTTTCCTTCGTACACGGTCATTGAGTATAGGTTGTTTTAGAGGTCGTCTTCTTGTCTAAAAGATCATAAGTTGCCTCGAAACGGTTGCCTCGGATATTGTTGCCTCAGATAAATGATCTAAGACATTAGGGTTACCACTAAGACATCCTAACATTGCTTTAGTGACCGTATGTCCCTCTTTCGAATTGACCCTAAAACTCCAACGACGGTGCTACCTACTCATTAATAGTGGGATAGCATTGTCTAAAGGAAACTAGCATAGAACGATTCCTTTTTCGAGTAGGTAGATAGTTCTTAGATACTTGCTCATCCAAAACAAAACTTTTTCACACTTACACTCTTTTACGAACAAGTTTTCAAAAACACTTCATTACACTCTTGAAGACAGAAGCAAGAGTTAAATCGAAGTTAAAACAAAAACTTTTCAAAACCCACGAGCACAAATAAAACATTTTGAAAATGATGAGCAAGTACCTAAGAGCCCGTAGATAACTACGGATAGAAAGGGTGCTAATACCTTCCCTTTTTATAATCTACCCCCCGTACTCAGAAATATCTCGAAAAAGGAATTTTTCTGTGCTTTTTTCCTTTCCTTGTTGGATAAAATAAAATACGATGGCGACTCTTGCTTACCGCGACATTTTGCAAAAACAAACGCAAAACGCAAACCAGCATTCCAAAAACAGTCAGTTCTTCCACCGTATCACAGTGGCCATTGACTATTTTACAAAGTGGGTTGAAGCAGCCTCCTTCGCCTCTGTTACCAAGAATGTTGTTGCCCGCTTCATCAAGAAAAACCTTATTTTACGGTACGGTATCCCAGAAAGGATCATCACTGACAATGGTACAAATCTCAACAACACTATGTTCACCGTATTGCGCGAGCAATTCAAGATCCTGCATCACAATTCTTCTCCATATCGACCGAAGATGAATGGTGATGTTAAAGCTGCAAATAAGAACATCAAAAAGATCATACAGAAAATGACAGTCACATGCAAAGACTGGCATGAGATGTTACCATTTGCTCTCCACGGATATCATACCATGTCTCGCACATCAATCGGGGCAACAACCTATTCTTTGGTTTACGGCATGGAAGTTGTCTTGTCTATCGAGGTCCAGATCCCCTCTCTAAGGATTATGAAGGATGCAAGACTGAATAAAGACGATTGGATCCAGACTCGACTTGATCAACTAAACTTGATTGATGAGAAGAGACTTACTATTGTTTGCCATGGTCAGTCGCCAAGTGTATCAAGTTGGAGATCTAGTGATCAAACGCATCATCTTGCCACAAGGTGATCCCAGGGGAAAATGAACTCCTACCTATGAAGGACCATTTGTGATCAAAAACATTTTCTCTGGTGGTGCAATGGTCTTAACCACCATGGATGGTGACGACCTGCCACACCCTGCAAACGCGGACATAGTCAAAAGATACTACGCATAAGAGACTCGCTAGGTTGACACACCTAGGAAAAACAAGGGCATCCCGAAGAACCAAAAAGGTTCGGGAAAAAATTAGGGATAAAAAAAATTGTACACCCGGCAAGTTGAAAACCCAAAAGGGAGACTTGGGCAAAAAAGGGTTTCCCGGTGGACTGAAAACCCGAAAGGGCGGTCGAGGAAAAAGTTAGGGAATTAAAGCGTATGACTATGACCTGTTAGATTGCTTTACGGACGACCTTTAGCTTCAACTAAAAAACTCAGAGGTTCTGATCAATTCAATCATCTTCGGACAAGGCAATAAATAGACAAGATGCTCAGAGATACGAAGGCTATAGAAGAATGGAAACCCCATGGGATTTTTTGTACACATAGCTATCTTTTCTTTGTATCAAAATTTTCATTTTTTATGACAGCAGTCTCCTTGTACAAAAAATACTTACTCAAAGTCAATACAATATATTCTGTTGAAAGTGCAAAAACTATTTATCTTTTCTTTACACTTGTGTTTTGTTTACAAAAAACGTCCAATGATTCATTGTTGAGCATATGCATTTGAACATAATTACTGTTTACAAATAAAACAAAATAGGAAATACAATTACTGATAGGTTGAAAGGATAGAGAAATGTCTCTAGGATATTCCATAAGTAACCTCCTGCAGTACGTCGTTTAAATCCCCAGCGGAACAAAATTTCAAATTATTGGCCCTTGGTAAAAGTCGTCAATTTCTCAGGATTCCCCAACAGGATTCTACAAGCAGTATATAGCATGGCCCTTACAATAAAGTTTATTTCTCTCGACAGAAATCCATCAATACTTCGACTTCAAGACATGAAGACTCACATATCCTCAAGCAACATTCAGGGATTTATTTTCCTCAATCCAACAGCAATGCAGCAGAATAACTCACATACACATACATTGCATCCATATATCATAAACATTGATAAAGCAAATACATTACATCATACATTTCATGCAACATGACTTTGTATTTTAGCTAACATTTTACCCTTTTCAGGATAAGATTAACAGCTACCGTTAACAATATTCAATCTTGATACAGTTCAGATACATTCCAGACACGGAAGCTATCCTGATACTCATTCAGATTCAACCTCTTGATACAGTTCAGATACGCTCCAGACATGGACGCCATTCTGATACTCATTCAGATACAACTTTCAGATACAGTTCAGATACGAATTCCATCCTGATACTCATTCAGATTCAACCTCTTGATACAGTATATATATGCTCCAGGCACGGATGCTATCCTGATACTCATTCAGATTTAACCTCTTGATACAGTTCAGATATGCTCGAGACACGGATGCAATTCTGATACTCATTCAGATACAACTTTCAGATACAGTTCAGATACGCTCTAGACATGGATGCCATTTTAATACTCGTTCAAGATACAGTACATATACGCTCCATACATGGACGCCATTCTGATACTCATTCAGATACAACTTTCAGATACAGTTCAGATACGCTCCAGACACGGATGCCATTTTAATACTCGTTCAAGATACAGTACAGATACGCTCCAGACACGGACGTCATATTGATACTCATTCGGATGCAACTTTTTAGATACAGTTCAGATACGCTCCAGACACGAATACCATTTTGATACTCAGACAAAAATCAGCTTCTAGATACAGCTCAGATACGCTCCAGACGTGGACGTCATTCCGATGCTCATCCTTTAAACTTACAAATTACAATTCAACAATCACTTTTAGATGGCATCTTTAAGCCCATCTCCTACAGATTTCTATCATTTCTCCAAATTGCATCTTTAAGCCCATTCCTTCTATCATCGCATCACCGAGTGCAAATTTCTGGGCACTCTAGTGTCCAATCATCTTCCACCTTCGAGTCACAAATGGAAAAACTCGCCAATCTAACTATCCAGGTTTAAGAAGATTGAACAGGGGCAGTTGTTGTACCCCAAAATTTTCCCTCTCACTTATCAAGAATTTTCTCACAAGATCTCTTTGATTCAAGACTGCATTAGGATTTGACCAGCTCAAGACACCTCCTCATGCACTGATGACCAAAATTAGGGTTTGAGTTTGCACAAGGATTTTTGGACTATCAATGCTTCATATGAATTTCAATGATCATTAGGTACCCCTAAGATTACTCATGTCAAGTTTCAAGCTTTGAATCACACTTTTGATCAGTCAATTGGACAGTTGACCTAAAAATCAACTATATTGGGGAAAAAGTCAACCATGGCCAATTTTTAGTCAAACTTCATAATTTTTTATCCCATCAACATATTAGACTCATATGTATCATTTGATCAAGTTTGGACCATAATTCCCCAAGAAATTTGATCAAATCATCAAAAGGGCAAAATGGTCAAAATTAGGGTTTTGACTGAGAATGGGAAATTTCTGATTTTTGACCTAGAAAATGGTCAATTGGTTTAAAGCATGATCTCAATAGTTCAATTGAATCATCTTGACCTAATGACATGGTTCAAAACATTGCAAATCCATTGGATTGACAGATGAATTTTGTAGTCAATTGATCAAAAGTCAATTGCGCACTGAAAAGTCAAACTTTGACTTTTTGATCAAATTCAAGTGCCAAGGATCATAATTCATTAAAACATGTAAAAATGTGAAACGTGTTCATCAAGAAACCAAAGATTTAATATTTGGATTTGAAAAGTTAAAAAATTCTAACTTAGAAAATGTTTTAAGTATAGAAAATTTCTTACTTTTTCTCAACTTTAAGCCAAATTATCACCATGATCCAAGATGATTCAAAGGAAGTTCCCAACATGAAAGTTGTAGATATCCATGAAACCTGCAACTTTTATTCACACAATTTCTTCTAAAGATGCTTGTATCTCAAGATATAATTTTGTGAATACATGCTCATGAACTAAAATTACTTAGTGAAATTTTGCCCTAGTTAGGCAGGTTTTTGACCTAACTTCATTACAACTTTTCACCTAGTTCCAAGAGGAATTTTCAAAAGAATTTCAAAGATGGGTTATAGAGCACATTACAAGCTTTCTAAAATGTCTAAGAACTCCTTGAGATCATTCTTGAGTAGAGAGAATAGAAGAGATGAAGTTAGGGTTTTATCACTTTGATTATAGGTCATTTTCATGAAGAACAAGTTTTCAAATTTGCAAATTGGCTGTAAAATATTCACTTTTCATGCCTCAAACTCGTTTTTCACTCCACCATTAATGGACTGCACAAGGTTTCATGCCCTAAAGCCAAGCATTCAATGCATTGTACAAGAAAATATCCCTTTTTGGAAGAAAGGCAACATTGCCATTTTGGAAAAGCATGCTTTTTGCATTTTCCCATTTCTTGAGCCTTGGACTTGTTCTTTCTGCACAAACCAAGCCTCTACACCTGAACAAAACATGTTTAAAGCTTCAAGCCACCCTATAAGATCAGAATCATGCCTTAAGAAGTCACTTACCACACTTTCTTCAAAAACAAGAAATGTAGCAAGACATGTGATCTTGTACTTTTGAGCAATTATAAGTCCTCCAACCTTTTGCTCTATATAAAGCCATCATTTTGCAACTAAAAGCACGAACGCCCAAGCCTTGAAACACCCTAGAATCAGAAGTTGCATACCAAGCCTCCAAGCTTGTCATTTCTGACTTGTGAACTGAATCTTCCATTTCACTCGTGTGCTTTCAGGCCTTTTGCTTTCCCAAGCTTCCTTACCTTACAAGTAAACCATCCCACACCCTGAAACATCACTGTATCTCCATCTTCCCCATTGTTGAATTTCAAAAATAGAGCAACACAGGTGGACTTCTCCAGACCATTCCAGCCACCCTCAAGACAAGCTAAGCATTGCATTAGATTCCTAGAGGTTCAAGGAAGCTAACCTGATCATCACAGCATCCTAAAGCAAGCTCATTTTCAAAACACGATTTCCATTTTCAAGGTGAGTTTTCTGTTTTTCTAACTCTTAATACAAGCATAGTTAGCTTTCCATTTGTGAATATAAAATGTAGACATCATTGCTACGAAGTTGTACATATCCATAGCTTGCATTTATTTGGGTTGAGTTTAGAGAATTTTAAGTTTGAAGTTTCTGAAAAAATTAGGTTAAGAATTAGGGCCAACAAAATTCTCTCTGATCTTGGACTTATAGTTTTAGTTATGCACATGGTTATAATCGTGAAGTAAAATGCTATAATGTTCATGTTATCACTTTCCATTTTTGTTGAGAAATGAAAAAGTTATAGGGTGTCCGGCTGGCTAGAGGTTGAAAATGAAGTACATGGCAAGGCAATGTTTTGTGTTATGTATTTGTGTTTTCATTTAAACTAACAGATGTATAGCCACCCCAGTGGTAAGGCAGCGCACAAAAATGCCATAGGTCGTGGGTTCGAGCCTTGGTAGGGATGTCAATGGGGCGGGGCGGGGCCGGGGGGACACTTCCCCATCTTTTTCCCCGCCATCAAATTCATTCCCCGTCCCCGTCCCCGATCTTCGTCACGGGGGAATTTCTATCCCCATCCCCGTTCCCCGCGGATCCCCGTTCCCCGCGGGGATCCCCATAGATCCTACATTTATTCATTAATATTTTATTTTTTTAAAATGTTTATATTTTCTATAAAAATAAAAAGCACAAAGAATTCACATATTTATTATGTTATTAAAAAATACTAGTATTTGACATTTATTATTTTTTATTAAAAATACTAATGGAACACAAAATAATAATATTTTTTTTATAAATTTCTATAAAATGCTATAAAATTCAACAAAATGAACTATAATACTTTTTAAAGTAACAATATGCCTAAACAACTAAAAAAATCCAACAACATAATTATGCTTAAAAAACTATACTTCATCAAAACTAATAAGGGATAATTATAAAATTTAGCATCATGATATTAAAATAATAGGCGGGGCGGGGTCCCCGCGGGGCGGGGGGTGTATTCCCCGTCCCCGTCCCCGAAATGCTCTCGGGGGAATTTTTCTCCCCATCCCCGCCCCCACGGGGGAAAATTCCCCATCTTTGGGGCCCCGAACGGGGCGTTCCCCGCGGGGATCCCCATTAACAGGTCCAAACTGACATCCCTAAGCCTTGGCACTGCCTTTTGCAATTTTTCCATATTTTTCCACCCGTGGCCCAGATATTTTATTTACTTATTTTATTTTTATTTTTATTTTTATTTTACCAAATATATTTTCTTAATCAGAAATAATATAAAAATGATAAATATTATATTTTGTTTTATTTTATTTTCTCATAAAAATATTTTTTTTATTTAAGTTATATACTATTTTTTTTAATAAACTTGTAAATTAAAGTAGAATTAGGTTAAATATTTATTTTTCTTCACACCTATTAAATATTTATTTTAACATATAAAAAGACCAAAATACTTCATAAATACCATATATTATTTTCAAGACAAAAATACAAAAATACTTAAAGAAATTTATTTCCTTTTAATAAATTAGAATTAGGGTTTAATCAAAATATTTTCTAAAAAATAATTTCCTTTCTTAATTAATTTGAAATAATCTTGATTCATTTATTAGGTTTAGGATTAAAACTTTTTCCAAATAAAAACCAAACAAAATCTTCTTTGCATTCATACATCTTTGCATGTTTAAATTATCTTGTACATTATTTATTCCAATACTTGTAGAAATTCAATATGGTTGTAATAGTCTAATTAGGTTTATATTATTGCAATCCCCATTCATCAATTGTATACCCCCTCCCACAAAGTGTTGTAATAGAATAGTAATATTTACATTTCGTAATTTATCGCTTTTATATAATATGCTAGCAATTAGGGTTTGTATGGCAAGATAAAACCAATCAAATAGAAAACCCTAATCCAAGACAAAATCAAGCATGAAAATGACACACTGGCACACAAGACACCCCTAGGGTTATCCCACTTGGTTGCCTTGTACAAAAATGGCCATATTACGCATGTGAGGTATCTTAGCAAAAACAAACAAATATAAGATCATAGTCCCTCGATGACGCTATTCAAAGTTGCCTTACAAAATGATCTTAGTCCCTCAAAAAATGCTAAGATACTTTGCAACATTGCTAATCATGGCTATACGATGACCCACGCCCGTCCCGATAACATCCAAAGATAAGGTTGCTTACCAAATCAATGGTAAGACAAAAATGTCAAAGGAAAAGAAAATGAACAAGAAAGACATTTGAGTAGGTAGATTACTTTTAGTTACTTGCTCCATTTTAAAACAAATATCCTTTCTATTTTCAAAACAAACACACACATTTCCAAATATCTTACAAAATTGAAAATATTTTCAAAAAGACAAACATCTTTGTATACATTCTTACGAACGAGAATCATTACAAAGATTGCCTAAACAATGGCCTCTTTTATAAAATACTTTCAAAACCACACCAAGCACAATTTCAAACAACAAAAGAAAGTGATCTAGCAAGTAACTAAGAGCCCATGGAAAACCATGGATGAAAAGGGTGCTAACACCTTCCCTTTTCATAATCTACCCCCCGAACTCAAGAAACAATCTCAAAGGTCTTTCCTATGCTATTTTACGTTTCCTTTTGGATAAAAGAAAAGTCGGTGGCGACTCTTGCTAACCGCAACATTTGCGATCAAACGCAAAACAATCAAGTCAGTTCTCCCACCGTATCACATTAAGCTTGTGTATTTATAGAGAGGGAAGAGAGGAGTGAACATGTATGACAAGGAACAAAGAATTCATGGCCTTTGAGACAAGAATAAAACACATTAAGAAGTTTCATTTTTGAGTGATTCTTGTCCTTTTTGAATGTGCAATGAAGCTGGACCATTTGTGTGTGTCTTGCACGAATTAATGAGCTTCAAAATTGATCAACTCCAGCCCATATGCATAGCCCATAATTTTTGTGATTTTATTTAATTTATTTTGCATTTAATTGAATAAAAACAAAATAAATATAAATAAAATAATAAGAAAATGCAAGACACGGTAAGAGTGACTTTAGGAGTCTTTGGCAAGTTCATGGACACAAGTCCAAAATTTCAAGTTTGCACATTTAGCATTTCATGCATTTCTTAAAAATTGCCCAACTTGTACAACTCATAACTTGCTCAATTTTCATACTTTGAAGGTGATCCTAGAATTTTTGAAAAGATAAATATGTCCTCTACATTTTCTCTTTTGATCATATTTGCATTTGGAGACATTATCTTGATGTAATTTGCCTTGACAAAAAGTGTCTTTTGCTGACTTTTGAAAATGACATTTAATGTTTTAGCTCATATTTTAAAATGAAGCACTTTTTGGACTTGAGCATAAAATCAAAGTTGTAGAGAATTGGGTTTTAATCAAAATGGGCTTTGGTTGGGGAAAAGTTGATGAAGCACGTGAACGTTATGCTTGGCCAAAGTTTAATTGACTTCTCCTAAGGAAATCCTTATTTGACAATTCTTGACTTTTGATGATCTAAGGACTTTCCTTGAGGAATCATGATCAACCCTTGATCAAATGATGAATATCACTTTAGAATGTTGATGTTGACCAAAAATCTTGAAGTTTGACTGTATGTTGACCATAATTGACTTTTTGACCAATACAGTTGATTTTCAAACATTTGAGCTATTGACTAAGCAAACTTATGATGTAGGTATTGACACTTGACATGAACCTTGTTGAGGACCTAAGGAGAACCAAGGGATCCACTTGAGACCTTTTCAAACCAAATTTCTTTGATAAACTCCAAAACCTAGTTGTAGGCTTTTGGCTTAGGAGAAGCATCTTGACTAGTCAACCCTTGAGTGTCTTGAGTATTTGAGGAACCTTGAAAGAATGTCTTGAGAAAAAATGGGAGGGAAAATTTTGGGGTACAACACATGGTTTTAAGAGTGGCAACAATTTTGCTAGAACACAGTTTTATTGATGTTGTGCAAGATGTTATAGCATCTACATCAATTATCATAACAATTCAGTTATTATGTGTTTTTAATCAGATATCAACCACATGTGTCATAACAGCTTGGTGTGGTACAACAGGAGTTTCTGTTTTATTTCTTGACAAGATTTGATTTAATTTTATAATATTCCTTTTGGATATATCTCAGTTATTTTCAGAGGTCAAGGTTTTTAAATCTGTAACACTTTTATTTATCTCCAGCTGTATATAGGTTGCCAAAATTAGACTTTGAGACAATTAAGGAAACCTTTTATTGTGTTCCAAGATTCATGGAGATTTTTCTGCACAAATTGGTGCAACTCTCATCATGGACAACAAGGAATATCTGGGCAAATATTCAAGGCTAAAGGATTTCTGAGGACTATTTAAAGAAACTACCTATACCTAATATTTTTAAGAACTTTGTAAAAAAAAGGGGAAGCCGAATTTACTTAGTTTCGGGTTTGAGGGTTCTTTAAGGGAGTTTCTATTTTTCTTTGTACATCCTCATGTATCTTTGATGTATTTTGAATTGACTGATTTTTACTTCGTTATCAAGTTATTATTCTCCTTGAAGCTTGTAAGCAAGAGTTGAATATTGTTCTTCGTAAAGCTTTTAAGCAAACTAAGTATTTGTAATTTGGAAGTGTGTTTTTCGTTTTTGGTTTCTTGAGACATTCCCTGGGATTGGGAGTAGTTTTTTTATCACTGTGGTGATTGGAGGTGAATGGTGATTTCTCATGTCTAGGAGGTGCCTAGGTAGAAGTTACACTAGGTAGGGATTAGGAGAGAAGTTGTAAACGGCGGAGTTTAGCTTTGAACGTGTACTACTGATATTGGACTTCCTTCTTGGCTTGGTAGCTCCCAGAGTAGGGAGTTACACCGAACTGAGTTAACAATTCTTTGTGTTATTTTACCTTCTGCACTTATAATTCTACATAGTTTTAATCTTCTTAAAACTTTTCGTTCTATCAGTAGATGTCGTAACATCTATCGTGAAATTGTGCTTGTGCATTAAGACAATAGTCTTGAAATTTATATTGTGTGTGCCAGAATTTCAATTGGCATCAGAGCAGACACCCTATTTTGTCTATTGGGTGTGCTTCATGGATATATTTTCTAGAATTGTGTAGAAAGAAGAAGGACATAACAACATACCACCTATGTTGGATGGTTCCAACTATGACTGGTGGAAAGTAAGAATGATGGCTTTTATGAAATCTATGGACAACAAAGCATGTAAGGTTATTTTGAAAGGATGGAAGCATCCTGTTGTGAAGGTCATTAAAAAAATATGGGAATGAGGTTGAAACTGAAATAATAAAACCTGAAGAGGAGTGGGATGAAAATGATGATAAAGAAGCCATTGGAAATTTTAAGGCTTTGAATGCTCTATTCAATGGGGTTGACAAAAATATGTTCAGGCTGATTAATACATATATTGTAGATAGTAATGCTTGGGAAACTCTTAGGACAACTCATGAAGGTACATCTAAAGTAAAGATGGAAAGACTTCAACTTCTCGCCTCTAAGTTTGAAAACCTAAAGATGAATGATAATGAGACAGTTCAGGATTTTCATATGAATCTTCTTGAAGTTGCCAATACATCAAGTTTCTTGGGAGAAAAAAGGTCAGAAGAAAAACTGGTCAGAAAGATTCTTAGGTCCTTACCTAGGAAATTTGATATGAAGGTAACGACCATTGAGGAGGCTCAAGACATTAGAAGCATGAAAATGGATGAACTTATTAGATTTATTCAAATCTTGGAGTTGAAGATGAGTGAAAGATTTGTGAAAAAGAATAAGAATATTGCCAATACTCTTGACTCCGAGGTAGGATTATTAAAAGGAATTAAGCTTCTTGAAGAAACATTTAATCAGTTACTAAATATTATAAGATCAGAACCTGATGTTCAGAACATCCCTTCTAACATCATGAAGGATAGTGATGTCAAAAGTGCTGAAGCTGCAAATAATGTAGCTCTAACTGGCAGGTTTGAGTCACATATAGATTCTTGTGATGATAATCTTACCTACGAAGAACTAGTAAGTCTCTACAAAGATCTCTATGTGAAAAGTGAAGAAGTGTGTAATATAAATGAAGCCCAAAAAGGGGTCATGGATAAACTTCAGGAGGAGAATGGAAAACTTCAAGATATGAACTTTGAACTTGAAGAAAAGATAGCATTGCTAACTTCTAAACTCTAAAATATGTCAAATGGATATAGTGGACTGAATAAGGTTGTTAAGATTAATGAAGAAGGCATATATTACAATAGGATAGGTTTTAACTATCAGTCCTTGAATGATAAAGGAAAATATTTTGTGACAAAACACGATGTTGGTGGTAAAAGAGTCATGTTTGACTCAATGTTTCAACATCATGTCAAGGGACAAGAATTCCAAGATAAAGTAAATATTCACCCCTATATATGTCACTATTATGGAAAGTATGCTCACATAAAACCCCTTTGCTTTAGACTGTATGGATATCCTAAGAACACTTCTCAATCTAGGAATGACTATGTAAATGGAAGGATCTGGAAGAGAAGAAAATGTAAAAGTAATCTCACTAATTGTGAAAATTATGTGAGTAAAGCTTCTAAAGATTTTGTATGTTGTTTTTCGTCTTCAACAGTTAAGAATGCATATATCAAGATGAAAAAAATGTGATAAGGGTCTAGAGAGTTTTAGGGCCAAAGAAAGTAAAATCAAAGTGACCCTGAGGTATTGGAAGAATCAAAAGTATAAAGAACTCAATGTCCCACAAAATGTCTTGACAACATTCTGTGATCTCAAGAATATCCAGATCCAACGCTCAAAAAATTTAATCTGCTTCTTAAGTTTAATTCAATATAAAGGATATTATTTTCTCCAATTAGTGATGCATGTTGATTCCTAATATAACCCTCCTCTTCACGTTATTTTCTCTCTCACAATAAAAGAAAGAGTCTTAACATTCTATGTGAGTCCTTACATTTATCAATCATCCCAAAGCCAGTCAAATCTCAAAATGACAAGTCCTGATAGTCTTAGTTACAGAAAGGAATTTAGGGAATCTCTCTATGTTGCACCACTCAATGTTGTTCTCCTCGCCACAATTCTTCCAGACCCTCCAAAAAGGGTAAGGACCAAGACAAATGATGTCAAACCGAGAGCAACTTCCAGGGTAAGAAAACCTTATTCTTCTATCCCTATGGAGACTATTGATGTTAAAAGGGCTAAAATCAATAATATTGTAAAAGAGACTCACTCTATAAAGAAGGATAAAGTGGTGAGTCCCAAGGAAAATGATAGTTCATATGAAACCATCTCTATTGATGAAAGAATGAGGATGATGATTGCAAAAACCTTAAGCATTATCCTTAGTGTTGTGCTGAATGTTAAAACATACTTGGCTCAACAAGATTCCTCCACACAGGAACTTGGAAAAGAAACTAACTTCTCTATGTGTTCCAATCAAACTCAAAAAGGGACCTTAATTGAAGATAAGAAAGGTCATAAGAAAGGGGATGAGACATATACTAACAAAGAAGTGGAAGACAAGGGTTTGAACAAGAATCGAAAAAATGATTTTGTGATCATTGGTGATTCTAATACTGATGATGGATCAACGGTTACAGAATCTAGTCCAGGAGTAGAAAAGAGAATGAATAAAGGAAAAGTTGTTGATGTTTCTAGTGATACTCAAGAGGATTTAAAGAAGTCACTTATCTCTGTCCCTGGAAAGAAATGGGGTAAAGTAGATATTCTTATGGTTCATAAAATGTCTCTAAAAATAAAGGAATCTTCTTCTGGTATGTCAAAATATGAAAAAGATGTTGGAACAAATACTCAAGACATTGCTTCATCTGCCAGAGAGTTTGTAGGAAGAAAGAAGTTTCCATTCAAAATTCCTAAAGTGGAACTTGATAATATTTCTTTTCGTTCACCTGAATTTGCAAATAAATGGAAATGTGTATGTCAAAGAAGGGTAGATCTAGAAAGAGATTTGAGAAATGATTTTTTGAATATAAGGAAGTAATCAGCCTAATTAAGGAAGCAAGTTTAATCAAAATTGTAAGAGGATTGGGAAAATGCTATAAGACACTTGTAAGAGAGTTCATTGTAAACATTCTTAGAGATTGTGATGATAGAATTTACAGGGAATACAGAAAGGTGTTTGTTAGAGGAAAGTGCGTGGAGTTCTATTCTGAGATCATCAATAAATTTATGGAAAGGAATGAAAGTGAGGATGGAAAAGTGGAGGTTACTGATGATACTGTATGAAAATAAATCACAACAATAAATGTGACTTATTGGCGAAAGGATGATAAATTCTCAGTGAGTAATTTAAGTGTCAAATATGTTGTGTTAAATATGATTGGAGCTATGAATTAGGTGCCTCCAAAACACACTTCATTTGTAACTACAAGTTTAGGAAGATTCATTTATACAGTTGGATCTAAAACAAAATTTGATTTTGGAAACTGAGTATTTAAGAAGACCATCACGCATGCTATTTCTATTGTTATGGAAATGCCAATAGCCTTTCCCACCCTCATTTGTGGCATAATTCTGAATCAACATCCTGGGATCTTGAAAGATTCAAATAAGGAAAGCAGGAGAAAGCCTCCTTTATCCTTGCACTCCAAAAATTTTTTAGGGTCACATGTTCAGACATGGCTACAACATCTGGCAAGGATGAGGTTGGCCCGATCTTAAAAGAAGGATCCATTTCTGAACTCAAGGATACTTGTAAGGAGTTGGATGAAATTATGAAGAGGTGCACTGCAAGAATGACCGGATTTGAAAAGCTCATTATAGATTTGGAGGCCGAAAATAATGTTGCTGATAAGGAAGAAACATGACAAAATGTGGCAACTGAAGGAAGCAGTAAAAAAGGAGAAACAACTAGAAACACCAATGGTTGAGGTGTTGTTTGGACTGGTTGTTTGGTTATTTGTTTTGATAACATTCTGTAATGGTTTGTGTTTTAGCCATCTGTGTTTAGTTTTTGTTTCCATTTGTACTTCCATATGTTATTTATTGTCTCTGTGCAATATATGTGCTTTTGCAATTTCTTTTTCCTTGTGTACATTTAATGTATGTTCTTTTTGTCAATATTTTGGCTAAAAAGGGGGGAGGGGTAAAGTGTTGTGTCGTGATGTTACATCACATGTCTTGACATCTTGATTTATCATTTGATATGATTCTATGCTACTTATGTTTGAAGAGTAGTTGTGTGTGTGGTTTCTCATGCAACTATTTAGGGGGAACATGGCAGTAACGTTTATCTTGTGTTTGTGCTTCTGCTGCTGCTACTGGTGTAGCTATGTGTGTATTTAGAATTTTGATCTGTATTGGTGTGGGTTTCTCCTTGAGGAAGAGAACCTACTATATGTGACAGGGGGAGTGCTGACTTGTCTATATGTGTAGCTGCTGTTATAACTCTGATATATATATATATATATATATATATATATATATATATATATATATATATATATATATATATATATATGGTGTAGCTTATTTTGTTTGTGGTTTTATTCCTCTCTCCGGATTAATTGGTCCATGGTTGTTAAAACACGATTCTATTGATGTTGTGCAAGATGTTATAGCATTTGCATCAACTTTCATAATAGTTCAGTTGTTATGTGTGTTGCATCCCAAAATTTGGCCTCCTAATTTTATTTTTATCTGGCTTAGGCTTTGCATTTCATTTGCATCATTTTTAGTTCATGGCAATCACAATCATTCATATCATTGGTTGTTAAAAGCATGGAGTCACAATCTCTCAGAGTATTAGATCATCATCATAATCATTATTACCAAAGCACAAGTATTAGTGATTCATCATTGGTTCATCAGTTCATATGAAGAATTAGGGTTTTTGGCATTCATCAATGCACATCAGGAATTGGGGTTTTTATGGATTTAGCTTCAAGGGTATTCATTTTAAAGGATCATTAACAACATCATGTCATAAAATTTGTTTCATGATCACAAGGTTTCATTGAGATTAGGAGATTTGCAATTCATCTTATACAACGTCAACTGCAAAGTCAAACTTTGACTTTTTAGGTTTTTGGTCAACCATGGGTTTCTCAAGTCAAGGATCATGAAAATGAAGTCAAAAATCACAAATTTGTATTTAAAAATTTCACTAAGTATTGTGAAATTCCATGTTTAAAAAGTCATACTTTTCAAAGTCATAACTTCCTCATCAAGTCATCATCTTTCATGCTCCAATGCTCAAATTGAAGAGAATGATGAGTTTTACAACTTTGTCATTATGGGATGATCCTCAAAAAATTCATGGATTAAGAGATATGAGCCAATAAAGTCATGACCTCAAAATCCAACACTTAGAGAAAATTTTCATGTGTGTTTTAACTTCAACAGTTATCCACTTCATAGTCAATTTTCACCAAGATCCAAGTGGAATCAGAAACAACTCAAAACTTTAAAGTTTAAGATCTTGATTCAAGCTTTCGAAAATGTCCAGGAACACAAAGAGATCATTTTTGAGCTAGGAGATTCAAAGAGATGAAGTTGGACATCCATACTTGAATTATAGGCCATTCTTTTGAAAACTTTATGATCAAGTCTTCAAGCATACCTTGTAATCTCACTTTTCAGGTCGATTAACTTGTAAATATACCTCTAGTTAGAAGATTACACAAGCTTTTGAGCTATTGTCCATTTGGTTCAAGCATTATCCAATACATTTTTCCATTAAGGGGAGAAGGGTTACACTTCCATTCTAAATAAGCAAGTCTTTTGCAAAATGTCAATGCATTGAGCCTCTAACTTGTTCCCTATGCCCATACTCAACCTAAAATTTCAAAAGCAAAATGTTTAAAGTGTTCAACCACTTTGGAAGCTTTGGTACTATGCATTGGAACCATAATTTTCACATTGCTTCACAACTAAGTTTCAAAACTTTAAGCTTCAAACTCCTAAGTCCCAAACCCTAATGTTTTCTATAAACAGAGGCCAGATCTACATTGAAAAATAGACGTGGAATACCCTATATAACCTCTCAAACACTCTCTAACTCAAAAAGTGACAAGAAGGTGTTAGGATCATCATTTCAGTTCTGGAAGTTGTGTAGAGTGCATTGGATTTTTCTTCAAGAGGTAAGTTTCCTTGAACTGTGAAATCTTAATACACGCATTATTTACACATACATTCTGAAGTAGAAATGTAGATATCATGTATGTGAAGTTATCCATATGCTTAGTTTTAATTTATATTGCTTATGTGATGAGAATTGCAAAACAAAACCGTTAGGGTTTCATTTTGGTACTGGATGATATTCGTATTTATCTTTGATTAATAGCTCCTGAGAATTATACCATTGAGTTTGTGAGGAAATTCTGAGCAAGTTTCATGTTTATGCTTTTATGTTCGGTTAAGAAATGAGTAAGTTACAAATATCAAGCCATGGATGTTGTTGTTTTTGTTTCAACAAAGAAGATTGTGGCCATGGCGCCATCTCTTCAATTTTTCAAAACAAGTTTTATAATATATTTAGTTGAAGCTGTGTTATAACCGGATGTAACAGCCACCCAGTGGCAAGACATGTGTGCATTAAGGCCTTGTAATCTAAAGGGCATGAGTTTGAATCGAAGGGACCCCCTATTGCCTTTTTCCCACATTTTTTCTGTTTTGTGAATTTTCAAACTTTTTTTATATATATTTTATTGAAGGCGTGTTTTTAATACCACACTCACGTGGCCTGGTGGTAAGCCTTTTGTCCTGTGACTCTAAGGGTGTGGGTTCAACCTCTTTGGCCACTAAAACATTTTTTAACACTTGTTTTATTTCATTTCTTTTACAAACTTTCACTTAATTTTGAACCAATCAAAACAACTCCTTTTGAGTTGATTTTTTGTACACTACTAGTTCACCACTCCTATTTTATTAATATAAAAATATCACAAAAAATATTATTATTTCACAACTTTTCAGTTAAATCAAAACTAGTTGTTTTTTAGAGTTTTCTTAAAGACTTTTAATGATCTTTTGATCAATTTCTCAACTTTGCTCATAAATCTTGATCTTACCATGATAAATCTTGATTCTTATTTGATATCTTGACTCTTGAGTGAGCATTTCATGATAGATTAATCCATTTTAGAGTTTTCTCATTCAAAATTCACACTAAATCATGAAACATGTTCAAAAAATCAAAAGCTATGCTCCATGACTTTCATTGTGATTGTGATGCATACATTTGTTTCAAACATTAAACTCATCCATATTTTCACAAGTTTGTCTCACCTTTTGAATATATTTCCTTCATAAACTCTTTTAAATCATAACCCATAAAACATCAAAAACACGTTTTCAACTTTTACCCTTTTGCAACAACTTTTACCAAATAAAATCCATGGATTCTCATCCACTTGTATGATCATTGTGTGTATGAATAACATGTTCCCTTAAGCTTAATTCGTTCATTTTAAGTCATTGATGAAACTTGAACCAAGATAGACATTAGGATCTCAATCCACGCATGACAATATTAGGGTAGAATTTCCCCCACAATCTCAACTATGGGATCAATATTTGCTTGACAACATTAGGATTAAGTCTCTCCATTAGACTTTTCTTTTCCTTTTGCATTTCATCTTTAAGGATAAAATCTTTTCCCATCCAAAAATCCAAAAACACTAAAGGTATGAAGGTGATGGGTGTCCCCTTGGATGAAGGTCCACTTAAAACCTTCCTCCTAACAAAAACATAAACTAAATCTAAATCAGTTTTACCTTGAGGCTTTTTCACTTTAAAATATTTTCAAAAAGGATATGTTAACTCCTTTCTACACAAAACAACAACGTGTAGTCTCCAACGACCGAGTGGCGATATTAACTGTTAGAATGCGAATTTAACATCACCCACAAAAACACACAACAAACAAAACATTTTTAAGAATAACTATGGTGTTCTGATTCCCTTGTGGATACGTAAGCATGGAGTTTCAATGCTCGGGTAGACGCACTAATAAAAACCTTTTTCTTTTTCTCAATGAATTTATGCATGCAATTCTCTTTATCAAGTAAGTTTTAGATAAGCATACCCATTGAATAGAACAACAAGAGTGGATCCCATGGAGTACCACGGACGTGAGGGTGCTAATATCCCCCCTTGAATAATTGACTCCCTTACCTGAGATTTCGTTGCGAGACCATGTTCTTTTCCTGATACCAAAGTGTTGTACCCCAAAATTTGCCCTTCCATTTTTCTCAAGACATGCTTTCAAAGGCTCTCAAATACTCAAGATACTCAAGGGTTGACCTGTCAAACCTCCTCCTAAGAAAGGGGTTCATAACTAGGTCCTAAATAAGATTCATGTCAAGTTTCAAGTCCTACATCACACGTTTGCTCAGTCAATGGCTCAAATGATTGAAAATCAGTTGTATTGGTCAAAAAGTCAATTGTGGTCAATATACAGTCAAACTTCAAGATTTTTAGTCAACATCAACATTTTGAAGTGATATTCATCATTTTATCAAGGGTAGATCATGATTCCCAAAGGAAATCTCCCAAATCATCAAAAGTCAAGAATTGTCAAATTAGGGTTTCCTTAGGAGAAGTCAATTGAACTTTGACCAGGCATAACTTTCACACACTTTATCAACTTTTCCCCAATCAAAGCCCATTTTGAAGAAAATTAAACTCCCTACAACTTTGGTTTTAATCTCAAGTCCAAAAATTATTCATTTGAAAGATACGGGCTAAAATATTATAGGTCATTTCCAAAAGTTATTAAAAGACACTTTTTGTCAAGGCAACTTACATCAAGATAAATTCTTCAAAAGAAAAAATGATAAACATAGATATTATAGAGGACATCTTGAGATTTCCATAAAGTAAAAGATCATCTTCAAAAGATAAAAATTGAGCAAGTTATGAGTTACACAAGTTGGGAAATTTTGAAGAAATTCATGAAATGCAAAATAAGCAAAATTGAAGTTTTGAACTAGTGGGCCTAACTTTTGATGTTCAAACATGTTTATAAGGTGTTAGAGGACCTATAAATCCATTCACATATTTTTTTAAAATTTTTATTTCTTTTATTTGATTTTTTATTCATTTAAATGCAAATAAAATAAAATAAAATATGAAACAATGGTATAAAGACTTGGGTTTTTGTTTCAACCATCGAAAGGCCCAAGACAACTCATGATTACTCATGACAACCTTACCAAAACGTGCAAGACTCAAAATGGCAAAGAAATAACTCAAATTGGCAAGTTGTCAAAAATTGATTCTTTTTTAAACCATGGCTTCATGAGTTGATTCCATGCCATGTTTGTCAGCCCAAATACAAGCCAACAACATGTCCAGATTCGTGCAAGGAATCTAAGAGACAAGAATCATGCAAAGAAGGTAAGTTTTTAATGTGTTGGAATATTGATTTCATGGGCATGAATACCTTGTATCTTTCCATACTTGTTGGCTCCTATTTCACTCTCTATATAAAGGCAAGCAAAGTCATTCCAAAGGACCACAAAATCATTGCACAAAAAGCTCTCCAAAAATTCTCTAAAATTAAAAGAAGATATGAAAATTATATCTCACATTTCCAGCAAATTCCATTCCAAACTAAGGCTAGCATTCACCTCTTGAAGATCAAATGAGTTGATCTAGATCCATAGTTGTACTCCTCGAGCACCAGAACATGATCTGTGCATCACGCCGGTTTTTAAATTTGAAAAAAATCAAAACTATGTTTTCTTGTATTTTTAATCATTAGTAACATGTTTAATCTCCTCATATACATCATTAGAACAGGATAGGTACATTACTTGTAAAGTTTGACGCAAAAATGGTGTTTTACCATTGTTAGGGCACCAAAGCCATTGATCATCAAACCGGACATTGCAAGCAACCTTCTCCCCTTGCACCCCCATCTGCTTTTCACAAAGCAAGCCTATAATCCTTTTTTTATTATTATTATTTTTTTTAACTATTTCTTTTCTTTTTTTAATCACTTTTTTTAATAAAATCATAAAAAAAAAGATATAGATTTTAATTAATTAACTTTATTTTCATAATAAAATTTAATTAATTTAATCACTTTAAGTTTATTTTATTAATTAAAATATAATTACAATTAGGTTTTAATTATCATTCAATTATTTTTCTAAATAAAAACACCAAAAATATTTTTTATACTTAAAATTTTTGTAGATATCTTGCCCTCTTCAATCTCTGCGCATTTATTTGCTTTTTCGCATTTTTTCAATATTGTAACTATCCAAAGTTTGTAATAGCTAATTAGGACCCTTTTACATTTTTATCCCCATTTTATGGTTTGTATTCCCCCACCCCCGAAGTGATGTAATAGCGTAGTTTAATTCCCACACTTTTATTTTCTGCCCTTATGTATATATTTAACTGTTAGACTAATTAGGCGTGTATGAAAAGACTTAAAAGAAAAACGCTAGAAAACCTAACTTCAAGATCAATAACTGAAACATAAAACACTTCACGCACACGCACCTCTAGGGTGACCCTCACTTGTTTCCTTCGGAAAACAAACAGTCACGTCTCTCGAACGTAAGAAATTTTAGCAAAGTCTCTTTGGTTAAAAGATCATAGTCCCTAGACGACCCTCTGATGCTGCCTCGATAAATGATCTTAGTGCTTTAGGGTAATTACTAAAGTGTCCTACGAGTTGCATTCGTGACTGTACGATGACCCGGGCCTATCCCACAAAAATCCAATGATAGGGCTACCCACCAACTAATGACAGGATAACACTATCTAAAGGAAAAGAGGAAAAGAACAAAGATATTTTGAGTAGGTAGATAGCTTGTAGTTACTTGCTCATAAAACAAAACAAATTTCTCACACATACACTCTCTTTTCTAAATATTTTCAAATACAAAAGACACTTTGTATGCGTTCTTAACGATACGAGAATCATTACAAAGTTTTCCGCACTAAGACATCTTTTTAAAATATTTTCAAAACACACAAATACAAAGCATTTTCAAAAGTGAGCTAGCAACTAAGAGCCCGTAGATAACTACGGATGAAAAGGATGCTAACACATTCCCTTTTCATAACCTACCCCTCTTACTCAGAAAAATTCTCAAAGGTCTTTCCTGTTCTTTTCACCCTTTCCTTTATTGGATAAAAGAAAGGTCGGTGGCGACTCCTTGTATTTGCAACATTTGCGATAAAATGAAAAACCAGTAAAGTCAGTTCTCCGACCGTATTACAGAACTGGCGACTCTGTTGGGGATAACTAAAAGTGGGATTTCCTTAGAGATAGTTCATATTTTAAATGATTTCCTTGTTTGACTTGCTTGATTTATTCTTGAAGGGTTGTTTGGGTATTCTTGTAAAGATCATATACCTGGATCTGGAGAATTTTAGGTAAGTAGCAATAGATAGTGGAAATTGTACTGTGTAGACCGATATGGTTGAAATGATAGCTACGTTAGTGTGACATATTTTTGGGTTCCGGTGTCCCTTGAGTTGAATCAAGGAGAATACAGGGCCGCTGAGTGGTGTCATGAAGCACTAAATGACCGTAGAACCTTAGTTGAACAACTTGGCCATTAGAAAGTAGGGAGATAGCTGGCTTTGGTGCAAGACTAAAGTTGGTTGATACTCGATACTACATTCATTGAGATCGGATTTTCGGGATATTTTGGTCGCGAAAACATATTGCTTGTGCTGAAAAAATGCCCGATCAAGAAAGATCAATGATATTGAGATTCCTTAGAACCCGGTTACTTTCTTATAGGACAGGTTAAGCTAACTAAAACTTCAAGAGGGTACTTACCTACAACTCCATGCAAGCTTAAACCTAAGGCCTTGTGTGTTTTTCTTGTGTATGATTAAATTGTTCGAACATAACATCATAACATCATGACATCATGACATATCATTCTCTTAACCATTTCAAGGATATCAGGGGCATGTAATGCAGGTTATGATGAACCAGATGTCTAGCAAGGGGCAATGGGATTTATTTTCCTCTAGCCAATTCTGTCAAAGCACGATGTCTTAAGTCAGTAGCTAGGACCCACTCGACATGGTGAGCTTGATTCTCGTAGAAGGACGTTCAACGATACGAACTCTTCAACTCGAAGCTGTAGTCAAAATTCAACTTCTTACATTTTCTTGTATTTATCCTGTGATATCCTTGAAAATATTGCATCCACATATCATGTATGTCATTACATAGTAGATATTCTCAAGACAGGGTTCACAGTAAGAAAAATGGCTCCCGAACAGATCGTCAGAGACCTCTAAACTCAAGATGCTCAGTTCCAAGAAATGTTCCTGAATCTATCCAAGGGGCAAGAGGAATTGAAAGCACTCCTCACTAGAGCATGATAAAGGAGAATCCTGAAGAAATAGGGATGACCAGTTGGAACAATTGCAAGCTGGGATGGTAACGATGAGAATCCAGATGATGGGTAAGAAGGCTCTTATCCAAAATTTAGCTCGGGGGCAAGAAGAGTTGAGAATTCTCATAAGTAAACTTCATCATGACGAATACAGCCGTATGGGACGAACGGCTAGAATGGGGGATCACATCATTAATCAACCTCCAATGAGACAGGAAGTTGGCTTGGTTAAAAGTAGGTTTTCTCATATGCTACTACATCGCAAGTCTAACAATGACCTCGCCAACAACAATAGGGTAATCAACGTAATTAGAATACACCCAAAAGACAATTTAATAAAATTAACATGTCTTTGGCTCAAGCATTGCAACACATGTTGAAGGCCAAGCTAGTTACATTGAAGGATCCTCCTCAGAAGCCCAATACTTCTTCTTCCCATCAAAATCCTAATGTAAGGTACGCGTATCACTCCAACAGTTCGGGGCATGACACTGAAAGGTGTTGGGTGTTGAAACATAAGATTCAAGACCTGATTGACGAAGGAGTTTTCGAGTTCACACAAGATGGTCAGATCGAGTTCTTCTGTTATCCCTCAAATATCGAGGTTGCAAGGCACACCATCTAAAGTTACAAATTCAGGAGGAGAAGATTTTTGTTCATTCGAATTTTCGTTTGTAATTTCATTGTTTATTCAAACACTTATCTTTATGTCAGACTTTGGTTCTTCCCATTATTACATTGCATATGTTTATCTTGAGTTATTCCACTCATTTTCACTATATTATGCTTTTACTTCCTTTTGTGATATTCAACTCTCGATTAAAAACTATAAGCCTTTAGGAGGAGGATGACAGAAACAAAACCATAATCTTATACAGTATGCTTTTGAATAGACCATGCTGACAATGTAAAAGCGTTGTTTCAAATCCTAAACAGTAGAGTTATAAGGAAGATAATCCCTAGTCAACCCCTTTGAGCCTAAGAAGTAGGAGTTTTATTTTTCGCAAAAATTGAAACTTTTAATCATAACCCGGGGTAGGGTAGTTTCTCAGTTAATTCAAAAGCATATTCAGTCGCAAGCTTTCACTTCATAGTATCAAAAACATCCTTCCAAATTAAAAGACGATGATGGTTCCTGTTGTACCCCAATTTTTTCACCTAAGATCCCTTCATCATACCATGTTGATTCAATCACAACAAGATCACATTAGGGCTTTTGGTTCTCCTCCCTATCTTTAGCTTTGCTCTTTGAGAGATCACCAAGCACCTTGACTTGTTTTTCTTTTGTGATTATGCATGTTTTGTTTTGACTTTCTTTCTAATTAACAAATGAAATTTTGGTTTGTCTTACTTGTCAATAATGTAGGTAAAGGCAATGTGGCTTAGCAAGTTGATCCATAGGTTCATGAGTTTATTTTCATGCCCTAGTCATTAAAGCTTGAGAAATTCAAACCTCACCATTGAAGTTATTTTGGAAGAAATGGCTTGGCAAGGTTAATTTTGGTTCACCACATTTCAAATTTATCAAGATTGATTCAAAAGTACAAGGGGTTGATTGAAGAAGTTGTCATGGTTGGACAAGACCTTGTTCTCATTGGTCACAAGTGCACATTTCTCTCAATTATCAAGATATGGAAGTGGATTTGGTTTCTATGATTTCTCATTATCATCCTCAACAACTTTTATTAACAAAGCAAAATTGGTTGTACAAGAAGTTTGTCCAAAATTGTCAAAGTTCCTCAAAGCATTTTCTTGATCTAGGAGCTAGGGTTTTGAACTTCAAAGAAGTATATCTTGCTCATCTTTTGGTATTTTTGAGTGATTCCAAAGACATCCTTATCTTCAAACGGTTATCAACAAATAACTTCAAAAGTTTCAAGGAGCATTCATGTGTAAGAAACTTAATGTTGAAGAGAGATTACAAGTCCTCTAGATGAACCCCCAATTTCTCAGGTGTAACTTCAAATGATCAATAACTTGGTCAATTTTTATCACCTTGAACCCATTCTTTTTGCACAATGATCTTGAGGATGTGAGCTTCATGCCTTTTTATATGTGCAAAGTGAGAAAATGGATGTAATATGCCCTAAGGATACAAAAGATTATAGGTCATTTCATGATTTTTTGCCAACTTCAACAATTCATAACTCTCTCAATTTTTGGAGATTTTGAATGGTTCAAGTCTCAAAATGTCATTCAAGAGGTCTATTTCATGCCATCGTTTTTTGTCAAGAGCAATTTCCAAGTGGAAGACCATGTTTGGATGCAAAACATTATAGGTCACTTTTGAAGAAAAATTTGAAATATTTCTATGTATGGAAAGTCAACCTTTTTCCCCTAACTTTGACTCATTACAACTTTCAGCTCAAACATCCATTTGATTCCATTCTTTTTCCATTGCAAAGCTTTTAATATCATCTTTCTAAAGCATCAAGAATCATGCCTTAAGACTCCTTGAGTTGAGAATGCCATTAGATTGAACTTGGTAACCTAGAACTGAAGTTTCTTCATAAGTCAGAATTTGAAATTCATGTTTTGGCTACTAAACATCAAATTAGCACGCGTTTTTGATATAAACATGTTCAACCGAGTTGCCAAAGTGAATTAGAGCCTTAAAACTCAAGGATTGAATGAGTTTTGATGCAAAACAGATCGCACCTTGCTCGTGTATCAGGTTCACACGATTTCCCTCCAAACTTCATCATTTCACACGCTTGAACATTCCATTTGATTCCCATTAAATAAAGGGTCATCCCCTATTCATTTCCTCAAGCTTTGAGATCCAAATACACTTTGTCAAAACCTCACACGAACTTCAAATTTTTTAAATCAGTTTCTGAGATTCAAGCCCTTTCTTCCAAAATTCTTTTCACATTCATCATCCTTCAGCTTCATACAAACTCTCCAGCACTTAAACCAAGCAAAATGAGCCATAATTCAAGCTACAGAAGTCCAGTTTCAGAGATTCTTTCTTGAACTTCGAAAAGGTAGAATTCTCCACCATTTGGATCCAAATAAAGCACTAACATGTTCTACTCTTTCTCCTGATTCTTGTGCTTCTTACAATTTTTAAATCCATTGAGAATCGAGAGAGAAATCTCAAATTGAAGGTGCTCGCTATTTTCTAGGTTTTTGATTCACATCTCTTTGCATACCTTATATAAATTTGGCACGATGGTGGTGTTAGGATCGTCTTGAAGAAACGAATCCAATGATAAAAAGTATGGGATCCTAATTTTTCCATTTGAAGGATCTCACAAAATCTCCATTATAGGGTGTCTGGAGGTTGAAGACGATGACATGTCTCATCTCAGTCAATGATAGCGTGCCAAACGTTTTAATTTCATTGGTTGCCCTTTTTCTGATCCTATGTGTATCTCACTAAGGTCCATATCAAGCACAACGCATCTGGTCCATTGGATCAACTTACTAACGCATTTTGACTATGATCTGATGGCCCACATCTTTTTGGTTTTATTTTATTTTTTGATTTTATATTTTAGTTGATATAATTTTCAAAAATTCATAACTCTTTTATTTTTTATCCAAAAATTATGAAATAATTCACAAAAATACTTTGAATTATTTCTGATCTCATGACTATTTTTCACATTTTTATTTTGACACTTGATATTTTTTTATATTTTTTGCATTATTTGCTTCCTTTTAATTACTTTAAAAATATTTTCTGACATTTTTTATTTTAAAAAAAAAATCATAAATATCCTTTTACATATTTTTGACTTTTTGAAAATTTTATGGAATTTTATATTGATGTTTACTATTTTTGATCTATTTTATATTTGTTTAAGAAATTTTAATTAGTTTAAGAATAGTTTATGACTTAAAAAAATTACCAAAAATTTTACAAAAATATTTGAGATCATCTCTGATTTTTCTAAGGTCTTACTTATTATTTCTTGATTAATTTGAACATGGTTGATATTTTTCTCTTTTATTTTCTATTTTAAAACATTTTAAAACCCTTTTTAATGCATAGAATAAACGTATTATTATTTTGTGATTATTTTCTGGCTGATCTTGGGTTGAATTTTTGATCATGAACTTTGTTAATATCATTGGATTCATGGTGTTGAGTTTAACTCCATAAAAATGGATGAATGATTTTAATAATAGTTTGATTAAAATTTAATTCAAATGTGGTTTGTATATTTTCTCCCACCCTTTCTCATCTCATCCCTTTCTTATTGCACTAAGTGTTATTGGAGCATGATCTGTATATCATGTCTCAAAGCAAATGGTTCATAGATTGCTATTGACCGACCTCAAAATAGGTGCGACTTCTATATAAGTCTACTTACGATTGCTTAACATAGCGCTAAATTTTGTCCCGATTCGAATAAATGATCATTCGTGACCCAAACCTATGTTTGCAAGCCCAAGTATGTTAATTTGATCTCTTTGATCCAATAACCTTGAGATTCATTGTGTGGAGGCTTTGGTTCTACCAATCCTCTAATGGATCTACATCACTTTTGGTCAACGCGAATCACTTAAACATCGTTGATCATTAAATAGTACTTGTGAGAATTCCCAAATGGATGATATACTTGAGAAAAAACAAATGCAACTTGTTGTGTGGAGGATTTGGTTATACCAATCCTCTAATGAGTTCCAAATGCAAGTTTCAAGATGGTCATCCAACTAAGCACTAATTACTAATAATTGACTTTATCTTGTGTTTTTATTATTGCCCTTTTATTTTATATACCATTTACTTTAAGCATTTCATTTCATGCTATTTTTCATCTTTGCTCACTTGAGCCCCTTTATATTCTTATCATTTTTATTTTGCTCACTTGAGCTTTTTTTTTCTTTTTTAAGATACTTTATAATCAACATGAGCCATAAAAAACTTTAATGATACTTAGACTATTTGGTTACTATCCTTAGCATTATGGAGTATTGGACTTCTTGGACTTAGGATTAGAAACCTTGGCCTATGATTGGAGACCTTGTGACCTTAATTGATATTTTGTCTTGAGTTCTTGAGGTTTAACTCAAGACATTGGGTTGTTTGTTTGTTTTGTGTGCAGGTTATTGTGATTATATACTTTGTTTGTAATCTGGAATTCACCCGTATACAGCCGTTACTCTGCCCAATTTTTGTGAAGACTTAATACATTTGAAGTTTGGTTCTCTCAAGAGGTATAGTATCTCTGCTTGCTTAGTTTCAGTCCAAATGATGGGAATTCTATCTTGACTCATAATGTCAAGTATTATCTTCTTATTGGTTAGATGGTTCTTATCCCTAAATTTTACCTTATGCTTTATGATAGTCCCTTCTTCTCCTTCCATCTTCTTTAATTTCAAAAATCCTCTCCCTCCTTTTGAAAAGTCTTCTTGTTTTCTAAACTTGAACCACTTTCATAATAAACTTAGACTTAGGTCCATGCATTTTCAAAACATTTTTTCATTAAATAAACTCCAATCAATTTAATAAAACCTTGACCTTTTTTGTGAGAAGACTAAAAGTCAATCAATCTCATTCCAAACCATTTTTCCACTTAGGCTTTTATTTTAAAACCTTTCTCAAAAGATTGGACTCTTGTCAATCCTTGTAGTGATGCAAACAACTATACTTCTACAATATGTAGTGAAGAGAGATATTTTCCACTTGGGTGTTGAGTGAGGCATTGATGATTTTAAAATCTAAGCCATATCCTCCACTTTGAGATGATGCAAATTCTCCTTTCTCATGATTGTGGGTAGTAAGTATGTTACGAATCCTCGACAACAGAAAAATGTCACAAAAAATAACTGCATTCTCAAATAAACGCCTAGTATCCGAACCATCACCAAAATATCATTGCTATAATTCCAGACTCAATGGGAATCCAAATGCACAGTTAATTGAGTATAGGACCGAAGAACATCACAGAGAATGGGTGGGTACAAATAATTTTTGAGCATTTTTCCTTTGTTTCTTAAACCGTGAACCAGGCCATGTTATAACCCTTAAAAGTACTAGTTGGAGCATGGGTTAGTTCGAAAGCATATTGTTACAAAAGGTATCCTGACTCCTGTAAGGCTTACTCTAAATCCTGAGTTGAATTCATATTCTTACAAAATTCTGTTTGTTTACTAAAAATGCATTTTCAAGACTTCAAGACAGACATAACTTTGCATTTTAAATGTCATTGTTTGCATATGACTAATTGTTTGACAGCAGAGAAATTCGCACGACGGATATTCAATGAACGAAAATATTCTCAATGAACAGAATCACCTCAGATGGAAAGACATTTCTAGTAAGAAGCCTTTCATAATCAAGGGGCATGACATGGTGTCTAACTGATCTGAGGGAAGTCGAGTCAAGATTCAAGGAATCTCTTAAAAGTGCTGAATAGTCAGGGGCAGACCTCCATCTGAATCACTTGGGATATTGAACATGAGTTCCAGCAAAGGGCCATGTACGATCAAGCAAACATTTTCTGGCAGTGCTGCAACACTTACTACTATGGATAGTGACAATTCTCTGCTCCTTGTGAACGCATACATAGTCGGAAAATACTACGCATGAAAAAAAAGACCCACTAGGTTAATTGGCCTAGGCAAAAATAAGGGCATCCCGGGAAACCAAAAAAGTTCAGGCAAAAATTAGGGATATATAAATAAAACTGTACACGCGACAAGTCGAAAACCTGAAAAGGAGGCTTGGGTGAAAAAGGGTATCCCGGTGGACTGGAAATCTGAAAGCACAGTCCAGGCAAAAGTTAGGGGTTAAAGCGTACGACTATTTCCCATCATCTCATCACCTGTCTATCAGTAGAAGACTTATACCCACAGAGTAATCTTCACAAGTTCATACATTCCCCACAATTTCCCCGACAGATCATTCTGTCGGATAAAGGAGTATGATCTTCTTCCTGGTAATGTCACCAACATACGGAGTTTCGACCAGTACAGTTCATGGAAGTTCTCTTCCCCAACTGAGTTTATTCCTCTGAGATTGCAAAACCCCCTACAGGTCTCTACTCTCCAGCAAAGTTCATTTCCTCAACAAGGGTGTTTCCTCAGCAGAGTATTGCTCCGTCGACAGGGTTTATTTCCCTAACATGGTTAATTTCCCCAACAAATTATCGTCTCCCCAACTTGAGTCTGTTACTCAGATGGCCACGAGTCGCCGACAAATTTCCTCTCCCTAGTAAAGTTGCCAATATCCCCAGAGAGTTGCTACTGAATCTAAAATTGGGCCAGATATTAGTAAACTTTATCCTCCTCAGACAAGCCGGAAGGTTATCCATCTCTTTTATCCCTAGTCAATGTATAAACTCCCTAGTAAGGCAATGAACAACCAACATTCTAAAACTCTTCTCCCCCAAGAAGGAATTAACACTCTCCAACAGAGTTTCCTCAAGATAAAAGCAGAAATTAACACTCTCCAACAGAGTTTGCTCAAGCAAAAAGAAAAAATCAGTTTTCCCCAACGAATTTTTCCTCAAAAAGCAAACATGAGTCCCCAGCAGAAACAATCCCCAGAAATTCGAAGATACACACACTCTTCATCGCCAATGATAATCATGGATTTATTTTCCCCATACAAAGATGTTGCTCAAGTTTAAAAATTAATTTCAATAAAATGTCACACCCATATATCATTTACCAAATATCATAGCATATGCATACGAAACGCATATAACACAATCTCATTTATTTTGAGAACATTGTTACACAATACATTTCATACGTCATGACGATGCATACAGTTAACTCTTTACCCTTTCAGGAAAGACCAGTCAATAAACATCATCAACTACTTATATGACCTGATAGTCTTCTCAAAGGCTACATCTGACGAAGGGCTATTTCAGCATTTTCCTCAGAAGGTCATTCTCAAAGAGCATTTTCCTCAGTAGGCACTTTTCTATGGTTCAATTTAAATCTCCCAAATATTTATCCTGATTCTTTTCCAGTAGACAATTTTTTTGTTTAGTTTAAATTGCCCGAAGATTTATTCTGATTCTTATCCATTTAAAGAAAATCAAGACCTTTCTCTTGTTCAATTTAAATCTCTCAAAGATTCATTCTGATTCTTATCCAGTTAAAGTTAAGTACAGACATTTGTTGGTTCAGTTTATATCGACCAATGATTTATCCTGATGCTTTTCCAGTAGACCTTTTTTTAGTTCAGTTTAAATCAATCAAAGATTTATTCTGATTCTTATCCATTTGAAGACAATCAAAACCTTTCTCTGGTTCAATTTAAATCGCTCAAAGATATATTGTGATTCTTATCCAATTAAAGTTAGGTACGGGCATCTGCTGGTTCAGTTTAAATCGAGCAGTGATTTATCCTGATGCTTTTCCAGTAGACCTTTCTCTGGTTCAATTTAAATCAACCAAAGATTTATTCTGATTCTTATCTAGTTGAAGACAATCAAGACCTTTCTCTGGTTCAGTTTAAATCGCTCAAAGATTTATTCTGATTCTTATCCAGTTAAAGTTAAGTACAGACATCTACTGGTTCAGTTTAAATCAACCAATGGTTTATCCCAATGCTTTTCAAGTTGACCTTTCTCTGGTTCAGTTTAAATCAACCAAAGATCTATTCTGATTCTTATCTAGTTGAAGACAATCAAGACCTTTCTCTGGTTCAGTTTAAATCGCACAAAGATTTATTTTGATTCTTATCCAGTTAAAGTTAAGTACAAACATATGTTGGTTCAATTTAAATTGACCAGTGATTTATCGTGATGCTTTTCCAGTAGACCTTTCTCTGGTTTAGTTTAAATTAACCAAAGATTTATTCTGATTCTTATCCAGTTAAAGACAATCAAGACCTTTCTCTGGTTCAGCTTAAATCGCTCAAAGATTTATTCTGACTTTTACCCAATTAAAGATAACTATGAACCTCTGTTGGTTCAGTTTAAATAGACTAGTGATTTATCCTGATGCTTTTCCAGTAGGCACCTTTCTCTGGTTCAGTTTAAATCGCCCATTTATTCTGATTCTTGTCCAGTTAAAGACAATCAAGACCTTTCTTTGGTTCAGTTTAAATCACTCAAAGATTTCTTCTGATTCTTATCCAGTTAAATTTAAGTACAGACATCTGTTGGTTCAGTTTAAATCAACCAATGATTTATTCTGATGCTTTTCCAGTAGACCTTTCTCTGGTTTAGTTTAAATCAACCAAAGATTTATTCTGATACTTCTTCCAGTTGAAGTCAACAATTATTTTGGATGGCATATATAAGACCATCTCCGACAAATCTCCTTCACGTCTCCAAATGGAATCTATAAGCCCATTCCTGATACAATCAACCAACAATGTTACCTCTTGCATAGGCGAGTGCAAATTTCTGGGCACTTAAGTGTTCAATCATCTTCTACCTTCAAGTCACAAATGGCGGACATGTCAATCTAACTCTTCAGGTTTAAGAAAATTGAACAGGGGAAGTTGTTGTACCCCAAAATTTTCCCTCCCATTTATCTCAAGACATGCTTTCAAAGGCTCTCAAATACTCAAGATACTCAAGGGTTAACCAGTCAAATCTCCTCCTAAGCAAGGGGTCTAAAACTAGGCTTTTGAGTTCCTCAAAGAAGTTTGAGTTTCAAAGGTCTCAAGTGTCTTTCATGGTTCTCCATAGGTCCTCAATAAGGTTTATGTCAAGTTTTAAGTCCTACATCACAAGTTTTCTTAGTCAATGGCTCAGAAGATTGAAAATCAACTATGTTGGTCAAAAATTCAATTGTGGTCAACATACAGTCAAACTTCAAGATTTTTGGTCAACATAAAATTTTTGAAGTGATATTCATAATTTAATCAAGGTTTGATCATGATTCCCCAAGGAAAGGTCCCAAATCATCAAAAGTCAAGAATTGTCAAATTAGGGTTTCCTTACAAGAAGTCAACTGAACTTTGACCAGGCATAACTTTCACATACTTCATCAAATTTTCCCCAACGAAAGCCCATTTTTAATAAAATTCAATTCACTACAACTTTTTTTTAGGATCAAGTCCAAAAATGCTTCATTTGAAAGGTATGAGCTAAAACATTATAGGTCACTTTCAAAAGTCAACAAAAGACACATTTTGTCAAAGAAACTTACATCAAGATAAAGTCTTCAAAAGCATAAATAATAAACAGAGATTTTGTAGAGGACGTCTTGAGATTTCCAAAAAGTCCTAGGTCATCTTCAAAAGATGAAAATTGAGAAAGTTATGAGTTGCACAAGTTTAGAAATTTTGAAGAAATTCATAAAATGCAAAATGAGCAAAATTGAATTTTTGAACTAGTGGACCTAACTTTTGATGTTCAAACATGTTCATAAGGTGTTAGAGGACCTATAAATCCATTCACATATTTTTTATTTTTTTTATTTATTTTATTTGAATTTTTATTCATTTAAATGAAAATAAAATAAAATAAAATATGAAACAATGGTATAAAGGCTTAGGTTTTTTGTTTCAATCATCCAAAGGCCCAAGACAACTCATGACAACTCATTAAAACCTTGCCAAAACGTGAAAGACTCAAAGTGGCAAAGAAATAACCCAAATTGGCATGTTTTCAAAAATTGATTCTTGTTTAAACCATGGCTTCATGAGTTCATTCTATGCCATATTTGTCAGCCCAAATACAAACCAACAACATGTCCAGATTCGTGAATGGCATCCAAGAGAAACGAATCATTCAAAGAAGGCAAGTTTTCAATGTGTTAGAATATTGATTTCATGGGCATGAATACCTTGTCCCTTTCAATACTTGTTGGCTCCTATTTCATTCTCTATATAAAGGCAAGAAAAACCATGCCAAAGGACTACGAAATCATTGCACAAAAAGCTCTCCAAAAATTCTCTAAAATTCAAAGAAGTTGTGAAAATTATATCTCACATTTCCAGCAAGTTCCAATCTAAACTAAGGCTAGGATTCACCTCTTGAAGATCAAATGAGTTGATCTATATCCATAATTGTACTCCTCGAGCACCAGAACACGATCTGTGCATCACGACGGTTTTTGAAATTGGTAAAAATCAAAACTATGCTTTCTTGCATTTTTAATCATTACTAATATGTTTGATCTCCTCATATGCATCATTAGAACAGGATAGGTACATTACATGTAAAATTTGACGCGGAAATGGTGTTTTACCAATGTTAGGGCATCAAAGTTATTGATCATCGAACCGAACATTGCAAGCAACCTTCTCCCCTTGAAGCCCCCATTTGCTTTTCACAAAGCAGACCCATAGTCTTTTTTTTTATTATTATTTTTTAATCTATTTCTTTTCTTTTTTAATCACTTTTTTTAATAAAATGATATAAAAAAATAGATATAGATTTTAATTAATTAACTTTATTTTTATAATAAAAATTAATTAATTTAATCACTTTAAGTTTATTTTATTAATTAAAATATAATTAGAATTAGGCTTTAATTATCATTCAATCATTTTTCTAAATAAAAACACCAAAACTATTTTTTATACTTAGAATTTTTTAGGATATCTTGTGCTCTTCAATCTCCGCGTGTTTATTTACTTTTTAGAATTTTTTTCAATATTGTAACTATCCAAAGTTTGTAATATCTAACTAGGACGCTTTTACATTTTTATCCCCATTTTATGGTTTGTATTCCCCCATCCCCGAAGCGATGTAATAGCGTAGTTTAATTCCCGCACTTTTATTTTCTGCCATTATGTATATATTTAACTGTTGGACTAATTAGGCGTGTATGGCAAGACTTAAAATCAAAACACTAGAAAACCTAACTTCAAGATCAATAACTGAAACATAAAACACTTCACACACACGCACCTCTAGGGTGACCCTCACTTGTTTCCTTCGGAAAACAAACTGTCACGTCTCTCGAACGTACGAAATTTTAGCAAAGATTCTTTGGTTAAAAGATCATTGTCCCTAGACGACCCTCTGATGTTGCCTCCATAAATGATCTTAGTACCTTAGGGTAATTGCTAAAGTGTCCTACGAGTTACCTTCGTGACTGTATGATGACCAGCGCGTGTCCCTCAAACATCTAATATTAGGGATACCCACCAACTAATGGTAGGATAGGACTATCTAAAGGAAAAGAGGAAAAGAAGAAAGATCTTTTGAGTAGGTAGATAGCTTGTAGTTTCTTGCTCGCAAAACAAAACAAATTTCTCACACATTTCTAAGACAAAAAAACACTTTGTATGCGTTCTCAACGATACGAGAATCATTACAAAGTTTTCCGCACTAAGGCATCTTTTTAAAATATTTTCAAAACACACAAACACAAAGCATTTTCAAAAGTGAGCTAGCAACTAAGAGCCCGTAGATAAATACGGATGAAAAGGGTGCTAACACCTTCCCTTTTCATAACTTAACCCCCTATACTGAGAAAAATTCTCAAAGGTCTTTCCTGTTCTTTTCACCCTTTCCTTTATTGGATAAAAGAAAAGTCGGTGGCGACTCTTGCTATCCGCAAAGGTTATCCCAACGTATTACACAAAGGTTATCTCTGTATTTTCCCTTCCCTATATTTTTTGGGATAAATAATTTTAGGTGGCGACTTTGTTTGTTCCATCCGAAGTTATGCATTTTTATTTTTCGAGTAGCTTCAACTAGCGACCTTGCCGGGGAAACCTAAGAAAGTCAATCCTAGCTCTTTGTTGTTTCCTTTGGGTGTTTATTTATTTTCTTTACTTGCTTTATTTTATTGCATTTCTTTCATTGCACTTTGGATATTCGGGATATTGGTATTTATTTATTTGTTGGGTGAGAGTTACTTGAGAGATAAGCCCAATACATAGGCTTAAGTGTACCCATAAGTTTTAAGAAGTGGATAACCATAGAAGCTAAGGGGTAGATTCCCTATTAGTGTTGTCATGAGAACCGCACCCAGACTAGATTTACTTTGGGGTACAATTGTTATGACATTGTACTTTTCAAAGGGACCCATAACTCTGGGAATACCTAAAGGAATCTTTATCCAAATTATAACTCACATGTGAGAAGGTCTGGGATTTTTTATAGGAAACTTTAACCTTCATCCTACTATGGTATCCTTGTATTCAGAAGAAGTCCATACTTTTGATCATGTTACGTTCATCCTACGCAAAAGTTTTCAATAGCAGGATTATACAAGATATGTTGAACTTTTGAACCTGAAATTGTGATCCCATGCATTTGCATTCACACCATCATATCATGCTTGTGTCATCATACATGTTGGCCATCTCCAAGGAATCACATCTTCAATTTTTGTAACAGAAATTGTTTGAGCATGCCATTTGCATTCATACATCTCATACACACATGCATAAACAGGTGGAGTTCTCATCTTTGGTTCTCTCTTCAGAACGACAACCCGACTTCTCACCGCTACGTGCTCCAAGATCAACTATGGAACAACTTCGTGAAGAATTTGCTGAGATGAAGATTCAAATGGGGTTGTTTATGATAGACATGCAAGTTATGACCCATGGTCAGGAGCTCCTGAGAGAGGAAAATAATCAATTGAAGACTCATATAAGCTTGATCATTGAATTTGTAGAGTGGGTACTGAGAAAAGAAGATAATCATATGCCCATTACTGCAACATACGTTGTTTCTTCTCCCCATCCTTTAGGATCTCCTTTTGATGAGACACTACCTCGTGAATCTCATCTACAACCTTGGGTTCCAGAACCTCATCATCAGCTACCAATTCTTGTTCCCCAAATGATTCCAAAGGGAAGAACATATCAAAAGAGACAGAAGAAGCATGAGGAGAAGTTTGATCCTATCCAAAAGCCTCCATACTTTCCATCTCCGCTTATACTTCAGCCAACTCAAAAGAGGAAGGTGTATGAACAAAACTGCTCTCAGAAGAAACATCGAAAACCAAGAAAACCTGAAAGAATGATGGATCCAATTCCTATGCCCTACCATCAATTTCTTCCTCACTTGCTCCATCATAATTTGGTTGAGATAAGAGAATTCGTGCCTCCTCAAACCCCTCTTCCTCTGGTATACAATGCATATGCAAGATGTGAGTTTCATTCAGAGGCATTTGGCCCCTCGATTAAGAATTGTTGAGCTTTGAAGAACAATGTGCAAGACCTGAGTGATTCAAAATCTATCACATTCACTGCAAGTCATTTGCACACGAACTAAAGACTGTAGAAAGTGGTCATAAGCAACAAGTCCATATGTATTCAATCCTCCTTAGCATTTATTATCTTTTCATTATTACATTTTCATGTGTAATCTTTGTTGTTTGATTTTGCACTGTTTGCTTGTAGAAACTTGTTAATTTTTTTTAATGAAACTCTTAATGTATTAAATATGTTTGTCTTGAAGCAATCCATTTGTTCCACTCTTAATTGTTTATTTACTTTTGATACCTAACTCTTGTTAATTAAATAACCTTTGAGGGAGGATGATGAAAACATACCTAGAATTTCATACGGTGTGCATTTGAAGAAAATCCTACTGACGATGTACAAACATTATTTCAAATCCCCAAACACTGGAGATATAAGGATGATAAACCCTCATCTACTCTTTGATCCTTGAAGTGGGAGTTTCTTTTCTATAGAAAAAAACCCACATCTTAACCTAGGGCGGGGAAGTATTCAGTTAATTTAATTGATCATTCAAAGTTTCAAAGGAGTGTGCCTCCGAAGACCACACCTTATCCCTCAAACATCAAGAGGTCGAGAAAAATCTAATTCATAATGATTGTCCCTCAGCGACCAAGGAACGAGTTAGTCACGACGCTTCCATCAAGTCAAAATAACTCAGGGTCACACAACTTGTTCAAATCAAAAGAGAAAAGAAAGAAGAAAGAAAAGCCCGCAAAGTCAAACAAAGCAACTAGCTTAGGCAAAAATTAAGGCATCGCGCTGGAATTTAAAATCAAAAGAAAGGCAAAAGAATGAAAAAGCACGAAAAGTGAAAGGGATTAAAAAGGAAAATCCTCAGCAAAGAACAAAGTCGTGTGATCAAACACCAAGAACAAAAGTTGAGTGACTGTCGTGTCCAATAACCTAATTGATTCCTCAAACATCTCGAGCTCCTCTTGAGAGATAAGTGCTCATATCGAGTTAACTAAATGTAGGAATGGAGAACATCAAGAAGAATGGGTGGGTACAAATAAACTTTGAGCCTTAAATCTTGTTTTCTTCTGAAAATCGTGAGTCAGGCCACGCTACAACCCTTAAAATTCCTAACTGAAGCATGGGTTATTTCGAAAGCATATTGTAATAAGAGTACGATAAACTAACTTCTAGGATACTCGCTAAAATCATTTGAGTTGGTATCACACCACCTTTCATAAAAACAAAAAAAATCAATGTTACGACATCATTTAATAAAAAATCTTTAAACTTAAAGACAAACATAAGCTTTGCATCAAAATCGCCGTTATCATAATAAACATTTTGTGCATATAAACAAGTGCTTGACATCAAGTAAGTTTCCATAATGAGCATCAGATGAAGATATCAATCACCCCAAGGTACTTATCTTTAAAATTTGTTGAGCAGGGGCAGAGGCATCTCGAAGTTTGATTACCATAAGGGGAAGAGAAGCAGTTGAATACTCAGTTGAATAAAATTTCAGTCAATCTGGGGAAGTCATTTCGAGATTTGAAGAATATCTCAAAATTCTGAGTAATCAGGGTTAGTCGCTCAAGCATGGTCGAAAATATCTCCAACATTGTTTAGTCTATGGCAGTGTTCCAAAGTTCATAATATCGGGGCAAACTATCTCTAGAGTTCCTCGTGAGGTAAATTTCTTCAAAAGTCCTAAAGGCTAGGGCAAGGCAATATACATGGACCTCTCCTCTTCTTCAAGGGTTGATAAAATTAGGTTAAGGCGCATGCTAAACAAATTGTGGTTTCTAAGCGAATGTCGAGAGGTCATGATTGTCATCCTCAGTAGATATCAGAGATATAAGTCCAGTGCATTGGCGTTCAGTAGCAGAAGTCGGGGCTTTCATTCTCTGTCAAAGATTTTACTCCAGACTATTGATGTTCCTCAGCAGAAGTTAGAACTCTATCGTTGGTGTTCCCAACAGATATCTTTGCTTCGGCACATTGCATATAATAATCATCATTACATAGAATTGCATCATAAAAACGCGTAGCAATTCCACAAAGGTGGAGCATTATGCTAAAAAACTCAAAACATGCATACGAAGCATAAACCAGATACAATCTCCAACGTTAGTGAAGAATTAAAAAAACATAAGAAGGGGGGTTGAATTGGAATCTTAAAACTTAATGAAAAAAACATGTTGATTTTTATCCTGGTTCGTTTGAACTCAAACTATTCAAGTCCACCCTCCAAGGTGATTTCACCTCTCTCCAACGAGGTCTTAATCCACTAATCAATCTTGATTACAAATCAACTTTGACAAATGTCAAAGTCTTCTTGAGTATAACCACAACCCCATTTTTCTAAAGGAAATTCACTTAAACAATGTATGAATAAAAATTGTAAAGTAGTGTTTCTAATAAAACAGTATCACAGTACAGTGATGTTTTACACAGTTTGAAAATATTGAACGTTTGAGGATGAGAGATGATAGCAGCATTGTTGTGCGTGTGTAAATCATAAACAATTTATCCTCAAGGCTTTTTTAAATAGGCAAAGCATGGATGATCATTTGGAAACTTGATTAATGATAACTAAGGCGCTTTACAAAAATAAAGATCCTTGTTCCCTTCTAGCCGTTACTCTTGAAATGGAAATATTTGATTTATAACTCTTCAGAACATTGAAGTATTCTTTGTTGCTTGCTTTAGAACTTTGGAGATCAGAGCCATGAAATCTTGTTTGCAGCGTTAGAACTTCTTTCAAAGAGTTTTATAATCAGAGTTACAACATCCTTTTAGTGCATCTTCTGATCTTCTTTCATCAGAGCTTTTTGAGATTTGTTTACAATCACAACAGAAACATCGTTGTAGCTTAACTTCTGATCTTCTTCCACCAGAACTTCTCTAGAAAACAAAATATAATTTTAGAGTTCATAATTGTTCTTTGTGTTTGTTATCATCAAAACTCTTACAAGGGTTGTAGAATCAAACTATGTTCTAACAATCTCCCCATTTTTGATGATGACAAAAACTAGGATATTTCAATAAAAGCAGAAAGAACGTAAAGCATTACAGGGTCTCCCCCTGAGTTGAGTACTCAGATAGAGATGAATTACTTCCCTGAAGTTCATTCTGATCATAGCTTTTGATGCATCTACTCCTGTCTTCATCAGAGTTTTGTTCCTGTTTTGCTTTCAGAAAATAAATGAGAAGTTATGATATTCAAAATGTTTGAGACTATGTCTCGATACTGTTATCAGAAATATCTTACGTTCTCCCCCTTTTTGTCAAGAATTAAAAATCAATATAAACACTAAGATTCAGAAGCAAAAGTTGATTTGTATTAAAAAATATTGCAATAACACATTCAGAGGAAAAAAATTGAATACAGTAAAGAAAACAAGTTGAAAAACTAAGATTGAGGTGGAGGAAGTCGTGTGAACAGCGCTTCCAACAAGCTCTTAATCTGAGTGTTTGACTTCTCTTGTTTTCCCAGCATTCATTTTATTTCTTTGCATGTGTTATCTTGCTTGTCTAATCTCTCTGTGATCATTGCATCTTCTTTCTTCAGTTCCTTCAGAGTTTGCATAATCAGAGATGAGGAAGGTATATCCACAGAAGGTGCAACCTTCTCAGAACAAACTGCAATAGATTCTGACTCAATAGCTTCTTTAGTCTCTTTGCCTTTATCTTGAACAATAACCTGAGGAAGAGTATCAGAGCATCTTTCATCAACTTTTGAAATCCGGTGATCTTCCCAGGGGGCATTATCCAGCAGTAGAATAGGTTTCTTTTCCCAGTGGTGCAGAACTTGATCCTTGAAAACATTCAGCTGATCACAGAAGTTCTGTCGGGCCATTTCATAGCTTAACTCCTTGAGTTTTTGGGATTCAGAGTTGAACCATTTTCTAAACTGGTTCCAGTGAGAATCAGAAGCAGTGAGATTCAAATTTTCTAAGCAGGCTAGCTTCAAAGAGTTAACCCATTCAATTATCTCTGTTTCAAAAATCAGGAAATTTCTACCAACATCTGCCTTGGTGATAGTTGGTTTTGGTTTTGGGATAACAATTTTGTGTGAGATAGAGGCAAGGTTATCCAGCGCTTCTAAATCTATTACAGTTCTTAGGTTATCTTCTGGAGGATTGATAGGAGAGAGAGAGAGAGAGAGAGAGAGAGAGAGGGAGAATCAGAAATGATAATGGGTGAGGGAGGTGTGTTTGGTGGAGTGGAATGGTAAGTAGATGAAATTTCTGGAATATCGTGGATTGAGAGAGGTTGTCGAACCATGAGAGGTTCTGTTATTCCAGGAATTGGTGTGGTGGTATCAGAGTCAATATTTGGATTTTCTGGTTGGGGAGCGTAAACGTTACGATTTTCAGAGTGGGGAGCTTGGAATTTTGGATTTACTATGTGGGGAGGTTGAAATTCTGGATCAAATTGATCTTTATTAGAAAGAACTTGAGCAAGTTCTGGATGATTTTGGTCAAGATGTGCAGTAGGAGAGTGTGGTTCATTCAGAATGTTTTCTAGTGTGACTGAAGGGTCAAATTCTATATCAAAATCATCAAAGGTTTGTGGTGAGGGGTCTTCTATGGGTTTTGGAGAGGAGGGTGTTTCAGATGTTGATAAAATCACTTATTCTACAACATAAATAAAAGAAGAATTACCTTTCTTCTTAGCAGCCTTTGGTACCTTCTGAGGAGATCTTTCTCCTGCAGCTTTCCTTTTTCTGGATTTCTTGAGAACAACTTCTAGATCCTGTTGACGTAGATCACGAATGTTTAATTCTGGATTAGTCCCATCCATCTTGCATGATTCAAGATATCTGACAATGATTTCTGGTGAAGCATCTATTTGAGAGAACAGGGGGAAATCCTTCAGAGGAACTTTTCTTGATGTGATGACTTCTTTGGTTACAATAGTTGGATCCTTCTTAATGTTGTCAATGATTTTCATTTTCTTCATATTCTTCTCATTTAGAGGTTTTCCAACACATGCTTCCAGAGTGCTAATCTACTGAGCTTCAGACAGATGTTCTACCAATTTGTTTTCAGTCAGAATATATGATATCAGCCTACCCAGAGGTATCTAGTCCCTCTTAGTTATTTCTTCTTCTATAGTTTCCTTCACACTTGTCTTCATATGATTCAATAGCAGATGAGGAAGATTTATCTTTTCCTTTGTTGCAATGAAGTACAACAGAAATTGTTGGTCAATGTTGATATAATCAGGAGAGCTTGTGGGCTTCCTGTGGTTGATGCAGCCTAAAATAATTTTTGCCCAAATTCTAATGTAGTCCTTCAGATCTTTAATTTTATTTGATGGCTTCCCAAAAGTAAAATTCTCTCTTAAGATTGTTGTTAGGTCAGGACATTTTTCTGCCATGTCGCTGCAACGGATGCCTCGGCTGTTATGACCTATCAACCTTGCAGTAAGATCTTCAGAAATTTCAATCTTCTTCCTCATCACATACGAAGTGACTTGATGGTTTGAAGTAGAGGCGTGAATCCGAATTTTTTTTACCAATTTTGGGAAAATTGGACCCAGAAGACGATCAAAATATTTGGTCCATCCTTGAAATTCCACATCAGGTGTAAGATCATAGCCGTTTTCTTTCATGCTTTCAAAATCTATAATGATTTCGCAGAGAACTTCTAGTGAATCAATGGGGGTCAGTAGAGTTCTTGACGGTTCTTCATATCTTTCTGCTATTGACGAAGATGAACCAGGAACACATTGAGAGCTTTGAGCGCTTGAAGATGAAGCCATTGTTCACACAGACTGTTGAGGGTTTTTGAAAGAAAGTTTTGCACAAAAAAATAGAGAGAAAATAGTAGAAAGAAGAAGTGAGAGTGAAAAAGTGAGAGTGAAAGTGGATGGTGTATTTATAAATAAATTGAAAACTTAATTAGCAAGAAAAGGGTGAAAAGAAATGATTACATAGCATTAATGATTCCTTAAAATAGGGAGATGGCGTGGAGATATAAAACGGTTACCAATATAACACGAGTATCAATGCATCCAATCAAAGCTTTAATCCCTTCAGAATTTGAACGCGTGTTCAGCCTTAGAAGAACACTTGGGAGAGGAAGACAGATGTTGATGATGTGAATTACATGCTTCTATCTTTGAAATGAACCGTTTGGAAACTGTCCAAATCTTCTTAGATAGATCCTGATGCAACTGTCCTTCTAACTTCTGAAGAATTGTTGATCAGATGTTCACAAGAAAAACATAAAATTCCGAGGGTTAAAGAATATATAAATAAAACTCTTATTCTTGACATAATTTCATGCTGAGATGTTTCAGAATGAAATTAAACCTATCTTCAGAAAGTGGTTTAGTGAAGACATCAACCCATTGATGGTCCGTGTCAATAAATTTAAAGGAAATAATTCCTTTCTAAATATAGTCCCTAACAAAGTGATTTTTTATTTCTATATGCTTAGCCCTAGAATGTAAGATAGGATTTCTAGATAAACAAATTGCAGAAGTATTATCACAGAGTATAGGAATGTTCCTCTCAAATATATTGAGGTCTTCAAGCTTTCATCCAGAGCATCTGTGTGATGCATCCAGCTGTTGCTATGTATTCATCTTCAGCAGTTGATAATGCAATTATGGATTGCCTCTTGCTGGACCATGAGATCATATTTTCTCAAAGAAACCGGAAGCTTCCAGAAGTGATTTTTCTTTCTACTCTGTCTCCAGTGAAGTCAGCATCATAGTACCCTACTAATTTGTATTCATTGGTTTTTCTATAAAATATACCAAGATTAGTAGTACATTTCAGATACTTGAAAATTCTCTTAATAACTGTTAAGTGAGATTCTTTAGGATCTGATTGGAATCTGGCACATAAACATACACTATACAGAATATTAGGTCTTGAAGTTGTAAGATATAAGAGAGAACAAATCATACCTCTGTAGATCTTATGTTCTACATTTTTACTTACCTCTTCCTTTTCCAGAATGCATGTAGGATGCATTGGAGTCTTGAAGGAGTTCAATGAAGGAGATGTAGTTCTCTTATTCAACTCCCGTTTAAAACTCTTTCCCGGGAAACTCCGTTCAAGATGGTCTGGACCCTTCGAAGTGACCAAAGTCTTTCCAAGTGGCACCATCGAGATCAAAGGAAAGTCCACAAACCTATTCATAGTAAATGTCCAACATTTAAAACATTATCACAACATTGAAAACAAAGACTACGCTGCGAGTTTAACGCTTATAGAGCTACCGCCCGAAATAGGAGACTAGTTCACGTTTGATATGATGTCGAGCTGACGACATTAAACAAGCGCTTTGTGGGAGGAAACCCACAAGTTTTTCATTTATTATTTAATTTCTTTTAAAATCTCTTTATTTTTTATATTGATTATTATTACGATTCCTAGATTATTATCATTTCATATTTTATTTGTTTTCTTTTCTTTATTTACTAATTTTAGTACCGACTCACAAGCACTAACTAGCTAGACTAACTTATGGATACTATCACCTTCGCTAATGGGGCCCAGCAAAGGCTTTATGAGATACTAGCTCAGCGCCAGATGAATTTGACGACTTATGTGCATGATCCCATGTTAACAGTTTTAGGTATTAGGGAAAGTGTTGATTTTTTGTTTAACCATATAGGTTGGGAAGGATTCCTTGCCCATAAGTACCCCACCTATCGAAACCTTACCCTAGAGTTCCTGAGCTCACTCCATTATAAACCTACCTGAGGATTAGTGCGTAGTAGAGGACAAATGTCCTTCAGACTATTCGACTTTACCCACCATTTCACCGTTTATCGTCTTGCTGAGCTGCTAGGATTTCCTAGATCCATATATGCTTACATGGAGACCCAGGAAGAAGACTACCTTGATTTCGAGCTAAACCATTTTTGGAGGGATATAGCTGGCCAGTACCCTGAGGACCCTGACCGCCTGGATGTGACTGATATCCATAACCCAATCATTAGGTATTTCCACCATATCTTAGCTTTTACCCTGTTTGGAAAACCTATAAACCGTCACTCAGTTTCTATGGATGATCTATTTATTATATATTGTTCTTTCCAGTCTAGACCCGTAGTTGGTGCATCATTTATGATCGCCAATATGTTTGCCATAGCCCAGTGTACCCATGGACCTATCTACGTCGGCGGGCTAGTCACCATGATAGTCGATGCATTAGCCCTGAAATCATCATTATCACGCCTTACACCATATGGAAGATACCATACCATGGACATACCATTCTGTTTTAACATTACTCTCATAGGTAACCTAGACCCACCTCACTTTCAGCTTCTAGTGCGAAATGATCCTGTCTACTACTTTACCTTGCCTAGCCCAGAGAACACGAGCGTCCATAACAAGAAAAACTGGTTGTATAACCTCGAGAAGACAGATGAGCATGACCCTGAGAGAGAGGATAGTGACCCTTCCACACCTCCTGGTTACCATGAGTATACTCCACTAGACGACCCTACACTTTCCCCTGTTACCGAAGTTGTCGACGTTCCAATGGTAGAACATGCACATACTACCGAGACACTGCATTTTGATGTTACTGCACTCCAAGGAGAGCTCACCGCTGTTAGAGACGACATCGGCACACTTCACCGTGATTTCTTTTATTTCATGGATGTCGTCACTGAGCAGTTCGACCATATCTATCAGCATTTGCACTCTACTGCTCCACCTCCAGGAGGCCCACGTGATCGCTAGTTTTGTTCTTGTGCCTCCCCAGTGAGGAAACTGTTTGTTCTCAGTATGGGGGGGGGGGGTTACATTATTATTTTGATGCTCATATTTTTCAGATATTTTGTTACAATCGGTTCTAAATTTTTCGGATATTTATTTCATTCAATAGTATTTATTTATTTATTTACTTCATTTTTCATTTCATATTCCTATTTTTTGTTTTTGGTTAATTTCTATATTTTTAATTTTTGGTTAATTTCTATTTTTAGTTAATTTTTAATTCTATTCGATTATCATTCCTCCGATTCTACTCGAAGCATCATATTGATACGCCTACACTAATTCCATGAAATATTGATTACAATACTAACACTCGATTGTATGCACTAAATATTATCGAATAGACGTATTATCTATATTTTTTCAATGTATCAATAATAATTCCTATCATATACCCTACAAATTGTGTGCCACTAACTATTCATATAAATATATAAACCATGTAACAATATTTAAACTATATGAATAAATAAAAAATGCTTCAATTTGCACGTCCAATAAGATAACATGTGTTGTACCCCAAAATTTTCCCTCCCATATTCTTCAAGATTTGCCAAGTCAAGCTTCAAAACCTCCCCAAGGGTTGCACAGTCAAGGGCCTCCTAAGCAGTCAAAATTAGGGTTTTTGTTCTGATCAAGAAAATGAAGTTTCCAAGGGCCCAATCAAGTCCCACATGCTTATAAATGTGGTCAAGTGTCCTCATATCAAGTTTCAAGACTTTCAGCACAAAATTGCACAGTCAAAACCCTAATTGCACTACAGTTAACTATAGGGGCAAAATGGTCATTTGACAGTCAAAAGTTCAAATTTTTGGTCAACATCTCATTTTGAAGCCACAAACATCATTTGATCAATGCTTGATCATGATTCTCAAAGTATGGCTCAAAAATCATCAAGATGCAAAAGTTTCTATTTTTTGGACAGTTGAAAAGTCAACTGTAACTTGACCAGGGCATAACTTTCATATGGATTATCAGAAAAATTCCATCCAAAGCTCATTTTGAAGAGAAAGACATTTCCTACAACTCATCTTCATACTTCAAGTCCAATAAATGCTCTCACAAAAAGTTATCAATTTCAACATTATAGGCCATTTTCAAAAGTCAACAAAAAGGGACTTTAAGTCAAAGGCCATAACTTGATATTGGTAAATCAAAATGACATGGGACCAAAGACATTGGTTATAGGACTTCAAGACCTTTCTAAAATGTCCAAGAACATGATCAAAGCTTAAAAATTGAGCAAGATATGCATTGGAGAAGTTGGGAAATTTTTGTGAAATGGCCAAAATCATTTATCCTTGAAATTTCATTTTTGACAAAAGGGGCCCACTTTTTCCACTTGAATTAACTTGGCCATGCTTTCCACGTGTCCCACCTTTTATTTCATATTTTTTAATTAATTTTTTCATTTTTAATTGATTTTATTGGATTTAATTAATTTTAAATCTTTTAAAATCAAAAGAAAATCAAAAAGCTTAATTAAATGGAATATTTGGCCTTAACTAACTTTGATTTATCATTATGCAGCCTACCAAATTCGTGCAAAGGGCCAAAGGTTAGGGATGATATGTGGCTCATAACCATTGGACCATTTAAATGTTTATCCCGCGCGTTTTCATTTTTGAGATTTCCAGAATCCAGGTTTTTTTCATTCTTATATTTTTGTTTTCATTATAAATCGGATAAATGCGCTGGTACGGATGGTAAGTCTGTAGAGTTGTGATCTTGAGGTCCCGGGTTCAACACCCCCGGGACCAATTTTAATAACCAGCATTTTCTTTTCTATTTTTAACAAATTTTTACTTTTCTTTATTAAATAAAAATCAACTAAAAATATTTTAATTTTAAAACCAATCACTAGACTTTAGGTTATTTTTATATTTCATTTTTAACTTAACATATCTTTCTCAATAAATCAAAAAAAAACAAAAAGTAGTTTTATTTACTTTTTATTTTGCAATTTTATTTTAATCTAAACAATTCTATTTTATAACAAAAATTACAAATAAATTTATTTCTTCTTAAAATCCAATTTCTTTATATAATTAAAATCACCAAAAATGTTTATTTCAATTTAAATGTAATTTCTGTTTATAACTTTAAAAAAAAAATCATAAAAAAAATATTTTATTTTTTCTTGTTTCTTTTTAATATTAATTTAAAAAATGCAAAAAAATAAGTTTCTTTCTTTTTATTTAACATAATTATTTAATAATTTCATTTTAACTCCTTTAAAGGGTCCAACGCCCTCGCATTCGATTACATTTCTGTTTCGCGCGTTTTATTTATTTCTTTTTGTGAATATAATATACTTGCTCCGAAGCCCTGTAATAGTTAATTAGATATTTATTTTCTGCACTTTATTTTAAATCGGGTCTGGATTAATTTGGCGTTGTAGACCCGCGCCTTTGTAATAGCGTAGGACCTTTTATCTTTTCCGCACTTTAAATTCCCGCACCTTTAACTGTTAAACAATAACATGAAAGAATGAATGCTCAAAAATAAAATCGAAACGTAGATCACCAATGCATGATAAGACAAACAATAAACTGAAAATGACACACAATCCACACACCACCCCTAGGGTACGCTTCACTGTTGCCTTGCCCCTCAAAAGGTGATCGTCGAGTAGAGGATGTCTTAGTAAGTCCTCATGATCCGGGAACCTGGCATGAGGGTAGCTTCTAAGGTGTCTTCCTATTGCTCCGGTGATCACCATGTCCCGAACCTCGAATTGACCCGAACACCTCCAACGGTGGTGCTACCTACCTCTCAATGGTGGGATGGCACTACTTTAAAGGACATTTACACAGACGAATTCCTTAGGGTAGGTAGATTCTCATAGATGCTTGCTCTTTTCAAAAACAAACAAAATACTTTTCACACCTACACTTTCTAAAAGTTTTCAAACAAATTTTTCATACACTCTTGAGGACAGATACAAGAGTTACTTAGAGATTTTTCAAACGAAACTTTTTTAAAACCCACTCACCTTGAAAAGCAAACAAACATTTTGAAAATACAATGAGAAAGTATCTAAGAGCCCATGGATAACCATGGATAGAAAGGGTGCTAACACCTTCCCTTTCTATAATCTACCTCCCGAACCGAGAGCAATCTCAATAAGGAATTTTTCTGTGCTTTTGTCCTTTCCATTTGGAGAAAATAAAAGACGGTGGTGACTCTTGCTTACCGCGACATTTCGCGAAACCAGCTTTAAAACAGTCAGTTCCAGATCCACCGATCACAGAACTGGCGACTCTGCTGGGGATAATACTCTTTAAAGTGAGGTGTACCTTAGGACTAAGATCACTGTGTTTTCAATTGCTTTGATTTGTTTGCTTCAAATTGTGGGACTGTCTTAGGAGTTCTATAGATCCTAACCCGGGTCTGGGGATACCTTATTAGAAAGTAGCAACAAGGCTGTGAGGGAACTGTGCGGGGTATACCGACATGGTTGAAGCAGTCTGCTACGTTGATGTGGCACTTTGGTGTGTACCGGTAACCCTTGAGTCAATCAAGGAGAGTACGGGGCCTCCGCGTGGTGTCGTGAAGCATCAACAGACCTTAGGAACCTTAATTGAACCATCTTGGCCTCTTTAGGGTAGTGAGATAACTACTTTGGTGTACTCTGAAGTCGGTTGATACTCGATACTACACTCAATTGAGGGTTGTTTTCTTGGGATATTTTGATCGCCAGTCAGTGGCTAAATCGAAACGATGAACAATGAAAGCAATCCAATGATATTGAGATCCTTAGAACCCGGTTACTTTTGATTAGGACAGGTATGAACCCACCAACTTCAAGAGGGTAATACCCAGACCTCATGCTGGCCTTAAACTCTAAGGGCTTCTCTTGTGTGACTTGTGTGCCTTCCAACTTGACTACTTGCATGCTTGTTATCTGACATTTGAGTTTCTTGCAGGTTTTGTTTATAGTCCTTAATTGGGACTCATAACAGGGTTTACTAAGTTTCTCGCAAGTTTTGTTTACAGTCCTTAAATGGGACTCATAACAGGGTTTACCTATATTACCCCACGCATAGCATAACATCATGACATCATGCCATTGCATGCATCCTACATAAGGACTAATCCATTTCAAGGATCTCAAGGGTCTGTGGTGCAGGTCACGATGGACCAAACTGCCTAGCCAGGGGCAAAGGGGATTTATTTTCCTCTAAGCCAAGGTTGTCAGAGGCTATGGCCCACTGGATATGGTGAGCCTTTGACCCTTGAAGAAGGACTCTCAACAACATGCAGTTCCTTCAACCAAGCTACGAAATTCAACTCTAACAATTTTTCTTGTCTACCCCGCGAGATCCTTGAAAACATCGCATGCATATCATACATATCATTTCATTACAGGTACACTTGTTGCAGGTCACTTACCTTCTTCGCTGTTTATTACAGCCGTCATCATGAATCCTGAATCATCCGATGGACAAGCTATCAAGGCCCTCCAGGCCCAGAATGCCCAGTTCCAGGAGTTGATTATGAGCCTAGCCCAGGGTCAAAAGGAATTGAAGACTCTGATTCAGAAGAAGAAGAGGACTGTTTTGTTCAACCCTAGACGCAGATCTGGGAACACACTGCAGAATGAAGCTGAGAGGACTACTCCATCTGTGGGGGAAGGAAGTCACCAAGGGAGAGAGGTTCCTAGCCCTATGGTCTCCGACACCGAGACAGACTTCAATGATGAACAGTACCCCCCTGCTGAGGACCGGTACAAGCAACTAGAGGATCGTCTGAATGCCATGGAAATTCAACAAGTGCCTGGGTTGGATTTCGGGGACCTGGGTCTATCTTCTGGTGTGGTGATCCCACACAAATTCAAGGTTCCTTCTTTTGCTAAGTATGATGGGGCATCCTGTCCCAGGCTGCATCTCAGGTCTTATATGCGGAAGATTCAACCATACACTGTGGACAAGAACTTGTGGATCCACTTCTTCCAGGAGAGTCTTTCAGGGACTCACCTCGAATGGTTCTATCAGCTGGATGGGACCAAGGTTCGTAACTGGGAGGAGTTGGCTACTGCTTTTTACAAGCAGTATCAGTATTATGCCGACCTCGCTCCTACACGTACCCAACTCCAGGGTATGTCGTTAGGATCGGGAGAAGGTTTCAAAGAATATGCGCAGAGATGGAGGGACCTTGCTGGGAGGGTACAACCACCTTTGACCGACCGGGAACTCGTTGATATGTTCTTAGGGACCCTATCCGGGCCGTTCTTCAATTATCTCATTGGTAATTCATCTGCAGGGTTTACCGACCTCATTCTGACTGGGGAAAGAATCGAAGCTGGTATCAAGAGTGGGAAGATTCAGGAGGCCACACCTTCGGATACTCACCAAAAGCCTTACATGGGCAAGAAAGAGTCTAATGCTGCATACGGTCAAAAGAGTCGTCGTGACCAACAGGCAGGGGCAGTCATGATCTCTGGTTCTGCACCACGCTGCCAACCACAAAAGGGAAATCAGCGAAAGCCGGACGAGCCTAAAAGACAATTCACCAACATCAACATGCCATGGTCACAAGCATTGCAGCACATGTTGAAAATGAACCTGATTGCGGTGATCAACCCTCCTGCAAATCCCAATACCTCCTCTCCAAACTACAATCCAGAAGCGAGGTGTGCTTATCATTCTGATAGCCCGGGGCACGATACTGAGGACTGTTGGGCGCTGAAGTATAAGATCCAGAATATGATCGACGCTAAGGAGATCGAGTTCGAGCCTGCTGAGACTCCCGTTGTGACCACTGCTCCTTTGCCAAAACATGGCTAGGATTGAGAGATTTTTGTTCATTTGAATTCAAGTTGTATTTTTCTTTTCTTGTTCAAACAAACAATTATCATGTTAAACTCTTTTATTTCATGAATGCATTACACATGTCTGTCTTGAATTAATTATGTTTACTGTACTTAAAACTGCTTTCATATTTTTGTGATGATCAACTCTTGACTGAAAATTCTAAGCCTCTTGAGGGAGGATGACGAAAACGATACCACGATCTTTACAGTATGCTTTTGAACAGACCCCGCTGATGAGGTACAGGCATTGTTTCAATCCCTAAACACTGGAGTAATAAGGAAGATAATCCCTCGTCGACCCCTTTGAGCCAAAGAAGTAGGAGTTTTTCTTTTCGAAAATTAAAACCCTTAATCATAACCTGGGGCAGGGTAGTTCTCTCAGCTGATCCAAGTGCACAACGAATGGCATCAAAAGAAGTCCTTTTGAAACAAAAGACAGTGATGGTTCTAAATAACCATAAAGATAGGAAGTCATTATATCTCAAAAATAAAAAACCAATAAGTCAAAACCTATGAAGGAGACTTACAAAACTGGGGCATCCCGCTGACTGTAATCACAAAAGAAACAGTTCAGGCAAAATTTAGGGATAGCAAAATCAAAAAGAAAGAGGTCGCACAAACCCTCAACAAAAACAAAAAAAAAAGACTGCCTATTCAGAATGAATCATCAATATATGAATCATCATTGGAACATCAAGGCAAAGACTCAAACAAAGTCTAGCGCACGATCGGCTGAGTTTAGGATTGAAGAACATCACGAAGAGCGGGTGGGTACAAATAATTTGAGCCTTTATCCTTTATTTCTTGAACCATGAACCAGGCCACGTTATAACCCTTAAAAGTCCCAGCTGAAGCATGGGTTAGTTCGAAAGCATACTGTTACAAAAAGTATCCTGACTCCTTAAGGCTTGCGGTAAAATAACGAGTTGACATCACATTTTACAAAATTTGTTGTTTTTACTGAAAAAATGCATTTTTCAAAAAAACTTCAAGACAGACATAAGCCTTTGCATTCTTAAAATAACCTTGTTTGCATATGACTATTTGTTTGAACAGAAGAGAAATTCGCACGACGAACATCTAATGAACAAAAGTCCTCTCAACAAAGAGATCACCTCAAGTGGAAGAAACACTTCCAATCAAGGGGCATGGCATGATCAGTGTCTATCATCTGGGGCAGTCCAGTCAAGATTCTAGGAATCTCTCAAGGCCAACTAGCTTGGGGCAAACCTCCGCCCGAGTCACTGGTGGCATTCCAGCAATGAATCTTGCACGATCGGACATCTTCTGGTAGCAGGGCAACACAACACTATCAACAGGGGCACCCCCTACACCCTGAGAGCGTGGACATAATCGAAAAAGAATACTACGCGTAATCAAAGACCCGCTAGGTTGACACACCTAGGCAAAAATAAGGGCTTCCCGGCGAACCAAAAGGGTTCGGGCAAAATAAGGGATGAAAAAGAAAAATTTGTACACCCGGCAAGTCGAAAACCTGAAAAGGCGGCTTGTGCAAAAATGGGTATCCCGGTGGACTAAAAACCCGAAAGGGCGGTCCAGGCAAAAGTTAGGGATCAAAGCGTACGACTATGTCCCGGCATCTCGTCACTTGCCTACCAAAAGGAAGGTTTGTCAATCGGCAGTCATCCAGCACCTCCACAAGATATCTTTTCCCCTCACCTCAGAAACAGGGGCAATAATGAGTCGTCCAGGCGATCCAGTTGCTCTGTCAACCAAAGTACCAAGGAAAGGTTAATACAAAGATGATTATAATCTACCTTTACAAATTCCAGATCAAGGGTTAACATCCGAAACCAAACAGGACAATCATCCACTTGATCATCATCAGGCAACCCTACACCGGTTCCTTCTCAACTTTCAGACAAAGTCTTACACGGACTCATCCACAAGTAACCCTACACCGGTTCCTTTTCTTTCAGAAAAAGTCTTACATGGACTTATCATCAAAGTAACCCTACACCGGTTCCTTCTCAACTTTCAGACAAAGTCTTACACGGACTCATCCACAAGTAACCCTACACCGGTTCCTTTTCTTTCAAAAAAGTATTACACGGACTTATCATCAAAGTAACCCTACACCGGTTCCTTCTCAATTTTCAAACGAAGTCTCACACGGACTCATCTTAAGATAACCTTACCCCGGTTCATCACGAAGTCTTACACGGACTCACCCTCCACAGATAACCTTACCCCGGTTCATCAAGAAGTTTTATACGGACTTATCCTGAAATAACCCTATACAGGTTATCTCTTTCAAGACGTAGTTTTACACGGACTCGTCATCAGTAAACCCTACACAGGTTTCCTTCTCAAAACTCCAGATGTAGTTTTACACGGACTCGTCACCCAGAAACCCTACACAGGTTCTCTATTTTTAAGGATGCAGTTTTACACTGACTCGTCATCAGTAAACCCTACACAGGTTTCCTTCTCAGCTCTAGATACAGTCTTATACGGACTCATTATCAGTAAACCCTACACAGGTTTCCTCCCTCCAAAGATGCAGTTTTACACGAACTCGCCATCAAGAAACCCTACACAGGTCCTCTCTTTCCAAAGATGAAGTTTTACACGAACTCGTCATCAAGAAACCCTACACAGGTTTCCTTCAACTCCAAATGCAGCTTCACGCGAACCCAACCTCAAAGTAACCCTACATAGGTTCCCTCTTTCAACTTACAGAAAATACATCTCAAAAATTTCCCCAGTAGATTCTGGAAGCTTCTTCCCCGCAGAGCACGAACGCGTCTCCCGGCTTTATTTAAAGAGTTATTTCCTTAACAGGATATAACTGGGTTATCCTCAGCCAAAAGCCACGGAAAGAGCGTCCTCGACGAAATATCCTTATCCCCAGCGAAGTCTATTAACACTTCCAACACAACAAGGGTATCCCCAGCAAGTTATTATCAAAGTACCTCTCTCCCCACAGAGTATTGCTCTCCAGCAAGATCACTAGAGTACTTTTCTCCCCGCAGAGTAATCATTCGCCAAGTTTATTCCCCAACGGAGTTATCTTCTCCTACCGGTATTCTTGCAACTATCATCCCCAGCGGAAGTAAAAGCTTATTCTTCAACATCAGCCCAGGAGTGACTTCCCGGCGCCCGTCAAGGATTTACTTTCCTAGACGAAAAATACATTCATAAACATCACATACATCATCATAGCATGCATATACACATCACATCTTACAAATCTCATTTATGTTGAGAACATCATTGCTTGATCCATATCATGCATTGCATATGACTGATCTCTATTCTTTCAGGAAAGTTTCAGCTAAATTCTCAATCATATTTCAAGACCTAGACCAGTTCAGTTAATCGACCCCAAAAGATTTCTTATCCAGTCCAAGGCCTTCTCTAGTCCAGCTAAATCGACTCCCAACAGATTTTTCTGATGAAGACTCAGTAGAAATTATAATTTCCTATGGTTCTCTCCCGACGTTGTGGAGGTGATAATTCCATTTTAGGTTTTTCTCAGACGCCCGCTTTTGAGATTATAATTTCCTTTGGTTCTCTCCCGACGTTGTGGAGGTGATAATTCCATTTTAGGTTTTTCTCAAACGCCCGCTTTTGAGATTATAATTTCCTTTGGTTCTCTCCCGACGTTGTGGAGGTGATAATTCCATTTTAGGTTTTTCTCAAACGCCCGCTTTTGAGATTATAATTTCCTTTGGTTCTCTCCCGACGTTGTGGAGGTGATAATTCCATTTTAGGTTTTTCTCAAACGCCCGCTTTTGAGATTATAATTTCCTTTGGTTCTCTCCCGACGTTGTGGAGGTGATAATTCCATTTTAGGTTTTTCTCAAATGCCCGCTTTTGAGATTATAATTTCCTTTGATTCTCTCCTGACGTTGTGGAGACGATAATGCCAATCCAGGTTTTTCTCAGACGTCCGCTTTTGAGATTATAATTGCCTATGGTTCTCTTCCCGATCCTGCGAAGATGGTAATTCCCACCAAGATTTTCTCAACGAGCGTTGTTGAAGTTAAAGTCACCCAAGGTTCTCTCACCGTTCATGCTGAGGTAGTAACCATCCCTGGTTCATTCATCATCTTTTGAAGCTCCAGACTCAGCTCCTGTAACCAGTCAGGACACATCTATACCAAGCATCTGAAAATCAGCTCCTACAACATGTCAGGTACTCATTTTTCTTTTGTAGGTATACAGGTTCTCGCTAAGGAATCTCTTATGCGATCAACGTCCAGATGGCATCTATAAGCCCATCATCCTACTCGTCAATCTCTAAATGGCATCTATAAGCCCATTCCCACCACATCACTGCTACTATGTGAGCGCAAATTTCTGGGCACTCTAGTGTTCAATCACCTTCTACCCTCGGATTACGAAAGTCACGTCAGCCAATCTGCATCCTCGGGTCTAAGGAGATTGAATAGGGGCAACTGTTGTACCCCAAAATTTTCCCTCTCATATTCTTCAAGATTTGCCAAGTCAAGCTTCAAAACCTCCCCAAGGGTTGCACAGTCAAGGGCCTCCTAAGCAGTCAAAATTAGGGTTTTTGTTCTGATCAAGAAAATGAAGTTTCCAAGGGCCCAATCAAGTCCCACATGCTTATAAATGTGGTCAAGTGTCCTCATATCAAGTTTCAAGACTTTCAGCACAAAATTGCACAGTCAAAACCCTAATTGCACTACAGTTAACTATAGGGGCAAAATGGTCATTTGACAGTCAAAAGTTCAAATTTTTGGTCAACATCTCATTTTGAAGCCACAAACATCATTTGATCAATGCTTGATCATGATTCTCAAAGTATGGCTCAAAAATCATCAAGATGCAAAAGTTTCTATTTTTTGGACAGTTGAAAAGTCAACTGTAACTTGACCAGGGCATAACTTTCATATGGATTATCAGAAAAATTCCATCCAAAGCTCATTTTGAAGAGAAAGACATTTCCTACAACTCATCTTCATACTTCAAGTCCAAGAAATGCTCTCACAAAAAGTTATCAATTTCAACATTATAGGCCATTTTCAAAAGTCAACAAAAAGGGACTTTAAGTCAAAGGCCATAACTTGATATTGGTAAATCAAAATGACATGGGACCAAAGACATTGGTTAGAGGACTTCAAGACCTTTCTAAAATGTCCAAGAACATGATCAAAGCTTAAAAATTGAGCAAGATATGCATTGGAGAAGTTGGGAAATTTTTGTGAAATGGCCAAAATCATTTATCCTTGAAATTTCATTTTTGACAAAAGGGGCCCACTTTTTCCACTTGAATTAACTTGGCCATGCTTCCCACGTGTCCCACCTTTTATTTCATATTTTTTAATTAATTTTTTCATTTTTAATTGATTTTATTGGATTTAATTAATTTTAAATCTTTTAAAATCAAAAGAAAATCAAAAAGCTTAATTAAATGGAATATTTGGCCTTAACTAACTTTGATTTATCATTATGAAGCCTACCAAATTCGTGCAAAGGGCCAAAGGTTAGGGATGATATGTGGCTCATAACCATTGGACCATTTAAATGTTTATCCCGCGCGTTTTCATTTTTGAGATTTCCAGAATCCAGGTTTTTTTCATTCTTATATTTTTGTTTTCATTATAAATCGGATAAATGCGCTGGTACGGATGGTAAGTATGTAGAGTTGTGATCTTGAGGTCCCGGGTTCAACACCCCCGGGACCAATTTTAATAACCAGCATTTTCTTTTCTATTTTTAACAAATTTTTACTTTTCTTTATTAAATAAAAATCAACTAAAAATATTTTAATTTTAAAACCAATCACTAGACTTTAGGTTATTTTTATATTTCATTTTTAACTTAACATATCTTTCTCAATAAATCAAAAAAAACAAAAAGTAGTTTTATTTACTTTTTATTTTGCAATTTTATTTTAATCTAAACAATTCTATTTTATAACAAAAATTACAAATAAATTTATTTCTTCTTAAAATCCAATTTCTTTATATAATTAAAATCACCAAAAATGTTTATTTCAATTTAAATGTAATTTCTGTTTATAACTTTAAAAAAAAATCATAAAAAAAATATTTTATTTTTTCTTGTTTCTTTTTAATATTAATTTAAAAAATGCAAAAAAATAAGTTTCTTTCTTTTTATTTAACTTAATTATTTAATAATTTCATTTTAACTCCTTTAAAGGGTCCAACGCCCTTGCATTCGATTACATTTCTGTTTTGCGCGTTTTATTTATTTCTTTTTGTGAATATAATGTACTTGCTCCGAAGCCCTGTAATAGTTAATTAGATATTTATTTTCTGCACTTTATTTTAAACCGGGTCTGGATTAATTTGGCGTTGTAGACCCGCGCCTTTGTAATAGCGTAGGACCTTTTATCTTTTCCGCACTTTAAATTCCCGCACCTTTAACTGTTAAACAATAACATGAAAGAATGAATGCTCAAAAATAAAATCGAAACGTAGATCACCAATGCATGATAAGACAAACAATAAACTGAAAATGACACACAATCCACACACCACCCCTAGGGTACGCTTCACTGTTGCCTTGCCCCTCGAAAGGTGATCGTCGAGTAGAGGATGTCTTAGTAAGTCCTCATGATCCGGGAACCTGGCATGAGGGTAGCTTCTAAGGTGTCTTCCTATTGCTCCGGTGATCACCATGTCCCAAACCTCGAATTGACCCGAACACCTCCAACGGTGGTGCTACCTACCTCTCAATGGTGAGATGGCACTACTTTAAAGGACATTTACACAGACGAATTCCTTAGGGTAGGTAGATTCTCATAGATGCTTGCTCTTTTCAAAAACAAACAAAATACTTTTCACACCTACACTTTCTAAAAGTTTTCAAACAAATTTTTCATACACTCTTGAGGACAGATACAAGAGTTACTTAGAGATTTTTCAAACGAAAATTTTTTAAAACCCACTCACCTTGAAAAGCAAACAAACATTTTGAAAATACAATGAGAAAGTATCTAAGAGCCCATGGATAACCATGGATAGAAAGGGTGCTAACACCTTCCCTTTCTATAATATACCTCCCGAACCGAGAGCAATCTCAATAAGGAATTTTTCTGTGCTTTTGTCCTTTCCATTTGGAGAAAATAAAAGACGGTGGCGACTCTTGCTTACCGCGACATTTCGCGAAACCAACTTTAAAACAGTCAGTTCCAGATCCACCGATCACAACATGCATGCGGTCAGACAACCACAGCACGCGCCTTTTACCCTGACGAACGACAGGAAGCATGTGACGAGCGTCAGGAAGCATGTCCCTTTGACCTTGACGAACGTCAGGAAATGCATGACGACTGTCAGTCCTTGTCTCTCACGATTCCTTCCCGTGACCGTTTGAACCATTAAACGGAAATTTGACCAAGAACCTCACCCATTCATTTTACTCCCACTACTTCATTATTCTTTAACACCCCACTAAAATATCCCATTACTCCATTCATCCATAATGTCTATAACCTCCCATATTCAAAATTTCTCATAAACCTCATTCATTTCCCACTCATAAAATCCATCTATTTAAACCCTTCTTCCATTCTTTAGTTTTCACCACTACCACCCACCTTCCTTCCATTCCTTCATCACCGTTACATTTTCTTCTTTGTCAAAAACACAATCATGGCCGCCCGAAGGAATCCACCCCGCAGAAGAAACCCACCAAACCAAGAAGAACCCTACATGAGCCATCTTGTGTTCCGGCAAGGGGAAATAGGTGAACTTCAAAGAGAACTATACATAAAATTTTATCGTCGAGGTTTGACATCCACAAGATTTATCGACAACATCTGCTTGTAAGAATTGGGGTTACGAAACAATATGTAAGGCTTGCTCGACAAAGCAGGCATGAGCTTTATAAGCATGTTGAACACACCAACCTACAAGGCTCTGACGTTGGAATTCTTGAGTTCCTACGCCTACCACACTCGCGACGATGCTGATGAACACCTAACTGGAGCCGCTCAATTTCGGATGTTCAACCGAGAATACACGCTTAGCCATGAAATTTGAGCGAAATGTTTTGTTTTCCCCGTGGAAATGATGTGCAATATCGTATTCCCCCGGAGATAGATTGGAATGGAAGTGCATATGCACTATGGGAAAGAATAATCGGTGAGCCCAATTTTATTCCTGAAGCACGCTACACCTCTCACATTCACAACCCAAATATTTTCTTCTTACACCGCATTATGGCCAACGCGGTTTTTGGAAGGGCAAACAACAACAAAGTCAACACTAAGGAGTTGTATGCTCTTCATTGTGCCTTTTCACAAGATCTCCGTCTTAATCCCGTTACATTAATGATGGCCCATATTCAAAACCTTGTCACGAGAGATGGGATTACGCCTTTTTGTATTGGAGGCATTGTCACCACCATCGCAGTTCACCTGAACTGGGGGGAAAGGATTCAACTTCTACCTACGCTGTCAGCAGTTTATATGGACATTGATAACTGCAGAGCTGGCCGCCTGATCAAGGTAAGAGAAGCTGGAGGTTACTATTTGATGGTGAAAAATGCAGAAGTTCGTAGCGTCATCTTTCTAAATCATAGTCGTACAGATTTGGGCAATCATGATAATTGGCTTTACAACCTAAATGCACCCGAACCTGGAGTAAATGAGCAAGGAAATCAAGGTGAGGCCAACAATGTTGCTGTTGATGAAATTGAAAAAGAATTAGAGCAGCAAGAGCCCCAACCACAGCACACCAACAATCCTGCAACCATTGATGCAATTTATGCCGCAATAATGCAGCAGAACCAGCTGTCCACTCAATGCTACCAAAGCCTTGAGACGTGCCAAATTGAGATGTTGAATCTCATGCGACAAATGCAGAGAGACCAAAGCGAATATGCTCACAGGCACGATCAAAGTATGCTGGAATTCACCGCAGGAATGACGGAAGATATGCGAGCTTTAACACTTCGTGTAGAAGACTTGCATAACATTATTTCTCGTGGTAATGGAGTCGAATCTTCTAGAAGTGGTGAGCAAACACGTAGAAGAGCAAGGATACATGGAAGATTTCGAAGGCAATAGGAGGAAGAATAATTGTCTAGTTTCCACTTCCCTTTTCCATCTTCTGTCAATACATTAAGGACAATGTATGATTCAAGTATGGGGGAGGAAGTATTTCCCTTTCCTAGTAATTTTTATTTTCTTTATAATTTCCCTTCTGTCATTTCTAATTCAATACAATTTTTGTTATCAAGTTATCTATTGAAGCATTTGTGCTATTTTTCCGATTCCCCTATCTTTTTTAGCTCTATCAAAATTTTTTTTAGAGTTTTATGCATAACTTGACTCACTTGACAAGTACATAGGCTGCAAGATCTTTAATAGTTAGGAATTGTGGTAAGATTAAGCGAAATTACAACCATCTAGACATTCTACAACCCCAGAGTATGATATACTAGTTCAAGTACATGTTATTCCAAAACCCTGAGTTTTAGTTTTTATAGTAACCCTGAGTAGTTTATATTAGCATTCAGCACCGTCTTAAACACAAACTATGTAGGAAGTCGATGAATATAAGTGGATGATCTAATTTATTATTTCAGAAAAATGTTACAAGCTTTAAGAAGATAGGTAATACACCAATTAAATCGGGAGATCCTTACCCGATCGTTTAATCCAAAGGAAGTAAGCCTTACAAAGTAACATTAAAAATCCTTTCTTAGATGGTTCAGGAGCGTCTGGTACTGAAATTGGTAGGGCAGATTACAGTCTGATCCCCCGCATCTTGCAATTGGATAGAAAAAAGGTTGCCACATTACTGTGCCAGAAACCTAAGTGTTAAAAAAGGGATCATAACCACTAACCGGCTTTTCTGCTATGTGCGTGCAAGGATAAAGGGCTTAATGTGATTGCGCTAGAATGAATGGGACGAAACGAGACAAATACTCTAGGTAGGCTATGATAGCATATGTAACTAGTTTAAGTAAAATGGTATTATCTAGTGTCATTACCGTAGTAATGGAGCATGAATCAAGCTTTCAATTTTCTGACAAAAACACAACGCAGCCATATATGAGTTGATTCGAGTCATGTATGTGCATCTGACCATGTTTAGAAAAACATCATACTGAGCATTTGCTTGAGGACAAGCAAAGTTCAAGTACGGGGGAGTTTGATAACACACAAATATATGATATTTTTAGCTTGATTTACATAAATTATTTCCCTTATTTTATTTTAATTGTATTATTTTATATAGGTATTACGCGGGTGTTCACTTATTTTGCAGATAAATGTTAAGTTAAAGACTTTAGAAGAAATGAAGAAAAAGGGTGCAAAAATTGCAAAAGGGCCAAAGAATAAAAGAAGAAGAAGAAAGTATAAGCCCATCACAAGGCGTAAGCACGTGGACCACTAACATAAGGACCTTGACGATCATCAAGGCATGCTGCCGGTCGTCATGGGCATAATGGACCAAGTGACCAACGTCACTTGGACTTGATGACCGTCACAGGCCCACCTTTTCCTTCTTTGACCATGTAGTCTGCAAATCTAACGGAAGAGGAAAGTTCAAATACCAATCCAACGGCTATCCTATTTTTAAGCTCCACTCAGTCAACACATGAAGGATGTAACCAACTCCGTGGTCCTATTTTTTCTCAAACGAACTCGAAGTATTCCTATATTTTCTCAAACCTACGTATCGCACTGTGATGCGGTGGGAGAACTGACTTAAGGTTTTGCGTTTGTGTTCGCAAATGTCGCGGTTTAGCAAGAGTCGCCACCGACTTTTATTTTATCCAAAAGGAAAGGTAAAAAAGCACAGGAAAGACCTTTGAGATTGTTTTTAGGTTCGGGGGGTAGATTATGAAAAGGGAAGGTGCTAGCACCCTTTTCATCCATGGTTTTCCATGGGCTCTAAGTTACTTGTTTTAGATCCCTTGCTTTGCTTTTTCAATTGTTTGAAATGGTTCTTTGTGTGATTTTGAAAGTATTTTGAAAAGAGGGCTTTGTTTAGGCAATCTTTGTAATGATTCTTGTTTGTAAGAATGTATACAAAGATGTTTGTCTTTTGAAAAATGTTTCAATGTTTTGAAAGTTGTTTGGAAATTGTTTTGAAATGTGTGCGTGTTTGAAAATAGCAAGGATTTTTTGAAAGAGATCAAGTAACTAGGAGTTATCTACCCTACTCAAAAGTCTTTCTTGTACATTTTTATTCCTTTTACATTGTTAACCTACTATTGTTTTAGTAGATAACCCTATCTTTGGATGTTAAACGGGACGGGCGTGGGTCATGGTATGACCATGATAACAATATTGCCAAGTATCTTAGCAAGTTTTAGGGACTAAGATCATTTGTTTTTAGGAAACATTGTCTAGCGTCATCGAGGGACTATGATCTTTTTGTTTTGATTGATTTTGTTTTACCAAGACACCTAGCATGCATACCATGGCCATGTTTTAAGGCTGTAGTTGTTTAGTTATTGGGATGCATTTTTGGTAAAACCCGGTGTGTGTGTGTGTGTGTGTGTGTGTGAATGTCATGACTAATGTCATAACATTCTAGTTTATTAGGTACTGATTTATTAGGTACCTCTGCAGAAAAATATTGTCATACAGGTGCTGCTGTTTATGAGTGTGTATATGAGCATTTTGCAAAAAGATCACATTTACCAAAATCAGTAGACAGGATTTCAGATGTCATAACAAATGTTAAGACATCCTGTTCTGAACTAACAGTTATGCAGTTTGGGTAATTCGTAGTTTTTTCAGGAAAATGACTCAGTCTTTCCAGAACAAAAAATCTCGTGGACTTGGGGTTAACCTAGCTCAACCCTAACCTGGTTGATAAAGTCCTGTGACCTAGTCTTAAGGTCAAACGGAATTAACCCTAGCTTTTTGTGGAAACCCTAACTGAAGATGCAGCTGCTATATATTCAACAGAGCTGCTGTTTTGGAATCAATCCCTTTTGGACAGAAGATCATTTAGAAGCTGTATAGTTTTAACTATTGTAATCCAAGCAAGTATCATTGTGATAAGTGACTTGGAATAGGTTTTAATTGTAAGGGTTGTGTACCACTCAAAGCTTTGAAGCAAGAGTGTTTTTGTGTCTCTTGACTAAAGTTTTGAAGCAAAGTCAAGTTAGATTTGTGTATCACTCAAAGCTTTGAAGCAAGAGTGTTTGTGTTGCTTAATTAAAAAGCTGTGAAGCATAATCAAGTGTATGTTTTGAAGAGTGTCTTCATCAATTAATTAGTCAAATTGTTTTAAGTATCACTGCTGTGATTGAGGGGGAGTGAGTAGGAACTCAGGTTTAAGTTGTACTTAGATTGAAGTTGCATTGGGTAGGTCTTAAGTGAAGGAGATAAACTGGTTGGTTTATTCCTGAATTAATATCTCTTATAGTGGATTTCCTCCCTGGCTTGGTAGCCCCCAGAGTAGGTGTTGTTGCACACTGAACTGGGTAAACAATTGACTGTGTTCTTTACTGTTTTTTGTATTTACTGTCTTATAAAAAGTCAGATACGGTGTCATAACATTGAACGTGACATTGAGTATCTGCAGCCAGAATTTCAATTGGCATCAGAGCAGACACCCTGCCTGTATTACTGGGTGAGATCTAGGGATATCACTTTCTGGCACTATGGACAAAGAAGGAGTTTTTGGAAATAGACCACCCATTCTGGATGGAACAAATTATGACTACTGGAAACCTCGTATGATTGCCTTCTTAAAATCTCTGGACAAAAAAGCTTGGAGAGCTGCTGACAAAGGATGGAACCATCCCACCATAACTGAGAAAGATGGGACAATCAGTCTGAAGCCTGAGGAAGATTGGAGTAAAGAAGAAGATGAGTTAGCCCTGGGAAATTCCAAAGCTTTAAATGCCTTGTTCAATGGAATTGATAGAAACATTTTCAGACTAGTACATCAATATGAATTGGCCAAGGAAGTTTGGGACACTCTCAAAACTACCCATGAGGGCACTTCCAAAGTAAAAATGTCAAGGCTTCAGATGTTGACTACCAAGTTTGAGAATCTAAAAATGATGGAAGATGAAACCATTCATGAATTTCACATGAACATCTTGGAGATTGCCAACACCTCAGGAGCACTAGGAGAAAAGATGTCAGAAGAAAAATTGGTAAGAAAGATTCTCAGATCCTTGCCTAAAAGATTTGCAATGAAGGTAACTGCCATAGAGGAAGCCCAGGACATCAGCAAGTTGAAAGTGGATGAACTTATTGGGTCTCTTCAGACTTTTGAGATGGGGATCACTGAAAATGGTGACAAGAAGAACAAGAGCATAACACTTGTATCCAACACTGATGTTGAAAACAAGGAGGATGAAGAAGAAAATATTTCAGAAGCTATAGCCATGCTTGGAAGACAGTTCAACAAACTCATCAAAAGAATAGATCCAAAGTCAAGGTCTAATGTTCCTAACATTCCCTCTGACATTGACAGTTCCAGCAGAAGACCAAGGTCAGAAGAGAAGGGAAATCAAGGCAGAGGAATTCAATGCCATGGTTGTGAAGGATATGGGCATATTCGAGCTGAATGTCCTACCTTTCTTAAGAAACAAAAGAAAGGAATGACTGTTACTTGTTATGACTGTGATTCAGAAAGTAATTCTGAAGAAGAATCTGCCAAACTTGTTACTGCTCTAACTGGTGTTTGTACCTCTGAAAGTGACACTAGTGATGAAGAAGTGACATTTGAAGAACTGGCTGATACTTACAAGAAATTGTGTATCAGAAGTGCTGAAGTCTGTGTGCAGAATGAGAAACAATCAAAACTCATCATAAAGCTGGAGGCTGAAAAAAGGGCAAACCTTGAAACTATAAGTCATCTAGAAGGGGAAGTTCAATTGCTGAACTCACAACTGAATCAAATGACCAAATCTGTCAAGATGCTGACTAATGGAACAGACAAATTGGAAGAGATCCTTCAGGTTGGACAAAATGTGGGAAACAAATCTGGACTAGGATTTGTGGAAGCAAAGAAATCTGATACTGATAAGAAGATCAGGCCTGATAAGCAAATGTCAAACCAGATGTCTCAACACAACTCTCAACATCAGGAACAGAGACATATGAAGAAAAGGTACCAAAGATGGAGATGTCATCATTGTGGGAGATATGGCCACATAAAGCCTTTCTGCTTCAGATTGCATGGATACCTTAATCAGAACTCAGGTGTCAAACCTAAGTCTAAAAAGGTACCACATGCTCCTAAATGGAAGAAAAAGGCTACTGCCCTGATAGCCCACACTTCCCTGAGGGTCTCTGCAAAGGAAGATTGGTACTTTGACAGTGGGTGTTCCAGACACATGACTGAAATCAAGAACCTCCTCAATAATGTTAAACCTCACACCACCAGTTTTGTGACCATTGGAGATGGTGCTAAAGGTGAAATCAAAGGAGTTGGTAATTTGGACTGCCCTGGAGTTCCAAGTCTGAGTGAAGTACTGCTGGTAAAAGGGCTGACTGCTAATCTCATTAGTATCAGTCAATTGTGTGATCTAGGATTCAAGGTCAACTTCTCAAAATTTGAATGTCTAGTAATTAATGAAAAACTAGAAGTGGTAATGAAAGGAATCAGATCTAAAGATAACTGTTACTTGTGGCAGCCTGAGAACACTAATAACTCCACTATGTGTTCAATTACCAAAGAAGAAAAAGAGATGAAACTGTGGCACCATAAGCTTGGCCATCTTCATCTAAGAAGAATGAAAAGAACTATCTCTATGGAAGCAGTCAGAAGGATTCCAAGACTGCAAATTGATAAAAGGAGGGTTTGTGGTGAACTTCAAATTGAAAGGCTTGGTAAAAAGAGACATGTCTATGATGTGGTGAATAAACTTGAAGAAGGATGTGCTGTCAAAACCAGAAGTAATCATGACAAGAAATTTGGAAACAACAAGTCTAATAAATTCTGTTTCCCAGAAGAAATGAGTCATGAAGTCTCTTCTCCTATAACTCATCATCAAAATGGAGTTGACAAAAAGAAAAATAAGATCATACAGGAATCTGCCAGAGCTATGATTCATGTCAAAAGAATGCCTTCCCAACTCTGTGCTGAAATAGTTGCAGCTGGTTGTAGCTGTTCTTAAAATATCTGGACAAAACAGATGCTCACTGAGTATAATGTCTCACAAGATGTTGTGACATTGTATTGTGACAATCTGAATACAATCAATATTTCCATGAACCCTATTCAGCATAGCAGGACCAAGCACATTGACCTTGTAAAGAAGAAGTCAATTAAACTGGAACATGGTATCATTAAGCTTCAGCTGGCTGATTCTTCTACCAAGGCTCTTGTTGGAAATCAACTTGAAAAATTGAGGGGCAAGATGGGTATTTGCCAACGTGAGAAATTATAGCAATTAATTTTGCTTAAAACAAGGGTTGAAGGAGTTATTTGTGTTAAGTCTAATTTTAGTGGGTTAATCATATGTCTTTCCAATTCTTTCAAAATTATTGAGAAGTTGAATAGACTCTCAATTGCCTCCTACCTCTCTCGTCTTTGCAACCTATTCCTTTCTCTCAATCAAAGTTTTCTCTCAAATTGCTACTGGTGCTCTAAGTCAAGCAAAATGTCTCAAACATCTTCTTCAACCAAGGCGACCACTTCATCTTCATCATCTGACCAAGATTCTCGAGCAATCACCACATGCATAGATTCTGAAGTCCTGGAGATCACTCCTCTCAGAGAAATGGCAACTGACCCCTCCAAAGTCAAAAAACTGAGAACTAGGCATGCAGGAAGAGCTCAAGCTACTGCTTCTGGTAATCCTTCTCATCCTTCTTCCTCTGTACCAAATAGGGAAGGATCAACTCAAGTACATCAAGCAATTGATAGGCTTGTTATAAGAATACTAAGCAGAAACCAATATGTACCGGGGATTTCTGTCCCATTAAATCAAGAATCAGCAAGCCCAACTATGGATGTCTCTAAGAATGTAGATGTCTCTGAGAATGTTGTGACACAAAATGACAACATTCAGAACCCTTCAGAGAAGACTGTTGATCCACCTATCATTGATGTGGATGAGGAATACTCAGACAATGATCTGATTGCCAATGTAAACCCTAGCATAGCTAGGAGAATGATGAAAAGAAAGGGTAATCAGAATGCTGCAAAATGTATGACCATAGATAAACCTGCTAATAAGAAATCCAAGGCTGAAGGCAAGGCTGGGGTAGAATCTGTGAAAACTGGTCAGTCCAAAGGGAAGGTGAAAGCCCAGGTGCATACTGGTAGACAACCAATTACAAAGAAGAGACAAGAACCTGAATCTTCTGATTCTGATGAGGAATCATAGTTTGAGATTTATGCTGAAGAAATTCCTATCAGAAGGAAACTCCCCTCCAGCAAAATTGCTAGAGTTCCTGAAGTCCCAACAGACAACATCTCTTTTCACCATCCTGACAATGCAAACAGATGGAAGTATGTTTGCTTGAAGAGAATAGCTTTAGAAAGAGAGCTAAACAATGATGCCATGGAGTGCAAGGACATCATGGACCTGATTAAAACTGCTGGACTAATGAAGACTGTGGTAAAATTTACCAAGTACTATGAAAATCTGGTCAAGGAGTTCATAGTTAACTTGTCTGATGAATGTGCTGATGGAAGGTTAGTTGACTTTGAAAGTGTTTATGTTAGAGGAAGAAGGGTTAATTTCTCTCCATCAGAAATTAACAAATTTCTTGGAAGATCAAATGAGGATTGCCCTGAACTGGAAGTCACTGACAATGAAGTTTGTCAAACCATCACAGCAAGACAAGTCAAGTGCTGGCCCTTGAAAGGCAAGCTGAATGCCAGCAAACTTAGCATGAAATTTGCCATCCTGCACAAGATTGGTGCAGCCAACTGGGTCCCTACAAACCATAAATCAACTATCTCCACAGGATTGGGGAGATTCATTTATGCTGTGGGAACCAAGACTGTTTTTGACTATGGCAGGTATATTTTTGAACAAACTTTAAAACACGCTGGTAGTTATGCTGTCAAAGGCCCAATTGCCTTTCCCTCCCTCCTTTGTGGAATTATCCTTGCACAATACCCTGATATCCTGGTGGCAAGAGACACTTCTTGCAAAAGAGCTCCTGCTCTTGGGTTACACTACAAGCTGTTTCAGGGATCTCATGCTCTTGATATTGTCATAACATCAGCTGAGACATCATCTGTAAAGACTCAGTCCAAAACATCTGATGTTATAACTGTATTGAAAGAGACCTGCAAAGAGCTGGAAGCTAGGAAAAAGACCCTAGAAAACCTAATTGCCAGGTTAGAAAGGGAGGAAGCTGAAGGAAACAGAAGGGAAGAGGGTGCAGAAGCTGAAGATCAACTCAATACTGAAGAAACTAGATCCTCTGAAGGGGACAGTGCTTGAAGGTTGGTGGAGTTGATGCTGATTCCTGGTGGAGTTTGCAAGTGTGTTCAATTTTTAGTTGTTGTTTTCTGGATGACTGTATAATCTTTTAAGAACATATTTCTTTGGCCCATTTGTGGCTAAAGAAGGGGAGATATATTTTGGTAGACTTTATTAGATATTCTATTTTTCTGCAATCATATTTATTCTGCTGCTATCTATCTCTGATTGCTTAGGGTCTTTAGCAAAAAATCTGCCAAAGGGGGAGTTTGTAGTTGTTTAGTTATTGGCATGCATTTTTGGTAAAACCAGGTGTGTGTGTGTGTGTGTGTGTGTGTGAATGTCATGACTGATGTCATAACATTCTAGTTTATTAGGTACTGATTTATTAGGTACCTCTGCAGAAAAATATTGTCATACAGGTGCTGCTGTTTATGAGTGTGTATCTGAGCATTTTGCAAAAAGATTACATTTACCAAAATCAGTAGACAGGATTTCAGATGTCATAACAAATGTTAAGACATCCTGTTCTGAACTAACAGTTATGCAGTTTGGGTAATTCTGAGTTTTTTCAGGAAAATGACTCAGTCTTTCCAGAACAGAAAATCTCGTGGACCTGGGGTTAACCTAGCTCAACCCTAACCTGGTTGATAAAGTCATGTGACCTAGTCTTAAGGTCAAACGGAATTAACCCTAGCTTTTTGTGGAAACCCTAACTGAAGATGCAGTTGCTATATATTCAACAAAGCTGCTGTTTTGGAATCAATCCCTTTTGGACAGAAGATCATTTAGAAGCTGTATAGTTTTAACTATTGTAATCCAAGCAAGTATCATTGTGATAAGTGACTTGGAATAGGTTTTAATTGTAAGGGTTGTGTACCACTCAAAGCTTTGAAGCAAGAGTGTTTTTGTGTCTCTTGACTAAAGTTTTGAAGCAAAGTCAAGTTCGATTTGTGTATCACTCAAAGTTGTGTAGCAAGAGTGTTTGTGTTGCTTGATTAAAAAGCTGTGAAGCATAATCAAGTGTATGTTTTGAAGAGTGTCTTTATCAATTCATTAGTCAAATTGTTTTAAGTATCACTACTGTGATTGAGGGGGAGTGAGTAGGAACTCAGGTTTAAGTTGTACTTAGATTGAAGTTGCATTGGGTAGGTCTTAAGTGAAGGAGATAAACTGGTTGGTTTATTCCTGAATTAATATCTCTTATAGTGGATTTCCTCCCTGGCTTGGTAGCCCCCAGAGTAGGTGTTGTTGCACACTGAACTGGGTAAACAATTGACTGTGTTCTTTACTGTTTTTTGTATTTACTGTCTTATAGAAAGTCAAATACGGTGTCATAACATTGAACGTGACATTGAGTATCTGCAGCCAGAATTTCAAAGGCAACCAAGTGGGTGAAACCCTAGAGGTGCTTGTGTGCAATGTGTTGTCATTTTCATGTATTTTTGTCTTGTATTTAGGTCATGCTATTTGTTTGACTTTTCTCTTATCATACAAACCCTAATTTACTAAACATGCATATAATGCGATAAATTGCGTAAAGTAAATCTAAACTATTACAAAAATATTATGGGGAGGGGGATACAAGTTTTGAATAGGGGGATATTGCTCAAAATAAAACCCTAAAACTATTACAACCAAATTGAATTTATTGTACAAATAAATAAATAAGCAAATATTTAAATATGCAATAAAATGTATGTATGCAAAAATGTTTTTTGTATTAATTTTATATATGTAAAAATAAGTTTATTTAAGTCTTAAAAATAAGAAAATAAAATGATTATTTTTGAAAGGATGAAAACCCTAATTTTTGTTTAATAGAAAATATATTCTAATATTATTCCTTTTATTCATTTTTTGTTCAAGAAAAAATAATAATAATATATATAAAATGTTAAAAAAATTGAATATTGTATGAAAATATTATTTTAAGTGTATAAATAATAAAAATAAAAATTGTATGATATTTTTATATTATTTACAAGTTTTATTTAAGAAAATAAAGTATAAAATCCTAATAAACTATTTATTATGCAAAAAAATAAAATAAAAAAATATGATAAAATGCAAAAAATAATTAAAATATTTTTTTGTGATTTTTCAATGTTCAAAAAAGATAATAAAGTCAGAAAATATAGATTATGCAAGAAAATATAAAAAAAAATAAAAGAAAATGATCAGGGGGGTGTAAAAGCAAAATGGGAGGTGTGAAAAGTAGAGACAGCAAGCCCAAGCTCACTTCATCCCTGACCTCCAGACCAAAAATGCGCGCGTTGTACTTCAAATGCTGTTCTTGCTATTCTTTGCATAAAATCAAAAACTCATAACATGAAAAATGTAGCTCATGAACTCACGATTCCAATGATATAAAGAACATGACCTACTCTAAAAGACCAAGGAGAATTTTAATGGCCCTAAATTCTGACCTAGTTTTTTCAGCATTTTCAACATCCAAATACTCCTAGCTCAGTTAATATAAATGGAAACTATGCATATGTACAACTCAAGCACGTTAAGGACTACATTTTTGCTTCACAAACCTAAGCTTAAGGATGCCTAAATAGAGAGATAGAAACTTGACAAATACCTTGTTCAGTTGAGTTTGGATATGGCAATGTGGGGACTTTGAGTGAGGCCTGAAGTTTGGGTGAGCTTGCTTGAAGTTCTCTCAAGCTATCCTAATGCTCAGCTAGCCTTGTAGATGCCTGAATCTTCCTATAGAAGTCAACCTGCAAACTCAAAAAATGAAAATGGTGAAGCTTGAAACAGGGGTTACAGTTGCTGAACAAAGGCCTGGATAGTTTAGGTAGGAGGTATGGAATGTGTTTGAAGCCTTGAAACAAAAAACGCACGAGCAAAATATGTTTTGGCTAGTGATTTGCAGAGGTTGCCCTGTTTTGGGTAGAAATGGTGTTTTTTGTGTTTAAGAGTGTTTTAGAGGTTGTGTATTCGTGTCTTAGGCTTGCAACAATGTTCTGAGGTTGTTTGAAATGATACCAAGTCTTGTTTTTATCAGATGGAAGAGTTCACTTGACTTTTGCAAGTTTCTTGCTTTTGAAGAAAAGTTGAAATGACAATGCCCAAAAGCTTGTACTTGCTAGTTCCTTAGCTGATAAGAGTTGGTAAACATGCCTGATAACTGTGGATCTTGTTTTCAAAAAGAGATTAGGTCCATGGCTCAAGATAAACAAAGTTGTAAAAAGCTAGCTTTATGAGAATGGTATTATGCACTTTATGCCATAAATGGATTAATTCAATGTACAAAGCTTCAAAGATCAGAATAAGACCATTATCCATTGTGTTTGCATTAAATTAAGGAGTGTAGAAAGGATTAGGACCTATAATACCAAGTACAAGCAAGTTTGAAACTGATTTGCAACTTGTACCAATGTGAAAAATGCCTTGCACAAAAGTGATAAATGACCATTTTCATTTCTTCGATTCTCCCTAACCATAAATGATCTTGGAGAGTTCTTGGACATTTTGGAAATCTTGTAACATTTTCTAAAATCCATTTTCGAAATGAATTTTTAGATTCCTCTTGGAACTAGGTGAAAAATTGCCATGAAGTTAGGTCAAAAATCTGCCTAAACTAGGGCAAAATTTCACTAAGTTAAAAGTTTCATGGACCCCTATTCACAAAATCATAACTTGATATCCAAGCATCTTTTTGGAAAACTTTGTGAATAAAAGTTGTAGATTTCATGGATGACTACAACTTTCATGTTGGAAGTTTTTATTGAATCCAATTGCATCATGGTGAAAAAGTTATGGAAAGTTGGGAAAAAATAAGAAATTTTCATAACTTAGAATTTTCTAAGTTATGAAAATTTTTCAAATTAAACCCTAATTTGTAATTTTAGGTTTCTTGATCAACAAGTTTCATATTTTGACATATCTTGATGAATTATGACCCTTGACACTTGATTTTGACCAAAAAGTCAAAGTTTGACTTTTCAGTATACAGTTGATTTTTGATCAGTTGACTGGAAAATTCATCTGTCAATCCAATGCTTTTGAGATATTTTGAACTATGTGATTAGGTCAAGATGATGCCATTGAGTCCTTGAAAACATGCTTGAACCCAATTGGTCATTGGCTAGGTCAAAAATCAGAAATTGCCCTTTCTCAGTCAAAACCTTAATTTTGACCATTTTGCCCTTTTGGTGATCTGATCAAATTTCTTGAGGAGTTATGGTCCAAACTTGATCAGATGGTTTATATGAGTCTATAATGTTGATGTGGATCAAAAATTATGAGGTTTGACTGTAAATTGGCCATAATTGACTTTTCTCCCCAATACAACTGATTTTTAGGTCAACTGTCCAATTGACTAGGCAAAAATGTGATTCAAGGCTTGAAACTTGGTATGAGCAATCTTAGGGGTCCAAGATGGTGTATGAAATTAATATGAAGCATTTATGGTCCAAAAATCCTTGTGCAAACTCAAACCCTAATTTCAGGCTATCAGTGCAAGGAGATGTCTTGAGCTGAGCAAACCCTAATCCTGTCTGGAGTCCAAGGAGTCTTGTGAGGAAAATCTTGATAATATGAGAGGGAAAATTTTAGGGTACAACAGTTGCCCCTGTTCAATCTTCTTGAACCTGAAGAGTTAGATTGGCGAGTTTGTCGTTCATGACTCGAAGGTAAAAGATAATTGGACACTAGAGTGCCCGTAAAGTTGCACTCGCCAAAAATGTAGTTGAGGGAATGGGCTTAAAGATGCCATTCGGAGATAGGATAGAATCTTGTTGGAGATTGGCTTAAAGATGCCATCCAAGAATGTTTGCTGAGTTGTAAGTTGTAAGTCAAAAAAATGAGTATTCAGAATGGTGTCCATGTCTAGAACGTATCTGTACTATATCTGGGGACTGGATCTGAATGAGCAAAGGAGTAGCATTCGTGTCTGGAGCGTACCCAAGTTGTATCTGAATGTTGAATCTGAATAAGCACTAGAATAGCATCCATTTCTGGAGCGTCTCTGAGTTGTATGAGCAAATAGAATAGCATCCGTGTCTGGAGCATCTCTGAGCTGGAGAGAATCAGAATAAGTGACAGAATGGCAACCGTGTCTGGAGCGTATCTGAACTTGAATTTGAATGAGTGACAGAATGACTTCCATGTCTGGAGTGTATATGAACTTGAATTTGAATGAGTGACAGAATGACAACCGTATCTGGAGTGTATCTGGACTGTATCATGATTGTATACTGTAAATGGTAGCTTGTTAATCTTATCCTGAAAAGGGTAAAATGTTAGCTAAAACACAAAGTTATGTTTCATGAAATGTATGATGCAATAAATGTGTTTTATCAATGTTTATGATATATGAATGTAATGTATGCGTATGTAAGCTGATTTTCTGTATTGCGGAGGAAAATAAATCCTTGATAGTTGGGGATAATAAATCCTTGACTGCTGCTGGGGAAAATAAGTCCTTGACCGCTGCTGGAGATTCAAAATATTTAACTGTTGAGGATGAGAAATCCCGAGTGACTGCTGGAGACTAAAAATCCTTGACAACTTCTATGGGGATGTGAGGATCCTTCATGTCTTGAAGTTGGAGTATTGACGGAATCTGTTGTGAGCAATGTCGAGCTGCTTTAGAAATCTGCTTGGGGAGTCCAGAGAAATTTGATGACTTCTACTGGGGATTACATAACGGGGATCGTTACTCGGCTGGGGAATAGGGAAAACTCTGATGATTTCTACGGGGAACTAAGAATGAGAATCTTCATTCTGCTGAGGAGTAAAAATCCTGAAAAATTCATGTTGCGGAGTAATGAAGACTCTGACAACTTTACTGGGGAATCAAGAATGAGAATCTTCATTCTATTGGGGAGTAAAAACTATGTGGGGAAGAAGGCTTACTACTGGAGAGTAAGTTCAGGAGTCTTCGGTCGTCTGCCACTCTACTGGGGAATTGTCCTAGGTTGGGGAGAGACAAAAGTTAACTATTATCTTGTTGATTTCCAGGCTTCAAGATAAACTTGTTGGGGAAATTGGATGGTTTCCACTGGGGATAGATAGTCTTGACTCGACTGGGGCTAAAGGTTTCAGCTTCTCTGGGGATCTGTAACTCAAAGTTTTTGCTCTGCTGTGGATTGGGAGTTTGAAAACTTAACTCTGATGGGAATTAAAGGTTTGAAATTATAACTCCGCTGGGGATATGTATTTCAAGGTTTTAGCTCCGTCGGGGATCTAGATGATGTACTGCTGGGGATGTTCATGGAATAGCCTAAAGACATTTTCCTATCCTTTCAGTCTGTCAGTAATTATTCTTTTCCATCCTGTTTATTTGTAAACAGTAATTATGTTCAAATGCATATGTTCATCAATGAATCATTGGACGTTTTTGCAAATAAAAACAAAGTGTAAAAGAAAAAGACAAATAGTTTTCGCACTTTGAAAGAGACATCTTTATATTTACTTTGAATAAGTGTTTTGTACAAAGGAGACAGACATCCTAATAAAAGGACGGTGTCATAAAAAATAGGAAAATTTATACAAAGAAAGATAGCTATGTGTGTAAAAATCCCATGGGGTTCCCATTCTAATATAGCCTTCGTAACTCCGAATATCTTGTCCATCTGTTGCTTCGTCCGAAGATGATTGAGTTGATCAGAAGCTCAGAGTTTTTCTGTGAAGAGATTGTCCTTAAAGTGATCCGACGAGACATAGTCATACGCTTTAATTCCCTAACTTTTTCCTGGACCGCCCTTTTGGGTTTTCAGTCCACCGGGAAACCCTTTTTTTCCCAAGTCGCCATTTCGGGTTTTCAACTTGTCGGGTGTACATATTTTTTTATTTATCCCTAATTTTTGCCTGAACCTCCCTTTCGGGTTTTCGATTCACCAGGATGCCCTTGTTTTGCCTAGGTGTGTCAACCTAGCGGGTCGTTTATGCGTAGTATCTTTTGACTATGTATGTGTTCGCAGGGTGCGGCAAGTTATCACCATCCATGGTGGTTAAGATCATTTCCCCACCAGAAAAGATGTTCTTGATTACAAATGGTCCTTCGTAGGTAGGAGCCCATTTTCCCCTGGGATCACTTTACGGAAAAATAATGCGCTTGATTACCAAATCCCCGACTTGATATGTCTGGCGTCTGACTTTCTGGTTGAAAGCCTTGATCATCCGTTTTTGATACGTCTTTCCATGATAAACAGCAGTAAGTCTCTTCTCGTCAATTAAGTTCAACTGATCAAGCCGGGTTTGGATCCAATCGTCTTCACTCAAACCAGCATCTTTCATGATTCTCAAGGAGGGAATTTGAACCTCGATAGGTAAAACAACTTCCATGCCATATACCAAGGAATAGGGTGTTGCCCCAATTGATGTGCGTTCCGTGGTACGGTAACCTTGAAGAGCAAACGTTAGCATTTCATGCCAGTCCTTGTAGGTGACTGTCATCTTTTGTATGATCTTCTTGATATTTTTGTTCGCAGCTTCGACAACACCGTTCATCTTTGGACGGTAGGGATATGAATTGTGATGTTGAATTTTGAAATTCTCGCACAAAGCGGTGATCATGGTATTGTTAATATTGGTACCTTTATCAGTGATGATCCTTTCGGGGATACCGTATCGGAAAATAAGATTCTGCTTGATGAAGCGGGCAACCACATTCTTAGTAACGGATGCGAAGGAAGCTGCTTTGACCCACTTGGTGAAGTAATCAATGGCCACTAGAATGAAGCGATGTCCATTGGATGATGTAGGCTTGATCTCTCCAATCATGTCGATTCCCCACATAGCGAATGGCCAAGGAGCTGTTAAGACATTTAGGGGAACAGGAGGCACGTGCACCTTGTCTGCATAGATTTGACATTTGTGACAAGTGTGGGAGTTTTGATAACAATCAGCTTCCATGGTAGACCAGTAATAGCCTTCCCTTAGAATCTTCTTAGCCATCGTATGCCCGCTAGAGTGAGTGCCAAAGGTACCTTCATGCAATTCAGCCATAATCCTTTCAACTTCAGCTTTGTCCACACAATGGAGCAAAATAGAATCATAATTGCGCTTGTACAGGATGTTATTAATCAAGAAGAACTTAGCCGAGAACCTCCTTAAGAACTTTTTGTCATTGACTGAAGCTCCTTCAGGGTATTATTGCGCCTCGAGATACCTTTTGACTTCATGAAACCACGGCTGGTCCACTACTTCTTCGGTATTAATCTCGTGACAATGTGTCGGTTCGTCCATCCGTTCAATGGTGATTTGGGGAGCCTCATTATCCCAGTTAAGTTTAAACATAGATGACATTGTAGCTAGAGCATCTGCTAGGTGATTTTCTTCTCGCGGGAAGTGCTCGAAGGTAATATGTTCGAAATGTGGTAACAATGTCAAGACATGTTCTTTGTAAGGGATGAGGTTTGGATGCTTAGTATCCCACTCTCCTTTGATCTGACTAATGACCAAAGCAGAGTCCCCAAACACAATCAAAGATTTGATTCCCAAGTCTATGGCAGCCTTGAGTCCAAAGATGCAAGCTTCATAGTCTGCCATGTTGTTCATACAGTTGAAGCAAAGTCGGGCAGTGAAAGGTGTATGGCAACCTTCTGGGGAGATGAGTATCGCGCCGATATCGTTGCCAAGTGCATTGGAGGCCCCGTCAAAGTACATGGTCCATCAGGATCCTTGTTCAGGTTCGTCATATGGTCTGAAATCTTTAACGTTGTCCAATGTCATGATGTCCTTGTCAGGGAAGTCAAACCTCATGGATTGGTAATCTTCGATAGCTTGATGGGCCAGATGATCAGCTAACACACTCCCCTTTATAGCTTTTTGGGTTGTGTACTGTATATCGTATTCCGTTAGGATCATCTGCCATCTAGCTATTCTTCCAGATAGAGCAGGCTTCTCAAAGATGTACTTGATCGGATCCATCTTAGATATCAGTAGAGTGGTATGAGTCAACATATACTGCCTTAGCCGGCGAGCAGCCCATACCAAAGTGCATCAAGTTTTCTCGAGCAGTGAATATCGGGTCTCACAGTCGGTAAACTTTTTGCTAAGGTAATAAATGGCATGCTCTTTTCGGCCAGACTCGTCATGTTGGCCCAGTACGCACCCCATTGAATTCTCTAGAACGGTAAGGTACATGATTAGCGGTCTTCCTTCGACGGGTGGCATCAAGATAGGAGGTTCTAGCAAATACTCCTTGATTTTATCGAAAGCAATTTGACAGTCATCATTCCATTTAACTACCTGGTCTTTCTTCAACAGCTTGAAAATTGGCTCACAGGTAGATGTTTGGTGAGAAATGAACCTTGCAATGTAGTTTAGGCGTCCCAAGAAACCCCTGACCTCCTTCTCAGTGCGAGGAGCAGGCATTTCTTATATAACTTTCACTTTGGCAGGATCAACCTCGATGCCTTTATTGCTGACAATGAAACCTAAGAGTTTACCAGACCGGACTCCAAATGTACACTTGCTTGGATTCAGTCTGAGCTTGTACTCCTTCAACCTGACAAACAGCTTTTGCAAGTAATCAAGATGTTCTTCTTCAGTTTGTGACTGGGCTATCATGTCATCTACGTAGACCTCTATCTCATGATGTATCATGTCATGAAACAAAGCTACCATGGCACGTTGATAGGTTGCCCCGGAATTCTTCAGTTCGAATGGCATCACTTTGTAGCAGAACGTACCCCACTGTGTAACAAAAGTAGTTTTCTCCATGTCCTCGGGTGCTATTTTGATCTGGTTATAGCCTGAAAATTCGTCCATGAAAGAAAATACATTGTGTTGAGCTGTGTTGTCAACCAGGATGTCGATGTGCAGAAGTGGAAAGTCATCCTTAGGGCTGGCCCTGTTTAAGTCTCTGTAATCCACGCACATTCTGACTTTGCCGTCCTTCTTAGGCACGGGCACAATGTTAGCAACCCATTATGGATAGGAAGTAACAGCCAGAAATCCAGCATTGAACTGCTTCATAACTTCTGCTTTGATCTTTTTGAACATGTCTGGTCTCATGCGGCAGACCTTTTGATTAACTGGTGAACAATCTTCTCTTGTGGGGAGATGGTGTACCACAATGTATGTATCAAGTCCCGGCATGTCTTCGTATGACCAGGCGAAGATCTCAACATAGTTGAATTAGGCGCTCCTTGAAACTTGGCTCTAGATTGGCACCTATCTTGATTTCCTTTTTGTCTTCCTCAGTTCCCAAGTTGATTGTGTCCAACTGCTCTTCATGAGGCTGAATTGCTCTTTCCTCTTGCTGTAGAAGTCAGGCCAACTCCCCTGGCACCTCACAATCTTCCTCACCTTTGTATTCGGCTTGGTTGATCAGATCTTCAGAGTCACTGAAGGCTATAGTAGTATCGTTACCCATGGGTTCCGGAATGGAAGGGTACATGCATTTGTGAGTGTGAGTGTGTGTAAGGGATAGCCATCTTAAAACAACAAAATGTAAAAGAAAGACAATGAGTAAAAAGTGTTTAAATATGAAAAGAATCCATGATTCATTAAAATGACATATGAAATGAAATAAGAACCCTTACAAATGGACCTATGTGCCTCGGGTAAGACACATGGTTGAAAAAGTACGAATTGTTTGTGAATTATTACAGTCCAACAGAAACAGAAAAGATAAATTACTGATTCATGAAAGTAATCGGAATAAAGTCTTTTGCTTCCCAGTTGCACAGTCCTCCGTCAACAGTAGGGAAAATCCAGTCTTCCAAGTTTCCCTCTTCTTCACTGTCCTCTAGCGCATTAATCTCTCGGTGGCTGATCTTCACAGGTGGCCCTCCGGCACGGGAGCGGTGCACAGCCTTCTGACTAGTCGAAGTAAACCCCAGGCCGAATTTGTCTGATTTGAAAGGAAAGTCAGGAAGCTGCCCCCAGATTGTGGATCCGCCTTCTTCCACCACTGCTCTAGCATCCTTTAAAGAAGACATCCGAGGCGGAGGTCTTGTAACTATGGGTACAAAGGACACTGTCTTGGTCGCCGCTATCTCCTCAGAGAACTCTTCGAAGTGTTGGAAAGGGGTCTCTTTGAATTCGCCATCCAACTCCACATAACGGAAGGAGTTCAGATGACTGATCATGTATTCATCTTCTCCATAAACAGTTATAATTTTCCCTTGGACAGGGTACTTGAGCATTTGATGCAGAGTTGAAGTGACATCTCCAGCATGGTGGATCCAAGGTCTTCCCAACAGGCAAGAGTAGGAAGGACGGATGTCCATCACGTGGAATGTTGAATTGAACGTCTGGGTACCCACCTTGATCGGGATGTCCACCTCTCCATGGACCATCCTCTTAGAACCATCAAAGGCTCTGACAATGATGTTGTTGGGTTTCAGGGTTAAGCCTTCACAATCCAACCCATCCAAGGCTTTCTTTGGCAAGACATTTAGAGACGACCCAGTATCAACCAAAACATGAGCTAGGGTGGTTCCCCTACACTCCACCAAGACATGTAGTGCATCATTATGTTTTCTCCCTTTGGAGGTCAAGTCTGCATCGGAGAACCCAAGGCCATTGTCAGCTGTTAAGCTGGCCACACATTCCTGGAATTGATCAGCGGAGGTTTCTTGTGGCACGTGGGTAATCTTAAAAAATTTGATCAAAGCATTAACATGTGCCTCAGAGCACAGCAACAAGGCTAACATAGATATCTTGGAGGGGGTCTGCCTAGTTGTTCAACAATATTGTAATCACTTTTCTTAATAATCCTCAGAATCTCTTCCACCTCTTTCTGGGATGTTTCAGGAATGACTAACGACTGAGCCTTCTTCAAGACAGGCTCCTGTTGAACATTCTTTCCTTTTTTCTCAGTATCGGAAACAGGGATAGGAATTGCATTATCATTGTTGGCGGGTACACTTGCAGGTACAACTATTGGTTTAGGTGTAATCTTTGGAATGGCTGCGGGTCCAAAGACTGTTGTTGGAGGAGCAATCTCTGGAGAAAAGATTCTCCCACTATGAGTAATTTTGCTTGTTCCGGCAATGTTACTGATGTCTGGATTATCTTCCTCTGATATTTCTTCTTCAATAGTCTCTTCAATCTGTTTGACACCATGATAGTAGATTTCTCCACCATAGTTCCATGCTACCATTTTATCAGTTTTGTAAGGGGTTAGTCCTGGCATTGTTATCTTCAACGGAGTAGTCACAGTAGCAGATGTAATCCTAACAGGTTTTTTAGGAACCCTGGAAGGATTGGCGTATATGGTTATTATTGAAACTTCAGGAACTGGAGTGGGTGAGACAGTAGCTTTCTCAAACAAAATTTCCTTGTTATCAATCAATTGTTGGATTCTTTTCTTCAAAAGAGGACAGTCAAATGGAGAGTACAGGCAAGCACGGAAATCTTGGTCACAATCTGGGAACACCCCAGCCTTCAACAAATTCATCTTGATGGTTAGGAGAGGAGTTGACAGTTCATCCACAGTAGAAACAAACAAATCTTCTTCCACAACATTGGCATTGTGCCCATGCCTCGGCATCGGGGCGGAGATAACATTCGGCTTTTCAGGAGCTTCAAATTCAACTTCCTTAGCATCAATTAGATCATGAATCTTGTTCTTTAGGGCCCAACAGTTGTTGGTGTCGTGCCCCAGGCTTTCTGAGTGATACGCACATCTGGAGTTGGGATGGTAATATGGTGATGAAGTATTAGGGTTTTAGGGGCCTCCTTTAGCATGGCCAAGTTTAACTTCAAGAGATGGGGTAAGACATAAGCAGGAGTCATGTTTATCTTGGTGAATTTCCTTACAGGCCTTTCCACCCTTTGCTGGTTATTCCTCGGCTGATTATTCCTTGACTGATTGTTTCTCGGTTACTCTGATACAGACTTTTGAATCATCACGGCCCCCACAGTTGGTCGTCTTTCAATTCTTCCCTGATTTCTCTAGGCATATACAGCAAACACTTCTTTCTTTCCCGTGAAGGGTTTCTTTGCAGCAGCAGAGGCAGATGCATCTTTCTGAATTTTTCCGCTTCTAATACTGACTTCCACCCTTTCGCCAGTTAGAATCAACTCAGCGAAACCTGCAGAGGAGCTTCCAATCAGGTGATTAAAGAAAGGACCTGACAGAGTCCCCAAGAACATATCAACTAGATCCCTTTTAGATAAAGGTGGTTGCACCCTTCCGGCCAAATCCCTCCATTTTTGGGCATAGTCTTTGAAACCCTCATTGGTAGCCATAGCCATACTCTGTAGCTGAGTACGGGTTGGTGCCAAGTCAGTGTTATATTGATATTGTTTATAGAATGCGGCTGCCAAATCCTCCCAATTATGGATATCTGACCTCTCCAACTGGTAGAACCAATCCAGCTGCGTCCCCGATAAACTGTCCTGGAAAAAATGGACCCACAGGTCTTTGTCAGAAGAATGAGGTTGAATTTTCCTGACATAAGATCGTAGGTGCATCTTTGGGCAAGACACCCCATCATACTTACCAAACAGTGGCACTTTAAATTTAGGAGGGACTACAATTCCAGATACCAACCCTAACTCCTCAAAATCCATCCCAGGCACTCTCTGTATCTCCATGGCAGATAGACGTTCTTCCAAGTTCTTGTATTTGTCATCGGCTGGAGGATACTGCTGTTCAAAATAGTCCTCATCCTCTTCTTCTTCTTCTTCTTCCTCAGAATTAGATGGTATTGCAGCTCCCTTTCCTTTTCCTACCCCTTCATCAGATGTTGAGGGGAAATCTAAAGTCTGTCTGGCTTGTCCTTCAAATCTTCTGCCCAAGATAGCCACACCAGCTCTCTTCTTCTTCTTTTTCTCTTTTTCCTTCTCTAGTAGAGTCTTGAGCTCCTCCTACCCCTTAGCCAAGGTCAAGAATAGCTGTTGAAACTGTGAATTCTAAGCTTGTAAGTCTTTGACCATTTGTTCAATATCCATCTTGCTGAAATAAACAGCAGAGAGATGAGGAAACTTGGTGTGAAGACCTGTTTATGCATATGATGAATGATATGTATTCATGTAATGCATTCAAGGATTCAGAAATTCAAATTTGTTTTAAACAAAAAAGAAACACACGTCATATTAATAAGATAGAATTTGTTAGTACATCAATGCCCCATGGGCAAAATAATACAAAATTTTAAGGTAAAAAGACGTTGCGCATCCTCTTTGGTGCAATGTAGGTGTTGAGAGTCTACTCTTTGTTAAGTTAACGAGTGAGTTCCAAAACCTTCTTCTCGCTTGCGTAGAATTAGGCTTCGAAAGTATCGCGCTCTCTCTTGAGCTGTATCCAACTCCTTTGTAGATCTTCTAGTGATATTGGCATGTCAGGATGTAGGAGGGTGTATGGAACCTCTCTTTCCAAAACAGGCTCTATAATTACAGGGAGAATATAGGGGTAAGGCATCATAAGACTTTGGGCGCGGGTTCGTACCCACTTGAGGTAGGGCTCAAGAGGGATGGAATTCTTATGTCCCAAGGTCCTACTGTCCACCTTGTTAGGAATTCTCCAAGCTCGGATGAACCTTTGTCGGAGTCCTTGGTTGTCGTTGTCGAAGTCGAAAACCAAACCTTAAATCAGCATGTCATGTGGGCCATCCCTTCGGGAATAACCAAACTGTCTCAGAGCTAAGCAAGGGTTGTAGGTGATGCCTCCCCTAATTCCTAGTAAAGGGACATTAGGAAATTCCCCACAATGGTCAATGATAATGACATTCTCTCTGGATCGAGAACACCAATGAATGTCTGAATGTGTAAGAGTCATTAATCGTTGTGACCACCTCAAGCCTTGCTCATTCTTCAAAACTGTTTGGGGAAGATGAGAAATAATCCATCTTGCCAGTAGAGGAGTGCAACACATGAGAACACCTCTTTTCCTCATTGTACGAGTGTGAAAAGAGTGGAGGATATCCCCAAGAAATGTAGGCACTGGGTTGCGAGACATGAAGATTTTGACAGCACTCACATCTATGAGTTGGTCAGGGTTAGGGAACAAGACTATCCCATAGATGAGAAGAGCTACAATCTCCTAAGTCCAATGAATTCCAGCAGCTTTGTGCCTTCTTAAACAGAAACTTTGACAAGAAGCCTTTGACACCACTTCTAGTTTCCCAATGTGTTTTGACATCAGATGAGTGCAAGTGTAAGGCTTGAGAAATCTCTTCTGGATTTGGATCTCTTTCCGTATCGTTGAAGGGTAGTTGATTGAGAATAGGAATCCTTAAGAGTTGAGAAAATTCCTCCAAAGTAGGCACAAGTTGGTAGTCAGGAAATGTAAAGCAATGATGCAAATGGTCAAAGAACTGGAAGAGAACTTTCAGCATATCCTCCTCAGTGTTGGTGGTGACCAAGTTAAGAAGATGACCATGCCTCTCGGTGAATGGAGAATTCTCAGGAATCCTTGAAGCTAGCTCCTTGAGTTGTGGAGGAATTCTTACAAGGTTGACTTGGACAGTTTTCCTGCGAAGTGAACCCATAACCTACAAAACAGGAACAAAGATGAAAATCCAAAATCCTTGAAATGGTTAGTGGATGCATATGATGTTTCATGATGTCCATGATGTTATGCACAAGTATATATGTACAAGCAAATCACACAAGTTCCTAGTTTAGGCTTGCATGGGGTTTCATAGGTAGTACCCTCTTGAAGTTTAGTTGGCTCAACCTGTCCTAGAAATAGTAACCGGGTTCTAAGGAGCTCAATATCACTGGATTATTTCCTTGTTCATTGTTTCAATTCAGCCTCTTTACTGGCGACCGAAATATTCCAAGGAACCAACCCTCAATGAGTGTAGTATCGAGTATCTACCAACTTCGGACTGCATCAAAGCCGGTCATCTCACTACATCCTAAAAGGCCAAGTTGGTCAAGTAAACGTTCTAAAAGTCCATTAGTGCTTCATGACATCACTCAGCGGCCCCGTATTCTCTTTGATTGACTCAAAGGCTACCGGTACCCACAAATATATCGCACTAATATATTTATTGCTTAGACCATGTCGGTATACCCCGCACAGTTTCCACAACGTATTGCTATTTACCTATGAATGTTTCCCAAATCCGGGTAGAGGGTTCAAACCCAAATAGAACCAAAGTGTAAAGCATACAAGTCAATCAAGATAAACATGTAAAGGTGATCTAAAAACCCTAAGGTAACCCCACTTTTAGAATTCTCCCCAGCAGAGTCGCCAGTTCTGTGATGCGGTGGGAGAACTGACTTGAGGTTTTGCATTTGTGTTTGCAAATGTCGCGGTTTAGCAAGAGTCGCCACCGACTTTTATTTTATCCAAAAGGAAAGGTAAAAAAGCACAGGAAAGGCCTTTGAGATTTTTTTTGGGTTCGGGGGGTAGATTATGAAAAGGGAAGGTGCTAGCACCATTTTCATCCATGGTTTTCCATGGGCTCTTAGTTACTTGTTTTAGATCACTTGCTTTGCTTTTTCAATTGTTTGAAATGGTGCTTTGTGTGATTTTGAAATTATTTTAAAAAGAGGCCTTTGTTTAGGCAATCTTTGTAATGATTCTTGTTTGTAAGAATGTATACAAAGATGTTTGTCTTTTGAAAAATGTTTCAATGTTTTGAAAGTTGTTTGGAAATTGTTTTGAAATGTGTGTGTGTTTGAAAATAGCAAGGATTGTTTGAAAGAGATCAAGTAACTAGGAGTTATCTACCCTACTCAAAAGTCTTTTTTGTACATTTTTATTCCTTTGACATTGTTAACCTACTATTATTTTAGTAGATAACCCTATCTTTGGATGTTAAACGGGACGGGCGTGGGTCATCGTATGACCATGATAACAATATTGCCAAGTATCTTAGCAAGTTTTAGGGACTAAGATCATTTGTTTTTAGGCAACCTTGTCTAGCGTCATCGAGGGACTATGATCTTTTTATTTTGATTGATTTTGTTTTTCCAAGACACCTAGCATGCATACCATGGCCATGTTTTAAGGCAACCAAGTGGGTGAAACCCTAGATGTGCTTGTGTGTAATGTGTTGTCATTTTCATGTATTTTTGTCTTGTATTTAGGTCATGCTATTTGTTTGACTTTTCTCTTATCATACAAACCCTAATTTACTAAACATGCATATAATGCGATAAATTGCGTAAAGTAAATCTAAACTATTACAACAATATTATGGGGAGGGGGATACAAGTTTTGAATAGGGGGATATTGCTCAAAATAAAACCCTAAAACTATTACAACCAAATTGAATTTATTGTACAAATAAATAAATAAATAAGCAAATATTTAAATATGCAATAAAATGTATGTATGCAAAAATGTTTTTTGTATTAATTTTATGTATGTAAAAATAAGTTTATTTAAGTCTTAAAAATAAGAAAATAAAATGATTATTTTTGAAAGAGTGAAAACCCTAATTTTTGTTTAATAGAAAATATATTCTAATATTATTCCTTTTATTCATTTTTTGTTCAAAAAATAATAATAATAATATATATAAAATGTTAAAAAATTGAATATTGTATGAAAATATTATTTTAAGTGTATAAATAATAAAAATAAAAATTGTATGATATTTTTATATTATTTACAAGTTTTATTTAAGAAAATAAAGTATAAAATCCTAATAAACTATTTATTATGCAAAAAAATAAAATAAAAAAATATGATAAAATGCAAAAAATAAAGAAAATATTTTTTTGTGATTTTTCAATGTTCAAAAAAGATAATAAAGTCAGAAAATATAGATTATGCAAGAAAATATAAAAAAAAATAAAAGAAAATGATCAGGGGGGTGTAAAAGCAAAATGGGAGGTGTGAAAAGTAGAGACAGCAAGCCCAAGCCCAAGCTCACTTCATCCCTGACCTCCAGACTAAAAACGCACGCGCTGTACTTCAAATCTTGTTCTTGCTATTCTTTGCACAAAATCAAAAACTTATAACATGAAAAATGTAGCTCATGAACTCACGATTCCAATGATATAAAGAACATGACCTAACTATAAAAGACCAAGGAGAATTTTAATGGCCCTAAATTCTGACCTAGTTTTTTCAGCATTTTCAACATCCAAATACTCCTAGCTCAGTTAATATAAATGGAAACTTTGCATATGTACAGCTCAAGCACGTTAAGGACTACATTTTTGCTTCACAAACCTAAGCTTAAGGATGCCTAAATAGAGAGATAGAAACTTGACAAATACCTTGTTCAGTTGAGTTTGGATATGGCAATGTGGGGACTTTGAGTGAGGCCTGAAGTTTGGGTGAGCTTGCTTGAAGTTCTCTCAAGCTATCCTAATGCTCAGCTAGCCTTGTAGATGCCTGAATCTTCCTATAGAAGTCAACCTGCAAACTCAAAAAATGAAAATGGTGAAGCTTGAAACAGGGGTTACAGTTGCTGAACAAATGCCTGGATAGTTTAGGTAGGAGGTATGGAATGTGTTTGAAGCCTTGAAACAAAAAACGCACGAGCAAAATATGTTTTGGCTAGTGATTTGCAGAGGTTGCCCTGTTTTGGGTAGAAATGGTGTTTTTTGTGTTTGAGAGTGTTTGAGAGGTTGTGCATTCGTGTCTTAGGCTTGCAACAATGTTCTGAGGTTGTTTGAAATGATACCAAGTCTTGTTTTTATCAGATGGAAGAGTTCACTTGACTTTTGCAAGTTTCTTGCTTTTGAAGAAAAGTTGAAATGACAATGCCCAAAAGCTTGTACTTCCTAGTTCCTTAGCTGATAAGAGTTGGTAAACATGCCTGATAACTGTGGATCTTGTTTGCAAAAAGAGATTAGGTCCATGGCTCAAGATAAACAAAGTTGTAAAACGCTAGCTTTATGAGAATGGTATTATGCACTTTATGCCATAAATGGATTAATTCAATGTACAAAGCTTCAAAGATCAGAATAAGAACATTATCCATTGTGTTTGCATTAAATTAAGGAGTATAAAAAGGATTAGGACCTATAATACCAAGTACAAGCAAGTTTGAAACTGATTTGCAACTTGTACCAATGTGAAAAATGCCTTGCACAAAAGTGATAAATGGCCATTTTCATTTCTTCGATTCTCCCTAACCATAAATGATCTTGGAGAGTTCTTTGACATTTTCGAAAGCTTGTAGCATTCTATAAAATCCATTTACGAAATGAATTTTTAGATTCCTCTTGGAACTAGGTGAAAAATTGCCATGAAGTTAGGTCAAAAATCTGCCTAAACTAGGGCAAAATTTCACTAAGTTAAAAGTTTCATGGACCCCTATTCACAAAATCATAACTTGAGATCCAAGCATCTTTTTGGGAAACTTTGTGAATCAAAGTTGTAGATTTCATGTATGACTACAACTTTAATGTTGGAAGTTTTGATTGAATCCAATTGCATCATGGTGAAAAAGTTATGGAAAGTTGGGAAAAAATAAGAAATTTTCATAACTTAGAAAGTTTCTAAGTTATGAAAAATTTTCAAATTAAACCCTAATTTGTAATTTTAGGTTTCTTGATCAACAAGTTTCATATTTTGACATATCTTGATGAATTATGACCCTTGGCACTTGATTTTGACCAAAAAGTCAAAGTTTGACTTTTCAGTGTACAGTTGATTTTTGATCAGTTGACTGGAAAATTCATCTGTCAATCCAATGCTTTTGAGATCTTTTTAACTATGTGATTAGGTCAAGATGATGCCATTTAGTCCTTGAAAACATGCTTGAACCCAATTGGTCATTGGCTAGGTCAAAAATCAGAAATTGCCTTTTCTCAGTCAAAACCCTAATTTTGACCATTTTGCCCTTTTGGTGATCTCATCAAATTTCTTGAAGAGTTGTTGTCCAAACTTGATCAAATGGTTTATATGAGTCTATAATGTTGATGTGGATCAAAAATTATGAGGTTTGACTATAAATTGGCTATAGTTGACTTTTCTCCCCAATACAGTTGATTTTTAGGTCAACTGTCCAATTGACTAGGCAAAAATGTGATTCAAGGCTTGAAACTTGGTATGAGCAATCTTAGGGGTCCAAGATTGTGTATCAAAGTCATATGAAGCATTGATGGTCCAAAAATCCTTGTGCAAACTCAAACCCTAATTTCAGGCTATCAGTGCAAGGAGATGTCTTGAGTTGAGCAAACCCTAATCCTGTCTGGAGTCCAAGGAGTCTTGTGAGGAAAATCTTGATAATATGAGAGGGAAAATTTTAGGGTACAACAGCTGCCCCTGTTCAATCTTCTTGAACCTGAAGAGTTAGATTGGCGAGTTTGTCGTTCGTGACTCGAAGGTAAAAGATAATTGGACACTAGAGTGCCCGTAAATTTGCACTCGCCAAAAATGTAGTTGAGGGAATGGGCTTAAAGATGCCATTCAGAGATAGGATAGAATCTTGTTGGAGATTGGCTTAAAGATGCCATCCAAGAATGTTTGCTGAGTTGTAAGTTGTAAGTCAAAAAAATGAGTATTCAGAATGGTGTCCGTGTCTGGAACGTATCTGTACTATATCTGGGGACTGGATCTGAATGAGCAAAGGAGTAGCATTCGTGTCTGGAGCGTACCCAAGCTGTATCTGAATGTTGAATCTGAATAAGCACTAGAATAGCATCCATTTCTAGAGCGTCTCTGAGCTGTATGAGCAAATAGAATAGCATCCGTGTCTGGAGCATCTCTGAGCTGGAGAGAATCAGAATAAGTGATAGAATGGAAACCGTGTCTGGAGCGTATCTGAACTTAAATTTGAATGAGTGACAGAATGACTTCCATGTCTGGAGTGTATATGAACTTGAATTTGAATGAGTGACAGAATGACAACCGTATCTGGAGTGTATCTGGACTGTATCATGATTGTATACTGTAAATGGTAGCTTGTTAATCTTATCCTGAAAAGGGTAAAATGTTAGCTAAAACACAAAGTTATGTTTCATGAAATGTATGATGCAATAAATGTGTTTTATCAATGTTTATGATATATGGATGTAATGTATGCGTATGTAAGCTGATTTGCTGTATTGCGGAGAAAAATAAATCCTTGATAGTTGGGGATAATAAATCCTTGACTGCTGCTGGGGAAAATAAGTCCTTGACCGCTGCTGGAGATTCAAAATCTTTAACTGCTGAGGATGAGAAATCCCGAGTGACTGCTGGAGACTAAAAATCCTTGACAACTTCTATGGGGATGTGAGGATCCTTCATGTATTGAAGTTGGAGTATTGACAGAATCTATTGTGAGCAATGTCGAGCTGCTTTAGAAATCTGCTTGGGGAGTCCAGAGAAATTTGATGACTTCTACTGGGGATTACATAACGGGGATCCTTACTCGGTTGGGGAATAGGGAAAACTCTGATGATTTCTACGGGGAACTAAGAATGAGAATCTTCATTCTGCTGAGGAGTAAAAATCCTGAAAAATTCATGTTGGGGAGTAATGAAGACTCCGGCAACTTTACTGGGGAATCAAGAATGAGAATCTTCATTCTGTTGGAGAGTAATAACTCTGTGGGGAAGAAGGCTTACTGCTGGAGAGTAAGTTCAGGAGTCTTCGGTCGTCTGCCACTCTACTGGGGAATTGTCCTAGGTTGGGGAGAGACAAAAGTTAACTATTATCTGGTTGATTTCCAGGCTTCAAGATAAACTTGCTGGGGAAATTGGATGGTTTCCACTGGGGATAGATAGTCTTGACTCGACTGGGGCTAAAGGTTTCAGCTTCTCTGGGGATCTGTAACTCAAAGTTTTTGCTCTGTTGTGGATTGGGAGTTTGAAAACTTAACTCTGATGGGAATTAAAGGTTTGAAATTATAACTCCGCAGGGGATATGTATTTCAAGGTTTTAGCTCCGTCGGGGATCTAGATGATGTACTGCTGGGGATGTTCATGGAATAGCCTAAAGACATTTTCCTATCCTTTCAGTCTGTCAGTAATTATTCTTTTCCATCCTGTTTATTTGTAAACAGTAATTATGTTCAAATGCATATGTTCATCAATGAATCATTGGACGTTTTTGCAAATAAAAACAAAGTGTAAAAGAAAAAGACAAATAGTTTTCGCACTTTGAAAGAGACATCTTTATATTTACTTTGAATAAGTGTTTTGTACAAAGGAGACATACATCCTAATAAAAGGACGGTGTCATAAAAAATAGGAAAATTTAGACAAAGAAAGATAGCTATGTGTGTAAAAATCCCATGGGGTTCCCATTCTAATATAGCCTTCGTAACTCCGAATATCTTGTCCATCTGTTGCTTCGTCCGAAGATGATTGAGTTGATCAGAAGCTCAGATTTTGTCTGTGAAGAGATTGTCCTTAAAGTGATCTGACGAGACATAGTCATACGCTTTAATTCCCTAACTTTTTCCTGGACTGCCCTTTTGGGTTTTCAGTCCACCGGGAAACCCTTTTTTTCCCAAGTCGCCATTTCGGGTTTTCAACTTGCCGGGTGTACAGATTTTTTTATTTATCCCTAATTTTTGCCTGAACCTCCCTTTCGGGTTTTCGATTCACCAGGATGCCCTTGTTTTTCCTAGGTGTGTCAACCTAGCGGGTCATTTATGCGTAGTATCTTTTGACTATGTATGCGTTCGCAGGGTGCGGCAAGTTATCGCCATCCATGGTGGTTAAGATCATTTCCCCACCAGAAAAGATGTTCTTGATTACAAATGGTCCTTCATAGGTAGGAGCCCATTTGCCCCTGGGATCACTTTGCGGCAAAATAATGCGCTTGATTACCAAATCCCCGACTTGATATGTCTGGCGTCTGACTTTCTGGTTGAAAGCCTTGATCATCCGTTTTTGATACGTCTTTCCATGATAAACAACAGTAAGTCTCTTCTCGTCAATTAAGTTCAACTGATCAAGCCGGGTTTGGATCCAATCGTCTTCACTCAAACCAGCATCTTTCATGATTCTCAAGGAGGGAATTTGAACCTCGATAGGTAAAACAGCTTCCATGCCATATACCAAGGAATAGGGTGTTGCCCCAATTGATGTGCGTGCCGTGGTACGGTACCCGTGAAGAGCAAACGTTAGAATTTCATGCCAGTCCTTGTAGGTGACTGTCATCTTTTGTATGATCTTCTTGATATTTTTGTTCACAGCTTCGATAGCACCGTTCATCTTTGGACGGTAGGGAGATGAATTGTGATGTTGAATTTTGAACTGCTCGCACAAAGCGGTGATCATGGTATTGTTAATATTGGTACCGTTATCAGTGATGATCCTTTCGGGGATACCGTATCGGAAAATAATATTCTGCTTGATGAAGCGGGCAACCACATTCTTAGTAACGGATGCGAAGGAAGCTGCTTTGACCCACTTGGTGAAGTAATCAATGGCCACTAGAATGAAGCGGTGTCCATTGGATGATGTAGGCTTGATCTCTCCAATCATGTTGATTCCCCACATAGCGAATGGCCAAGGAGCTGTTAAGACATTTAGGGGAACAGGAGGCACGTGCACCTTGTCTGCATAGATTTGACATTTGTGACAAGTGTGGGAGTTTTGATAACAGTCAGCTTCCATGGTAGACCAGTAATAGCCTTCCCTTAGAATCTTCTTAGCCATCGTATGCCCGCTAGAGTGAGTGCCAAAGGTACCTTCATGCAATTCAGCCATAATCCTTTCAAATAGGCCATAATCCCTAGATGATGCAAATTCTTCTTTCTCATGATTGTGGGTAGTAGGTATATTTTCCACACGGACAATGACGATGATGTTTTATCTCATAAAACTAACCAACACACTTGTATTTTAAATTTTTTTAAGAGGAACTACGTGTACCATGATCCCCTATTGCACAAAAAGGTGGTACGTAGGTGTTGTACCCCAAAATTTTCCCTCCCATATTCTTAAAGATTGTCAAGAGTCATCTTCAAATGGTTCAAGATTTCTCAAGGGTTGCACAGTCCAGATGCCTCCTAAGCCAGTTAAAAACTAGGGTTTTGGTTCTCTCAAGGAATTTGAGGTTTTTAAGGGCTCAATCAAGTCCAATATGCCTATATACATTGTCAAGCATCTCCATGCCAAGTTTCAAGACTCACAGGGTCCAAGTTGCACAATCAAAAGCCCTAATTACTTCACAATCAACTGTAGGGGTAAAATGGTCATTTGGCAGTCAAAAGTCAAATTTTTGGTCAACATCTTATTTTGAAGCCACAATCATCATTTGATCAAGTCTTGATTATGATTCCACAAGAATGGCTCAAAAATCATCAAGATGCAAAAGTTTCCATTTTTGGACAGCTGAAAAGTGAACTGTAACTTGACCAAGGCATAACTTTTTCATGGTTCATCAGAAAAATCCCATCCAATGCTCATTTTAAAGGGGATGACATTTCCTACAATTCATCTTCACATTCCAAGTCCAATAAATGCTCTCACAAAAAGTTATCAATTTCTACATTATAGGTCATTTTCAAAAGTCAACAAAAAGGCACTTTAAGTCAAAGACCACAACTTGAGATTGGTAAATCAAACTGACATGGGACCAAAGGCATTGGTTAGAGGACTTCAATACCTTTCCAAAATGTCCAAGAACATGTTCATAGGATCAAAATTGAGCAAGATATGCATTGGAGAAGTTGGGAAATTTTTGGGAATTTGCAAAAGTCAACTTTGCCTAAAACACTTCATTTTGCTAATGGGCCTCAAATTCCTTCTTGAATCTTTACCCAAGGCTTATGCACGACCCATTAAGATTAATTTGCATTATTTTCTTATTTTTATTAATTATTTGGATTTTTAATTGATTAATAATTCATTTAATTGATTTAATTGTAGGAAAATTCAAAAGATATGATTTTCAAATCTTTTGTGAAGCAAATAAGACCAGGGCAAGCTGGAAAATTCGTGCATCCATCAAAGAGGCAAAAAATTCCATGTTTGGCAAGCTTTATCAATCAAAATTATGCAAAAATATTTGATTGGAAATCAAAGATTGAAAACTTTATTCTATGGATCTTTGACCTAGTTTTTACCCTAATTCCATTCCCATACAAATACTGAAGCCAACCCTAGTGTTGTGGACGTGCAAAAGCTGCTGAAAGAACCCTTATCAAATTCCAAAAATTCAAAGAAAGCTTGAAACTGTTTTTCATATTGCAGACCAATTCAAAGCCTTAGAACGATTCCAATACCTTGCATAAGTCTCTAGGAACACATTGCAATCAAAAACGAGCCTCGAAGCTATCAGAATACGCAAGAACAAGTCACACGGTTTGGTTTGTTTTCCATAATCGCATATCATTGTTCATGCATTTTTAACCTCTTTTTTGGATTGATTTGTGTTAATAGGACCATTCTGAAGCTATTGGTATGATTCAATTTGATTATGGTGCCTTGAAACGAAAATTACCGTGGAAGGATTCTAGGGTTTCCGAGCTCCAAAATTAGGGGTTTGCTATTGAGGAAAAATTGGACCTTGAGACGTATATGGTTGAATTCGTCAAGGCCAGACGAATTCAACCCAACCCTCGCGCCCTATTTATATGACCCAGGGACCTATTCGCTATTTTTGGCCATTCAATATTTTGGGGGTTAAAAACCCCCGCTAATTGCTTTTGTTTTACAGGTTTCATGAAGGAGACGAAGGACGTGGAAGCCCCTGAATGGATGGTTCAAATATGGCGCGCAATTTTGTTTTCTCTCTCCAGCATATGATTATTTGTTATATTATTTTTAATTGATTAATATTATATCAGATGCAATGCTTGGCTTAGTGGAGAATGAGGTGGCTGGTCATCATTGGGACCTGGGTTCGATTCCCAGGTGTTGTACCCCAAAATTTGCCCTCCCATATTCTTCAAGATTTGCAAAGAGCATGCTTCAAAATCTCCCAAGAGTTGCACAGTCCAATTGCCTCCTAACAGTCAAAAATTAGGGTTTTGGTTCTGGCAAAGAAATTGAAGTTTCCAAGGGTCCAAACAAGTCCCACATGCCTAAAAACATGGTCAAGCATCCATATGCTAAGTTTCAAGACTCACAGCACCAGATTGCACAGTCAAAAACCCTAATTGCTTCACAGTCAACTGCAGGGGCAAAATGGTCATTTGACAGTCAAAAGTCAAAAAATTTGGTCAACATCTTATCTTGAAGCCACAAATATCATTTGATCAATTCTTGATCATGATTCTCAAAGCATGGCTCAAAAAGTCTCAAGATGCAAAAGTTTCTATTTTTGGACAGTTGGAAAAGTCAACTGCAAATTGACCAAGGCATAACTTCCACATGGTTTATCAGAAAAATTCCATCCAAAGCTCATTTTGAATAGAATGACATTTCCTACAACTCCTCTTCACACTTCAAGTCCAAGAAATTCTCTCACAAAAAGTTATCAATCTCAACATTATAGGTCATTTTCAAAAGTCAACAAAAAGGGACTTTAAGTCAAAGACCATAACTTGAGATTGGTAAATCAAAATGACATGGGACCAAAGGAATTGGTTAGAGGACTTCAAGACCTTTCCAAAATGTCCAAGAACATGATCAAAGCTTAAAAATTGAGCAAGATATGCCTTGTGGAAGTTGGGAAAGTTTTGGGAATTTTCAAAAGTCAACTTTGCTTCAAATGCCTCAAAATTGCTAATGGGCCTCAATTTCTTCCATGAAACACTATCCAAAGGCTATGCACGACCCATTGGCATCCAAGGGAGTTATTTTATCATTTTTGATTAATTATTTGAATTATTATTATTATTAATTCACCTAATTAAAATTAAATATGACAAAAATAGCAAAACATGTTTTCCAAATCTTTTTGTGCAGCATATCCACTCATCATGACCTCAAGATTTCGTGCACAATCAAAAAGGAAAGATTCTATGCAAATAGGCAAGATTTCATGGCAAAAAGATTTGGAAAAAGATGTTTGAAAATCAAATATTGAAAGCATTAAAACAATGGATCATGGGCTTGTTTTGCTTGACCTAATCATGCTACATACATATACAAACAAAACCTAATGCTCAAGGACAAGCAAGCTGCACCCAAACACAAAGAACAACATTGCAATTTTTGACAAAAAAAAATTGGAAACTGAAACTGAATTGCAAGGTGTTTCAAGGCCTCAAAACTATTCCACAAGCTTGCCAAGACTACTAGGAATCTTTTCCAGTCAAATCCAAGTCTCCATACTCGAAGAAGTGGTAGAACGCAATCGCCCTGTTCATGAAAATTTTCTTAATCGTATTTGAATTTACATGCATTTTCCATACGTTCTAATGTTTGATTTACACTAATACGAACTCTCTGAAGCTATTGGTGTCCTTTAATTGCATTGATATTGCCTGTATGAGAAGTTGCCATGGACGCAGGTTAGGGTTTCAGAAGCTTCCATTTGGGGCTTTGCATATATGGAAAAATTAGGCCATGAAACCTACACCATTGAAACCAGGATGCCCAGACGAATAGAAACCAACCATCGCGCCCTTTTTCTTTTTCACTATATGCTAATCGCTATTTTTCAGGTTTAGGGTTAGTGGGGGTTTAAAACCCCTGCTATCTATTTGATATTTTCAGGCAAAACGAAGGACCAAGGAAGGAGATGCTGAGCTGTTGAACTGAGGTTGGTTGGTTTGAATAACTGGCGCCCTTTTTTTATTGTCCAGCATAATCTTGCTTTTTCACATATAATGATTATTGTCCACTAAACATACAACTAAACGCGTCGGTTCAATTGGCAAATGAAGTGGCACGCAGGTATTGGGACCTGGGTTCGATTCCCAGGTCCCCCACTATTTCTATAATTTTTTTCATTAATGTGCTTCTATGCAGCGTCCATCATGCAGCACACCATATGTCCTAGTGCTGAGACTTGCCAAGTGTCTTTGGGGCTCCATCCAATGGCCAGGACATGCAACCTACCATACACGTTCAGTCAACCACAAGCATGGGAACATGGAAAGTCAAAAAGGCCTCCTTCTGTTGGGCCAAATTTCTCTTGCATACACCTCCAAAAGGGGCCTGAATACCCCCCTTGTTTGTATTTCCTTTCTCTCATTTTTCTCTTTTCATTTATTTTAGTTATTTTAATTATTTTATTTAATTCCATAAAATTAATTTTCATAATACAAAAATACAAAAAAATCAGAAAAGTCAAAAATAAAATATGTTTATTTAATTTTTTAATTCACTAATAGTTTTTGTAAATAAATTCCAATAATCAATTTAGGTTAATTTTAGGTTTAACTTTAATGTTTTTTCTTAAATAACTAAAATACATAAAAATTAGGTTTTTAGCATTTTTATTCTTTTCTCATTAAATAAAATTTTCTTATTATTATTATTAATCATTAATTATTTTTGTAAATAAACTTGTAATTAATTAATTAGGGTTAAATTAGGTTAAACTTAAACAATTTTTCTTTTAATAATTAAAAACAAATTTAGAATTAGGGTCTTATGTAACTTTTAATTTTAATCAATTTTCTTTATTTTCATAAATACCAAAAGCCATAAAAAAATAACCTTTTTTTTCTTTCTTTAATCATTAATTAATTTATTAATTCCAATTTAATTTCTTAAAAGGGTCCAACGCCCTCGCATTTGATTCTAATTTCTTTTCGCACGTTTATTTTTATTTCCTTTTTAAATATAATGTATTTGCCCCAAAGCCTTGTAATAACAATTAGGACATTTACTTTCCGCATTTTTATCCAAAATCGGGTCTTTGTTAATTTGGCGATGTATAGACCCGCGCCTTGTAATAGCGTAGGACTTTTATTTTCCAAACTTTAAATTCCGCACTTTTAAACTGTTAATCACATGAAAGAATGTATGCTCAAATAAAATCAAAGCGTAGAACACCCAATGCATGACAAGATAAAATATAACTGAAAATGACACACAATTCACACACCACTCTTAGGGTACGCCTCACTGTTGCCTTGCCCCTCGAAACGTGGTCGTCGAGTATAGGACGTCTTAGTGAGTCCTTATATTCCATTGATCTAGTTGCCTCGAAACGGTTGCCTCGAACAAGTTGCCTCGAAACAAGTTGCCTCGGAATAGTTGCCTCAGAATAAAAAGATCAATGGCATAAGGGTAGCTTCTAAGGTGTCTTACTGTTGCTCGGTGACCACACTGTCCCTATAAACGAATTGACCCGAACACCTCCAACGATAGTGCTACCTACCTCTCAATGGTGGGATGGCGCTACCTTAAGGACTTCTACACAGCATAATTCCTTAGGGTAGGTGGATGACTCACAGATACTTGCTCTAATTCAAAACAAATCAAAAACTTCTTTTCACACCGACACTTTTCAAAAAGCTTTCGAAAACAAATTTTCAAACACTCTTGAGGACTGATACAAGAGTCGATCTGAAACTTTCAAAGAAACTTTTTTTCAAACCCACTCACAATTGAAAAGCAAACACTTTTGAAAACACAAATGAGCAAGTATCTAAGAGCCCATGGATAACCATGGATAGAAAGGGTGCTAACACCTTCCCTTTCTATAAATCTACCTCCCGAACCGAGAACTATCTCATAAGGAATTTTGCTGTGCTTTTGTCCTGTCCATGTTGGAGAAAATAAAAGACGGTGGCGACTCTTGCTTCCGCGACATTTCGCGAACCAGTGTTAAACAGTCAGTTCCAGATCCACCGATCACAGAACTGGCGACTCTGCTGGGGAACCTTTATAAAGTGAGGTGTACCTTAGGACTAAGATCACTTGTGTTTTCAATTGTCTGAATTGTTTGCTTTATCATTGTGGGTACTGTCTTGGGAGTTCTATAGATCCTAACCCGGATCTGGGGATACCTTCTTAGAAAGTAGCAACAAGGCTGTGAGGGAACTGTGCGGGGTATATCGACATGGTTGAAACAGTCTGCTACATTGATGTGGCACTTTGGTGTGTACCGGTAACCCTTGAGTCCAGTCAAGGAGAGTACGGGGCCTCCGCGTGGTGTCGTGAAGCATCAACTGACCTTAGGAACCTTAATTGAACCATCTTGGCCTCTTTAGGGTAGTGAGATAACTGACTTTGGTGCAGTCCGAGGTTGGTTGATACTCGATACTACACTCAATTGAGGGTTGCTTTCCTGGAATATTTCGGTCGCCAGTTCAGTGGCTAAATCGAAACGATGAACAATGAAAGCAATCCAGTGATATTGGGACCCTTAGAACCCGGTTACTTCCGATAGGACAGGTTGAGCCCACCAACTTCAAGAGGGTAATACCCAAACCCCATGCAGGCCTAAACTCTAAGGGCTATGGTGTGACTTGTGTGCCTTATCATGTTTGCCTTTGTAAATATTTGTGGTGTGTTTAATCATAGCATCATGACATCATCCAGCATCATATGCATTGACTAACCATTTCAGGGGTTCGAATCTTCACCTTTGTTCTTGTTTTGTAGGACATGGAAACTGTTCGCAGAAAGACAATTCAGATCAACCTTGTAAGGATCCCTCCTCAGCTTAAGGAACTTATATCCAGGATTCGCGAGAGCTCTTCATTCAGTGAAAGACATGGAAGACTCATCAGCTTGGTCAACACTGTTGTACCCCAAAATTTGCCCTCCCATTTTCTCCAAGATTTGTCAAGTCAAGGTCACAAAATTCCCCAAGGGTTGTGCAGCTCAACTGTCTCCTATACAGTCAAAACTATGGTTTGTGTTCTGATCAAAGAAAGGAAGTTTTCAAGGACCCAATCAAGTCTCACATGCCTACAAATGTGGTCAAGCATCCTCATATCAAGTTTCAAGGCATTCAGCTCAAAATTGCACAGTCAAAACCCTAGGTTGCACTACAGTCAACTGTAGGGGCAAAATGGTCATTTGACAGTCAAAAGTTCAAATTTTTGGTCAACATATCATTTTGAAGCTACAAACATCATTTGATCAATGCTTGATCATGATTCTCAAAATTTGGCTCAGAAATCATCAAAGATGCAAAAGTTGCTATATTTGGACAGCTGAAAAAGTCAACTGAAATTGACCAGGGCATAACTTTCACATGGATTATCAGAAAAATTCCATCCAAAGCTCATTTTGAAGAGAAAGACATTTCCTACAACTCATCTTCATATTTCAAGTCCAAGAAATGCTCTCACAAAAAGTTATCAATTTCAACATTATAGGTCATTTTCAAAAGTCAACAAAAAGGGACTTTAAGTCAAAGACCATAACTTGAGATTGGTAAATAAAAATTACATGGGACCAAAGGAATTGGTTAGAGGACTCAAAGACCTTTCCACAATGTCCAAGAACATGTGAAAAGCTTAAAAATTGAGCAAGTTATGCCTTGTGGAAGTTGGGAAATTTTTGGGAATTTTGAAAAGTCAACATTGATGCAAAAGGCCTAAATTTGCTATTGGGCCCATTTTTCTTCCAAGTTTCTTCATGCCAAGCCTATGCACGACCATTAGGCCCAAAGGGAAGTATTTTCATATTTTTTAATTATTTATTTGAATTTATATTAATATTAATTCAATTAAATTAATTAAAAACATGAAAAATATCAAACTTGACCTAAAAAAATCTTTTCATGCATGTTTATTCTCAATATCACGTGCATATCCCAATTAGGCAAGTTTTGATGAGATTTGAGCATGATTGAACCAAAATGCACATGGAAAAGATTTGGAAAAGATTTCATGAAATCAAATATTGAAAACAATGAATTCAAAGGATTTTGTGCAATATTTTTAACCTAATATGCTCTATACATATTCAAGATCAGAAACCTAATGCCTAAGGAGGCTAAGCTGCGCAGAATAAGAGATTTCCAGCTTGAAAAATTATCAAAAAAACTCAAAACTGATTTCAAGGACATAGGTGGATTCAAGCCTCCATTCCTCTTCCATTAGCTTCCTTAGGTATTCCTGAACCTGTGCCAATCACAAACGACAAGCAAAGCGCCCTAAATCGGTATCAGGAACTCAAACTGTGTCCAAAAATTTCTGGGATCGTGCATCATAATTTATGCATATTTTGCCATATTGATTGATTGATTCATGTTTATTATAAGTCTCTGATGCTAACCATGCAGTTGGATTGCGTTTTTATGCCCTATACGCGATATTGCCATGAACGCCTTCTAGGGTTTCTTGAGCTCTCAATTGGGGATTCTCTTGTCCTGTAAAATTGAAACACGAAACTTAGACCATTCAAACCGGCACACTCCAACGAATAAGAATCAATCATCGCGATTAATTTATGGGGCCTCAGGGCCTAATCGCTATTTTCTCGTATGCCACTTTCTGCAACGGTGTAAAAACCGTTGCCTAATACTTTTGTTCTTTTCAGGCAAAACGCAACCATGGGGAAGATGATGAGGTGGCGTGTACTGGTTGGATAAATTTGAATTTTCGCGCTTTAAATAACTGAGGCATTGTTTTATATTATATTATTCATTGTATGTTTATTTAACAAATGCGTGTTAGTGGTCCAGTGGCAATGAGGTGTATTGGCAATCCACGTGACCTGGGTTCGAGACCCAGGTCCTGACTTTCCTTCATATTTTTCCTCAATGTAGAATCCCATGTAGCATGAGCGTCCCAGTATACCATGCGCTCACCATCTCAATCGTCCACGCGTCCCACCAGTTCAAATCAAAGGCTTGGATGTAAGGAACACGTAAGCCCAGGTCAACACGCTGGCACCCAAGCAGAAAAGTCAATAAGATTCAAAGCTAAATGGGCCAGGCCATTCCAAGCAACACCTTCAATTTGGGGCTACCCCCCCTGGTTTGCATTTTTTTCTATTTTTCTTCTTATTTTATTCTTGCTATTTTATTTATTTTATTTGTTTTAACATAATTAATTTATTTTCATAAAAATATAAAAACGTTCAAAAATTCAGAAAAGACCAAAAAAAATAATATTTACTTTATTATAATTATTTTCTTAGCATGTAAATAAATTAATTTCAAATTAGGTTTAATTTACATTTTTCCATAACAAAAAATCCAAAAATGTTAATTTAGGTTAATTGATAATTTTTATATCCTTTAAATTTTCCCTTTTTTTTCTTACCACAATATTATTCATTTATTTATTTATTTTATAATTAAATGTACATAAATAAATTAGGATTTAAATTAGGTTAAATTTCAATATCTTTCATAATAACTTAAAAAACATTAGAACTAGGGTTTAGTATTCCATTTTAATTTTAATTGATTTTTCTTTTTTTTTCTCAAATCTTAAAAAAACATAAAATACCAAAAAAAACATTTAATCTTTAATTCCAATTAATTCATCAATTTTAATTTTTTGCAAAAGGGTCCAACGCTCATTGTTTTTAATTATTTTATTTTGCGCATTTATTTTATGTCATTTATTATAATTATGTACATGTCCCAAAGCATTGTAATTTAAATTTCTCGCACTATTATTTATTTCGCTTCATTTATTTTCCGCTAAATCGGGTCCGGTTTAATTTTGGCGATGTGGACCCGCGCCTTTGTAATAGCCTTAGATTTATTTTTCGCAAACTTATAACTGTTAAATATGCATGCAAGAATGAATGACCCTAATTAAAATCAAACGTAGATCACAAATAAACACGACAAGACAAATAACTGAAACATGACACACGAATCGCACACACCACCCCTAGGGTACGCCTCACTGTTGCCTTTCGAAAGGTGATCGTCGAGTAGAGGACGTCTTAGTAAGTCCTCATGATCCGGGAACCTGGCATGAGGGTAGCTTCTAAGGTGTCTTCCCATTGCTCTGGTGATCACCATGTCCCTAAAACTCGAATTGACCCGAACACCTCCAACGGTGGTGCTACCTACCTCTCAATGGTGGGATGGCACTACTTTAAAGGACATTTACACAGACGAATTCCTTAGGGTAGGTAGGTTCTCAAGGATACTTGCTCTAATCTCAAAACAAACTCAAAAAGACTTTTCACCAACACATTTTCAAAAGCTTTCAAAGCAAATTTTTCAAACACTCTGACGTATGAGTCGAACTGAAATTTTTCAAAGAAACTTTTTTAAACCCACATTGAAAAGCAAACAAACATTTTTGAAAACACATTGAGCAAGTATCTAAGAGCCCATGGATAACCATGGATAGAAAGGGTGCTAACACCTTCCCTTTCTATAACCTACCTCCCGAACCGAGAGCAATCTCTTTAAAGGAATTTTTCTGTGCTTTTGTCCTTTCCATTTGGAGAAAATAAAAGACGGTGGCGACTCTTGCTTCCGCGACATTTCGCGAACCAGCGTTAAACAGTCCGTTCCAGATCCACCGATCACAAACACCAACATTGAGGAAGATATGATAAAGGTCTTGTTCCAGTTCTTTGACCCTCTACATCACTGTTTCACTTTCCTGGATTATCAACTGGTACCTACATTGGAAGAGTTCTCCCGGCTTCTGAAGATCCTTATCCTTGATCAACTACCCTATAACGGTACGGAAAAGGAACCCAAGCTTGAAGAGATTGCTAAAGCCTTACACCTACAACCATCTGACCTCAAGGGACATTGGGAAGTTAGAAGTGGTATCAAAGGGTTCTTAGCCAGGATTCTGTTTGAGAAGGCCCAAGAATGTTGGAACTCCCTTGACCTACAAGCTTTTGAAGAAGTTGTGGCCCTCCTTGTCTATGGTTTGGTGTTGTTCCCCAACCCAGATCAGCTTATAGATATCAGTGCTATCCAGATCTTCATGTCCAGGAATCCTATACCTACGTTGCTTGGGGACATCCTTCACTCATGTTACACTCGAACCATGAGAAAAAGAGGTGTTCTTATGTGCTGTACTCCTCTCCTGGGAAGGTGGTTTATTTCGCACCTTCCACAATCAGTTTTGAAGAACGAGCGGGGTTTGAGATTGTCACAAAGATTGATGACTCTTACACATGCAGATATACATTGGTGCTCTCGGTCCAGAGAGGATGTCACTATCATTGATCGTTGCAGGGAGTATCCAAATGTTCCTTTACTTGGAATCAGGGGAGGTATTACTTACAACCCGTGTCTGGCTTTGAGACAGTTTGGTTACGCTCGGAGGGACGGCCCTCATGACATGTTAATTCCTGACATAGTTTTTGACTTCGACAACGATGCACAAGGACTTCGTCAGAGATTTATCAGAGCTTGGAGGATGCCAAGTAAGATAGACAGCAAGACCCTGGGGCACAGGAATTCCATCCCGTTGGAGCCTTATCTCAAGTGGGTACGAGCCCGCTCCCAGAAGTTAGTAATGCCTTATCCTCATGTTCTCCATGTGATCAAAGAGCCAGTCTTGGAAGGAGAGGTGTCCTACACCATTCAACATCCTGACATGCCCACATCTTGGGAAGAGATGCAGAAGAGCTGGATCCAGCTTAAGTAAGAACGGAATTCTCTCGAGACCAGTCTACATGCTAGCGAAAAGAAAGTCTTGGAGCTCACCCGCCTACTGCACGAGGAAAGGAATCTCAACACCTACATTGCTCCGAAGAGGATGCGTAGTGTCTTTTGGGACTGATCTGCTTTGTAATGTTTGCCCATGAGGCTTTGATGTATCAAACAATTATTTCCTTAATGATAACGTGTGTTCCTTTTTGTCTATAACAAATTTGAATTTTTGAACCCTTGAATGCATTGCATAAACTCATATCATTCATCATGTGCATAGCAGGTACTCTTCTTTTTAGGTTGCTTACTGTTCTTCACTGTTTATTTCAGCATCATGAACCCCGAATCATCTACCGAGCTGTCTATCAAGGCCCTTCAGGTGCAGAACACACAATTTCAAGAGCTGATCATGGGTTTGGCTCAAGGTCAAGAGGAGCTGAAGGCTCTGCTGGTTAAGAAGAAGAAAAAGAAGAGAACTGTTCTATTCAACTCGGGCCGGAGATTTGGTAACACTCTACAGAATGAGGAAGCTGGTTCTTCTGTAGGCAAAGACAGTCCCCAGGGGGGAAGGGCTCCTAGTCCGGTAGTCTCTGACAATGAGACTGATTTTAATGAGGAACAGTATCCTCCGGCTGAAGACAGATACAAGCAGTTGGAAGACCGGCTGAACGCCATGGAAATTCAACAAGTACCTGGGTTGGATTTCGAAGACTTGGGTTTATCTTCTGGTGTGATCATCCCTCACAAGTTTAAAGCACCATCTTTCACCAAGTATGACGGGGCGTCTTGCCCTAAGCTACACCTCAGATCTTATGTGCGGAAGATTCAGCTGTATACAGTGGATAAGAACTTGTGGATCCACTTCTTCCAGGAGAGTCTTTCAGGGACTCATCTCGAATGGTTCTATCAGCTGGATGGAACCAAGGTTCGTAACTGGGAGGAGTTGGCTACTGCTTTTTACAAGCAGTATCAATATAATGCTGACCTTGCTCCTACACGTACCCAACTCCAGGGTATGTCGCTAGGATCAGGCGAAGGTTTTAAAGAGTATGCGCAGAAGTGGAGGGACCTGGCTGGCAGGGTGCAGCCTCCGTTAACAGACCGTGAGCTAGTGGATATGTTCTTGGGGACCCTATCCGGGCCGTTCTTTAATCATCTTATTGGCAATTCGTCTGCAGGGTTCACGGACCTTATTCTGACTGGGGAAAGGATAGACGCTGGCATGAAGTCTGGAAAGATTCAGAAAGGTGTATCTTCAAGTTCTGAGAAGAAACCTTTTAAGAAGGAGGCCAGTGCTGTGTATGGGCCTAGGAGGCAAGATAAACCAGAGCGCTTCCAATCTGTCAACACGGTGGTGATTGCTAAACCTGCTGTCGCTCCTCGGCAAACCAATCAACAAAGGGCTGAGAGACCCAGAAGAGAATTTACCCGGCTGAGTATGACCCTATCACAAATCCTGCCGCAACTGCTATCAACCAACTTGGTGACTGTCAGAGAGGCTCCGAAGGTCGTGAATACTGCCTCTCCTAAGTATAATCCAAATGCCCGTTGTGCTTATCACTCTGATAGCCCGAGGCATTCTACTGATGACTATTGGGCCTTGAGGAATAAGGTGCAAGACCTTATTGATGCGAAGGAGATACAATTTGAGGCGCCTGAGAGGCCAAATGTTGTGACTGCTCCTATGCCCCAGCATGGAGTAAATGCCGTTGATGAAGACTTGTATGCCGTTTCCGTGAATGATGTAGCTACTCCCCTGTTGGCTGTTAAGAGGAACCTGCTGCTAGCCGGTTTATTTCCGGGTTGTGGCGAGGGTTGCCTTTTGTGTGCTGTTTCCCTTAATGGTTGTCCATTGCTGAAGTTAGGCATCCAAGGCCTGATGGATAGCAAGGAAATTCTGTTCAAGAAGACCGCTGTTCCTTTTGTTCCTGTGGAAGAAGTATCCGTCGTTACAATTTTTAACAATCCAATCAAGGTTCCCCCGAGGAAGGCAGTTAAAATCATGACTGTCGCACCCATTGTTATTACTGTTCTGGGGCCTCTCCCCTATGAATCTGATAAGGCTGTCCCATGGCACTATGGGGCAGATGTATATGTACATGGAATAAAGCAAGAGTTCAACACCGGTACCAGCATCAGCAATATTACCGGTCCAGCTAAAGTAACCCGCAGTGGCAGGCTCTTCTTGCCTGACATTGCGCCACCATCTATTCGAAGACCTCTCATAATAACGCCTGCAAGTGCGTCTGTTTCCACTTCTGATCCAATTGCTTCCCCTGCTGCAGAGTCATCTAATGCTCGGGGCAAAGGGATTGAAGATGAGCCTGCCCGGATGGAGGCACCAAAATCTGTGAATGTTGAAGCCTCCCAGCAAGAGATGGAGGAAATTCTCAAGATAATCAAGAAGAGCGACTTCAATGTCGTTGAACAGCTGGGGCATACACCCTCCAAGATCTCTATGCTCTCATTGCTGATGTGCTCAGAGACCCATGCTAAGGCCCTAATTTCATTTCTAAAGACGGCCCATGTGCCACAGGAGACATCTGCAGACCAGTTTACTGATTGCGTAGCCAACTTGACTGCTGACAATGGTTTGGGTTTCTCGGATGCTGACCTTACTGCTAAGGGAAAGAACCACAATGATGCCCTGCATGTCTCTATAGAATGCAGGGGCACTACTCTCACTCACGTGTTGGTGGACACCGGTTCTTCCCTGAATGTATTACCCAAGAAGGCCTTAGACCGGTTGGATTGTGAGGGCCTGGAGTTGAAACCTAGCAACATCATTGTCAGAGCCTTTGACGGTTCTAAGAGGATGGTTCATGGAGAGGTAGATATTCCAATTCGTGTTAGTTCCCAAGTATTCGACTCAATGTTCTATGTGATGGATATTCGTCTGTCCTATTCCTGTTTACTGGGTCGACCTTGGATTCACAAAGTTGGGGCAGTGACATCTACCCTACACCAGAAGCTCAAGTACCCCGTCAGAGGGAAGATTGTCATTGTGCAGGGAGAGGAGGAGTATATGGTTAGTCACTTGAATTCCTTCCGGTATATTGAGATGGACGGGGAGTTTATTGAAACCCCCTTTCAACATTTTGAAGAGGTACCTCCAACATTGGCAGCGGCAGAAGCAGTATCTGAAGAGAGCTTTCCTTTGAAGATGGCTTCTTTGAAGGACGCCCGGGCTGTAATCGAGAAAGGTGAATGTGCTAACTAGGGCAGGCTCCCTGATTTCACTCCTAAAACTGACAAGTTTGGACTGGGTTTTACTGCAGAGGCTCAGAAGGCTGTGCGCAAAGCTAGGATCAGAAGACCTCCTGTGCTCATCACCAATCCAGGAGTGAATGCCATTGGGGATGAAGATGAAGTGGAAGAATCAGAGTTCGATAGCTGGATCTACCCGACAACTGACGGTGGATTGACCAATTGGACTGCCAAAGATCATACACCTGTTACTTTTGTTACGCAGTAATGAATTCCTTTGTTTTTGTTATTTGTAATAAACAATGAATTGAAACTTTATGGCCCGGTGTCTTACCCGGGGCACCGTTGGCTTCATTTGTGAGGGCTTATAACTGTCATTTCCATATATCATGAATAAAGATCTTGGACGTTTTTTCGCATTTCAAATCTTGTGCTCCCTTTCTTTCTTTCTTTATTTATATATTGCAAAACAGTTGTATTTACACACACTCACCCATACAGGTTTCAATCCACTCTGGATCTCACTGGTAACGACTCTGCTACTGCCAGTTATGACTTCGAAAATCCGATCAACTTAGTCGAAGACGAAGGTGAAGATGATTGCGAAGTGCCTGGCAAACTTGCAAGACTGTTACTCCAGGAAGAGAGGGCAATTCAACCACATGAAGAGCCGGTGGAAACGATAAATCTGGGTACTGAGGCAGACAGAAAGGAGGTTAAGATTGGTGCCAACCTGGAGCTCAGAGTGAAGCAACGGTTGACTCAGATGCTACATGATTATGTGGAGATCTTTGGCTGGTCCTACGAAGACATGCCTGGGTTGGATACCGACATTGTGGTCCATCATTTGCCTACCAAGGAAGATTGCCCTCCGGTTAAGCAAAAGGTCTGCCGTATGCGTCCAGAGATGTCTGAGAAGATCAAAGCTGAGGTTATGAAACAGTTTGATGTCGGGTTTCTTGCAGTGACTTCTTACCCTCAGTGGGTTGCTAATGTGGTGCCGGTACCAAAGAAAGATGGAAAGGTCAGAATGTGTGTCGACTACAGGGATCTGAACAGGGCCATCCCCAAGGATGACTTTCCCCTACCTCACATTGACGTCCTGGTTGACAATATTGCTCAGCACAAGGTGTTCTCTTTCATGGATGGTTTTTCAGGGTATAATCAGATCAAGATGGCTCCTGAAGACATGGAGAAAACTACCTTTGTTACTCAGTGGGGCACCTTCTGCTACAAGGTCATGCTATTCGGGTTGAAAAATGTTGGGGCAACCTACCAACGTGCTATGGTTGCTTTATTTCATGACATGATCCATCATGAGATTGAGGTATATGTCGACGACATGATTGCAAGGTCCCAAACTGAGGAGGAACACCTTGATCATCTGCAGAAGTTGTTTGACCGTCTGAAACTGTACAAGCTGAGATTGAACCCGAACAAGTGCACCTTCGGGGTAAGATCTGGAAAGTTGCTAGGCTTCATTGTAAGTGATAAGGGTATTCAAGTGGACCCTGCCAAGGTTAAAGCCATTCAAGAGATGCCAGTTCCTAAGACAGAGAAAGAGGGCAGAGGCTTTCTAGGACGTCTGAATTACATTGCTCGATTCATCTCGCACCTAACTGCTACTTGTGAACCAATCTTCAAGCTGCTGAAGAAAGATCAGGTAGTACGTTGGAATGGTGAATGTCAGACCGCTTTTGACAGGATCAAAGAGTATCTCCAAGAACCACCCATCCTTATGCCACCGGTTGAAGGGAGACCTCTGATACTATACCTGACAGTACTTGACAACTCAATGGGGTGTGTGCTGGGGCAGCATGACGAGTCTGTCCGAAAAGAGCACGCCATTTATTACCTTAGCAAAAAGTTTACCGACTGTGAGACCCGATACTCACTGCTCGAGAAAACTTGTTGCGCTTTGGTATGGGCTGCTCGCCGGCTGAGACAGTATATGCTGACTCACACTACCTTGTTGATTTCAAAGATGGATCCTATAAAGTACATATTTGAAAAGCCTGCTCTGTCTGGGAGAATAGCAAGATGGCAAATGATCTTGACAGAATACGACATCCAGTACACGACTCAGAAAGCTATCAAAGGAAGTGTATTGGCAGACCACTTAGCACACCAAGCAGTAGACGACTATCAATCAATGAACTTTGAGTTTCTGGACGAGAGCATCATGATTGTGATTGATTGTGAAGTACCTGGACCGGATGAAGGACCTGAGGAAGGATCCCGATGGTCTATGCACTTTGATGGAGCCTCCAACGCTTTGGGTAACAGTATCGGCGCTGTGATCATATCCCCTCAAGGCACTCATACTCCACTCACTGCCCGGCTATGTTTCAACTGCACCAACAACATGGCGGAGTATGAGGCATGCATCATGGGTCTCCAAGCTGCGATTGACTTAAGGATCAAGTTTCTGAGTGTCTTCGGAGATTCCGCTCTCGTGATCAATCAGATCAAAGGGGAGTGGGATACGAAACATCCGAATCTTATTCCTTACAGAGAATGTGTGTTGACATTGATCCCCCACTTCACAGAGATAACTTTTGAACATTTCCCAAGAGAGGAGAATCAGTTGGCGGACGCGTTAGCTACGTTGTCTTCCATGTTCAAAGTCAAATGGGACAATGAGGCTCCCCGGGTCATTATCTGGAAACTGGACGAACCGGCATACTGTTGTGATCTTGAGGCTGAGGTAGTGACTGAAAAACCCTGGTACCATGAGGTGAAGAGGTACTTGGAAGCTCAAGAGTACCCTGAAGGTGCACCTATCAATGATAAAAAGTTCCTGAGAAGGTTCGCAGCAAAGTTCTTCCTCAGCAACGGCATTCTGTACAAGCGAAACCATGATTCGACCTTACTGCGTTGTGTGGATAAAACTGAAGCAGAAAGGATCATGGCAGAACTGCATGAGGGTACCTTCGGAACACATTCCAATGGACACACCATGGCAAAGAAGATCCTTCGGGCAGGGTATTTCTGGTCCATAATGGAAGCCGACTGTTACCAACATTCCCGGACATGCCATTAATGCCAGATATATGCAGACAAGTTGCATGTTCCTCCAGTCCCTCTGAACGTCCTGACTGCACCTTGGCCTTTTGCAATATGGGGCATTGACATGATCGGCGAGATTAAACCTACGACATCCAACGGGCATCGCTTCATCCTGGTAGCGATTGATTATTTTACAAAGTGGGTTGAAGCAGCTTCCTACGCTACAGTAACCAAGAACGTTGTGGCACGGTTCATTCGGCATAACTTGATCTGTCGATACGGCGTCCCTGAAAGAATCATTACAGACAACAATACCAATCTAAATAACAAGATGATCACTGAGCTCTGCGAGCAATTTAAAATACAGCACCACAACTCTTCTCCCTACCGGCCGAAGATGAATGGGGCTGTAGAAGCAGCGAATAAAAATATCAAGAAGATTGTGCAGAAGATGACAGTGACCTATAAAGATTGGCACGAGATGTTACCATTCGCTCTACATGGGTACCGTACCTCAGCAAGGACGTCAACCGGGGCAACTCCCTTCTCCTTGGTCTACGGTATGGAGGCAGTCTTACCGATCGAAGTGTAGATACCCTCTCTCCGGATAATGAAGGATGCAGATCTGAGCGAAGATGATTGGATCCAGACACGACTTGATCAGCTAAACTTAATTGACGAAAAGAGACTCACTGCTATTTGTCATGGTCAGACGTACCAAAAACGGATGATCAGGGCATTTAACAAAAAGGTCAGACCACAAGAATATCAAGTTGGGGATCTGGTAATCAAGCGCATCATCCTTCCTCAGAGTGATCCAAGGGGCAAATGGACCCCTACGTACGAAGGGCCATTTATGGTTAAACATGTGTTCTCAGGAGGAGCCATAATTCTAACCACCATGGATGGTGACGACCTTCCTCACCCCGCCAATGCAGACATAGTAAAAAGATACTACGCATGACAAAAGACCCGCTAGGTTGACATACCTAGGCAAAAATTAGGGCTTCCCGGCGAACCAAAAGGGTTCGGGCAAAATGAGGGATGAAATGAAAAAAATCTGTACAGCCGGCAAGTCGAAAACCTGAAAAGGCGGCTTGGGCAAAAATGGGTATCCCGGTGGACCGAAAACCCGAAAGGGCGGTCCAGGCAAAAGTTAGGGATTGAAGCGTAATACTATGTTTCATTGGATCACTCTGCATCCAGAATCCGGTATCAACATCAAGTTCAAACGGCATCAATCAATCAACTTCATCTTCAGCTAGGTCATCAAGTGATGAGACGCTCGAAGATATAAAGGCGATAGCAGAGTTGGAACCCAGTGGGATTATTCTTTTCACATAGCTGTTTTGTTTTCCCTTTGTACAAATTGTGTAAACTCTTTTATTCGGCGGCGTTCTCTTACTAGGACGTCAGCCTCTTGTACATAAACGCCTATTTACAGGCAATTCAAAAATCAATATAAATTCACTTTTTAGACAAATTGCCAATTGTTTTTCTCTTTTCTGTTTTGTTTTGCGAAGAACGTCCAAGGTTCAATTTGTGATATATGCATTTGACAATAATTGCTAACTCATAAATATTTGCATACAAAACAAAGGGTTAATTACAGGTAACATTAGAAACAGGGGCAATAATGAGTTGTCTAAACGGTCTAATGGTTCTGTCCATCAAGGTACCAAGGTAAGTTCAGCCGAAGAACATAACCAATATACCTTAATTCCCCAGAGAGTGAGCCAGCAAGTCAATGCACTCTCCCCAAGCAAAGTTATACAATCAGCCTTAAGGAAGTTGGGTATCCCCCGCAGATCTCAACATTCCCCAGCACAATGTACGAATATTCTTAACAAGCATCTCCGGCAGTCTTGGTCTAAGACTGTTCCCTGGAGGTATACCAGACATTCAGTGGAATCTCTTCCCCAATATATCTCAAAGAGTTCCCCAGGAGAGTCCAGTATAGTTCAAGATTTCCCCATGAAAGTTTGAATCCATCTCCCCAGCAGGAAGCTTATCCTCCCCGCAGAGCACGAACGCGTCCCCCGGCTTTATTCAAAGGTTATTTCCCTACCAGGATATAACTGGGTTATCCTCAGCCAAAAGCCACTGAAAGATCGTCCTCGGCAAAGTCTTACTATCCCCAGCGGAGTGTATTAACACTTCCAACATAACAATGGTATCCCCAGCGAAGTTACCATCAACATCTCAACAAAGCGCCTCTCTTCCCACAGAGTATTGTTCCCCAGCAAGATCGCTAGAATAATTTTCTCCCCACAGAGTAATCTATTCGTCAAGTTTATCCCCTAACGGAGTTATCTTCTCCTACCGGTATTCTTGCAATCATCATCCCCAGTGGAAACAAAAGCTCTACATCAGCCCAGGATTTAACTTCCCGACATCCGTCAAGGATTCACTTTCCTAGACAAAAACATACATTCATAAACATCGCATTTCCATACATTATAGCATGCATATACGCATCATGAACATACAATCTCATTTATGTTGAGAACATCATTGCTTGATCCATATCATGCATTGCATATGACTGACCTTTACCTTTCAGGAAAGATCCAGTTAAGTTCTCAGCCATTCCAAGACCTTCTCTGGTTCAGTCAGATCGATGCTAAGATCTCCCTGATTCTTATTCCAGTTGAAGATTCCAAGACCTTGTCTGGTTCAGTTAAATCGATTCTAAGATTTTTCTGATTCTTATCCAGTCAAAGTTAATCCAAGACCTTCTCTGGTTCAGTCAGATCGATGCTAAGATCTCCCTGATTCTTATTCCAGTTGAAGATTCCAAGACCTTGTCTGGTTCAGTTAAATCGATTCTAAGATTCTTCTGATTCTTATCCAGTCAAAGTTAATCCAAGACCTTCTCTGGATTCAGTCAGATCGACGCTAAGATCTCCCTGATTCTTATTCCAGTTGAAGATTCCAAGACCTTGCCTGGTTCAGTTAAATCGACTCCTAAAGATTTTTCTGATGCCGATCCAGTCAAAGGCCTTCTCTGGTCCAGTTAAATCGATTCCTAAAGATTTTCCTGATGAAGACTCAGTAGAAGACATCCAAGATTCTCTCATCGTTACTGTTGAGGTAGTAATCGCCCAAGGTTCTCTCATCGTTACTGTTGAGGTAGTAATCGTCCAAGGTTCTCTCATCATCCCGTTGAGGTAGTAATCGCCCCAGATTCTCTCACCGTTATTGTTGAGGTAGTAATCGCCCCAGATTCTCTCACTGTTACTGTTGAGGTAGTAATCGCCCCAGGTTCTCTCATCATCCCGTTGAGGTAGTAATCGCCCCAGATTCTCTCACCGTTACTGTTGAGGTAGTAATCGCCCCAGATTCTCTCACCGTTACTGTTGAGGTAGTAATCTCCCCAGGTTCTCTCATCGTTACTGTTGAGGTAGTAATCGCCCAAGGTTCTCTCATCATTACTGTTGAGGTAGTAATTGTCCCTGATCCATTCATCATCCTGCTGAGGGTGCGTCTGAAGAGTTTCAAGACCCGATTCCCGTATCCAGCCAGGGCGCATCTACCTAAAGAGTTTGAAGATCAATCCCTGTAACAGGCCAGGTGATTATCTTTCTTTTTTTCAGGTACACAAGTCCTCGCTAAGGAATCTCTTACGCGACCGACACCCAGATGGCATCTATAAGCCCATCCACCTATCCATCACTTCTCAACATGGCATCTATAAGCCCATCCTCCTATCCACTAATATCCAAATGGCATCTGTAAGCCCATTCCCACCATCACACTACTATGTGAGCGCAAATTTATGGGCACTCTAGTGTTCAATCATCTTCCACCTACGGATTACGAAAGGCACGCCAGCCAATCTACATCCTCAGGTTTAAGAAGATTGAACAGGGGCAACTGTTGTACCCCAAAATTTGCCCTCCCATATTCTTCAAGATTTGCAAAGAGCATGCTTCAAAATCTCCCAAGAGTTGCACAGTCCAATTGCCTCATAATAGTCAAAAATTAGGGTTTTGGTTCTGGCAAAGAAATTGAAGTTTCCAAGGGTCCAAACAAGTCCCACATGCCTAAAAACATGGTCAAGCATCCATATGCTAAGTTTCAAGACTCACAGCACCAGATTGCACAGTCAAAAACCCTAATTGCTTCACAGTCAACTGCAGGGGCAAAATGGTCATTTGACAGTCAAAAGTCAAAATTTTTGGTCAACATCTTATCTTGAAGCCACAAACATCATTTGATCAATTCTTGATCATGATTCTCAAAGCATGGCTCAAAAAGTCCCAAGATGCAAAAGTTTCTATTTTTGGACAGTTGGAAAAGTCAACTGCAAATTGACCAAGGCATAACTTCCACATGGTTTATCAGAAAAATTCCATCCAAAGCTCATTTTGAAGATAATGACATTTCCTACATCTCCTCTTCACACTTCAAGTCCAAGAAATGCTCTCACAAAAAGTTATCAATCTCAACATTATAGGTCATTTTCAAAAGTCAACAAAAAGGGACTTTAAGTCAAAGACCATAACTTGAGATTGGTAAATCAAAATGACATGGGACCAAAGTAATTGGTTAGAGGACTTCAAGGCCTTTCCAAAATGTCCAAGAACATGATCAAAGCTTAAAAATTGAGCAAGATATGCCTTGTGGAAGTTGGGAAAGTTTTGGGAATTTTCAAAAGTCAACTTTGCTTCAAATGCCTCAAAATTGCTAATGGGCCTCAATTTATTCCATGAAACACTATCCAAAGGCTATGCACGACCCATTGGCATCCAAGGGAGTTATTTTATCATTTTTGATTAATTATTTGAATTATTATTATTATTATTATTAATTCACCTAATTAAAATTAAATATGACAAAAATAGCAAAACATGTTTTCCAAATCTTTTTGTGCAGCATATCCACTCATCATGACCTCAAGATTTCGTGCACAATCAAAAAGGAAAGATTCTATGCAAATAGGCAAGTTTTCATGGCAAAAAGATTTGGAAAAAGATGCTTGAAAATCAAATATTGAAAGCATTAAAACAATGGATCATGGGCTTATTTTGCTTGACCTAATCATGCTACATACATATACAAACAAAACCTAATGCTCAAGAACAAGAAGCTGCGCATAGGCATCAAGAACAAACTTGCATTTTTTTCACAAAAAGGTCAAAATTGTTTTCATAGAGACAAGGTGTTTCAAGGCCTAAAAAGTATTCCAAACGATTGCTGGAACCTTCCTGAACGTGACTCAATACTTTTCCAGTCTGCATACATCCAGAAGTGGTAGAATGACTTTGCCCTGTTCATGAAATTTTTCACATTCGTATTTTGATTTACACGCATTTTCCATACATTTGAATGTTTGATTTACACTAACATGATCATTCTAAAGCTAATGGCATCGTTCAATTGAAGAATGGCTGCCTGTAGGAGAATCCACCATGGACATTTCTTAGGGTTTCAGAGACCTTGATTTAGGGCTTTACACATCTGGAAAAATTAGACAACAAGACCCACACCATTAAAATCGTGACATTCTGAAGGATAAAATCCATACCTCGCGCCCTTTTTCTTTTTTACCATGCTCTAATCGCTATTATTGCAGGTTAGGGTTAGTGGGGGTTTAAAACCCCCGCTATCTATTTCTTATTTTCAGGTAGAACGAAGAAGATGCTGGCGTGGCTGAAGGTGGTTGGTCCGTTTGAATGATTGGCGCGCTTTTCAGCATAGTGGACGTTTCCTCCATATTATATTTTCTTATTATATTATATATGAATAAACGTGATGGTTCAGTTGGCCAGGGATGTACGCTGCAGGTATTGGGACCTGGGTTCGATTCCTAGGTCCCCCACTTCTTCAATATTATTTTTCTTAACACCTTTCCATGCAGCGCCTCATCTAAAGTCCACCATACACGCATACATGCTTGCCTGCCAAGTGTCCAGGGGTCCCAATCCAAAGGTCAGAACTTGCAGCTTATCATACACGCCAGTCAAACGCTCCATACACAATCACTAAAAGTCAAAAGGGCCTTGCATCTGTTGGGCCAAAATGCTCACAATAAACCTCCTCAATTGGGTCAACCACCCCCCATGTTTGCATCTTCTTTCTCTCTTTTTGTTCTTTTCTTTTATTTATTTTAATTATTTTAATTGTTTCTTTTAATTCACAAATTTTTTTTTATAATACAAAAAATCAGAAATCATAAAAATAAAATATGTTTATTGTTTTTAATATTTAATTCACTAATATTTTATTTTATAAATAAATTTTCAATAATCAATTTAGTTTAAATTTAGGTTTTCAACTTTAATGTTTTTTTAACTAAAATACATAAAAATTAGGTTTTTAGCATTTTTATCCTTTTCTCATTAAATAAATTTTTCTTATTATTATTATTAATCATTAATTATTCTTGTAAATAAACTTGTAATTAGATAATTAGGGCTAAATTAGACTAAACTTAAACAATTTTTTTTAAATAATTAAAAACAAATTTAGAATTAAGGTTTTATTTAACTTTTAATTTCAATTAATTTTCCTTTTTTTATAAATACGAAAAAATATAAAAATAATTTCTTTTCTTTATTTAATCATTAATTAATTTGTAATTTCATTTTAATTTCTTTAAAGGGTCCAGCGCCCTCGCACTCGATTCTAATTTCTTTCCGCACGTTTATTTTTATTTATTTCTATTTCCTTTTTAAATTTATGTAATTACCCCTAAGCCTTGTAATAGTAATTAGGACATTTACTTTCCGCACTTTTATTCAAAATCGGGTCTTTGTTAATTTGGCGATGTATAGACCCGCGCCTTGTAATAGCGTAGGACTTTTATCTTCCGCATTTTAATTTCCGCACCTTTTAACTGCTAACTATTGCATGAAAGAATGAATGGCCCAAGTAAAATCAAAGCGTAGCTCACCCAATGCATGATCAAGATAAAACATAACTGAAAATGACACACAATTCACACACCACTCCTAGGGTACGCCTCACTGTTGCCTTGCCCCTCGAAACGTGGTCGTCGAGTATAAGACGTCTTAGTGAGTCCTTATGTTCCATTGATGTAGTTGCCTCAAAACGGTTGCCTCGAACAAGTTGCCTCGAAACAAGTTGCCTCGGAATAGTTGGCTCGGAATAAAAAGATCAATGGCATAAGGGTAGCTTCTAAGGTGTCTTACTGTTGCTCGGTGACCACACTGTCCCTATAAACGAATTGGCCCGAACACCTCTAACGGTAGTGCTACCTACCTCTCAATGGTGGGATGGCACTATCTTAAGGACTTCTACACAGCATAATTCCTTAGGGTAGGTAGATGACTCGTAGATACTTGCTCTGATTCAAAACAAATAAAAAAAACTTCTTTTCACACCGACACTTTTCAAAAAGCTTTCGAAAACAATTTTTCAAACACTCTTGAGGACTGATACAAGAGTCGATCTGAAACTTTCAAAGAAACTTTTTTCAAACCCACTCACAATTGAAAAGCAAACACTTTTGAAAACACAAATGAGCAAGTATCTAAGAGCCCATGGATAACCATGGATAGAAAGGGTGCTAACACCTTCCCTTTCTATAAATCTACCTCCCGAACCGAGAGCTAATCTCAATAAGGAATTTTTCTGTGCTTTTGTTCTTTCCATGTTGGAGAAAATAAAAGACGGTGGTGACTCTTGCTTCCGCGACATTACGCGATCCAGCTTTAAACAGTCAGTTCTAAATCCACCGATCACACCAGGTCCCCCAAACGCATTATATTATTTTTCTTCTCATACTTGTATGCAGCTTTCCAAGAGCGTTCCACCATGTGCTCTAGGCATCCATGTGCCATGTGTCTACAAGCATACATCCAAGGGCCAGAGATGAAGATCATGGTACGTTCCAGTCAAAGCATGCACAGGCAATTCCAGGAGTCAACAAGGCTTGAGCGTTATTGGGCCTAAAGTCTGCACAATAAACCTCCCATGGGCCCAGAATACCCCCCTGGTTAATTACTCTTTTTCTTATTATTTTTATTTTGTTTTCTTTTAATTATTTCACAACTAATTATTATTATTTAATTAACTAACAAATTAATATTTTTAATAAATTCAGAGATCACAAAATTGTAAATATTTTTATTATTTATTATTTTCACTATTAACTATTATTTTAGTAAATAAAATACTAACAAATAAATTAGTTAATTTAGATTTAATTTTAATCCTTTTCATAAATAAATAAAAATCATATAGAATTAGGGTTTGACAATTTTCAATCATGTTTTCTTCTTATTATTATTATTTATTAATTATTACTATTTTTATCTATTAATTTATTTTGTAAATAAACTCAAATTAATTAACTTAGTTTAAATTAGGTCTAATTTTAACTTTTTTTTATAATAAGTAAAATAATCTAGAATTAGGGTTTTTCTTGACTTTTAATTTCCTTTTTTCTTTTTATTTTCATAAATATAAAAAACATAAAAAACATTTTTCTTGTAAATAATTAATTAATTAATTAGGTTTAGGTTATATATTTGATTAATTGCAAAAAGGACAATTTTCTTTCTTTATTTCTCAAAAGGGTCAAAACCCTAAGGACGTCCCGATTTAATTTCTTTCGCAGTTTAATTCTTATTTTGATTATTATGTATCTGCTCAAAGGATGTAATAGTAATTAGGATTTACCGCTTTCTTTACTTTCCGCACTTTTCCAAAACGGGTTTTTGTTTTTGGCGATGTATAGACCCGCGCCTTGTAATAACGTAGATTCATATTTCCGTATTTTATTTTCCGCACTCTTAACTGTTAAATATGCATGAAAGATTGGATGAAAATTAAAAACAACTCGTAGATCACCATGATACATGTACAAGATAACATAAACTGAAAACAACACACAAAGCACATGCCACTCCTAGGGTACGCCTCACTCGGTTGCCTTCGAACGTGGTCGTTAAGTATAGGGTGTCTTAGAGGTCGCCCTCCTGTTTAAAGATCCTGTTGCCTCGAAACGGTTGCCTCGGATAAAAAAAGGATCTAGGACATTAGGGTTACTTCTAAGGTGTCCTACTATTACTTCGGTGACCACACTGTCCCTTACAATCGAATTGACCCGAATACCTCCAACGACGGTGCTACCTACCTCTCAATGGTGGGATAGCACTGTTTAAAGGACTCTTACACAGCCTAATTCCTTAGAGTAGGTAGATTCTCATGGGTACTTGCTCTTTTCAAAAACAAACAAAAAACATCTTTTCACACTGACACTTTCAAAAGTTTTCCAACAAATTTTTCATACACTCTTGAGGACAGGACAGATACAAGAGTTACTTAGAAATTTTTCGAACTAAACTTTTTCAAAACCCACACACATTTGAAAAGCAAACATTTTTGAAAAACATAAGAGAAAGTACCTAAGAGCCCATGGATAACCATGGATAGAAAGGGTGCTAACACCTTCCCTTTCTATAAATCTACCTCCCGAACCGAGAGAAATCTCAAAGAAGGAATTTTGCTGTGCTTTTGTCCTTTCCATGTTGGAGAACATAAAAGACGGTGGCGACTCTTTCTTACCGTGACATTTCGCGAACCAGCTTAAAAAACAGTCAGTTCTATTTCCACCGATCACAGAACTGGCGACTCTACTGGGGACTATTTTATAAGTGAGGTGTACCTTAGGATTAGACCACTCTTGTTTTCAATTGCTTGCTTTGATTGCTTTAATATTGTGGGCCTGTTTTGGAGTTTCATAGATCCTAACCCGGATCTGGGGATACCCTTTAGGTAGCGTAAGCTGTGAGGGACCTGTCCAGCGTAGACCGACACGGGTGAAGCAGTGGCTACGTTGGTGTGACACCTTGGTCTGTACCGATATCCCTTGTGTTACAACGAGGAGAATATGGGTCTTCTGAGGAGTCATTAAGCACCAACCGATGGTTCTGGCCGCAAGAAAAGATTGTGATGCTGGAGTTATGACTGATTAAGGGTAGTCAGTGATATTGAGATCCTCTAGAACCCGATTACTATTTTCTAGGACAGGTCTTAACCAACAAAACTGAAAGAGGGTAGTACCTAAACTTCATGTTGGCCTAAACTCTAAGGGCTTTCTGGTGTGACTTGTGTGCCTTAAAACTTGAACTACTTGCATATTCTTATCTGACACATGAGTTTCTTGCAGGTTTTGTGTACAGTCCTTGATCGAGACTTATAACAGGGTTTACTTACATCACTCCACGCATAGCATAACATCATACCATCATACCATTGCATACATCCTGCATAAGGCCTAACCCATTTCAAGGATCTCAAGGGTCTGTGATGCAGGTCATGATGAACCAACTGTCTAGCAAGGGGCAAAGGGGATTTATTTTCCTCTAGCCAAGGTTGTTCGGAGATCAAAACATGATGACTTGAGTCAGGGGCTATGACCCACTCGATATGGTGAACCTTGACTCTTGAAGAAGGACTCTCAACAACAGGAAGTTCCTTCAATCAAGCTACAGATTCAAATTCTAACAAAGTTTCTCTGTTTACCCCGCGAGATCCTTGAAAACATTGCATGCATATCATACATATCATTGCATTACAGGTTTTCCTTTGGCAAGTCACTTACCTTCTTCGCTGTTTATTTCAGCAATCATCATGAATCCTGAATCATCCAATGAACAAGCTATCAAGGCCCTCCAGGCCCAGAATGCCCAGTTCCAAGAGATGGTTATGAGCCTAGCCCAGGGTCAACAGGAATTGAAGACTCTGCTTCTGAAGAAGAAGAAGAAGAAGAAGAGGACTGTATTGTTCAACCCTAGACGCAGATCTGGGAATGGATCACAAAATGAGGCTGATCAGACTCCTTCCTCTGTGGGGAAAGACAGTCCCCAAGAGAGAAAGGTTCCTAGTCCCGTGGTCTCCAACAACGAGACGAATTTCAATGATGAACAGTACCCTCCTGCCGAGGACAGGTACAAACAGCTAGAAGACCGGCTAAGTGCTATGGAGATACAAAAGGTACCCGGTCTGGATTTCGAAGATCTAGGTTTATCCTCTGGGGTGGTGATTCCTCACAAATTCAAAGCACCTGCTTTTGCAAAGTACGACGGGGCATCCTGTCCTAAGCTGCATCTCAGATCCTATGTAAGGAAGATCCAACCTTACACTGTTGACAAGAACTTATGGATCCATTTCTTCCAGGAAAGTCTTTCAGGGACTCAACTCGAATGGTTCTATCAGCTGGATGGAGCCAGTATTCGTAACTGGGAGGACTTGGCTACTGCGTTCTACAAGCAGTATCAGTACAATTCCGACCTCGCTCCTACACGTACCCAACTCTAGGGTATGTCACTAGGGACGGGTGAAGGTTTTAAGGAGTATCCGCAAAAGTGGAGAGACCTTGCTGGAAGGGTGCAACCACCTCTGACTGACCGAGAGCTTGTTGATATGTTCCTGGGGACCCTGTCTGGTCCTTTCTTCCACCATCTGATTGGGAATTCTTCTGTTGGGTTTACAGATTTGATCTTGACCGGGGAGAGGATTGAAGCTGGTATCAAGGCTGGAAAGATTCAAGAAGCTGCACCCTCTGATAAAAAGCCTTACCATGGGAAAAAGGAGTCCAATGCTGTGCATGGTAAAAAGAGCCGTCATGATCAACAGGTAGGGGCAACCCAGGTCTCTAATCCTATGCCTGCTCAGCAAAGACAGGGGCAACAACGTAAGGAGGTCGCACCCAAACGACAGTTCACCAAGATCAACATGTCACTGGATCAAGCGCTACAGCAGTTGTTGAAGGCAGGGCTGATTACCTTAAGGGCTCCTCTCCGGAATCCAAACACTTCTGCTCCTAACTATCATCCCAATAACAGGTGCGCATATCACTCTGATAGCCCGGGGCATACTACGGACAACTGTTGGGCTCTGAAGAACAAGGTCCAAGACATGATCGATGCCAAGGAAGTCCAGTTTGAAGCACCAGAGACTCCAAACATCATCACTGCTCCTTTGCCAAATCGTTGAAGGCTTTTGTTCTATTTGAATTTTCGAGTTGTATTTTTCTTTGCTTATACAAACAATTAATGTCATAGCAAACTTGTTTATTCCATTAATGCATCACATATGTCTGTTTGAATTAATCTATTCGTATTCATTATATTCAAAATTGCTTTCATTTTTCTGTGATAATCAACTCTCGATTAATAATTCTAAGCCTCTTGAGGGAGGATGACGACAACGATACCACAATCTACAGTATGCTTTCGAACCGACCCCGCTGACGAGGTACAGGCATTGTTTCAATTCCTAAACACTGGAGTTATAAGGAAGATAATCCCTCGTCAACCCCCTTCGAGCCAAAGAAGTAGGAGTTTTTTATTTTCAAAAATTAAAAACCCTTAATCATAACCTGGGGCAGGGTAGTTCTCTCAGTTGATCCAAGTGCATAACGAATGACATCAAAAGAAGTCCTTTTGAAACAAAAGACAATGATGGTTCCGAATAATCATAAAGACAGGCAGTCATCATTTCGCAGAAATAAAAGCCCAATAAGTCAAAACCTGTGAAGGAGACTTACAAAACTAGGGCATCCCGCTGACTGTAATCACAAGAGAAACAGTTCAGGCAAAAACAGGGATAACAAAATCAAAAAAGAAAGAGGTCCTACAAACCCTCAACAAAAAATAAATGACTTCCTATTCAAAATAAACTGTCAGTATCCGAACCATCACTGGAATATCAGAGTAAAGAATCAAACAAGGTCTAATGCATGATCAGCTGAGTTTAGGTTTGAAGAACATCACGAAGAACGGGTGGGTACAAATAAATTTTTAGCCTTTATCCTTTGTTTCTTAAACCGTGAACCAGACCACGTTATAACCCTTAAAAGTCCTAGCTGAAGCATGGGTTAGTTCGAAAGCATATTGTTACGAAAGGTATCCTGACTCCTTAAGGCTTGCGGTAAAATAATGAGTTGACATCACAGTTTACAAAAAATTTCACTTGTTTTTATGAAAAAAATGCATTTTCGAAAACTTCGAGACAGACATAAGCGTGGCATTTTTAACATAACTTTGTTTGCATATGACTATTTTTGTTCGAACAGCAAAGAAATTTGCACGAAGAATGTCTAATGAACAAAAACACTTCCAACCAAGGGGCAGACATGATCATTGTCCATCATCTGGGGCAGTTAAGTCAAGATTCAGAGAATCTCTCAAAAGGCCAACCAGCTTGGGACAAATCTCCGCCCGAGTCACTTGGGGCATTCCAGCAACGAATCTTGCCTAATCAGACATCTTCTGGTGGTATGACAACACAACACTATCAACAGGGGCACCTCCCTACATCCTGAGAGCATGGACATAGTCGAAAAAAAGATACTACGCACAATCAAAGACCCGCTAGGTCGACTAGCCTAGGCAAAAATAAGGGCTTCCCGGCGAACCAAAAGGGTTCGGGCAAAAATAAGGGATGAAAATAAAAAAATTGTACACCCGACAAGTCGAAAACCTGAAAAGGCGGCTTGGGCAAAAAAGGGTATCCCGGCAGACTGAAAACCCGAAAGGGCGGTCCAGGCAAAAGTTAGGGATCACAGCGTACGACTATGTCCCGGCATCTCGTCACTAGCCTACCAGAAGAAGATTTGTCAATCGGCAGTCATCAAGCGCCTCCACAGGCACCTTCTCCCGCAGAAACTAGGGCAATAAGAATTGTCCAAACTATACAAGCTGCTCTGTCCACCGAGGTACCAAGGTAAATTCAACTGAAGAACATGACCAAGTTACTTCCACTTCCCGCAGAGTAAGACAAGATTCAGCCATGCTCTCCCCAAGCAGAGTTGGTCTCCCAGCAGCCCTGAAAAGGCACAATATCTCCAGCAAGTCAGCAGTAACTCTCCCCAAGCAGAGTTAGTCTACTGTCAGCCTTAAGGAAGTTGGGTATCCCCAGAAAATCTCAATATTCCCCAGCGGAGTATACAGATATTCCTAAGCAAGTATCCCCGGCAGTCTTAATATAAGATTGTTCCCCGGCGGAATACCAGACACCCCAGTGGAGCTACTTCCCCAGTACAGTCCGAAGATTCCCCAGGAGAGTTGAATCAATATCCCCAGTAGATCCTGGAAGCTTATCCCCAATAGATTCTGGAAGCTTATCCCCGGCTTTATTCAGAAGATTATTCCCCACCAGAGCTTATAACTGGGTTATTCTCAGCTAATTACCACGGAAAGATCGTCCTCGGCGAAATTCTTCCTATCCCCCAGGGGAGTTCATCAAATTCCTCAACAAAACTTATCAACGGTATCCCCAGCGGAGTCCTCATTAAAATCTCAATGAAGCATCTCTTCCCACAGAGTATTCCCCGCAGAGTAATCTCTCCAACAAGTTTATTCCCCAACGGAGTCATCTTCTCCTACCGGTTTATTCTTACAACCATCATCCTCAGCGGAAATGAAGAACTCTACTCTTTAATGTCAGCCCAGGATTCAACTTCCCGGCATGCATCAAGGATTTACTTTCCTAGACAAAAATACATTCATAAACATCACATCTTCATACATTATAGCATGCATACGCATCATACAACACAAATCTCATTTATTTTTTATAACATCTTAAAATCATGCAGTTCATGCATCATGATATTGCATACAATCAATGTTTTGCCTTTTCAGGAAAAAGGTCAATCCAAAGATGATTACTATCAACTGTTGCAATTCTATATTCGATACCTGTATCTAGCCAGGGCATATCTGTGAGCGATTGATTGTGGATTCGATACCTGTATCTAGCCAGGGCATATCTACATTAAAGAGATTTCAGAGATAGCTTGGAAATGCTCCCGATGCGGATGATATTCTATTGCTTATTCAGATTTCCTTTCAGATATAGCTGGGAAATGCTCCAGATATGGATGCTGTTCTTTTGCTTATTCATATTTTCTCTTCAGAGATAGCTTGGAAATGCTCCTGATATGGATGCCATTCTTTTGCTTATTCAAGAGTTTCCTTTCAGATATAGCTGGGAAATGCTCCAGATATGGATGTTGTTCTTTTGCTTATTCATATTTTCTCTTCAGAGATAGCTTGGAAATGCTCCTGATATGGATGCTATTCTTTTACTTATTCAAGAGTTTCCTTTCGGATATAGCTGGGAAATGCGCCAGATATGGATGCTATTATTTTGCTTATTCAGAGTTGCTTTTCAGAAATAGCTTAGAAATGCTCCGGCATGGATGCTGTTCTATTGCTTATTCAGATCCCTTCTAGAGATGGTTCAGATGCGATCCAGACATGGCTACATTCTGATACTTATTCCATATTCCCTTCTAGAGATGGTTCAGATGCGACCCCGATATGGCTACATTCTGATACTTATTCCAGATCCCCTTTCAGAGACAACTTAGAGACGCTCCCAACGCGGATGATATTCTATTGCTTATTCAAAGTTTCTCCTCAGAGATGGCTTAGAGATGCTCCGGACCCGGATGCTATTCTATCGCTTATTCAGAGTTTCTTCCCAGAAATGGCTTGGAAATGCTCCAGACATGGACGCTAGTCTACTGCTTATTCGGATTCCAACTTCTAAAGACAACTTAGAGATGCTCCGGACCCGGAGGCTATTCTATTGTTTAGTCCAGATTCATTCAAAAGACAGTCCAGATACGATCCAGATTCGGATGACATTCTGTCGCTCATTCAAATACAGTATGAATATACCCCAGACACGGCGGTCATTCTACTGTTTATTCAGACATCAGCAATTAGATATAGACTAGATATGCTCCAGACACGGAAGCTATTCTATTTCTTATTCAGATTCAACTATCCATTACACATCCAAATGGCATCTATAAGCCCATTCCCGACAAGATTCTGTCACATCTACAGATGGCATCTATAAGCCCATCCTCCTATCCACCATCTCTCCAAATGGCATCTGTAAGCCCATTCCCGACATCACACTGTTGATACTCTACTATGTGAGTGCAAATTTCTGGGCACTCTAGTGTTCAATCATCTTCCACCTTCGGATCACGAAAGGCACGCAAGCCAATCTACATCTTCAGGTCTAAGAAGATTGAACAGGGGCAACTGTTTTACCCCAAAATTTGCCCTCCCATATTCTTAAAGATTGTCAAGAGTCATCTTCAAATGGTTCAAGATTTCTCAAGGGTTGCACAATCCAGATGCCTCCTAAGCCAGTTCAAAACTAGGGTTTTGGTTCTCTCAAGGAATTTGAGGTTTTCAAGGGCTCAATCAAGTCCAATATGCCTATATACATTGTAAAGCATCTCCATGCCAAGTTTCAAGACTCACAGGGTCCAAGTTGCACAGTCAAAAGCCCTAATTGCTTCACAATCAACTGTAGGGGTAAAATGGTCATTTGGCAGTCAAAAGTCAAATTTTTGGTCAACATCTTATTTTGAAGCCACAATCATCATTTGATCAAGTCTTGATCATGATTCCACAAGAATGGCTCAAAAATCATCAAGATGCAAAAGTTTCCATTTTTGGACAGCTGAAAAGTCAACTGTAACTTGACCAAGGCATAACTTTTTCATGGTTCATCAGAAAAATCCCATCCAATGCTCATTTTGAAGGGGATGACATTTCCTACAATTCATCTTCACATTCCAAGTCCAAGAAATGCTCTCACAAAAAGTTATCAATTTCTACATTATAGGTCATTTTCAAAAGTCAACAAAAAGGCACTTTAAGTCAAAGACCACAACTTGAGATTGGTAAATCAAAATGACATGGGACCAAAGGCATTGGTTAGAGGAATTCAAGACCTTTCCAAAATGTCCAAGAACATGTTCATAGGATCAAAATTGAGCAAGATATGAATTGGAGAAGTTGGGAAATTTTTGGGAATTTACAAAAGTCAACTTTGCCTAAAACACTTCATTTTGCTAATGGGCCTCAAATTCCTTCTTGAATATTTACCCAAGGCTTATGCACGACCCATTAAGATTAATTTGCATTATTTTCTTATTTTTATTAATTATTTGGATTTTTAATTGATTAATAATTCATTTAATTGATTTAATTGTAGGAAAACTCAAAAGATATGATTTTCAAATCTTTTGTGAAGCAAATAAGATCAGGGCAAGCTGGAAAATTCGTGCATCCATCAAAGAGGCAACAAACTCCATGTTTGGCAAGCTTTATCAATCAAAATTATGCAAAAATATTTGATTGGAAATCAAAGATTGAAAACTTTATTCTATGGATCTTTGACCTAGTTTTTACCCTAATTCCATTCCCATACAAATACTGAAGCCAACCCTAGTGTTGTGGACGTGCAAAAGCTGCTGAAAGAACCCTTATCAAATTCCAAAATTCAAAGAAAGCTTGAAACTATTTTTCATATTGCATACCAATTCAAAGCCTTAGAACGATTCCAATACCTTGCATAAGTCTCCAGGAACACATTGCAATCAAAAACGAGCCTTGAAGCTATCAGAATACGCAAGAACAAGTCACACGGTTTGGTTTGTTTTCCATAATCGCATATCATTGTTCATGCATTTTTAACCTCTTTTTTGGATTGATTTGTGTTAATAGGACCATTCTGAAGCTATTGGTATGATTCAATTTGATTATGGTGCCTTGAAACGAAAATTACCATGGAAGGATTCTAGGGTTTCCGAGCTCCAAAATTAGGGGTTTGCTATTGAGGAAAAATTGGACCTTGAGACGTATATGGTTGAATTCGTCAAGGCCAGACGAATTCAACCCAACCCTCGCGCCCTATTTATATGACCCAAGGACCTATTCGCTATTTTTGGCCATTCAATATTGTGGGGGTTAAAAACCCCCGCTAATTGCTTTTGTTTTACAGGTTTCATGAAGGAGACGAAGGACGTGGAAGCCCCTGAATGGATGGTTCAAATATGGCGCGCAATTTTGTTTTCTCTCTCCAGCATATGATTGTTTGTTATATTATTTTTAATTGATTAATATTATATCAGATGCAACGCTTGGCTTAGTGGAGAATGAGGTGGCTGGTCATCATTGGGACCTGGGTTCGATTCCCAGGTCCCCCCAAACGCATTATATTATTTTTCTTCTCATACTTGCATGCAGCTTTCCAAGAGCGTTCCACCATGCGCTCTAGGCATCCATGTGCCATGTGTCTACAAGCATACATCCAAGGGCCGGAGATGAAGATCATGGTACGTTCCAGTCAAAGCATGCACAGGCAATTCCAGGAGTCAACAAGGCTTGAGCTTTATTGGGCCTAAAGTCTTCACAATAAACCTCCCATGGGCCCAGAATACCCCACTGGTTAATTACTCCTTTTCTTCTTATTTTTATTTTGTTTTCTTTTAATTATTTCACAACTAATTATTCTTATTTAATTAACTAACAAATTAATATTTTTAATAAATTTAGAGATCACAAAATTGTAAATATTTTTATTATTTATTATTTTCAATATTAACTATTATTTTAGTAAATAAAATACTAACAAATAAATTAGTTAATTTAGATTTAATTTTAATCCTTTTCATAAATAAATAAAAATCATATAGAATTAGGGTTTGACAATTTTCAATCATGTTTTCTTCTTATTATTATTTATTAATTATTACTATTTTTATCTATTAATTTATTTTGTAAATAAACTCAAATTAATTAACTTAGTTTAAATTAGGTCTAATTTTAACTTTTTTTATAATAAGTAAAATAATCTAGAATTAGGGTTTTTCTTGACTTTTAATTTCCTTTTTTCTTTTTATTTTCATAAATATAAAAAACATAAAAAACATTTTTCTTGTAAATAATTAATTAATTAATTAGGTTTAGGTTATATATTTGATTAATTGCAAAAAGGACAATTTTCTTTCTTTATTTCTCAAAAGGGTCAAAACCCTAAGGACATCCCGATTTAATTTCTTTCGCAGTTTAATTCTTATTTTGATTATTATGTATCTGCTCAAAGGATGTAATAGTAATTAGGATTTACCGCTTTCTTTACTTTCCGCACTTTTCCAAAACGGGTTTTTGTTTTTGGCGATGTATAGACCCGCGCCTTGTAATAGCGTAGATTCATATTTCCGTATTTTATTTTCCGCACTCTTAACTGTTAAATATGCATGAAAGATTGGATGAAAATTAAAAACAACTCGTAGATCACCATGATACATGTACAAGATAACATAAACTGAAAACAACACACAAAGCACATGTCACTCCTAGGGTACGCCTCACTCGGTTGCCTTCGAACGTGGTCGTCAAGTATAGGGTGTCTTAGAGGTCTCCCTCCTGTTTAAAGATCATGTTTCCTCGAAACGGTTGCCTCGGATAAAAAAAGGATCTAGGACATTAGGGTTACTTCTAAGGTGTCCTACTATTGCTTCGGTGACCACATTGTCCCTTACAATCGAATTGACCCGAATACCTCCAACGACGGTGCTACCTACCTCTCAATGGTGGGATAACACTGTTTAAAGGACTCTTACACAGCCTAATTCCTTAGAGTAGGTAGATTCTCATGGGTACTTGCTCTTTTCAAAAACAAACAAAAAACATCTTTTCACACTGACACTTTCAAAAGTTTTCCAACAAATTTTTCATACACTCTTGAGGACAGATACAAGAGTTACTTAGAAATTTTTCGAACTAAACTTTTTCAAAACCCACACACATTTGAAAAGCAAACATTTTTGAAAAACATAAGAGCAAGTACCTAAGAGCCCATGGATAACCATGGATAGAAAGGGTGCTAACACCTTCCCTTTCTATAAATCTACCTCCCGAACCGAGAGAAATCTCAAAGAAGGAATTTTGCTGTGCTTTTGTCCTTTACATGTTGGAGAACATAAAAGACGGTGGCGACTCTTGCTTACCGCGACATTTCGCGAACCAGCTTAAAAAACAGTCAGTTCTATTTCCACCAATCACAGTAGGCACTAAAGGTTCGCAACCACGGCGGGTGCAAAAAACTATAAAATATATTTCTTTTCTCACCTCCACCATCCATTTTTACACAACATTTCAAAGCCAAAATATACAGATTTTACAAAGAGGTTCCTGCAGAGTACCATAGATGTTTAGGGTGCTAATACCTACCCTTTACATAACCAACCCCCTTACCTTGAATCTTCCCCCCCTCTTTTTTGGGTTATTCTCTCTTTTCCCATTCTTTGGAAACAATAAAGCGTGGTGGCGGTTTCTATTTTGATTTGTACAAGTCTAGTCAATCCCATGGCTTAGTCTTAAACATTTCTACCGCTACAGAAAAATGGCAACTTCACTGGGGAAAGATTGACCTTTTGTTGGTCCATCCCTAAGTGGGTTGAGCCTATTTTTGTTTATATTTGTGTATATGCTATTGTTATTTATGTGTTATATGTTGAATATATGTTTATCTGGATTTTCCTGGTTTTTAGGGTGCTTGGTGATTACTCATAAATCCTATACCTGAAATTGGGAAAACATTAAGATAGGACAGGAGGTATAGTCATGTTAACTTTGAGGGAGTAATCCCAAAATAGGAGGCATAAGATCTCCCACTCAGTGGAGGCCCCTTTGACTGTAGTGTCATTTACTGAGTAATCGAGAAGACGTACTGCTTTCAACCTAGGAGCCTGCTAAAGCTAAGGACCGTAGAATACCAACCCCATCTTGGCCTTTTAGGTGTAGTGCGGAAGCTATGATGGAGTAATCCAAAAATAGTTGTCACGCGATGCTACACTCGGACGAGTATTTCTTGAGAATATTACTAATTACCTAGTTAATCTGGAAGTTGGTAATATCCGAAGGAAGGATGTAGACTCTGGGAACCTCTAGAACCTTGTTCGGCAGGTGGTAACTTTTAGACCATACCTTATGGGTAGTACTTTCGACCTCATGCTCGTGAAGTTAAACCTATGAACCCTATATGTGTGATCTTGTGTGTGATTGCTGCATCATGCATCCATGCATTCATAAGCATCTTTTGAAGAAATATTATTTCAAGGGATTTAAAAGTTGATCATTTGTGAATATCTCAGGTACTTTTATCCATGGATTCTGGAAAAAGAAAGATCGGGAAGTATAGTTTCAAGGATCCCAAGATAGATGAGTTGATCAGCCTAATTCTCGAGATTGAGTATTATACAGATTTTCGGAAGAAGTATGGATCCATCATTCCTCTCATGAAGCTGGAGATGAAGGATGGTATTCTCTCAACCTTGGTCTAATTCTATGATCTGATGTATCATTGCTTTACTTTTCCCGACTATCAGTTGATGCCTACACTAGAAGAGTATTCTTATCTATTAGATTTACCTATTACCGACCGTGTTCCTTTTACTGGCTTGGAGGATGAGCCAAAATCACATGAGATTGCTTCTTTGATCCATCTAGGGAAGTATGAGGTTGAAGCCCATATCACTACTAAAGGAGGGATTAGAGGATTACCAACTCAGTTCTTATTGGAGAAAGCTTGCTACTTTGCCAGGATGAAGAGTAAAGTCGCTTTTGAGGCCATCTTTGCTCTACTTGCTTCTTGGTTGTTCTTATTTCCTAATGTGGACAAGTTTGTTGACATTAATGCTATCAGAATCTTCATGATCGGAAACCTAGTTCCTATATTCTTGGGTGATGCTTATTACTCTATTCATCTTCAGAATTTTTACCATGGGGGGATAATTATCTGTTGCACGCCTCTGCTGTATCGGTGGCTTATCTCTCATATGCCTCAGTCTGATGCTTTTTGGGATGTCAAGAAGGAACCCTGTTGGGCTCCTAAGATCATGGCACTTACTCACTCGGATATTGATTGGTATCATCGAGCTTACCAGGATGTAGAGATTATTGACAGTTGTGGTAGTTTCCCCAATGTCCCTCTTCTTGGTACAAAGGGAGGAATTAACTATAACCCTGTTCTTGCACAAAGACAACTTGGTTATCCGATGAGGGACAAACCAAATAGTATTCATTTGAGTAGTTTCTTTCTGAAGGAGGGAGAAGACCATAGGGAAGCTAGGGAGCAGATTTCGAAGGTCTGGCATCACATTCATAAGAAGAGTAGGAAGGATTTGGAACCTAGGGGTGTTGTTTCTTTGGAGCCATATCTGTTTGTGAAGACCACACCTATGCCTGATTTGTTTGTGAAGACCACTCCTCCCTTATTAGATGATCTAGAAGAGCTGAAACTTGCTTTGGTCGTGATGCAACAGGAAAAGGACGCTTGGAAGAATAAGTGCCAAACTTTAGAGATTTCCTATAGAGCGGACTTGAAGGAGAAAGACGAATTGATTGAGATCCTTGAGAGACGGGCTGTAGAGAGTATGGAGAGGCAAGGGGATTTATTTTCTCCTAAGCCTCGGTCAGATGCTATTTTCTCACTCCCTGATTCAGGTGGTTGGAAGGAGGTTGCCACCAGATATACGGAAGAAAACTAGAGGTTGAAGGCTCAGATTGCCAGGCTCACAGGGAAGCATCAGCGTGTAGAGTGGTCTCCATCAAGCTTTACTTCTCAGGATTTTAGATTTTATTTTCATCTTGTACTTGGGATCATTAAAACTTGTAACCCATTTTGAAATTATTATAATAAAAAAAATTTCAGTATTCTAAAATGCGTTATTACTTTGATATTTGCAATATGTCCCTAAATTTTAAATCCCTTGAAATATTAAATAATGAAATAAAATCATGAGCATTTCACATCATGCATCATATTGCACATATTTATTGCATTTGTTATGCATATCCAGGTGTCTTACCAAGCTTCTTTACTTTATTCAGCAAGCTGACTCATCAATTCAACACTCGGGCTAATTTCAGAAAGAAGATGGACAAATTAGAACAAGAGAATCACGATTTGCGCGAGGAGATTTCTGCTTTGAAGGCCAGCATGGCCAATCTTAATGCTCTAATGGAATCTCTGGTGGCTGCTTAGAATCAGCCACTGAGTGTTCAACCTTAACCAACAAGGGTTACTATTGAAGCTCCGACTGTTCCTACGTTTGCTACTCCAGCTGTTATTCAGAATCGCATGCCTCAAGGTTACCCTTGGGGAATGCCAGAGAATTTTGTGCCTGAAAGTTTCAACCTTGGTTCTCAAGATACTCCAATTGTTCAGACTATTGTTACTCCGACACCTCTTGTGGTGCATGTTGCTCCTGCTGCACCTTCTTCGGTGAATATGGTCCCGTTTGTTAACAATGATGTGTGTCATCCTTTCCCTCCATCGAGTGAAGACTTGGGTCTTTATGACAGAATGGATGATTTTCAAGAGCAGTTTGACAAGATGAAGGCCCTCAGGGGAAAAGAGTTATTCGGGCAGAATGTGAATGAATTATGCTTGGTCCCGAATGTTAAGATACCTGCTAAGTTTAAGGTCCTGGAGTTTGAGAAGTAAAAGGGCAACACTTTCCCTCGTGCTCATCGGGTGATGTATGTAAGGAGAATGTCTACCCATACTGATGATCAGCATCTGCTGATTCACTTTTTTCAGGATAGTTTCACTGGTGCCGCGCTGAAGTGGTATATGAGTTTGGACAGTGTCAACATCCATAATTTCAATGACTTGGGAGAAGCGTTCATCAAACAATACAAGTACAACGTGGACATGGCGCCTGACCGTGATCAACTCGGGGCCATGGTTCAGAAAGACAGGGAATCATTCAAAGAATATGCACAGAGATGGCGTGAGGTGGCCGCCCAAGTGATTCCTCTCATGGAAGAGAAGGAGATGACTAAGATTTTCTTGAAAACTCTGGGTGCTTTCTACTACGAGAGGATGGTAGAGAGGGTGCCAAGTGACTTTAATGAAATGGTAAGATTGGGTATCCGCTTAGAAGAGGCTGTAAGAGAGGGTCGTTTAACCAGAAGTGAAGGATCTGGAGGTGTGAAGAAGCCATCTTATGGGTTTACCAAGAAGAAGGAAGGGGATGCAAATGTAGTCATGCAATTTAGCTACCATACGCATGACCATTCCGGTTGTGCTATTTGCAGTACAGACATACAGGGTTGCGATAAGATAAAGGCTAATTTACAGGAGATGCTGGATGAGGACCTCATCCACATAATCAGGCCTAGGGAAGAGCATGAAGAGAAGGTGAATATGGTTTCTGGATGTCCTGGAGAATTCAGAATTTTTGATGTAGAGTATATGAATGAGGACCTTGTGCAATTTCATGCTACTTTCTGCCATATGGCTGGTCAGGTAGAACACCAGTATGGGTCTTGCTGAATTTGTTGTCGGGACTCCCGAGGATGTTCAATCGTGAAGAAAGGTGTTTAGTTGTTGTTATATAATGGAACTATCAAGGTTACAGATCAAAGGGATGATTACCATGAAGTTGATTTGGTTGAGGTTTGTTTGACTGAAGAAGAGTCGGATGAAGAGTATGCCTTTGTAGATGGGTATTTCTCCTCGAATGAGGATTTGTTTTCCAGAAATGACTCAATAATGACAGTTTGTGTTGAGGAAAGGGTAAACATCATTGTACCTTGTTTTGGGGCACCCATCCATCTTGAAGTTGAATATTATAGCATGCCAGCTGTTATCCCATTGGTGATTAGTTTACCGGGGCCCGTTCCCTAGAAGTCAGATAAGATTGTGCCCTACAAATACAACGCTACAATCTTAGAGGATGGAATGGAAGTTCCCATCTAGCCAATGCCTAATGTTAGAAATATTGCTGAAAATAGCATGGTGACCTGTAGCGGTCGTGTGTTTGCACCAGTTGTTTTAGGAGGTGTTAGTGCTGGAAAGAAAATTGCTGAGAAGGTTGAACCCGAGAAGGATATGGGTGAGACTAGTGGGGCTATGTTAGAGAAAGAAGTGGACGATATTTTGAAGATAATCAAGATGAGCGACTACAGAATTGTAGATCAGCTACTGCAAACTCCTTCAAAAATATCTATCTTGGCTTTATTGATGAACTCATCTGCTCACAGAGAGTCCTTGATGAGAGTATTGGGCCAAGCTTTTGTGGAGAGTGATATGCTAGTAGACCAATTCAGCAGCGTAATAGGGAACATTACGTCATGTAATAACTTAAGTTTCTGCGATGATGAATTGCCAGATGAAGGAAAGAATCACAACTTGGCCCTATACATCTCTATGAATTGCAATAATGATTCACTATCCAATGTGCTAATTGATAATGGATCTGCTTTAAACGTTATACCGAGGAGCACTCTTATGAAGTTGAAATATCAAGGAACGCCTATGCACCCGAGTGGCATCATTGTGAAAGATTTTGATGGATCAAGGAAATCTGTTATTGGTGAAGTGGACTTGCCTATTAATATAGGACCACATTTGTTTCAGATAACTTTCCAGGTCATGGACACTATTCCCGCTTATAGTTGTTTGTTGGGACGGCTGTGGATTCATGAGGCAGGGGCTGTCACTTCAACTTTACACCAGAAACTGAAATTTGTACGTGAAGGGAAAGTAGTAATGATAAATAGGGAACATGCATTATTGATATCTCATTTGTCCTCTTTCAGCATTATGGAAGCGAATGAAGCTGTTGTTAGAACCCAGTTCCAAGCCTTATCTATTGACAACATAAGAGGAAATGATAATTTCATGGTTTCGCTTAAGGATGCGCAACAAGTTGTGTGAAAGGGTCATAGCGAGGTATGGGGAAAGATTGTGGATCCACCTGTAAACAAGAACAGAGCCGACTTGGGGTTCTCTTTGAAGAATGACAATGATAAGAGCATGAATCCAAAGTCTGCTGCAGGAAAGTATCAAGGCATCTTCTGTAGTGGGGGTTATCTTCATCCAATTGTTTACGGGATTAATGCCATTGTGGAAGATGAAGCAGAGTAGGAAATGCCGAAGTATGTGACGCACGGAGTTAGGATTCAGAACTGGATCACCATTGATGTTCCCTCTTGCTTACATGTTTCAAAGTAATTTTTTTTGTTAATCTTTTTGAAAAGCTTTCACTCTTCCTAAGGTGGAAGTATTAATGTTGTAGGGCTTATCTGTTTGCTGTGACTTTTAAAATCAATAATAAAAGTTGTCTTTGTTTCCCAAATTGTGTCTTTATTTTCTTCTTTTTCTTGGAAAATGGTAATAAAAAAAATCCTTCAAAATAAATAATAATTGAAACTCAATCTGCATGATCACTTGTTATATGTGTCAGTTTCTAAAAGCAAACATAATCATATGTGCAGATTAATTAAAAAACTCGTTGAATATAATGACCCTGCACCCTCTCCCAACTTTGAATGTCCTGTGTATGGGGACGAAGAAGAAGACTATAATGATATTCCAGAAGAAGTCTCAAGGTTGGTTGAGCACGAGGAAAATACCATTCATCCATATAAAGAGCCATTGGAAGTGATCAATTTGGGCTCAGAAGAAGATCCGAAAGAAGTCAAGATTGGAGCATCGTTGCATCCTGATATGAAGAGCAGGTTGATTGAGCTGTTGAAAGAGTATGTGGATATTTTTTCTTGGTCTTACCAAGATATGCCTGGTCTAGATACAGATATTGTAGAGCACCGTTTACCGTTGAAACCAGAGTGTCCGCCAATCAAACAGAAGTTGAGAAGAACTCACCCAAATATGGCAGTGAAGATCAAAGAGGAGGTTCCAAAGAAGATTAACGATGGTTTTCTTATGACGTCAGTTTATCCTTAATGTATTACCAATATTGCCCCAATACCGAAAAAAGACGGAAAAGTCCGCATGTGCGTAGATTACAGAGATCTAAATAAAGCTAGTCCAAAAGATGATTTTCCATTGCCACACATTGATATGTTAGTGGATAGCACAGAAAAATTCAAATTTTTCTCGTTCATGGATGGATTTTAGGTTATAATAAAATAAGAATGGCTCTGGAAGATATGGAAAAAACAACGTTCATCACACCCTGGGGAACATTCTGTTATAGAGTGATTCCCTTCGGGTTGAAGAACACTGGTGCAACGTACCAGAGGGCTATGACAACCCTATTCCTTGATCTGATGCATAAGGAAATCGAGATATATGTTGATGATATGATTGCTAAATCCCAGACAGAAGAAGGGCATGTAGAAGATTTGTTGAAGTTGTTTTAGCGTTTGAGAAAGTATCGTCTCCGCTTGAATCCAAATAAATGCACCTTCGGTGTTCGATCAGGAAAATTTTTGGGTTTCATTGTTAGCCAGAAAGGAATTGAAGTTGACCCTGATAAATTCAAAGAATTCAAGAGATGCCAGCGTCGAGAACTGAAAAACAAGTTAGAGGGTTCCTCGGGCGTTTGAATTATATTTCCAGATTTATTTCCCACATGACTGCAACATGTGAACCAATCTTTAAGTTGTTAAAGAAAGATCAAGGTTGTGTGTGGACGGATGACTCCCAAAGGGCATTTGAAAGTATTAAAGATTATCTGCTTGAACCTCCTATCTTTCTCCCTCTTGTCAAAGGAAGACCGTTGATTATGTATCTGACAGTGTTAGATAAATCCATGGGTTGTATTCTGGGACAACAAGATGAAACAGGGAAGAAAGAGTATGCCATTTATTATCTCAAGAAAAGTTTACTGATTGTGAGTCGCGGTATTCCATGCTGGAAAAGACATGTTGTGCTCTAGCCTGGGCGGTAAAACGTTTGCGGCAGTATATGTTGAATCACACTACTTGGTTTATCTCCAAAATGGATCCAATCAAGTACATTTTTGAAAAGTCTACTCTTACTGGGAGAATTGCCTGCTGGCAGATGTTGCTATCTGAATATGATATCGAATACCGCACTAAAAAAGCTATTAAAAGTAGTGCGTTGGCAGATTATCTTGCTCACCAACCAGTGGAGGATCATCAGTCTGTGGAGTATGAACTCCCCGATGAAGATGTGATGTTCCTGAAAGTAAAATATTGTGATGAACCATTGCCCGAGGAAGGTCCTGACCCTAAATCTCGTTGGAGTATGATATTTGATGGAGCTGTGAATGCTTATGGTAAAGGAATTGGTGTTGTGATTGTCACTCCACATGGATCGCACATTCCTTTTACTGCAAGGTTGACATTTGATTGTACTAATGATATGGCAAAATATGAGGCTTGCATCATGGGTCTCGAGGAAGCTATTGATCTCAAAATTAAAATTCTAGATGTGTATGGTGATTCAGCTTTGGTAATAAATCATATTAAAGGAGAATGGGATACTCGTCACCCCAGATTGATCCCTTACAAAGATTATGCTAGAAGGTTGTTACCCTTCTTTAATAAAGTTGAATTCCATCATATTCCAAGAGATGAAAATAAAATGGCGACTGGATAGGCCCGCTTATGTGTTTACAACATAAGAGGTAGTAGATGAGAAGCCTTGGTATTATGATATCAACCATTTTCTCCAGACTCAGGAATACCCGATTGGTGCTTCGAAGAAAGATAGAAAGGTATTGAGAAGATTGGCAGGCAGTTTCTTCCTTAGTGAAAATGTGTTGTATAAGAGAAATTATGACATGGTCTTGCTCAGATGCGTGGATAAACACGAAGCAGACATGCTGATGCATGAGATTCATGAAGGTTCATTTGGCACTCATGCCAATGGACATTCGATGGATAAAAAGATGCTAAGGGAAGGTTACTATTGGCTGACAATGGAATCTGATTGTTACAAATTTGCCAAGAAGTGTCAAAAATGCCAGATTTATGCAGATAAGGTCCATGTGCCTCCGACACTTCTCAATGTGATTTCATCCCCCGTGGCCTTTCTCTATGTCGGGTATTGACTTGATTGGGATGATAGAACTCAAAGCTTCGAATGGACACTGTTTCATCTTGGTAGCAATTAATTACTTTACCAAGTGGGTGGAAGCTGGTTCATATGCTAATGTCACTAAGCAGGTGGTTGTGCGCTTCATCAAGAATAATCTTATATGAAGGTATGGTGTGCCGAGCAGAATTATCACCGACAATGGATCGAATCTGAATAATAAAATGGTGACAGAACAGTGTGAAGAATTCAAGATTGTCCATCATAATTCCTCTCCGTACAGGCCAAAGATGAATGGGGCTGTTGAAGCTGCTAATGATAATATGAAGAAAATTATCCAGAAGATGGTTGTTACTTATAAGGATTGGCATGAAATGCTCCCTTTTGCTTTGCATGGATATCGAACATCTGTTCGCACTTCAACAGGAGCAACCCAGTCTTCCCTTGTGTATGGAATGGAAGTTGTACTCCCAGTCGAGGTTGAGATCCCCTTTTTGCGTGTGATAATGGAAACCAAGTTGTCAGAGGCTGAATGGGTCCAGAACAGGTTTGACCAATTGAATTTGATCGAAGAAAAGAGAATGACAGCTTTGTGTCATGGGCAGTTATATCAGAAGAGAATGAAGAAAGATTTTGATAAGAAGGTCAAAACTCGTGAATTCAGAGAAGGAGACCTCGTGCTCAGGAAGATCATGTCTTTCAACGCTAATTCTATGGGCAAGTGGACTCCCAATTTTGAAGGCCCGTGTGTTGTCAAGAAAGCCTTCTTTGGCGGTGCATTAATTCTTGAAACTATGGATGGCGAGGAGTTCCCACGTCCCATGAATGTTGATGCAGTCAAGAAATACTTCTCCTAAAGAAATAAAAGAACAACTCGCTAAGTTGAAAACCCGAAAGGGCGGCTTAGGCAAAAAAGAACATCTCGGTAGGCCGAAAACTCGAAAGGGCGGTCTAGGAAAAAATTAGATACATAAACAGAATAAATTTCCCGCTAAGTTAAAAACCTGCAAGGGCAGTTTTGTACCCCAAAATTTGCCCTCTCACTTATCAAAAATTTTCTCACAAGATCTCTTTGACTCAAGACTGGATTAGGGTTTGACCAGCTCAAGACATCTCCTCATGCACTAATGACCAAAATTAGGGGTTTGAGTTTGCACAAGGATTTTTGAATTATCAAAGCTTCATATGACTTTCATGGACCATTGTGGACCCTCAAGATTACTCATGTCAAGATTCAAGCCTTGGATCACACTTTTGATCAGTCAATTGAACAATTGACCTAAAAATCAGTTGTATTAGGAAAAAGTCAACCATGGCCAATTTACAGTCAAACTTCATAATGTTTTATTCACATAAACATTTTAAACTCATATGTATCATTTGATCAAGTTTGGACCACAACTCTTCAAGAAATTTGATCAAATCTCAAAAAGGGCAAAATGGTCAAAATTAGGGTTTTGAATGAGAAGGGGCAATTTCTAATTTTTGACCTAGAAAATGGTAAATTGGTTTGAAGCATGATTTCAAGAGTTCAATTGCATAATTTTGACCTAATGGCATGACCCAAAACATTGCTCAAGATCAATTGGATTGACAGTGAATTTGCAGTCAACTGATCAAAAGTCAATTGTACACTGAAAAGTCAAACTTTGAATTTTTGGTCAAAACCCAATGTCAAAGATCACAATTCATCAAAACATGTCAAAATGTGAAACTTGTTCATCAAGAAATCAAGGATTGAAGATTTTTTGTTTTGGAAATTTGAAATTTCTTAACTTAGAAATTTTTCTAAGTATAGAAAATTTCTTATTTTTTCTCAACTTTGAGCCAAATTATCACCATGATGCAAGATGATTCAGAGGAAACTTGCAACATGAAAGTTGTAGACCTCCATGAAATATACAACTTTGCTTCACACAATTTCTCATAAAGATGCTTATATCTCAATATATAATTTTGTGAATACATGCTCATGAACTAAAATAACTTAGTGAAATTTTTCCCTAGTTAGGCAGGTTTTTGACCTAACTTCATGCCATTTTTTCACATAGTTCCAAGGGGAATCTTTGAAAGAAATTCAAAGATGAGTTGTAGAGAACATTTAAAGCTTTCCAAAATGTCCAAGAACACCTTGAGATCATTCTTGAGTAGGGATAATCGAATAGATGAAGTTGGCAATTTCTCACTTTGATTTCAAGCCATTTCATGATGAACAAAAATTCAAATCCTCAAACATGCTGAACAAATCTTAATTTGCAGGCTCCTAACTTGAATTTCACTCCATAATTAAATTTTTTTCACAGTTGTTAGAAGATTTTAGCCAAGCATTGAATGCATTGTACAAGAACAATTCCATTTTTGGCACAAAGGTGTCATTTCCATTTTGATAAAGCACAACTTTTTCAATTGTCAACTCCTTGAGCTTTGCACTTGTTCTTTATTCACACACAAACCCTACAAACCAAAAGAAACTTTCCTGAAGCCTCTACGAAACCATACCATGCTTGTACAAACTTAGGGACTTGTCTCCTCACTTTTCTTCAAAAGCAAGTAATAGAGCCAAAAGGCTATATCTCAGAAATCTTGAGAAAGCTTGATGTCTAACCTCTTCCATACTAATACACAAGTGTATTGCAACCTAAGACATGAATGCTAAGACTCAGAAACTCTCCCAAACACTTTGACATTGAAAATCTGCCATAGCTTGACAGTTTTGCACCATATATAGCCATCTCAAAAACCACTCATTTGTTTTGAGTTTTAACCACCTAAAAAATTAATATACATCATATCTAAGTGTTCCAGATCCCTGTTCCCTCAGTGTAACTCCTCCTCCTCCATCTGCCATTTTTACATATCAAGCTTGCAGGTTGACTTGAGTAGGGAGATTCAGGAACTTTCAAGGCAAAGTAAGGATTGGAATACACTCAAGGAGGTCCAGGAAAGCTAAACAGATCCTCAGGCCTTCTCAAAACTTGCTCAAACTCCATTCACGATCTCAACTGAAGAGCGTGTGGGCTTCTGATTCTTGGGCCTTTGTATTTTTTCTAACATGCTACCTCCTGTTTGCTTGCAGCAGCCCTGGCCCAAATATTTTTATTTACTTATTTTATTTTCATTTTATTTTATCAAATATATTTTTCTTAATATTAAAAATCACAAAAAATATAAAAATGATAGACTTACATTTTGGTTCATTTTATTTTATTTTTTCTCATAAAAAAATATTTTTATTTAAGTTATATACTATCTTTTTTATAATAAACTTGTAAATTAAATTATAACTATTTTAATATTTATTTTTACTTCACACCTATTAAATATATTATTTTAGTATAAAAAAGGACTAAAGATACCTCATAAATACCATATATTATTTTTCAAGACAAAAAAATGCAAAAATACTTACCTTTTCTTAAAGAAATTTATTTTCTTTTAATCAAATAGAATTAGGGTTTATAAAAAATATTTTCTAAAAAATAATTTCTTTTCCTAATTAATTTGAGATAATCTTTATTTATTTATTAGGTTTAGTTTAAAACTTTTTCCACATAAAAAACGAAACAAAATCTTCTTTGCATTCATACATCTTTGCATATTTAATTTATCTTGTATATTATTTATTCCAATATTTGTACATATTCAATTTGGTTGTAATAGATTAATTAGGTTTATATTATTGCAATCCCCATTTATAAATTTTATACGTCCCACAAATGTTGTAATAGCGTAGCAATCTTTAAATTTTGCAATTTATCGCTTTTATATAACATGCTAGTAATTAGGGTTTGTATGGCAAGATAAAACCAATCAAATAGAAAATCCTAATTCAATACAAAAACAAACATGAAATGACACACTTGCACACAAGCACCCATAGGGTTACTCCACTTGGTTGCCTTATACAGAAATGGCCATATTATGCATGTAAAGTATCTTAGCAAAACAAACAAATACAAGATCATAGTCCCTCGATGATGTTATTCAAAGTTGTCTTACAAAAATGATCTTAGTCCCTCAAAAAATGCTAAGATACTTTGCAACATTGCTAATCATGGCTATACGATGACCCACGCCCGTCCCGTTTACATCAAAAGATAGGGTTGCTTACTAAATCAATGGTAAGACAACAATATCAAAGGAAAATAAAATAAACAAGAAAGACATTTGAGTAGGTATATTGCTCCTAATTAATTGATCCATTTCAAAACAAATATCCTTGCTATTTTCAAAACCAACACCTACAGACTTTCAAACATCTTACAAACATTGAAAACATTTTTAAAAAAAAAGATCAACATCTTTGTATACATTCTTACGAACGAGAATCATTACAAAGATTGCCTAAACAATGGCCTCTTTTACAAAATACTTTCAAAACCACACCAAGCACAATTTCAAACAACAAAAGCAAGTGATCTAGCAAGTAACTAAGATCCCATGGAAAACCATGGATGAAAAGGATGCTAACACCTTCCCTTTTCATAATCTACCACTTGAACTCAAGAAACAATCTCAAAGGTCTTTCCTGTGCTTTTTCACCTTTCCTTTTGGATAAAAGAAAAGTCAGTGGCGACTCTTGTGAAACCGCAACATTTGCGATCAAACGCAAAACAATCAAGTCAGTTCTCCCACCGTATCACAGGCAACTTAGGAAAAAGTTAGGGGCTTTCTTGGCAAGTAACTACATCAGACAAGACTTGATTGTTAGAGTAACAATCTTCTTGGATCCTCACCATACTTCAACATAAGCTGTTGCTCAGGATTTCAACAGTTGTTAGAGGGGATAGTGGTCATTGTATCTCAATGTATCTTTTCCATTATATATTACCATTTTCCAAACTTTTTAATCATCCATGGAGTCTCTCCATTTGCAAACTACCATTCTATTAATGAAATTTGAGCTTTTACCCAATTCTTTGTAGTTCTTATTTTATTTAGCTTGCAAAGGCTCCATTTTTTATTGATAATAAATTTCAAAGAAAAAAGATTAAATAAAAAAATTAATTTTCAAAAAGAATTTATAATTTACTGTTACTTTAAAATTTGTGACGCAATAGGAAAATGAAATTGATGATCCCAGGAATGCACAGACTCCAGTTGTTTTGAGAAGTTTTTTTTCCCGGGGAAGTTTTTCTCAGGATGTTCTCGCTGTATCGGGTTTGTGACTCCAGTGTCCCCGATCAAGTTGTGGTTCATTTCTCCTCTTTTCCAAGTTTGCATGATATGAAGATTCAATCCTAGTTTCCTCCAATAAAGGTTTTCGTTTGTTTAATAGAGGTTCTTTCTACCCAGAGAAGTTGGTACAATAACTACTCTTGAAGAACGCAGGTCTCCGGTTTCTCTAGTGAAGAATTTATATTGGTTTTTCCCTTTGAGGATGTGGTGTTAACCTCCTTAGTGAAGTCAGTGTGAAATCCCCAGTTAATGTCTTGATGATAGGACATTATACGCCTTAACAAAATTTGTGTGTTTCCTCTTTCAAATTGGTCCTGAATTCCCCAGTGAATGTTTTGATAATTTGATTACCGTCTTCTCTACTTGAAATTGATTTTTCAAAATCCCCAGTAGAAGCATTACTTTTGAAAATATTTGATTTCCCGCTGAAGTCTGAGTGCTACACCTGGTAAAGCCTGGAGAAGGATGTTGTATCTCTATATCTGTATTGTTTGGTCGCTATGTTTTGTTTACTTCCGGATTATGTTTCTCCTCAGTAAAGTTAAACCAAGCAGTATGTTTTGTTTCCTCAGTTGGCACTTACTTTTTCTCGTATTGTTCATATTAAATGTAGTTTAGCCGAGTGTTGATTGTGCCCGAGGTGGTTTTTCCTGGTTACTCCCAGTGTTGTATATTTGTTTTGTCAGCATACGTGCAATAACACTCATACATTCATACATACATCATGCATAGCTAAAATTGGCAAATCATTGCTCATTCACATTCGTTAATATTTTGTTGACATATCACCCTGTTTTGTAGAGTTACATTGTCCTCTCTCCAATAGAATGTTGGCCTTAAGTAGAAAGCGTATATTCTTCCAATTTCCCCACTGAGTTATCCCTCGTGGAAGATTTTTAATTTAGCCTTCTTGAACAGGTCTTTGTCTGGATGATTTGGATTTCCCTCTTGAGTTTATTTCTCAAAGGATGTATTATTGTTGACTGTTCCATCCCAGTTTATTTCTGGTTTGAATCTTTGATCCTCAGCAATATTATTACTTATGATATCTGCATGCTTCGAGCCTTGGTTTGAGAATATGCATTTATTTTGCACGAGAAGACTTTATCTCCTCAATAGAAATATATTGGCATCTCCCCAGGAAGTCATATTTCTTTCCCCAGATAGCCATATTGTTCTCCCCAGAGAGTTATTTTTACAATCCTCCATGACAGCAAGTGGCAGGTCTCTTTATTTGAGCAACCTGTAAAAGTCGACGTAACTGTTTTTTTGTTATCTTCTCTATGAGTTAATAGTTTTCATCCCGTTGCCTAAATTACCCCAGTGGATGACAAGACTTTCAATATCGCAGAGACAGTTCATTGTGAAATTTTTACAAGTGGTAGTCTCTTTATTTGAGATAGCTTATGTATTACCCTTTCCAGGCAGAATGCTTTTGTTAAAGAAGAAGTTGAGACCCGTTCTAGGTGAAATGCCAGAATTTTGGGGAAACTTATATTTTCTCTCTACCTTCAGTGAAAGTTGGTAGGTCACCTTCAGTGAAAGTTGGTGATTGTTATCTTTTTTCTACCTTCAGTGAATGTTGGTAGTTCATCGTCAATGAATGGAGGTGTTATGATATATTTTCTCTCTACCTTCAATGAAAGTTGGTAGGTCACCTTCAGTGAAAGATGGTGATTGTTATCTTTTTTCTACCTTCAGTGAACGTTTGTAGTTCATCGTCAGTGAACGGCGGTGCTATGATATATTTTCTCTATACCTTTAGTGAAAGTTGGTAGGTCACCTTCAGTGAAAGTTGGTGATTGTTATCTTTTTGCTACCTTCAGTGAACGTTGGTAGTTCATTGTCAGTGAACGGCGGTGCTATGATATATTTTTTCTCTACCTTCAGTGAAAGTTGGTAGGTCACCTTCAGTGAAAGTTGGTGATTGTTATCTTTTCGCTACCTTCAGTGAACGTTGGTAGTTCATTGTCATTTAACGGTGGTGCTATGATATATTTTCTCTCTACCTTCAGTGAACGTTGGTAGCTCACCTTCAGTGAATGTCAGTTTTGTTATTTCTTTCCTTTTTCTACCTTCAGTGAATATTGGTAGTTTTGCCTTCAGTAGAAGTTGGTGTATCCTTTGACTTTTGACCATCCTTTAAGACAAGTCTTTTGATCCACCTGTGATTTATTTTCCTGGTCGGGTTTCTCTTTTTTTTTCGTATTTTCTTTGCTACATCCCCAGTGGTGTTTTGCGTCGCCTTGGTGTCGTTCATATGCATTCATACTCATAAGCATTGCATGGCATCTTAGGGCCAAAAATAGGGTTTGTTTGATATTTAAGTATCTTCGATCGCGTCGACACGAAAATTTTCAACCTTCGTATCTCCGGATAGTAGAAACTTAAATAAGGGCAGTTGTTGTACCCCAATTTTTTCCCCTAAGATCCCCTCATCATACCATGCTGATTCCATCACAACAAGATCACATTAGGATTCTTGGTTCCCCTCCCTATATTTAGCTTTGCTCTTTGAGGAATCACCAAGCACCTTGACTTGTGTTCTTTTGTGATCATGAATATTTTTTGTCTTGATTTCTTCTTTTAATTAATAAAATGCAATGTTGGTTTGTCTTGCTTGTTGCTCATGTAGGTAAAGGCAATGAGATTCAGCAAGTTGCTCCATGGGTTCATGAGTTGATTTCCTTGCCCTAGTCAATAAAGCTTGAGAAGTTCAAACCTCACCATTGGATTTGTTTTGGAGGAAATGGCATGGCAAGGTTATTTTGGTTCACCACATTTCAAGATTATCAAATTTGGTTCAAAAGTAAAAGGAATTGATTGGAGAAGTTGTCATGCTTGGACAAGGCTTTGTTCCCATTGGTCACAAATGCATATTTCTCTCAATTCTAAAGATATGGAAGTGTTTGTGGTTGATATGAGTTCTCATTATCATCCTCAACAACTTATATTTACAAATAATTTGTGTTGGTACAAGAATTTTGTTCAAAATTGTCAAAGTCCCTCAAGGCATTTTTCTTGATCTAGGGGCTAGGGTTTTGAACTTCAAAGAAGCATATCTTTCTCATCTTTTGGTATTTTGGAGTGATTATAAATAAATCCTTCACTTTAAATGGTTATCAACAAGTCACTTTAAAAGTTCCAAGTAGTTTTCATGTGGAAGAAACTTGATGATGAAGAAAGATTACAAGTCCTCTAGATGAACCCCCATTTTCCTATGTGTGACTTCAAATGATCATAACTTGGTCAATTTTTATCACCTTGATCCCACTATTTTTCCACAATGATCTTGAGGATGTGAATGTTATTCCTTATTTTATGTGCAAAGTGAGAAAATGGATGGAAGATGCCCTAAGGATACAAACGATTATAGGTCATTTCATGATTTTTTCCAACTTCAACAATCCATAAATCTCTCAATTTTTGGAGATTTTGATTGGTTCAAGTTTCAAAATTTTATTCAAGAGGTCTATTTAATTCCATCTTTTTTGGTCAAGAGTAAATTCTAAGAGGAAGACCATATTTGGATGCAAAACATTATAGGTCACTTTTGAAGAAAAAACTTGAAATATTTCTAAGTATGGAAAGTCAACCTTTTTTCCCCAACTTTGACTCAATGCAACTTTCAGATCAAGCATCCATTTGATTCCATTCTTTTTCCATTTCAAAGCTTGTAACATCATCTTTCTAAAGCATCAAGAATCATGCCTTAAGACCCCTCGAGTTGAGAATGCCATTAGATTGAACTTGGTAACTTGAAACTGAAGTGTCCCCATAAGTCAGAATTTGAAGTCTTTGTTTTGGCTTCTAATCACAAGTTTTCCACGCGTTTTTGCTTCTAAACATGTTTAGTGAAGTTCCATAATTGATTAGCATAACAAAAAGCGCGTTTTGGATGAGTTTTGATCAAATTAGAAGTCACACTTTTCTTGTTTGCAACTTCACACGATTTCCCTCCAAACTTCTTCATTTCACACGCTTGGACATTCCATTTGATTCCCTATAAATAGAGGGTCATCCCCCATTCATTTCCTCAAGCTTGAATAGCCAGAATCACCCTGCCAAACTTGTTCCATAACTCAAAATTCGACTACTTCGAAATCTGCTTTCAAGCCTTTTTCAATCCACTCTTTCCATCAATTCACCTTCCTTGATATTCTCTGAAGCTAACCATATAATTATATTAAAGAATCGTGCCTTAGATTGCTCCATAGAAATCTAGTTTCAGAGCTCTGCAACTCAACTTCAATAGGTTGATTCCTTCATCAATTCTTCAAAACTTTGATATCATTGTGATGCTCTCATTGCCCTGTTCTAGTTACAACACTTACTTTCATATGGAAACTTGTTTTGACCATGAAATTTCAAATCCCTTTTCAAAACTTTCCTTCCAATTTGCTTAAGCTATAGTTTATATAAATTTGTCGCGAAGGTGTGGTTATCTTCGTCTTGAAGAGACGAAGCGAATGATATAGGTCTGAGCTTCTGATTTTACAGTTTGAGAGACCTACAATTCACGTTGGCTAGAGGTTGAAGATGACCAATGTGTCATCTTCCAACCAATGATGGCACGCCACTTCTTTTTTTTTTAAATCTGATTTAACTAATGATTCAATGCATTATCCACTAAAGTCCATAACATGCACAGCGCGCCAGGTCCACTTAATCTGTTTACTAACGCGTTTTGACATTGATCAGATGGTCCATATTTTTTATTTTATTTTATTTTCTGATTTTTATATTTAATTGTTTTAAATTTCAAAAAATCATAGAAAATTCATTTTTAGTCCAAAAAATCTGAAAAAATTATGAAAAATATGTTTGATTTTTCTCTTTCTGATTTTTGTCTTTTCACAATTTTATTTTGTGTTTTGGTATTTTTTATAAATTTTCACTTTATTTGATTTGTTTTAAATATTTAAAAATACCTTTATGCATTTTTAAATTCTAGAAAAAATATGGAATGATCCAATGATATTGTGACAAATATTGGTTACCCCACTTATTTTTTATTTCTGATTTTGGTATTTTTTAACATTTTTGGTTTATTTTACTCATTAATTTTAATTTTTAAAATAGTTTTTGACTTTAAAAAATTACCAAAAAATTTATAAAAATATTTGAGTCCATTTCTGATTTTTCTATGGTCTTACTTTTTGTTTCTTGACTAATTTGAACATAGTTGATATTTTTGTCCCTTATTTCTATTTTAAATATTTCTAAAACCTTTTTTAATGTATATATTAAAATGCAATATTATTTTGTGATTATTTTGTGGCTAATCTTGGGTTGAATTTTTTATCAATAACTTTATTAACATCATTGGATCCATGGTGTTGAGTTTAATTCCACAAAAATGGATGAATGGTTTTAATAATAGTTTGATTAAATTTTAATTCAAATGTGGTTTGTATATTCTTTCCCACCCCTCTTTATCTCATCCCTTTCTTATTGCACTAAGTGTTGTTGGAGCATGATCTCTATATCATGTCTTAAAACAAATGGTGCATAGATTGCTATTGACCGACCTCAAAATAGGTACGACTTCTACATAAGTCTACTTACGATTGCTTAACATAGTGCTAAATTTTGTCCCGATTCGAATAAATGATCATTTGTGGCCCAAACCTATGTTTGCAAGCCCAAGTATATTAATTTGATCTCTTTGATCCAATAACCTTGAGATTCATTGTGTAGAGGCTTTGGTTCTACCAATCCTCTAATGGATCTACAACACTTTTGGTTAACGCAAATCACTTAAACACCATTGATCATTAAATGGTACTGTGGAGGATTCCAAATGGATGATATACTTGACAAAAAGAAAATGCAACTTGTTGTGTGGAGGCTTTGATTCTACCAATCCTCTAATGAGTTCCAAATGCAAGTTTCAACATGGTCATCCAACTAACACTAATTATTAGATTGTTTTTACTTTATGCCTTTTATTTTTTTATGCTTTATGTACCATTTATTTTAAGCATTATATTTCATACTATCTTCATCTTTGCTCACTTGAGCCTTTTCTTTTTTTCTTATAAGACACCTAATAATCAACATAAACCATAAAAGCTTTAATGATACTTGGACTATTTGGTTACTATCCTTGCATTATGGAGTATGGGACTTCTTGGACTTAGGATTAGAAACCTTGGCCTATGTTGGAGACTTTGTAACCTTAATTGATATTTTGTCTGGAGTTCTTGATGTTTACCTCAAGAAATTGGGTTGTTTGTTTATTTTGTGTGTAGGTTATTGTGATTACATTCTTTGTTTGTAGTCTGGAATTCACCCGTATACAACTGTTACTCAGCCCAATTTTTATGAAGACTTAATACACTTGAAGTTTTATTCTTTCAAGAGGTCTAGTATCTTTGCTTGCTTGGTTTCAATCCAAAGAATGGGAATTCTATCTTGGTTCACAGTGTCAAGTATTGGCTTCTTGTTGGTTAGATAGTTCCTATCCCTAGCTTTTACCTTATGCATTAGGATAGTCTCTTCTTCTCCTCTCATCTTCTTTAATTTCAAAAATCTTCTTCCTCCTTTTGAAAACTCTTCTTGTTTTGAAACTTGAACCACTTTCATAAAAAACTTGGACTTAGGTACATGCATTTTCAAAACATTTTTCATGAATAAACTTCAATCAACTTAATAATATTTTGACATCATTTTTTTTGTGAGAAGACTAAAAGTCAATCAATCTCATTTCAAATCATTTTGCCACTTTGGCTTTCTTATTTTAAAACCTTTTTCCAAAGATTAGACTCTTGTCAATCCTTGTAGTGATGCAAACAACTATACTTATACAATATGTAGTGAAGAGAGATATTTTCCACTTGGGTATTGAGTGAGGCATTGTTGATTTTAAAATCCAAGTCATATCCTCCACTTTGAGATGATGCAAATTCTCATTTCTCATGATTGTGGATAGTAGGTATGTTTTCCACACGGACAATGACAATGATGTTTTATCTCATAAAGTTAACCAACACACTTGTATTTTTTTAAAAAATTAAGAGGAACTACGTGTACCTTGATCCCCTATTTCACAAAAAGGTGGTACGTAGGCACTAAAGGTTCACAACCGCGGCGGATGCAAAAAACCATAAAATATATTTCTTTTCTCACCTCCACCATCCATTTTTACACAACATTTCATAGCCAAAATATACAGATTTTACAAAGAGGTTCTTGCGGAGTACCGTAGATATTTAGGGTGCTAATACCTTCCCTTACATAACCAACCCCCTTACCTTGAAGCTTTCCCCCCTCTTTTTTGGGCTACTCTCTCTTTTCCCAATCCTTTGGAAACAATAAAGTGCAGTTGTTGTACCCTAAAATTTGCCCTCCTCTTTTTTACAAGAAATTACAGCTTCGGGCTTTTCCTGATTTTTCATATTGGCTTAAGAATTGGTCAAACTGACTTTTCTCATCAGTCAGACAAAATTAGAGTTTCCATTAACTTTTGAATCAGTCCAAGCAGATTATTAGGGTTTCTATTGATTTGGTTGAGTTAGGATCAGGGTTTGATCAAGCAGACGCTTCTTTGACAATAAATCAAGAATTAGGGTTTGCACGCGCATTTTCAGAAGAATTTGAATCCACTGTGTCTTAATTGGCTGTTACACTGCTTTGACGTTTGCTCAAGATTTTTGTTTGTTTCTCAAGGTCTAAACATCTGGGATATGGGCTGAGGCTTCTGATCGAGAGTTTGAAGTGTTGGTCTAATCAGTGAAATGAAAGGCGTATGGACATTTGTTTTGACTGACTGTGCAATACATATGGTTAATTGGGACGCCGGGTTTATTTTTTATTAATGTGAAGTTGCAAGACTACGGTGTTTATTAATTATTTATTTTATCTAAGTTAGAATAATTGGGATGTACTTCCCGTTATTTTAATTCAAGAAACTTAAATAATTAAATAGACAGTGAATTAAAAGAGATTAACTGACAAAAGATTTTTTATTCACTTTTAATTATTGTTACAAGTGTTATTTGAATACAGTAAATTTATTTACAGTATTTATAATAATGTTTATTACAAACAATTGAAAGAGAAAATAAATCTATCCTAAGTCTTCATCTTCTACTGTTGTTCCCTTTTGCTCAACTGATATTTATCTGCAAAGACGAAAAAAGGGAAGAAGTCAATACAGTTAAAATTAAAAGGGGCATTCTCAGACAGATAATTAAAACTCATCATTAAAAGTGTTGGCCGGAATCAGTTTGTTTTTCCTTTCTGCAAATCGCAAGAAGACTCTCTTCTTGGTTCACAAAGAGGGAAAGAAAATATGTTTGCAAGCATATGAATTAATACAAGGCAGCATATTAAACAAAATGCACAAAGCTGCATAAATTCAAACTGTCAACCAAAGAGGCAAACCAAACTGAAATGCCAAAACCAAGTTGCACAATGCACAAAGGCAAACTAAGCTGTCAAAAACTGTCCAAGAGCTGTCAATAAAGCTGCCTACAAGCTAGCAAAAAGCAAAGGCAGAAAATCTGGAAGATATGCAAAGGAAAGCCAAAGATGCAGGCAATATTTCAAATTTCCATCATTTCTCAACCAACACTTTTTCAGAAAAAAGTACAGTTTAAGCAATAAAAAATGTTTTTTCTGTGGAGAGAGAAAGAGAGAGAGAAGTAGAGGCTTACAGTTTGCAGGCTTAGGAGATAAAGATATAAAACAAAGAGTATCAGAATAGTTCAAGGAGGGGCAGAACACACATAGAAAAATATAACCTTCAAGCAAGAAAACAACAGCCTGCCTGTTACCAACAAACTGCCTTCAAACCTACAAAACTGTTACAGGAGCAACAAGCCTGTAACCTCCAAGCCTGTCAAACACAAGCAAGCAAAAGCTCAAATCTGCATAAACCCTCCAAGCCTGTCAAACACAATCCTTTCAAACCTGCATCAAAACAAAAGCCAAAGAAACTGCAACCAGAAGCAAGCCTAAGGCAACAAGCCTTAAGGCCTGTAACCAGCAAACCTGCTTGCCTGCATAAAACAAAACTCCAAACTATCTCAAGCCTGCCTCAAGCTTAAGGACCTATTACAGAAACAAACCACCAAGCTTACAAACTGCCTTCAAACAAACTCAGTATCAAAACCTGCATATCAACCTGCTTGCCTCAAGCCTGCTTCAAGCTAAAACACGAACCTTGCAAGCCTGTCAAAAACATAACAGAAGCAAGCCTAAAAGCTTGTTCATCCAAAAACATGCTTGCCTGCATAAAACAAAATCCAAACATCAACTATTGGAATCCATCATCACAGGGTCAAACAAATAAGCATATCAAAAGCATCTCAGATTCAATATTATCATCATTGAAAAAATCCAGAAAGCAACTCAGAAGCAAAAAATACTGAGGCAAAAGCAACAACAACATCATCAAACTCAGAAACGGGCAACCAAGCAGAAGAGGAAAAGAAGTTTCAGAAATAGATGCCCTAGGGTTTTCAGATTACAACATTCATCATAAAACCAAACAGAACAAGATACAAATACCGGAAAAGCTCTCGTCAGCATCACAGCCTCCTCGCCCGGCCGCCTAAGACGCCTCCTGTCCACTCCTCCGTCTCCTCTCCAAAGGTATTGTCCCTCTTTCCTTTTTCTGCTTCACATATCACACAAACACGAACATCCATGATTAAAATATGAAAAAGATAAAACATGTAAGAGAAAAATCCGAAAACCCTAAAAGCGTTGAAGAGGAAAAATATACCTTTTTATCACCACCTGAGCAATTGTGGAAAGAGGAGGGTGGAGGTGGCGCCTGATAGCCTGAGGCACGGATGAAGCGTCAGAAGCCATGGCTTGAGGAAATGAAGAGGACAACGAAGAAGAAGAAGGGAGCGGCGCCGTTCTAAGCCAAACTGTGAAACCCTTGTTCTGAAACAAAACAAAACCAACCCTAAACAAAAAAAATGTCAAACCCGGTTGGGCCTGCCCCATGCAAAAAACCTTAAGCCCATAAATTTCAGGCGTGTGCACCCCCCCCCCCTTTTTGTTTTAATCTATTTTTATTTTACATTTTTGGGCCAAGCATTCCCCTAAGGCCCATTTTATTTTCTTAACCCTTTACACAAATTAATACCCTTTTTTACTTTATTTTCTTATTTGATATAATCTAATTCCTATTTTCTTTGGTTAAATAAGAATAGAATATTAAACTTTTGTACAAAAATCTTTTTAATGTTTATTACATTTTAAAAAAAATACATAAATAATTAGTTTGTCTTGAATTAAATACTTTTCTCTTTAAAACCCTTTTTGTTTATATAACATTAACAAAAAACACAAAAAAAAATAATATTACTTAATATTGCATTAGGTTAACAATTTGATCACTTGTAAATAATCATGTGTATCATACTTTGCTTTTGATTCTCTTTACTCTTATACCTTGCTATATTTTACATTGAGAATGCGATGATTCGATTTGGTTGTAAATAATATTTTGACACTACTATTCTGATGAGACTCATCCCCATTTGTAAACATTTGTACCCCCATCCCCGGATACTTATTTGTAATAGCTTAGACTTTAAATTCCCGCAATTTATCACTTTCTATATACTGTATAGTAATTAGGGTTTGTATGCGAAGATTCAAAATCAACCGCTAGATAACCTAATACAAAGATAAATGCATGACAATCAATACACAAAACACACTTGCACCCCTAGGGTAATCCCGCTTGTTGCCTTCAAAAAAAGGGCCATGTTTGCATGTCAAGTACTTTGGCAAAACAAAAACAAATCAAATGATCATAGTCCCTCGATGACGCTTTCGAAGTTGCCTAAAATGATCATAGTCCCTCAAGAAAAAATGCCAAAGATACTTGACACTATTGCTTTCATGGTCTATACGATGACCCGCGCCCGTCCCGTTAACATCCTAACACAAGGTTGTTCACCAAATACAATGGTGAAACAACACTGTTAAAAGGGTTAAAACATAAGGAAAGATCTTTGAGTAAATTTATGGGTAGACAACTCTTAGTTACTTGATCAAACTTGCAAAACACGCTTGCCTACTTTTCAAAACACACTCCACAACACAACTTTCAAAACAACTTTCAAAAGCATTGAAACATCTTTTCAAAAAAGACAAACACCTTTGTAAAACATGCGAGTAAAGAATTGTTACAATGATTGCCTAGACAAGGCATCTTTTTTCAAAACATTTTCAAAACCACACACACACAAACACCATTTCAAACAATTGAAAATCAAGGCAAGTGATCTAAAACAAGTAACTAAGAGCCCATGGATAACCATGGATGAAAAGGGTGCTAGCACCTTCCCTTTTCATAATCTACCCCCCGAACCCACGAAAACATCTCAAAGGTTTTTCCTGTGCTTTTTAACCTTTCCTTTAGGATAAAATAAAAAGTCGGTGGCGACTCTTGCTAAACTGAACAAGTGCGAATACAAACGCAAAACCTCAATTCAGTTCTCCCACCGTATCACAGAACTGGCGACTCTGCTGGGGAGAAAATTAAAAGTGGGGTTACCTTAGGGTTTTAGATCACCCATACATGCTTGCTTTTATTGCTTTGATTGCTTTACTTTTTGGGTTCCTTGTTTGGGTTTGTTTAATCCTACACCCGAATTTGGGGGCACCTTCTTAGGTAAATAGCAATAAACTGTGAGGGAACTGTGCGGGGTATACCGACATGATTGAAACAGTAGCTATGTTAGTGTGACATATTTGTGAGTACTGGTAGCCCTTGAGTAGTCAAGGAGAATACGGGGCCGCTGAGTGATGTCATGAAGCACTAACGAACTCTAGAACCTTACTTGACCATCTTGGCCTTTTTAGGGGTAGTGAGATGACCGACTTTGGTGCAGTCCGAAGTTGGTAGATACTCGATACTACACTCATTGAGGGTTGTTTTCTTGGAATATTTTGGTCGCCAGTTAAGTGGCTAAACCAAAACAATGAACACAGAAAATAATCCAATGATATTGAGCTCCTTAGAACCCAGTTTCTATTTTAGGACAGGATGAGCCAACTAACTTCAAGAGGGTACTTACCTACGAATCCCATGCAAGCCTAAACCTAAGGACTTGTTTGCTTTGTGTGAATATGATTACATGTATATACCTTTGCTTACTTTTGCATACATGTACATAACATCATAACATCATACTATAGCATTTTCAATAACCATTTCAAGGATCTCGAGGGTTTTTTGATGCAGGGTCACGTTGAACCAGACGTCTACCAAGGGGCAAGAGGTTTTCTCCTCTAAACAAATGCCATCAAAGATCAAGTGCAACAACTTGAATCAGGGGCTATGACCCACTTGACATGGTGAGCTTGATTCTCGTGGAAAGACATCCACCGTTACAAGGTTCTCCAATTAAAAGATGTTGATCAAAATTCAACCTCTAACATTTTCTTGTGTTTACCCCATGAGATCCTTGAAAACATGCATCCACATATCATGCATTGCATCATAACAGGTTTTCCTTTTCAGGTGTCCTTATTCTCCTACTGTTTATTTCAGTAGAGATGGCTCTAGAGCAGACTCTCAAGGACATCCAGGCTCAAAACTCCCAACTTCAAGAGATGTTCTTGAACCTATCCAAGGGACAAGAAGAGGTCAAAACGCTCCTCACCAGGGGCATGATCGTGGGAAATCCTGGGGACGACAGAGATGACCAGTTGGAGCTACAAATTGAGATAGCCATATTGAAGGGGGAACTGGTGAGTCAGATGGCTCTCATCCAGGACTTGTCTCAAAGACAAGAAGAGCTCGGGGTTCTCGTCAACAAACTGCTTCGAGATAATCAAGTGGGACAGACAACTGGGGCTGAAGATCAAATCATCATTCAACCTTTTCTGAGACAAGAAGACAAGGGAAAAGCTCCTCAACTTGCTTCATGGTCACAAGCCCAACAACATCTTACGCCTGCTCAACAAAGACAGGGGCATCAGCATAAGAAAGTCGCGCCTAAAAGACAATTCACCAAGATCAACATGTCGTTGGGTCAAGCTCTACAATGCATGTTGCGGGCAGGGCTAATTACATTGAAGGCTCCTCTCCGGAACCCAAATACTTCTGCTCCTACCTATCTTCCCAATGAAAGGTGTGCATACCACTCCTATAGTCCAGGACATGACACTGACGACTGTTGGACCCTGAAGAACAAAATCCAAGACTTGATTGACGAAGGAGTGCTGGAATTCATGCCGGATGGTGAGATGAAAATCTTCCACCAAGGTTTCTCCATTTGAGATGACAAAGCTCGAACTGAGAAACTTTTGTTCCATCTGAATCTTCAAGTTGTAATTTATTTTGTTATTCAAACAATTACTTGTTGATGTCAAACTCTATTTCATTAATGCATTGCATATGTTTGTCTTGAATTCATCCATTCGTTTTCACTACTCTTATGCTTTCTTTATGATATTTAACTCTTGATAAAAAGCTACAAGCCTTTAGAGGGAGGATGACGAAACAATACCATAATCTCATACAATATGCTTTTGAACAGACCTTGCTGATGATGTACAGGCATTTCTTTCAAATCCTAAACACTGGAGTTATAAGGAAGATAATCCCTAGTCGACCCCTTCGAGCCAAAGAAGTAGGAGTTTTCTGTTCTAAACAAACTGAAACCTTTGATTAAACCTGGGGTAGGGTAGTCTCTCATTAATTCAAAAAAAAGGTGTGCATTGAAGTCGCAAACTCTCAGTTCGTAATACAACGAACGACATCAAAAAAAAAAGCATTCCTCTGGAATCAAAAGACAGTGATGGTTCCTTATCTCATAGGCAGTCATTACCTCTCAAAAGAAAAAAGCCCACTGAGCCAAAAGAAAGTTGGGGCATCCCGTTGACTGTAATCTCGAAAACAGGAACAGTCAGGCAAAAGTTAGGGATAACAAATCAAGAAAGAGGTCATTACAAATCCTCAACAACATGAAAAATGTTGCAAAAGAAAAAAGGAGATGATGAATGCCCTCCAAATTCAACTTGTGTGAACCATCACCAAAAAAAAGTCATTCCAAATTCGAATAGAGTTTGACGCACAATTAACTGAGTTTAGGGTTGAAGAACATCACGAAGAGCGGGTGGGTACAAATATACTTTGAGCCTTTATCCTTTGTTTCTTAAACCGTGAACCAAGCCACGTTACAACCCTTCAAAATTCCTAATTGAAGCATGGGTTAGTTCGAAAGCATACTGTTACAAAAGGTATCCTGACTCCTGTAAGGCTTTGCCCTAAAATCTTGTGTTGAATTTGTCTTACGAAAATTTTTCTGCTAAAAAATGCATTTTTCAAAACTTCGAGACAAACATAAACTTTGCATTACTTGAATATCATTGTTTGCATATGGCTATTTGTTTGACAGCGGAGAAATTCACATAATGAATATCCGATGAACGAAAGCTCTCTCAGTGAATAAAATCAATTCAAAAAGGATGACACTTCCATTGACAAATCTCCTATCAACAAGGGGGCATGACATGTCACTATCCAGTTAACCTGGGGCAGTCCAGTCAAGATTTCAATAAATCTTTCAAAGTTCAATTAACCTGGGGCAGTCCAGTCAAGGTTTCAACAGATCTTTCAAAGTCCAGTTAACCTGGGGCAGTCCAGTCAAGATTTCAACAAATCTCTCAATTAAAGATTAACCTGGGGCAAGTCTCCCTCACCATCACTTGGGGCATTCGAATGTCAATCTCAAAGGGTTACGCGCAGTCCAAGTGACCTGGAAATATCACAAGCATCTGATACTAGGGGCAGTGATGAAACCTCTCCGAAATCTTTCTGAAAAGAAATTCAAGTGTCCTCGAGAAGTTCATCACCTCTCTGGCAGACCAGCAGTCATGGGTTTATTTCCCCAACATTTGTCAAGGATTTATTCTCCAAAACAAATTACATTTCAACAGCATTCTTAACATATGCAGATTGATCGATATATAAGATTCCTTCATCTTTTGGAGTAGTAATCGTCAAAGATTCCTTCATCTTTTGGAGTAGTAATCGTCAAAGATTCCTTCATCTTTTGGAGTAGTAGTCAAAGATTCCTTCATCTTTTGGAGTAGTAATTTGGATCGGTGGATCTGGAACTGACTGTTTTTAAGCTGGTTTCGCGAAATGTCGCGGAAGCAAGAGTCTCCACCGTCTTTTATTTTCTCCAACATGGACAGGACAAAAGCACAGCAAAATTCCTTATGAGATAGTTTCTCGGTTCGGGAGGTAAATTTATAGAAAGGGAAGGTGTTAGCACCCTTTCTATCCATGGTTATCCATGGGATCTTAGATACTTGCTCATTGTGTTTTCAAAAGTGTTTGCTTTTCAAATGTGAGTGAGTTTAAAAAAAGTTTCGTTTAAAGATTTCAGATCGACTCTTGTATCAGTCCTCAAGAGTGTTCGAAAAATTGTTTTGAAAGCTTTTTGAAAGTGTCGGTGTGAAAAGAGTTTTGATTGTTTTTTAATAGAGCAAGTATCTACGAGTCATCTACCTACCCTAAGGAATTAGGCAGTGTAAATTTCCTTAAGGTAGTGCCATCCCACCATTGAGAGGTAGGTAGCACCACCGTTGGAGGTGTTCGGGTCAATTCGTTTGTAGGGACAGTGTGGTCACCAGAGCAACAGTAGGACACCTTAGAAGCTACCCTTATGCCATTGATCCTTTTTAATTCCGAGGCAACCTTTTCGAGGCAACTGGATCATGTCATGGACATAAGGACTTACTAAAACGTCCTATACTCGACGACCACGTTTCGAAGGCAAGGCAACAGTGAGGCGTACCCTAAGAGTGGTGTGTGAATTTGTGTGTTATTTTCAGTTTAGCATTTATCTTGTACATGTATCATGGTGATCTACGGATTGTTTTTAATTAGTCATTCATTCTTTCATGCAAGTTAGCAGTTTAAAAGTGCGGAAATTAAAGTGTGGAAAGTAAAATTCTACGCTATTACAAGGCGCGGGTCTATATATTGCCAAATTAACAAAGACCCGTTTTGAATAAAAAATGCGGAAAGTAAATAAATTCCTAATTACTATTACAAGGCTTGAGCAATTACATAATATTCACAAAGGAAAATAAAATAACATGCGAAACGAAATAAAAATTGAACGTTCGAGGGCGTTGGACCCTTTTGAAATTAAATTGAATGAAAGGTTAATGAATTATTTAATTAAAAGAAAAGAAATGTTTTTTATGTTTTTGGTATTTAATGGAATAAGAAAATTAAAATTAAAATTAAAAGAAACCCTAATTCTAAGTTATTTTTAATTATTAAAGAAAAATATTAAAGTTTAACCTAATTTACTAAAATATTTATGTATATGTTTATTTACAAAATAAATTAGTAATTAATAATAATAATAAGAAGAAAAAGTTATTTATTAAGAAAAGTGATAAAAAGTTAAAAACCCTAATTTCTACATATTTTAATTTGTTAAGAAAAATATTAAAGTTTTGAAACCTAAATTAATCTAATTAATTGTTTAAAGTTTATTTACAAAAATAATGGTGAAACTAATATTAATAACAATAAACATTTTTTTTGATTTTTCTGTATTTTATTTTTATTATGAAAATTATTTGATGGAATTAAAAGAAATAATTAAAACATTAAAAGAATTAAAAGAAAATCAAATAGAAATCAAAAACAATGCAAACCATGGGGGGTATTCAGACCCAAAGGGAGGTTTTTTGGAAGCAATTTGGCCCATTAGACAAAAAGCCTTGTTTGACTTTCTGGCATCACGTGCGTGTTCATTGACTCCTGAGTACCGTGGTCTGCATTCTTTGGCCATTGGATTGGGTTTCATGGCCATTTGTATTCTGGCTTTTGGCCATTTGTGTTCTGGCCGTTGGCTTTTGTGTTCTGGCCTCATCATGCATAAGTTGTTCTACTTTGGCCATTTGGCTTTTGGCTTTTGGCCATTTGTGTTTTGGCCTCATCATGCATAAGTTGTTCTTTTTTTTTGGCCATTTGGCTTTTGACTTTTAGCCATTTGTATTTTGGCCTCAACGTTCCTTAATGAACTTGCATGGGATCCTGTTTAAATCTGCAGTGTTGAATCTCATGAACACATTAAATAAAATCATAAAATGCAAATAAAGCCAATATATGAAGAAATTTAATGTTTAGGCACAATATGGCATGTATGAATGATTATACCCTTTTGATCATGGAGATCAAATCAATCTTACCCTTACTGGAAAATTAGTGACATGAATGCTTTTATGTCTTTTGGATCATGGAGATCAAGTCAGCCTTACCCTTACTGAAGAAGTAGTGAGATGTTGGTTTGTAACTGTGATGACTTGTTTGTAGTGAGAGAGGGATTTGTAATAAGGATTTCAAGGTTTTAGGGTTCTTGAAAGAATTTGATATTCTAACAGTGTGTGAAAAGAAGGTGATTATATAATGGAAATTAGGGTAAAGAAAATGGGCTTTGAATGTGCAATTGGGCCTCCAATGTTCACTTGAGTTCGTCACTTTCCAGGCTAAATCGCAGGGACTTAAGTGAAATTTTTGAAGTTGAAATGTGAAAACAAAATGTAGCCGACATCGATAACTAACTCCTGTCCGAAAATCGGCTCAATCGGATAAACGGTGAATTAGTTATGAATTTTTGAAGTTTCAGCTCAGACAAACTTATTTTGGACTCCAGTGTCGACTCTGACACGTTCTTCAATAAAAAACTAGTATTGATCGGAGCATAATCCGGTCTCGACTTTTGAAGCAAAGTTGTAGATCTATGAGTCAGTGACCTTGTGTAAAAATATGAGCCCAATCCGATAAAAATTGACCGAGTTATGAATTTTCGAAGTTTCGGCCCAGATGAAATAATATTCAGCATTCAGGATTTTCAGCGTGTTACACACTCTGAGCAAAAAACGAAGGCCTTTTGAATACCGTTTGAACTCAATACCTTCTGCGAAAATGTAGTCACCTCAATTTGTGAAATTTTGGCACCAGAACCAGCTCGATACGATGAAAATCGACCAAGTTATGATTTTCTGAACATGACGCAAATAAACTTCTGTCACAAATTTTCTGTATGAAAATACTTGATAAATCCACATTTTTGAAGACCTTCTGATCGAAATTGGCTTCCAGCCGTGAGAGATGAAAACGTAGATAATGTCAAGTCGGAATTTTGGCCACCGGAACGGGTTCAAAACGAGTCACGATCTTCAAGTTATGAATTTTTTAGCGCGTAAAAACTGCACTTTCAGCACACTTTTTCACCATATATCTTCAAGAAAACTCACACATTCGGATACCTTCTTTAAAGAATTGACTCTTGAGCCGAACCTGAATTTGAGAATACGTTATCAGATATATCTTGGCGAAAGAATACCTGATTATGACGCGCCGGGTTGGACTTGTGAATTTTTCTTGAAATGTTTTGAGAAATATGGGAGGGCAAATTTTGGGGTACAACAGTTGCCCCTGTTCAATCTTCTTAAACCTGAGGATGTAGATTGGCTTGCGTGCCTTTCGTGATCCGAAGGTGGAAGATGATTGAACACTAAAGTGCCCAGAAATTTGCACTCGCATGGTATAGTATCAGCAATGTGATGTAGGGGGAATGGGCTTATAGATGCCATTTGGAAGTGATGGATGGGGGGATGGGCTTATAGATGCCATCTGGAGCTGTGATGGAGCTTTGTCGGGAATGGGCTTATGGATGCCATTTGGAGACTGTTGGTATGTGGATGGGCTTATAGATGCCATCGAGAGGTTGTCGATCGCGTAAGAGATTCCTTAGCGAGAACTTACGTACCTGAGAAAGAAAGATAATTACCTGGCCTGTTACAGGGGTTGATCTTCAAACTCTTCATGTAGATGTGCCCTGGCCGGATACAGGTATCGAGTCTACAATCAGCTGCTCACAGATGCACCCTGGCTAGATACAGGAATCGAATCTGGAAAAATAGTCGTCAACAGATACACCCTGGCAAGATACAGGAATCGGATCTTCAAACTCTTCAGACGTGCCCTCAACGGGACGATGAGAGAACCTTGAACGATTTCTACCTCAACGGGACGATGAGAGAACCTTGGACGATTACTACCTCAACGGGACGATGAAAGAACCTTGGGCGATTACTACCTCAACGGGACGATGAGAGAACCTTTGGGCGATTTCTACCTCAACGGGTCGATGAGAGAACCTTGGGCGATTACTACCTCAATGGGACGATGAGAGAACCTTGGGCGATTACTACCTCAATGGGACGATGAGAGAACCTTTGGGCGATGTCTACCTCAACGGGACGATGAGAGAACCTTAGGCGACTTTAACCTCAGCAGAATGATGAGAGAATCTTTGGCGACTTCAACCTCAGCAAAACAATGAAGGAGTCTTGGACGTCATCTACCTCAAACGGTAAAGACTTCTATCTGTTGATCGTTCTCTCCTGAAAAAGTAACGAGTTAATTGTATGCAATGTCATAATGTATGCATGATGTCATGATGTTCTCAAAAATAAATGAGATTGGGGTGATACGATGCGTGTATGCATGTATCATAATGTATGACAATGTGATGTTTATGAATGTATTTTCGTCTAGGAAAATAAATCCTTGACGAATGCCGGGAGCTGAATCCTGGGCTGATGTTGAAGAGAGTCCTTCGTTTTCGCTGGGGATGGTAGTTGCAAGAATATCGGTAGGAGAAGATAACTCCGTTGGGGAATAAACTTGGCGAATAGAATACTCTGCGGGGAATGCTCTGTGGGGAAAGAGAGGTACTTTGCTGAGGTTAATGATAACTCTGTTGGGGATACTGTTGATGTGTTATGTTGAAGGAATTGATGAACTCCGTTGAGGATAGGAAGACTTCATCGGGGACGATCTTTCCGTGGCAATTGGCTGAGGATAACCCAGTTATATCCTGGTGGGGAAATAACCTTTGAACATGGTCGGGGAGAGATACATTGGTACTCTGCAGGTGGTAAGCTTCCAGAATCTACTGGGGATAAGCTTCCTGAATCCACTGGGGAGATTGATTGAACTCTCCTGGGGAAACTTTTGATATTGCACTGGGGAAGTGGCTCTACTTGTAGTGTCTGGTATACCGCCGGGGAACAATCTTAGATCAAGATTTCCGGGGATGCTTGTTAGGAATGTTCGTATGCTCCGTTGGAGAATGTTGAGATCTTCTGGGGATAATCCAACTTCCTTAAGGCTGACAGTAAGCTAACTCTGCTTGGGGAGAGTGTTGCTGACTTGCTGGAGGTATTGTGCCTTCTCTGCTCGGGGGGAGTATGGCTGAACCTTGTCTCATTCTGTGGGGAATTAGGGTATCTTAGTCATTCATCAGCTGAACTTGCCTTGGTACCTTGATGGCAGAGCAACTAGATCGCTTAGACAACTCATTATTGCCCCAGTTTCAGTGGGAGAAGGCACCCGTGGGGGTAATTGACAAATCTTCTGGTAGACAGGTGACGAGATGCCAGGACATAGTCGTACGCTTTGATCCCTAATTTTTGCCTGGACCGCCCTTTCGGGTTTTCAGTCCAATGGGATACCCTTTTTTGCCCAAGCCGCCTTTTCAGGTTTTCGACTTGCCGGGTGTACAGATTTTTTCATTTCATCCCTTATTTTTGCCCGAACCCTTTTGGTTCGCCGGGAAGCCCTTATTTTTGCCTAGGTGGTGTCAATCTAGCGGGTGTTTGATTTTGCGTAGTATTTTTTCGACTATGTCCACGCTCTCAGGATGCAGGGAGTTGTCACTGTCAGTAGTATTGCGTTGCCGTACCACTAGAAGATGTCTGATCAGGCAAGATTCGTTGTCGGAATGCCCCAGGTGATCCAGATGGATATTTGCCCCAAGCTGGTTGGCCTTTTGAGAGATTCTCCGAATCTCGGCTGGACTGCCCCAGATGATGGACACTGATCATGCCATGCCCCTTGATTGGAAGTGTTTCTTCCACTGGAGGTGACTCTTTTGTTGAGAAGACCTTCGTTCATCGGATATTCGTTGCGCAAAGTTCTCTGCTGTTCAAAAAAATAATCATATGCAAACAATATTATCTTAAGAATGCAAAGCTTAAGTCTGTCTTGAAATTTTTGAAAATGCATTTTTCAATAAAAGCAAGTGAGTTTTTTTTTGTAAACTGTGATGTCAACTCGTTATTTTACCGCAAGCCTTAAGGAGTCAGGATACCTTTCGTAACAGTATGCTTTCGAACTAACCCATGCTTCAGCTAGGACTTTTAAGGGTTATAACGTGGCCTGGTTCACGGTTCAAGAAACAAAGGATAAAGGCTCAAATTTATTTGTACCCACCCGTTCTTCGTGATGTTCTTCAATCCTAAACTCAGCTAATCGTGCGTTAGACCTTGTTGCATCTTTGCTTTGATATACCAGTGATGGTTCGGATACTGACGATTTATTTTGATTAGGCAATCATTTCCTTTTTTGTTGAGGGTTTGTAGGACCTCTTTCTTTTTGATTTTGTTATCCCTATTTTTGCCTGAACTGTTTCTTTTGTGATTACAGTCAGCGGGATGCCCCAGTTTTGTAAGTCTCCTTCATAGGTTTTGACTTATTGGGTTTTTTTTTGAGAGGTAACGACTGCCTGTCTTGATGATTATTCGGAACCATCATTGTCTTTTGCTTTGTAAGGACTTCTTTGGTGCTATTCGTTGTGCACTTAGATCAACTGAGAGAACTACCCTGCCCCAGGTTATGATTAAGGGTTTTAATTTTCGAAAAGAAAAACTCCTACTTCTTTGGCTCAAAGGGGTTAACGAGGGATTATCTGCCTTATAACTCCAGTGTTTAGGAATTGAAACAATGCCTGTACCTCATCAGCAGGGTCTGTTCAAAAGCATACTGTATATCATGGTATCGTTTTCGTCATCCTCCCTCAAAAGGCTTAGAATTGTTAACCGAGCGTTGAACATCATAAAAATATGAAAACAGTTTTAAGCATAGTAAACATAATTACTTCAAAACAGACACGTGTAATGCATTAATGAAATAACAAAGTTTGACATGAATAAAATGTTTGAACAATCAAAGAAAAATTACAATTTGAACATTCGAATGAACAAAAGTTTTTCAATCCTAGCCATGTTTTGGCAGGGGAGCAATGATCACATTGGGAGTCTCTGGAGAGTCGAACTGGACTTCCTTCGCGTCGATCAGATCCTGAACCTTGTTTCTCAAAGTCCAACAGTCATCTGTAGCATGCCCCGGGCTGTCAGAATGATAGGCGCAGTGAACATTGGGGTTGTACCTTGAAGGTGTCCTGTTAAGATTCTTTGGAGGGTCCATGAGAGTTACCAACTTAATTTCCAGCAGCTATGGCAATATCTGTGACAAGGTCATGCCGAGGGGAGTAAATTTCCTTTTAGGTTTCTCTTCCCTTTGTTGATTGTGACGCTGAGGAGCACCGGCCGGCTTTGCAATAGTTACCGCGTTGACAGCACTAGATTCTCTCTTGGATGGTTTCTTCTCAATGTTCGAGGAGTCACCCTTTTGTATCTTCCCAGACTTGATACCAGCTTCTATCCTTTCACCAGCCAGAATGAGGTTTGTAAACCCTGCAGAAGAATTACCAATCAGATGGTTGAAGAATGGACCAGACAGGGTCCCCAGGAACATATCAACGAGCTCACGGTCGGTCAGAGGTGGTTGCACCCTTCCAGCAAGGTCTCTCCACTTTTGCGCATATTCCTTGAATCCTTCACCCGTCCCTAGTGACATACCCTGGAGTTGGGTACGCGTAGGAGCGAGGTCGGAATTATACTGATACTGCTTATAAAAAGCAGTTGCCAAGTCCTCCCAGTTACGAATACTGGTTCCATCCAGCTGATAGAACCATTCGAGTTGAGTCCCTGAAAGACTTTCCTGGAAGAAATGGATCCATAGATTCTTGTCAACAGTGTAAGGTTGGATCTTCCTTACATAGGATCTGAGATGCGGCTTAGGACAGGAAGCCCCGTCGTACTTTGCGAAAGCAGGTGCTTTGAATTTGTGAGGGATCACTACCCCAGAAGACAGACCTAGATCCTCAAAGTCCAGGACGGGCACTTTTTGTATCTCCATGGCACTTAGCCGGTCTTCCAACTGTTTATACCTGTCTTTAGCTGGAGGGTACTGCTCATCATTGTAATCAGTCTCGTTGTCGGAGACCACTGGACAAGGAACCTCCCTTTCTTGGGGCCTGTCTTTCCCAATAGATGGGGTAGTCTGCTCAACTTCATTTTGTGATCCCTTCCCAGCTTTGCGTCTAGGGTTGAACAACACCGTCCTCTTCTTCTTCTTTTTCAAAAGCAGGGTCTTCAGATCTTGTTGCCCCTGGGCTAGACTCATGATCAACTCTTGGAACTGGGCATTCTGAGCCTGGAGGGCCTTGATGGATTGCTCGGTAGATGATTCCGGATTCATGATGGCGAGCTGAAATAAACAGCGAAGAAGGTAAGCAACCTGTAAAAGGGATACCTGTGATGCAATGACGTGTATGTATGCATGCAATGTTTTCAAGGATCTCGCGGGGTAAACAAGAAAATTGTTAGAGTTGGAACCCGATAGCTTGATTGAAGGAACTGCATGTTGTTGAGAGTCCTTCTTCAAGGGTCAAGGCTCACCATATCGAGTGGTTCATAGCCCCTGACAACCTTGTCTAGAGGAAAATAAATCCCCTTTGCCCCTTGCTGGACAGTTGGTTCATCACGACCTGCATCATAGACCCTTGAGATCCTTGAAATGGATTAGTCCTTATGTAGGATGTATGCAATGGTATGATGTTATGCTATGCATGGAGTAATGTAGGTAAACCCTGTTATGAGTCCAGATTAAGGACTGTAAACAAAACCTGCAAGAAACTCAAGTGTCAGATAACAAGTATGCAAGTAGTTCAAGTATGAAGGCACACAAGTCACACAAAAGAGCCCTTAGATTTTAGGCCAGCATGAAGTTTAGGTACTACCCTCTTTCAGTTGGTGGGCTCAAAACCTGTCCTATCAGAAGTAACCGGGTTCTAAGGGTCCCAATATCATTGGATTGCTTTCATTGTTCATCGTTTCGATTTAGCCACTGAACTGGCGACCGAAATATTCCAAGAAAACAACCCTCAATTGAGTGTAGTATCGAGTATCAACCAACCTCGGACTGCACCAAAGTCAGTTATCTCACTACCCTAAAGAGGCCAAGATGGTTCAATTAAGGTTCCTAAGGTCAGTTGATGCTTCACGACACCACGCGGCGGCCCCGTACTCTCCTTGACTGGACTCAAGGGTTACCGGTACACACCAAAGTGCCACATCAACGTAGCAGACTGCTTCAACCATGTCGGTATACCCCACACAGTTCCCTCACAGCCTTGTTGCTACTTTCTAAGAAGGTATCCCCCAGATCCGGGCTAGGATCTATAGAACTCCTGAGATAGTCCCACAATAATAAAGCAAACAAGCACAACAATTGAAAACACAAGTGATGTTAGTCCTAAGGTACACCTCACTTTAAAGTATTCCCCAGCGGAGTCGCCAGTTCTGTGATCGGTGGATCTGGAACTGACTGTTTTTAAGCTGGTTTCGTGAAATGTCGTGGAAGCAAGAGTCGCCACCGTCTTTTATTTTCTCCAACATGGACAGGACAAAAGCACAACAAAATTCCTTATGAGATAGTTTCTCGGTTCGGGAGGTAGATTTATAGAAAGGGAAGGTGTTAGCACCCTTTCTATACATGGTTATCCATGGGCTCTTAGATACTTGCTCATTGTGTTTTCAAAAGTGTTTGCTTTTCAAATGTGAGTGAGTTTGAAAAAAGTTTCGTTTAAAGATTTCAGATCGACTCTTGTATCAGTCCTCAAGAGTGTTCGAAAAATTGTTTTGAAAGCTTTTTGAAAGTGTCAGTGTGAAAAGAGTTTTGATTGTTTTTGAATAGAGCAAGTATCTACGAGTCATCTATCTACCCTAAGGAATTAGGCTGTGTAAATGTCCTTAAGGTAGTTCCATCCCACCATTGAGAGGTAGGTAGCACCACCGTTGGAGGTGTTCGGGTCAATTCGTTTGTAGGGACAATGTGGTCACCAGAGCAACAGTAGGACACCTTAGAAGCTACCCTTATGCCATTGATCCTTTTTAATTCCGAGGCAACCGTTTCGAGGCAACTGGATCATGTCATGGACATAAGGACTTACTAAAACATCCTATACTCGACGACCATGTTTCGAAGGCAAGGCAACAGTGAGACGTACCCTAAGAGTGGTGTGTGAATTTGTGTGTTATTTTCAGTTTAGCATTTATCTTGTACATGTATCATGGTGATCTACGCATTGTTTTTAATTAGTCATTCATTCTTTCATGCAAGTTAGCAGTTTAAAAGTGCGGAAATTAAAGTGCGGAAAGTAAAATTCTACGCTATTACAAGGCGCGGGTCTATACATTGCCAAATTAACAAAGACCCGTTTTGAATAAAAAATGCGAAAAGTAAATAAATTCCTAATTACTATTACAAGGCTTGAGCAATTACATAATATTCACAAAGGAAAATAAAATAACATGCGAAACGAAATAAAAATTGAACGTTCGAGGGCGTTGGACCCTTTTGAAATTAAATTGAATGAAATGTTAATGAATTATTTAATTAAAAGAAAAGAAATGTTTTTTATGTTTTTGGTATTTAATGGAATAAGAAAATTAAAATTAAAATTAAAAGAAACCCTAATTCTAAGTTATTTTTAATTATTAAAGAAAAATATTAAAGTTTAACCTAATTTACTAAAATATTTATGTATATGTTTATTTACAAAATAAATTAGTAATTAATAATAATAATAAGAAGAAAAAGTTATTTATTAAGAAAAGTGATAAAAAGTTAAAAACCCTAATTTCTACATATTTTAATTTGTTAAGAAAAATATTAAAGTTTTGAAACCTAAATTAATCTAATTAATTGTTTAAAGTTTATTTACAAAAATAATGGTGAAACTAATATTAATAACAATAAACATTTTTTTTTATTTTTCTGTATTTTATTTTTATTATGAAAATTATTTGATGGAATTAAAAGAAATAATTAAAACATTAAAAGAATTAAAAGAAAATCAAATAGAAATCAAAAACAATGCAAACCATGGGGGATATTCAGACCCAAAGGGAGGTTTTTTGGAAGCAATTTGGCCCATTATACAAAAAGTTTTGTTTGACTTTCTGGCATCACGTGCGTTTTCATTGACTCCCGAGTACCGTGGTCTGCATTCTTTGGCCATTGGATTGGGTTTCATGGCCATTTGTGTTCTGGCTATTGGCCATTTGTGTTCTGGCCGTTGGCTTTTGTGTTCTGGCCTCATCATGCATAAGTTGTTCTACTTTGGCCATTTGCCTTTTGGCTTTTGGCCATTTGTGTTTTGGCCTCATCATGCATAAGTTGTTCTTTTTTTTTGCCATTTGGCTTTTGGCTTTTGGCCATTTGTGTTTTAGCCTCAACGTTCCTTAATGAACCTGCATGGGATCCTGTCTAAATCTGCAGTGTTGAATCTCATGAACACATTAAATAAAATCATAAAATGCAAATAAAGCCAATATATGAAGAAATTTAATGTTTAGGCACAATATGGCATGTATGAATGATTATACCCTTTTGATCATGGAGATCAAATCAATCTTACCCTTACTGGAAAATTAGTGACATGAATGCTTTAATGACTTTTGGATCATGGAGATCAAGTCAGCCTTACCCTTACTGAAGAAGTAGTGAGATGTTGGTTTGTAACTGTGATGGCTTGTTTGTAGTGAGAGAGAGATTTGTAATAAGGATTTCAAGGTTTTAGGATTCTTGAAAGAATTTGATATTCTAACAGTGTTGTGGCAAGGTTTTTTCTATCTTTTTCTCCTCCCTCGTTTGTGTGAAAAGAAGGTGATTATATAATGGAAATTAGGGTAAAGAAAATGGGCTTTGAATGTGCAATTGGGCCTCCAATATTCACTTGAGTTCGTCACTTTCCAGGCTAAATCGCAGGGACTTAAGTGCAATTTTTGAAGTTGAAATGTGAAAAAAAAAATGTAGCCGACATCGAAAACTAACTCCTGTCCGAAAATCGGCTCAATCGGATAAACGGTGAATTAGTTATGAATTTTTGAAGTTTCAGCTCAGACAAACTTATTTTGGACTCCAGTGTCGACTCTGACACATTCTTCAATAAAAAACTGGTATTGATCGGAGCATAATCCGGTCTCGACTTTTGAAGCAAAGTTGTAAATCTATGAGTCAGTGACCTTGTGCAAAAATATGAGCCCAATCCGATAAAAATTGACCGAGTTATGAATTTTCGAAGTTTCAGCCCAGATGAAATAATATTCAGCATTCAGGATTTTCAGCGTGTTATGCACTCTGAGCAAAAAACGAAGGCCTTTTGAATACCGTTTGAACTCAATACCTTCTGTGAAAATGTAGTCACCTCAATTTGTGAAATTTTGGCACCAGAACCAGCTCGATACGATGAAAATTAACCAAGTTATGATTTTCTGAACATGACGCAAATAAACTTCTGTCACAAATTTTCTGTATGAAATTACTTGATAAATCCACATTTTTGAAGACCTTCTGATCGAAATTGGCTTCCAGTCGTGAGAGATGAAAACGTAGATAATGTCAAGACGGAATTTTGGCCACCGAAACGGGTTCAAAACGAGTCACGATCTTCAAGTTATGAATTTTTTAGCGCGTAAAAACTGCACTTTCAGCACACTTTTTCACCATATTTCTTCAAGAAAACTCACACATTTGGATACCTTCTTTAAAGAATTGACTCTTGAGCCGAACCTGAATTTGAGAATACGTTATCAGAGATATCTTGGCGAAAGAATACCTGATTATGACGCGCCGGGTTGGACTTGTGAATTTTTCTTGAAATGTTTTGAGAAATATGGGAGGGCAAATTTTGGGGTACAACAGTAATCGTCAAAGATTCCTTCATCTTTTGGAGTAGTAGTAAAAGATTCCTTCATCTTTTGGAGTAGTAGTCAAAGATTCCTTCATCTTTTGGAGTAGTAATCGTCAAAGATTCCTTCATCTTTTGGAGTAGTAGTCAAAGATTCCTTCATCTTTTGGAGTAGTAGTCAAAGATTCCTTCATCTTTTGGAGTAGTAGTCAAAGATTCCTTCATCTTTTGGAATAGTAATCGTCAAAGATTCCTTCATCTTTTGGAGTAGTAGTCAAAGATTCCTTCATCTTTTGGAGTAGTAATCGTCAAAGATTCCTTCATCTTTTGGAGTAGTAATCGTCAAAGATTCCTTCATCTTTTGGAGTAGTAATCGTCAAAAATTCCTTCATCACCTGCTGGAATTCAAGAACGTTCAAAATTTCCTTCATCACCTGCTGGAAGTTGCGGTCATTATCAAATTTCCTTCATCACCTGCTGGAAATTACAACCACCAACAAGATAACAGACAAATGAAGCTCCTAAAAATCTGTTTCTCTCAAAGAATGAAGACTCTCATCCTTGAAACCTCAGAAGATTGGTATACTCCCAATTTCTGACCCTTAACAGAATGAAGACTCTCATCCTTAAAACCCCAGTAGATTGGCATACACCCAAGCTCCTGATATCCCTAACAGAATGAAGATTCTCATTCTCAAAGTGGTATATAACTTGAGTTCCTGATATTCCCGACAGAATGAAGATTCTCATTCTCAAAGTGGCATACAACCTAAACCTGAACTTCTTCCAGACAGGAATAAGCTTTTCCCAGGGTCCCGAGTTTTACTCTCCGACAGGATATCTACTTTTCAACAGTATGGCTATTCCCCACAGAATTCTTATTCCCCAAGCAGAATGAAGACTCTCATTCTCAGTTCCTCACAGGATATTCAGATATTCCCCCAGTGAAGATCTCCTCAAGACAGGAATCCCCAGTAGATTGGCATACAACCCAAGCACCTGATTCCCCAACAGTGGTCCCAGGACTTCTCATTTTCAACAATCAAAGGATTTTCAATCCCCTGCAGCAGTCAAAGATTCACTTTCCCAGACAGCAGTCAAGATTCTGTTATCTCCGGCTATCCAGGATTCATCTATCTTCAGCAAGACAGCTCATCAGCTTACATGCGCATCCATTATATTCATATATCATAAACATTGATATAACATATGTATTGCATCATACATTTCATGCAACATAACTTTGTGTTTCAGCTAATATTTTACCCTTTTCAGGATAAGATTGATAAGCTCAGACTTTTGAAAACAGTTTACGGACGCTTCCCAGCATGGATGCTGATCTATTGCTTATTCAATATCAAGACTTCTGAAAACAGTTCACGGGTTCTCCAGACACGAATTTTAACCTATCGCTTGTTCAGATTCCAAGACTTCTGAAAACAGTTCACGGGTTCTCCAGACACGGATGTTAACCTATCGCTTGTTCAGATTCCAAGACTTCTGAAAACAGTTTACGGATTCTCCAAATATGGATGTTAATATGTCGCTTGTTCAGACTCCATACTTCTGAAAACAGTTTACGGGTTCTCCAGATACGGATGTTAACCTATCGCTTGATCAGATTCTCAACTTTTGAAAATAGTTCACGGACGCTTCCCAACATGGATGCTGATCTATTGTTTATTCAACTTCAAGACTTCTGAAAGCAGTTTACGGGTTCTCCAGATACGGATGTTAACCTATCGCTTGTTCAGATCCAAGACTTTTGAAAATAGTTTACGGATGATTCCAAACATGGATGTCAATTCATTGCTTGTTCAGATCCCCAGTTCAGAGATGCTCCAAACATGGATACCTTTCTGATACTCACCCACTCACCGACGACATACAGTTCAGCAAACCTTCTTGGATGGCATCTACGAGCCCATCTCCAACAAGATACAATCACCTCCAGATGGCATCTATAAGCCCATCCTCCTACCAACAATCTCCAGATAGCATCTTTAAGCCCATCACCAAATGGCATCTTTAAGCCCATTCCCTCAAACTACGCATTGACGAGCGCAAATTTTTTGGGCACTTTAGTGTCCAATCTCCTTTTACCTTCGAGTCGCGAACGGCAAACCTGCCAATCTAACTCTTCAGGTTCAAGAAGATTGAACAGGGGCAACTGTTGTACCCCAAAATTTTCCCTCCTCTTTTTTACAAGAAATCACAGCTTCGGGCTTTTCCTGATTTTTTAGATTGGCTTAAGAATCGGTCAAACAGACTTTTCTCATCAGTCAGACAAAATTAGGGTTTCCATTAACTTTTGAATCAGTCCAAGCAGATTATTAGGGTTTCTATTGATTTGGTTGAGTTTGGCTCAGGGTTTGATCAAGCAGACGCTTCTTTGACAATAAATCAAGAATTAGGGTTTGCACGCGCATTTTCAGAAGAATTTGAATCCACAGTGTCTTAATTGGCTGTTACACTGCTTTGACGTTTGCTCAAGATTTCTGTTTGTTTCTCAAGGTCTAAACATCTGGGATATGGGCTGAGGCTTCTGATCGAGAGTTTGAAGTGTTGGTCTAATCAGTGAAATGAAAGGCGTATGGACATTTGTTTTAACTGACTGTGCAATACATATGGTTAATTGGGACGCCGGGTTTATTTTTGATTAATGCGAAGTTGCAAGACTACGGTGTTTATTAATTATTTATTTTATCAAAGTTAGAATAATTGGGATGTACTTCCAGTTATTTTAATTCAAGAAACTTAAATAATTAAATAGACAGTGAATTAAAAGAGATTAACGACAAAAGATTTTTTATTCACTTTTAATTATTGTTACAAGTGTTATTTGAATACAGTAAATTTATTTACAGTATTTATAATAATGTTTATTACAAACAATTGAAAGAGAAAATAAATCTATCCTAAGTCTTCATCTTCTACTGCTGTTCCTTTTTGCTCAACTGATATTTATCTGCAAAGACGAAAAAAGGGAAGAAGTCAATACAGTTAAAATTAAAAGGGGCATTCTCAGACAGATAATTAAAACTCATCATTAAAAGTGTTGGCCGGAATCAGTTTGTTCGTCCTCTCTGCAAATCGCAAGAAGACTCTCTTCTTGGTTCACAAAGAGGGAAAGAAAATATGTTTGCAAGCATATGAATTAATACAAGGCAGCATATTAAACAAAATGCACAAAGCTGCATAAATTCAAACTGTCAACCAAAGAGGCAAACCAAACTGAAATGCCAAAACCAAGTTGCACAATGCACAAAGGCAAACTAAGCTGTCAAAAACTGTCCAAGAGCTGTCAATAAAGCTGCCTACAAGCTAGCAATAAGCAAAGGCAGAAAATCTGGAAGATATGCAGAGGAAAGCCAAAGATGCAAGCAATATTTCAAATTTCCATCATTTCCCAACCAACACTTTTTCAGAAAAAAGTACAGTTTAAGCAATAAAAAATGCTTTTTCTGTGGAGAGAGAAAGAGAGAGAGAAGTAAAGGCTTACAGTTTGCAGGCTTAGGAGATAAAGATATAAAACAAAGAGTATCAGAACAGTTCAAGGAGGGGCAGAACACACATAGAAAAATATAACCTTCAAGTAAGCAAACAACAGCCTGCCTGTTACCAACAAACTGCCTTCAAACCTACAAAACTGTTACAGGAGCAACAAGCCTGTAACCTCCAAGCCTGTCAAACACAAGCAAGCAAAAGCTCAAATCTGCATAAACCCTCCAAGCCTATCAAACACAAGCCTTTCAAACCTGCATCAAAACAAAAGCCAAATAAACTGCAACCAGAAGCAAGCCTAAGGCAACAAGCCTTAAGGCCTGTAACCAGCAAACCTGCTTGCCTGCATAAAACGAAACTCCAAACTATATCAAGCCTGCCTCAAGCTTAAGGACCTGTTACAGAAACAAACCACCAATCTTACAAACTGCCTTCAAACAAACTCAGTATCAAAACCTGCATATCAACCTGCTTGCCTCAAGCCTGCTTCAAACTGTCTTGAGCCTGCTTCAAGCTAAAACACGAACCTTGCAAGCCTGTCAAAAACATAACAGAAGCAAGCCTAAAAGCTTGTTCATCCAAAAACCTGCTTGCCTGCATAAAACAAAATCCAAACATCAACTATTGCAATCCATCATCACAGGGTCAAACAAATAAGCATATCAAAAGCATCTCAGATTCAATATTATCATCATTGAAAAAAGCCAGAAAGCAACTCAGAAGCAAAAAATACTGAGGCAAAAGCAACAACAACATCATCAAACTCAGAAACGGGCAAGCAAGCAGAAGAGGAAAAGAAGTTTCAGAAACAGATGCCCTAGGGTTTTCAGATTACAACATTCATCATAAAACCAAACAGAACAAGATACAAATACCGGAAAAGCTCTCGTCAGCATCACAGCCTCCTCGCCCGGCCGCCTAAGACGCCTCCTGTCCACTCCTCCGTCTCTTCTCCAAAGGTATTGTCCCCCTTTCCTTTTTCTTCTTCACATCTCACACAAACACGAACATCCATGATTAAAATATGAAAAAGATAAAACATGCAAGAGAAAAATCCGAAAACCCTAAAAGCGTTGAAGAGGAAAAATATACCTTTTTATCACCACCTGAGCAATTGTGGAAAGAGGAAGGTGGAGGTGGAGCCTGATAGCATGAGGCACGGATGAAGCGTCAGAAGACATGGCTTGAGGAAATGAAGAGGACAACGAAGAAGAAGAAGGCAGCGGCGTCGTTCTAAGCCAAACTGTGAAACCCTTGTTCTGAAACAAAACAAAACCAACCCTAAACAAAAAAAAGTGTCAAACCCGGTTGGGCCTGCCCCATGCAAAAAACCTTAAGCCCATAAATTTTAGGCGTGTGCACCCCCCCCCCCCCCCCCCTTTTTGTTTTAATCCATTTTTATTTTACATTTTTGGGCCAAGCATTCCCCTAAGGCCCATTTTATTTTCTTAACCCTTTACACAAATTAATACCCTTTTTTACTTTATTTTCTTAATTGATATAATCTAATTCCTATTTTCTTTGGTTAAATAAGAATAGAATATTAAACTTTTGTACAAAAATCTTTTTAATGTTTATTACATTTAAAAAAAAATACATAAATAATTAGTTTGTCTTGAATTAAATACTATTATCTTTAAAACCCTTTTTGTTTATATAACATTAACAAAAAACACAAAAAAATAATAATATTACTTAATATTGCATTAGGTTAACAATTTGATCACTTGTAAATAATCATGTGCATCAGACTTTGCTTTTGATTCTCTTTACTCTTATACCTTGCTATATTTTACATTGAGAATGCGATGATTCGATTTGGTTGTAAATAATATTTGGACACTACTATTCTGATGAGACTCATCCCCATTTGTAAACATTTGTACCCCCATCCCCGGATACTTATTTGTAATAGCTTAGACTTTAAATTCCCGCAATTTATCGCTTTCTATATACTGTATAGTAATTAGGGTTTGTATGCGAAGATTCAAAATCAACCGCTAGATAACCTAATACAAAGATAAATGCATGACAATCAATACACAAAACACATTTGCACCCCTAGGGTAATCCCGCTTGTTGCCTTCAAAAAAAGGGCCATGTTTGCATGTCAAGTACTTTGGCAAAACAAAAACAAATCAAATGATCATAGTCCCTCGATGACGCTTTCGAAGTTGCCTAAAATGATCATAGTCCCTCAAGAAAAAATGCCAAAGATACTTGACACTATTGCTTTCATGGTCTATACGATGACCCGCACCCGTCCCGTTAACATCCTAACACAAGGTTGTTCACCAAATACAATGGTGAAACAACACTATTAAAAGGGTTAAAACATAAGGAAAGATCTTTGAGTAAATTTAGGGGTAGACAACTCTTAGTTACTTGATCAAACTTGCAAAACATGCTTGCCTACTTTTCAAAACACAATCCACAACACAACTTTCAAAAGCATTGAAACATCTTTTCAAAAAAGACAAACACCTTTGTAAAACATTCGAGTAAATAATTGTTACAATGGTTGCCTAGACAAGGCATCTTTTTTCAAAATATTTTCAAAACCACACACACACAAACACCATTCCAAACAATTGAAAATCAAGGCAAGTGATCTAAAACAAGTAACTAAGAGCCCATGGATAACCATGGATGAAAAGGGTGCTAGCACCTTCCCTTTTCATAATCTACCCCCCGAACCCATGAAAACATCTCAAAGGTTTTTCCTGTGCTTTTTAACCTTTCCTTTAGGATAAAATAAAAAGTCGGTGGCGACTCTTGCTAAACCGAACAAGTGCGAATACAAACGTAAAACCTCAAGTCAGTTCTCCCACCGTATCACAGCAGTGGTGATTTCTATTTTGATTTGTATAAGTCTACTCAATCCCATGGCTTAGTCTTAAATATTTCTACTTCTACAGTGACCATGGGTCTCCATTTCTTTGGTAAACTTCTGATGATCTTCTTTATATGATCAGCAGTTGAGTATCCTTTATCCAGAACTTTTAGCCCAGCAACCAGAATTTGAAATCTTGAGAACATTGTTTCAATGGTTTCATCTTCTTCCATTTTGAAGGCTTAATACTTCTAAATGAGCGCAAGGGCTTTGGTTTCCTTGACTTGTGTGTTGCCTTCATGCGTCATTCTTAAGGAATCAAACATGTGCTTTGTTATCTCTCTGTTTGTGATCTTCTCATACTCTGAGTATGCGATGGCAGTCAAGAGGATAGTTCTGGCCTTGTGATGATTTCTGAAGTATCACTTTTGATGATCTGACATTCTTTTCCTGTCAATCTTCTGACCACTTTCATCAACAAGATGTATGTACCCATCAATCACCATATCCCAGAGATCAGCATCATGAGCCAGAAAGAAACTTTCAATTCTGTCTTTCCAGTAATCAAATTTCTCTCCATCAAAGAATTGAGGTTTGCCACTAATTCTGTCTTTCTCATCATGGTATTCATTGCTGATGTTCTGACTTGGTCCCACCATAGTGTTTTTCTTAGCTTGGATCTTTTACTAACACGGTTAAGTGCTTGAACTCAGAACCAAACACTCTGATGCCAATTGAAGAATGAAAAAAATACAAGAAGGGGGTTGAATTGGGATATTAAAACTTAATTAAAATAACACGTTGATTTTTATCCTGGTTCGTTTGAACTCAAACTACTCCAGTCCACCCACCAAGGTGATTTCTCCATTCTCCAACGAGGTCTTAATCCACTAATCAATCTTGATTACAAATCTACTTTGACAACTGCTAAAGTCTTCTTGAGTATAACCACAACCCGGTTTTTCTCAAGGAAATTCACTTAAACAATGTATGAATAAACAATTTATAGTAGTGTTTCTAATAAAATAGTATCACAATAAAGTGATGTTTTACACAGTTTGAAAATATCGAATGTTTGAGGATGAGAGATGATAGCAGTGTTGTTGTGCGTGTGTAAATCATAAACGATTTATCCTTAAGGCTTGTTTAAATAGGCGAAGCATGGATGATCATTTGGAAACTTGATTAATGATAATTAAGGCGCTTTCCAAAAATAAAGATCCATGTTCCCTTCTAGCCGTTACTCTTGAAATGGAAATATTTGATTTGTAACGCTTCAGAACATTGAAGTATTTATTGCTGCTTGCTTCAGAACTTTGGAGATCAGAGCCATGAAATCCTGCTAGCAACGTTAGAACTTCTTTCAAAGAGTTTTATAATCAGAGTTGAAACATACTTTTAGCGCATCTTCTAATCTTCTTTTATCAGAGCTTTTTGAGAGATGTTTACAATCACAGCATAAACAACTTTGTAGCTTATCTTCTGATCTTCTTCCATCAAAACTTCTCTATAAAACAGAATATAATTTTAGAGCGCATAATTGTTATTTGTGTTTGTTATCATTAAAACTCTTACAAGGGTTGTAGAATCAAACTATGTTCTAATAGTTAGCACATCTCCGAAGAGAATATCATCTCCACGAGTCTCCAGTCACTTCTCGGTAACACTACTGATACCAATAACCCTAATGAATGTTCATTTTCTAAACCATACAATTTGTTGTCTTTCTATAACCTTATCGTTGTCAGTAACCTTATTGCTTACCAAATCATCCATGTTGTTACCTGGTAACCCTACCAAGGTTCATAACCTGAAGATGTTTATCTTTTCCAATCACCCGATAGTCGCCTTTCGGTAACCCTATCGTTGCTAGCAACCTTATTATCTTTGTTTTCTCGATCACTTGGTTGGTGTGTTCTGGTAATCCTAACATCATAAGTAACCTTATTATTTTCCATATCACTTTTGTCATCTCACAGTGACCCTACCGACATTAGCAACCTTACTACCTCATTCGTTTTCCGGTAACCTTACCGATGTCAGCAACCTTGATACCCTTTCTTGCCCAATCACCTCATTTAAGCCTTATGGTAGCCCTACCGATATCAGCTACCAAGTTGTTTTGTTCTCCCGGTGACCTTACTGATGTCAATAGCTTTACTGTTTTGTTTATCTCCCTGTAACCCTACCAATGTTGGTAACCGTACCGATGTTTGCTTTCCAACCACCAAGTTAATACTACTCCAGTAACCCTAATAATGTTTATTTCTCAAATCACCAAGTTAACACTATCCCAGTAACCTTATTGTTGATTCTCCATAAACCTTTTTTCCAGAAAAAAGAACTTATCCCTCAGCAGTTTCATGTTGATTCTTTCCCCAGTAGAATCTATTATGACTAATATCCCTAATCAATTCTTGTTTCTATTTCCCCCCAAAGAGTCAGAGTCAATTTTACCTGTATTTACCTCTTGCAGTTAGAGTGCGAGTAAAAGTCATTGTATAACCTTCCTTACTTCTCAATCATTTGAAAATCCTTACCGGGTGTTTGGCATTTCATATAATTTCCACTCTTGATAATTATACCCCGCCTTTGGCTTGTGGGATCAAATATAGTTCTTTTTCCTTTCACAAATACCGTAATCATTCACTTTGTAAGTTGGTCCCTTTACTACCTTTTGCATACGGGATGCCTCATACCCCTTTTTCTCTATAAGCTTATACCATATGGAATTTGATATTCCGTTCTTTTTGTAAGTCCACATTAGTTGGCATTTAGGATACCTTTTAAGTCCATACCATATGGCATTTGATATTCCGTCTATTTTGTAAATCCACATCAGTTGGCGTCTAGGATACCTTTTAAGCCCATACCATATGGCATTTGATATTTTGTCCGTTTTGTAAGTCCACATCAGTTGGCGTCTAGGATACCTTTTAAGTCCATACCAGATGGCATTTGATATTTTGTCTATTTTGTAAGTCCACATCGGTTGGCATCTAGCATACCTTTTAATTCCATACCAGATGGAATTTGATATTTCTTCCACTTTGTAAGTCCATGTCAGTTGGCGTCTAGGATAAATTTAAAGTCCATACCAAATGGCATTTGATATTCCGTCTGTTTTGTAAGTCCACATTAGTTGGCGTCTAGGATAACTTTTAAGTCCATACCAGATGGTATTTGATATTTTGTCCATTTTGTAAGTCCACATCAATTGGCATATAGGATACCTTTCAAGTCCATGTCAGATGGCATTTAATATTCCGTCCTTTTTGTAAGTCCACATCAGTTGGCTTCTAGGATACCTTTCGGCTCTATAAGTCCATACTTGATGGTGTTTGATTTCTATCATCCTCATTTCCCTGTTGGATCTTATCAATATAATTTAGTTTACTTGGATATTACCATTCAAACCTTTCATCGTGGAGTGCAAATTTTATGGTTCATTTAAGTATTTAATCCTCCTACACCTCGAATGTTCGAAAGCCGAGAGCCTATCTCACATTCAGGTTTAAGATGATTAAATAGGGGCAGTTGTTGTACCCCAAAATTTTCCCTTCTAATTTTACTTTTATCTGGCTTAGGCTTTGCATTTTATTTTCATCATTGTTAGGTCATGGAAATCATAATCATTCATATCATTGGTTCTTAAAAGCATGAATCAAAATCTCTCAGAGTATTGGATCATCATTATCATTATTACCAAAGCATAAGTGTTAGGGTTTCATCATTGGTTCATCAGTTGATCTGAAGAATTAGGTTTTTTTGGCATTCATCAATGCACATCAGGAATTAGGCTTTTTGTGGATTTAGCTTCAAGGGTATTCATTTCGAAGGATCACTAACAACATCGTGTCATCTCATTTGTTTCATGATCACAAGGTTTCATTGAGATTAGGAGATTTTCAATTCATCTGATACAAAGTCAACTACAAAGTCAAACTTTGACTTTTTGTGTTTTTGGTCAACCATGGGTTTCTAAAGTCAAGGATCATGAAAATGAAGTAAAAGCAGTCATTTGATCAAAGGAATCAATAGAAAGAATCAACAATCATAAATTTGGATTTAAACATTTCACTAAGTAATGTGAAATTCCATGTTTAAAAGTCATACTTTGAAAAGTCATAACTTCTTCATCAAGCCATCATTTTTCATGCTGCAATTCTCAAATTGAAGAGAATGATAATTTTTACATATTTTTCAGTGTAGGGTGATCCTCAAAAAATGCATGGCTTAAGAGATATGAGCCAATAAAGTCATGACCTCGAAATCCAACACTTAGAGAAATTTTTCTTGTGTGTTTTAACTTCAAAAGTTACCCACTTCATGGCCATTTTTCACCAAGATCTAAGTGGAATCAGAAAAACTCAAAACTAGAAAGTTGAAGATCTTGATTCAAGCTTTCGAAAATGTCCAAGAACACAAATAGTTCATTTTTGAGCTAGGAGATTCGAAGAGATGAAGTTGGACATCCATACCTGAATTATAGGCCATTCTTTTGAAAACCTTATGATCAAATCTTCAAGCATGCCTTGTAATCTCACTTTTCATGTCCATTAACTTGTAAATCTACCTCTAATCAGAAGTTTACACAAGCTTTTGAGCTATTGTCCATTTGATTCAAGCATTATCCAATCCATTTTGCCATTAAGGGGAGAAAGGTTATACTTCCATTCTAGTACTGCAAGCCTTTTGCAATATGTCAATGCATCGAGCCTCTAACTTGTTCCCTCTGCCCACGCTCAACCTAAAAACTCAGAAGCAACATGTTTAAAGTGTTCAACCACTTTGGAAGCTTTGGTACTATGTATTGGAACCATAATTTTCACATTGCTTCACAACTAAGTTTCAAAACTTTAAGCTTCAAACTCTTCATCCCCAAACCCTAATTTTTTTCCTATAAATAGAGGCTAGTCTACATTGCAAAACAAACATGGAACACCCTCTATAACCTCTCAAACACTCTCTAACTTAGAACTGCAACATTGCAATTTTCTCAAGGTTCAAAAACCATTTCTTTGAAATTCATAATCATTGCAAGTTCTTTGTGAACTAACCATCCAGAAACCTCATATACACCATGTATAAGCTACCCAGACACTCATAGCACTTCTATAAAACCTTTATCATCATTCACCATTTTCACTTTGGCCATTTGCAAGTTAATTCAAATAGGGAGGTTCATAGAATTTCCAAGCAAGCTGAGCATCCACTAAGCATCAACAAGATCCCAGGAAGGTGTTAGGATCACCATTTCACTTCTGGAAGTCGTGTAGAGGGCATTGGATTTTTCTTCAAGAGGTAAGTTTCCTTGAACTGTGAAATATTGATACACGCAATATTTACACATACATTATGAAGTAGAAATGTAGATATCACGTATGTGAAGCTATCCATATGCTTAGTTTTGATTTATATTTCTTGTGTGATGAGAATTGCAAAACTGAATCGTTAGGGTTTCATTTTGGTATTGGATGAAATTTGTGTTTATCTTTGATTAATAGCTCCTGATAATTATATCATTGAATTCGTGAGGAAATTTTGAGTAATTTTCATGTTTATGCTTTTGTTTTTGGTTAAGAAACGAGTAAGTTACAAAGATCAAGCCATGGATGTTGTTGTTTTTGTTTCAGCGAAGAAGATGATGGCCATGGCGCCATCTCTTCAATTTTTCAAAACAAGTTTTATAATATATTTAGTTGAAGCTGTGTTATAACCGGATAATAACAGTCACCCTAGTGGCAAGACATGTGTGTGTTAAGGCTTTGTAATCTCAAGGGCACGGTTTTGAACCGAAGGGACCTCCCTTTTGCCTTTTTTTCACATTTTTTCTGTTTTGTGATTTTCCAAACTTGTTTTAAATATATTTTATTGAAGGCGTGTTTTAATACCACAGGTGCGTGGCCTGGTGGTAATCCTTTTGTTCTGTGACTCTAAGGACGTGGGTTCTACCCCTTTGGCCACCAAAATATTTTTTTAACACTTATTTTATTTTATTTCTTTTAAAAACTTTCACTTAATTTTAAACCAATCAAAACAACTCCTTTTGAGTTGATTTTTTGTACACTACTATTTCACCACTCCTATTTTATGAATATAAAAAAGTATCACAAAAAAATATTTATTATTTCACCAGTTTTCAATTAAATCAAAACTAGACGCTTTTAGGGTTTTCTTAAAGACTTTTAATGATCTTTTGATCAATTTCTCAACTTTACTCATAAAGCTTGATCTTACTATGATATATCTCGATTCTCATTTGATATCTTGACTCTTGAGTGAGCTTTTTATGATATCTTAAGCCATTTTAGAGTTTTCCCATTCAAAATTCACACTAAATCATGAAACATATTCAAAAATTCAAAATCTATGCACCATGACTTTCTCTATGATCATGAGTTTTCCACTTCACTCCAACTTAATTCAACTGGATCATTCATCTATTGTGAAATTAAGGTTCATTTTCATAGGGCACTTTGAATTTTGTTTTATCAAGTTACGAGATTTCCTTTAAATAATTTTTATCTAAGATTAATGAGTCAGGGTTTTCTTCATCCTTTTGATTACTTCAAATGAAAGTTGTTGTGAACATGGAGTTAAGACATGCATTTAAGGGCTTAATTCAAGGAGGCATTCATTATGCAAAGCTAAACCATGGAGATAGGGACTCATTCAAGGCATCATCATAATATTATACAAAAGAAGAAGGGATATTTGAGTCTTGTTCAATTATTTAAAACCAAGGACTAGGAATCAAGAAAGGTGCCAAGGAGTTCCTTTTGTTTGAAGTTAAAATAAATAAAAAAGTGATGTATCCATTAATGAAGGTAAAAATAAGTAGCATAGCATTAGATCACTTATGTTAAATTGAAGAAAGTTTGGGCATATTGAACTACATGGGATCAAACTCAAGAAGAAAAGACTTAGAGACATATAAGAGAAGTTGGTTCAAAATGTTTTGTTTAAACCAACATGGATAATTACAGAACATTAAAAAAATGCAAGCATATCATTACAACACTATTAAAGGTCACCATTGTAAAGAAAATTACAAAGAATACATTAAAGTGTCAAAGTCTCTTTATCCTAAAACCTAAGCTAATAAGTAGGACATCTCTTTTTCCTAACAGGGGCAAGACAACTTCAACCCCCCCATGGCAAACTCCTGGTCATGTCGTCACACCTACCAGAAAAGCCATGCATCAGTATTAAACAAAACAGAATTGATAAATCAAAAACAACAACGATAACCATGAAGCAACCTGCTTAAACCGTACCCCATGCCAACAATTTACCTAGAAGCTATGCATAGACCCTCATCAAGTAACACTTGCATTTCAGAACTTTACAAAATATCCATAACAGATAACCTGCACCAGTTCACATCAGTCCATTAACATAACAAGAAAAATCTAAAACCAGCCAGCATTAACCTATATAAACTATTGCACCAATTAACCAACCCCCAAGACTCCTCCATGGCAAACTTCTGGTCATGTCGTCACACCTACCAGAAAAGCTCTACATCAGACAAAAGAGAATGGATGAATCAAAAATAGCAGTGCAGCCTACTTAAAACAATACCTCATGCCAATGATTTTCCTAATAGCTATGCTTAGACCCGCTTCAAGTTAAACGCCAATTCTTGACCTGCATGAAATCCAAACAGAAACATATATATTAATGCAGCATTGTTCATATATATGAAGTATAGCCTACTAATCCAATAAGTCACGTCAAAGCAAATATATAAGATTAGCTACGATGAAGAACCAGTTTCGGATCCATACCAAAGTTGTTCAACTCAGCTTGCATCGCTTCAGTTTCTCATTCCACGGGTGACAGAAACCAGTACCCTGTATGTCACCAAAGAAAACAAGTTTAATGAACTAGTTAATTTCACAAACTAGTAAAAGACAGGTCGTAATCAGTGCACAAATAGATATCTGCTTCATATTAGAATAAAAAGATAAGTATCAAACCAAAAGCAGAAGCTTAATTCACAACTTGAAAATATGTTATAATCCAAAACAGAGCAATATTCAATGAATCAAAGCACAGAATCATGCATTTACGGATGAATCAATATTATTAAACAAGAAATCAATGAATGCTGGAAACATAATCAAGACATGATAGGCTAATTGTGGAAACAGTTTGAAAAGCTTTAAAATCATCTAATTACATAAACAATCAAAAGCAAATCAACAAAAGAGGAAACAATTTCAAATTTGTAACGTGTAACTGCAGACCCAATAAATTTTTTCCTAAAAAATTCTAAATCCTAATCACTATAAGAACTTAGAATCAGAACAGAGGAGGGGACGAAAAAAATTTCAGAGAGGGGAGTGATAGAGGGGCTTACCAAGTAAAAAGAAGAAAAGAGTGAATAGGTATTACCAGAAAGAGGGTCTCTTCACAGAGAAATTAGGGTTTCAAAGTCTAAAACCCTAACTTATTTAGGTCACCGTCGTTGTCCTCCGTTATTCAACTCACCATCACACCAACATCCTTGCTCCGCTCCACCTAAAAAATCATAAAAAGGAGAATTAGCTATTGTGTCAAGGTTCCAGGAAGAAGAAAATACGCAATCTAAAGGTATAGAATGAACTCATCTCTCTCTAAAATTATTGTTTTGCACTTGGATTTTTTTAGGTAACGGTTTGATCTGAGGGGTTTGGATTGAGAATCATTGTCGCTAGGGTTAGAGATTGGGGGAGGCTAGGGCTTTACACGCAAGAGAGGTGAGAACGAGAAGGGTTTCAGAAAAGAGAGAGAGATGAGAGGATGACAAGTTTGTTTTTGTAAAACAAAAATATATAATTGTGCTTAATGATCCCATGCACTCCTCCTCATCCTAACTACCACGTACCCCTATCCATGTCCATCCAATTCCAATCTAATGACCATCAGCACATGTACTCACCATAATGTCATGGCCCTGTCCATACACAATCTAATGGACTCCCAAAAACATGATTTTGGGCCAGGCCCATACGCTAATGGCACCCCATTTGTCTTGTGTTTACTCAACGCGTCATAAACCACACCCCCCCTAAGCCAAGCAGGCCAAGTCCAAATTTTGGACTTAGGCCTTGCTACTTATGCACCCCCCAATTTACTGATCAGCTTTAGCAGCGCACCCCCTCTATTGATTGGCCTGAATTCAATATCTAAATTCAGGCCCAAGTTGTTAACACCCTCTAGTTTACTATTCTAACTTATTTAACACCCCCTGCGTTTTTTTATTGTTCTTTATTATTTTATTATAACTATTTTTATATTTCTTATTTTAATATATTCAATATACTTAATGTTATTATATTATTGTTATCATAAAATTAACTAATATATTTTTCAACTCATCAAAATTATTTTCTATTTATTGCATTAAATTAAATTATTTTAAGCATGCATTTAAATAGATATTTTTATAATTAATACTTAAAAAATATTCAACAAATACAAAACTTTTTTTACAATAAATTAATTTAAATAATTAATTTTCAAAAAGGAATATGCAGCATATTCTAATTAACTACGCGCTTGCCCAATATCTTTGCTATTCACACACTCGGGCTAAGTACGAGGGAAATTAAATTTTTTGCGTTAATCATAAAAAATACAAACCCCATGAACTACGAAATGGGACTCTGATTCCTCCTTAGGAGGATACGTAGGCATGCGATCAAAAATCGTGGCAAGTCCTGCTAACCAAAATTCAAATCCTTTTCCTTAATAAGAAATTAAAACCCTATTTCCTAAAACATCGCGCTTCTAAAACTAGTATCCTTGTGAACAAAGTAGAGGAGGGGTGCCTAACACCTTCCCCTCGTTTGGAACCGAGTCCAAACCTAGAATCTCTGAATTTCTTTTAGGGTTATTCCTTTATACTCCCTTCCTTTAGGATAAAAATTAAGGGTGACGATTCTATTTAAAAACCAGTTGCAACAGCTGGCGACTCTGCTGGGGACTCAAGCCTATGTTTAGAGGCATTGTTTATTAGTTTTTAGGTTTTTATGGTTTTGTTATTTTTGAGTTTTTGTATTTGTTTAATTTTTTTTTCTTGCTTTTTATTATTATTCATTATATTTATATGTCTGTGGTGGGATTTTAAATTTTTGCAAAATATTTTTAAATGAACCTTAGAAAGAAGGTTCGTCTATTAGCCAAAGGGATATATCATCCCTATGAGTTTATGTGACGACTTCGTCTAGAGTCGGTGGAATTCCGCAAAAGAAATACGTCTCAAGAGACATCCTCTTGGGAAGTAGGACTTTGGAGCGACGCCTATGGCTCTTTGTATAACCCTAAACTAAAATCTCATGATGAGACCTTTCACGACCTAGAGATAAAAGTTTCGGTCTGCAAAGAGACTCCGCTTAAGGGAGGCCCTTTCACCTTTCCCTCTAGTGTTATTCATGATACCCTTAAGGAAATCATCGTATGCGGAGGATAGAATGTCCATAAAACCAAACTAGAACCTACCTTCTAAGGGTTACTGTTCACTAAATCCAGTCATTTAAACATTCTATTCACATGTTCCTGCATAATTTCACATTTTCATCATACCTTGTTTGCTTGTCTTATTCATATGGTATAAAAAAAGAGTAAAGGTTTTTGTGTAAGTATCTGAAAATGAATGCCAAAGGAAAATAGCTCGTACGTATTCATGCTACCAAGCTAGATGTAACTCAAATCAAAGTTATAAATGAAGGATTCTTTGAAAGGTCCATGAAAACATTTGCTCGTTGTTATGGGGATATCTTGGACTTAATTAAAGTCGAAATACAGTTGGACACCATTTCTGCTCTAGTACAGTTTTATGATCCTCCACTGAGATGCTTCACATTTCAATATTTCCAATTAGCCCCGACCTTAGAGGAATTGGATAGAATTTTGAACTTCTCCAAAGAGAAGGCTTATATAGGTATTGGACAAACCATTGATACCAAGATATTGGCCGAAGGTTTGGGAATCCCTTATCCAGAGTTTGCCCTTAACTATAAGAAAGAAGCAGAAATGCAGGGGATTAGAAGGTGTTATCCGGAGAGTAAAACCCTTGATTTGGCAAATAATAAGGAATGGGAATCTTTTATCGACTGTCTTGGGTTGCTGATATTTGGTGTTGTCTTGTTTCCACGTACTATAGATTATATTGACCCTGCAGCCATCAGTATGTTTTAGGGTACGAAGACTTTTAACACATACCCCACTCCAGCTCTACTTGCTGATATTACTATGTTATTCATACACGGTACAAAAATAAGAGAGGTACTTTGAATTGTTGTATTCCATTACTATACTCCTGGTTTACAACTCACCTTTACAAGGAGGATTACTTAATCCCAAGTCTAATAAGGTATGAATGGCCTCAAAAGTTAAGTTCTCTCACTGCTAACTCCGTGTTGTGGTATGCTAGAAAGTTAGATATTAGGGATATTCTCTATAGTTGTGGGGATTTTCCTAATGTCCCACTAATCGGGTCACAAGGCAGCATCAATTACAATCCCACCTTGGCCCTACGACAACTAGGGTTTCCTCTGGAAGACAAACCTTCAGATGAGCAACTTCAACAACTAATTATTCACAACATGGGAAGAAATGACAGAGAACTACTCAACAAAATCATTCGGGCTTGGAGTAGGATTAATAAAAGAAAAGCAGAGAAGAAGAATGCAGTGGCAAAAGAACCTTACACCCAATGGGTTCTAAACAAGGTGCAGATTATCAAACTTCCTTTTGATATAGATCCTGAGTATAAGCAAGAGGCCCCAATTACTCCTCCTATGTCTTTAGAAGAGGTAGATGATGTAAAAAAAGCACTGGAGCAGGCTCAGAGAGAGAAGGAAGTAATAAAGCTCAATTTCCTTAATCTGACCAAGGAGAAAAGACAAAAGCAACGCATACTCGAATCAAAAGATCAACAGATCCAAAAAGAGCGTGAAGCATTTGAAAAGTAAAGTTTGAAAAGGAAGCGGTCAACCGAAGGGCTTTTAAGTGCTACCTTTAATATGGATTCCCATAACCAGAGTGTTGTACCCCAAAATTTACCCTCTTTATTTCGACCTTTTTGGCTTACATTTCATTATTACATACATGCATATAATTGGTTTTATGGTTATGGAATCAAGGTATATTTAGAAAGCTTCTTCAGGTTACAAGTGACGTTTATTTCGTCAATGGATGTTCTCAGAGTATTTTTCGTGCTGAAGATCGGTTCGCTGTTTCGCAATGATTCGGGGTTCAAAGATTCACGAGTCCAACCCGGCACGTCATATCTAGGTGTTATTTCACCAAGGTATCTCTGATAACATATTCTTAAATTCAGGTTCAGCTCGAGAGCCAATTCTTTAAATAAGGTCTCTGAATGTGCGATTTTTTCTCGAAGAAATATTGTGAAAAAGTGTGCTGAAAGTGCAATTTTTACGCACTAAAAAATTCATAACTTGAAGATCGTGGTTCTTTTTGAACCCGTTCCAGTGGCCAAAATTCCGTCTTGACGTCATCTACATTTTCATCTCTCACGGCTAGAAGCCAAATTCAATCAGAAGGTCTTCAAAAATGTGGATATATCAAGTATTTTCGTACAAACAATTTGTGACAGAAGTTTATTTGCGTCATGTTCAGAAAATCATAACTTGGTCGAATTTCATCGTATTGAGCTGGTTCTGGCGCCAAAATTTCAAAAATTGAGTTGGCTACATTTTCACAGGAGGTATCGAGTTTGAAAGTTATCCAAAAGGCCTTTGTTTTATGCCCAGAATGCGCGTGACGCATCGAAAATCCTGAATGTTAAATATTATTTCTTCTGGGTCGAAACTTCGAAAATTCATAACTCGATCAATTTTTATCGGATCGGGCCCATCTTTTTACACAAGGTAACAGACTCAAAGATCTACAACTTTGATTCCAAAGTCGAGACCGAATTCTTCTCCAATCAATACCAGTTTTTTTATTGAAGAACGTGTCAGAGTTGACACTGGAGCCTAAAATAAGTTTGTTTGAGGCAAAACTTCCAAAATTCATAACTAATTCACCGTTTATCCGATTAAGCCCATTTTTGGAAAAGAGTTAGTTCTCGATGTCGGCTACATTTTGTTTTCATATTTAAACTTCAAACATTTCATTTATGCCCCTGTGGTTTAGCCTGGAGCGTGACGGATTCAAGTGAATAAAAATCTGCACTATTGCTTGTGGTTATTGGAGGCCCAATTGCACATTCAAAGCTCATATCTTTGCTCTAATTTCCATTATATAATCACATTCTTTTCACACAAACAGGACACGAAAAAACCTTTGCCACAACCCTGTCAAAATATCAAATTCCTTCAAAAACCTTAAAAACCCTTAAAATCCTTGTTATAAACCCTCATCTCACTACAAACAAGTCATTCTTGTTACAAACCCCCATCTCACTATTCTCCAGTAAGGTAAGACTGGTTTGATCTCCATAATCAAAAGGATGTAGAAGAATTCATCAATGCCATATCGGTTTTAACATTACAAAATTTTATATATTTGCTTTATTTGTATTTCATGATATAGTAATTTATTTAATATGCTCATGAGATTCAACACTACAGATTTTGACAGGGTCCCATACAGGGTTATTACAAAACGCTGAGGCCAAAACAGAACAACCACCAATGCACGGCGAGACAGACATCCTGAGAAGGTTAAGGGCGTGGGTTCAACACCCACCCCTATTGGTTTTGGTTTTCTTCCTTTCTATTTATCCTTTTACCTATTTTTATTCTTTCTGTTTAAAACCTTTTTTCATAAAACTTCACATTTTTCACAAACCTTTGAGTTTTCATAATAAACTCAAATAATTCATTTTAGGTTTTTTTAAAATTATTTTTAGGTTTTAAATTAATTTTTGGTTCAACATACACCCTTGACATTTGCATTTGTTGTATTTTCTAATCCTATTTTTCATTGATGTTTCTTCCCCTATATATTTTTTGGCAAATTTAATTCTTTCTTGTTAATCATTACACATAAACTATTTTTTTAAAACCTTTTTTTAAATTAAAATTAATTAGGTTTTAGGTTTTTTTAATTAATCATTTTTTTCAAAATTAACCTTTTTTTAATTAAAATTAATTAGGTTTTTAGGTTTTTTTTAATTAACTTTTTTCAAAATTAACCTTTTTTAATTAAAATTAATTAGGTTTTTAGGTTTTTTTTAATTAACCTTTTTTTTCAAAATGTACCTTTTTTTAATTCGAACTAATTAGGATTTAGGTATTTTAATTAACTTTTTTTCAAAATTAATATTTTTTTATTAATTAAAATTAATTAAGTTTTTTAGGTTTATTTATTTAATTATCATAAATCATTTTTTATATAAAAAATCACCAAAACATTTTCTTTGTTAATTTCATCTTATTTTATTTTTCTTAGATAAAGTGTATAGGGCGCATTCGACTGTAATAGCGTAGCTTTATTTTTCTCGCTTTTTTTCATCATTATCATGTAATTGCTTCCGGGATGTAATAGTTTTAGGATTTCTTTTCCGCACTCTTCACTATTATGTAACTGCCCCAAAGCTCTGTAATAGCCTAGGTTTACATTTTCGCATTTACCTTCAGCTACTATATTTTATGCAATGCTTAGATTAATAGGGTTGTATGGAAAAATTAAAATAAACTGAAAACAAACACTTGCACACACTCACACCTCTAGGGTAACCTCACTTGTTGCCTTCGGAAAAACAATGGTAATGTCCCTCGAACGTGGGGATAACCTTAGCAAAGACCCTCGGTTAAAGTTATCATAAAGATCATAGTCCCTCGATGTCTCTCAACTTGCCTACGAGAAATGATCTTATCCCTCGATGTTGTCTACGAATATATGATGACAGTCCCTTCGAACTGCTAAGGTATCCCTATATGTTGCCTTCTATGACCATAACGATGACCCGCGCCTGTCCCACATACATCTAACAATAGGGTTACCTACTCACTAATAGTAGGATAGCATTGTCTAAAGGTTAGGAGGAAAAGAACGACATTTTCGAGTATAAGTAGATAAGTTCTTAGATGCTTGCTCAAAACAACTTTTTGCACCTACACAAAAATATTTTCAAAAACACTTTCAAAAACATTCGCCTTGTCAACACTCTTGAGGAGTGATACAAGAATTATCACAAAGGGAATCGCCGCACTATGGCATTTTCAAGACAATTTTCAAAACACACAAACACGAAAGCAATTTTCAAAAATGAGCAAGTACCTAAGAGCCCATAGAAAACTACGGATGAAAAGGGTGCTAACACCTTCCCTTTCCATAATCTAACCCCTTACTCAAAATCTCGAAAAAGGTCTTTTTCTGTTCTTTTCATCCTTTCCTTTGTTGGATAAAAGAAAAGTCGGTGGCGACTCTTGCTTACCGCACATTTGCAAACAAAAAACGTAAACCAGTATTAATAGTCTGTTCTGCCACCGTATTACAGAACTGGTGACTCTGCTGCGGACTTATGATTTATAAAGTGGGGTTTACCTTAGGATCTAGGTCATTTTAATTGCTTCTTTGGCTTGTCTTGTTTGATTTACTTTTAAGGGTATCTTTTTGGGTTGTTTGGATCTTAAACTCGGATCGGGGAATTCCTTTTAGGTAAGTAGCAATAAACTGTGAGGGAGTTGTGTGGGGTATACCGACACGGTTGAAACAGTAGCTACATTGATGTGATACTTTGGTGTGTACCGGTAGCCCTTGAGTAATCAAGGAGAATACGGGGCCGCTGCGTGGTATCATAAAGTGTCAACTGACCTTAGCACCTTAATTGACCAACTTGGCTTTTTAGGACGTAGTCAGATGGCCGTCTTTGGTGTAAACCCAAAGCCGGTTGATACTCGATGCTACACTCATTGAGGTTTGACTCTTGAGTTTTGTTTGGTGGCAAGTTAATTGCCTATCGGAATGAAATTTGGGGGAAAGATCAGTGATATTGAGATCCCTTAGAACCCAGTTACTATATTTAGGACAGGTTGAACCAACCCAACTTCAAGAGGGTACTTACCTATAAACTCCATGCAAGCCTAAACCTAAGGCTGCTTGTGTGATTTGTTTGCTTTCAACTTTAACTCCTTGCAGGGTTTTATTATCTGACAATATGATTTCCTCACATGATTTGTTTACAGTCATTATCCAATAACTTGGATTTCTTGCAGGGTTTACTTGCTTACATTCACCTTGCACTTTTGCTTAACACATACATAACATCATGCCACATCATTTCCTTAACCATTTCAAGGGTCTCAAGGGTTTGTGATGCAGGTTATGGTAAATCAGATGTCTAGCAAGGGGCAAAGGGGATTTATTTTCCTCTAGCCAATATTGTCAGAAGATCAAAACTCAACAACTTGAGTCAGGGGCTATGACCCACTTGATATGGTGAGCTTGACTCTCGTAAAAGGACACTCAACGATACGAAGTTCTGCAATCAAAGCTGCAAATTTCAACTTCTGACATTTTCTTGTTTACCCTGCGAGATTCTTGAAAACATTGCATACATATATCATACAGATCATTGCATAAGCAGGTTTCAAAGCAGGTCTCTCATGTTCTCGTTGTTTATTTCAGCAATGACTCTCAAACAAGACAACAAAGATCTCCAAATTCAAGAGGCTCAGTTCATGGAAATGTTCCTAAACCTATACAAGGGGCAGGAAAAGTTGAAATCACTCCTCCCTGGGAACCTAGCGAAGAAAAGTCATGAAGAAGATAAGGACGAACGGATGGAACAACTGCAAGCTCAGGTAGAAGTAATGAGAACCCAGATATTGGGGCAGATGGCTCTTATCCAAGGCCTGGAACGGGGACAAGAAGAGCTGAGGTCCATTATCACCAAACTTCATCAAGACAGATACAACCGTAAGAAGTAAGTAGTCGAGGTTGGGGACCAAGTCATTGATCAAACTCCGAGAAGACAAGAGGTTGGACCTTTCCAAATTTCTACTACATCACGGGTCCAAAAAAAACCTCGCCAAAAACAACGGGTTAATCAGAGTAAGTCAGATACACCCAAGAGGAAGTTTACCAAACTCAACATGCCGTCGTCTCAAGCTTTACAACACATGTTGACGATGAATCTGGTTACGTTGATAGGGCCTCATCCAAATCCCAAGACTTCTTCCCCTAACTAGAATCCTGATGCAAGGTGTGCATATCACTCCAATAGTCTGGGGCGTGATACTAATGATTGTTGGAGGTTGAAATATAAAATTCAAAACTTGATTGATGAAGGAGCATTGGAGGTCACACAAGATGGTCAACTGGAATTTTTCTGTCATTCCTCCAAGGCCCACCATTTGAAGTGACAAGATCAGACGAAGAGGTTTTTCATTCATTATGATTTTCGATTTGTAATTTTCTTTTGATTGTTCGAACATTTATTCATGTCCAACTTTGTTACTTTATCAATGCATTACATATGTCTGTTTTAAATCAATTCATTCGTATTCACTATATTTAAACTGCTTTCCTTTTTGTGATATTCAACTCTCGTTTAAAAAGCTGTGAGCCTTTAGAGGGAGGATGACAAAAATGATACCACAATCTCTACAGTATGCTTTTGAACAGACCCCGCTAACGATGTATAGGCATTGTTTCAAATCCTTAACAATGGAGTTATAAGGAAGATAATACCTAGTCAACCCCTTTGATCCAAATAAGTAGGAGTTTTTCTTTTCACACAAATTAAAACCCTAAATCATAACTTGGGGCAGGGTAGTTTCTCAGTCAATTCAGACGTGCATTCAGTCGCAATCTTCCGCTTCGTACACCATGAATGGCATCGAAGACGTCCTTCCAAATCAAAAGACGGTGATGGTTCTGTATAATCGTCAAGATAGGGAGTCATTATCTCTCGAAATAAAAGCCCGTTAAGTCAAAACCTATGAAGGAGACTTAAGAAAAAAAACTGGGGCATCCCGCTGACTGTAATCACAAAAGACACAGTTCAGGAAAAAGAAGGGATAACGGAAACTAAAAAAAAGAGAGGTTACTACAAATCCTCGACAAAAACAGAGATTACAAAATGACAGCCTCTTCCAAATAAACATTCAATCTCTGAACCATCACCGGAATATCAAGGACATTCCAGACTCAATCGGGATCTGAACACACAATTAGCTGAGCATAGGACTGGAGAACATCATGAAGAACGGGTGGGTACAAATAAAATTTGAGCCTGTATCCTTTGTTTCTTAAACCGTGAACCAGGTCACGTTACAACCCTTAAAAGCCCTAGCTAAAGCATGGGTTAGTTCAAAAACATATTGTTACAAAAGGTATCCCGACTCCTGTAGGGTTTGCTATAAATCCTGAGTTGACATCACACTTTTACAAAATTTGTTTGTTTTACTAAAAAATGAATTTTCAAAAAAAATTTCCTTCAACACAGACATAAGCTTTGCATTCTTAAAATACCATTGTTTGCATATGACTATTTGTTCAACAGCATAGAAATTTGCATGACGAATATCTAGTGAACAAAAACCTTCTCAATGAAAAGGATCACCTCAAGTGGAAAAACACTTCCAACCAAGGGGCACGGCATGATCATTGTCCATCATCTGGGCCAGTCAAGTCAAGATTCAAGGAATCTCTCAAAGATGCCAAATAGTCAGGGGCAGATATCCATCTGAATCACTTGGAGCATTGGACATGGATTCTAACAACGAATCATGTATGATCAAACAAACATCTTCTAGAAGTGTGGCAACACTTACTACTATGGACAGTGACAATTCTCTATACCCGGTGAACATTGACATAGTCGGAAAATATTATGCATGAACAAAGACCTGCTAGGTTGACTGGCCTAGGCAAAAATAAGGGCATCCCGGCGAACCAAAAGGGCTCGGGAAAAAATTAGGGATAAAAACAAAAAATATGTACACCCGGCAAGTCGAAAACCTGAAAAGGCGGCTTGGGTAAAAAAGGGTATCCCGGTGGACTGAAAATCTGAAAAGACGGTCCAGGCAAAAGTTAGGGATTAAAGCGTACGATTACGTCCTGTCATCTCGTCACTTGTCTAAATCAGTAGAAAGTTTATTATCCTGATCTGCGTTCACCAAGGACTCCAAGAGTTGGGATAACAGTCAAACCATCTACAAAATCCTCAGTTGATAGTTTCTTCAACAGGTATCGAGACAGGGGCATTCTACTACAAGGTCACCGCCATATTCTCAACTTACAAACTATTGATGTCAGGTATTCTCATACCCTCGGCAGAGCAAAATCACCAAATTACTGCTCCAATGAAAATTCCCCAATGAGGTCGCCAAGCTTCTCGGGATTCCCCAAGCGGATTACAGAGTTTCCCTTCCCCAACGGAAACATTCTGAATAAAGCAGATTCATATCTAGAAACAGTTCAGGCACGATCCAAATACAGATGTCATCCTGACACTCACTCCAGACTCTCATCTAGAAACGGTTCAAGTACGATCCAGAGATGGATGTCATCCTAATACTTATTCAGATTCTCTTCAAATATAGTTCAAATACGATCCAGAGACGGATGTCATTCTACACTTATTTCAACACATAGATCCATCCACAAAGCCTCCGCAGGTACTTTCTCCAGCCAGTATAGGGGCAGGGACAGTTTTGAAACGAAGTCATCCTTAGCATGCGTCCCAATGACATCTTCACTCCCCATAGAGTAGAGGCAACCAAAATTTTTTATCTCAGCTTCCCTGAACATGAGTTACTTTCCCAAGCAAAGTTCCTTCAGAGAACCGATATCTATATCCCCCAGTCGAGTTTTATAATCGCAAATAGTTTATAAAGCTTTCTCCCGAGCAGAGTTTATTTCTCTGACTGCGGAACCTCCTCCCGAGAATAGTTTATTTCTATGAATGCGGAAGCTCAATCCTCAACATATTTCATTTCTCCAGCTACAAAAGTTCATCCCTCAGCGGAGTTTATTTCTCCGAATCGGCAAAATCTTCCAGCAAAGCATCTCCTCTCTCAAACATAGTTATTCCCCCGCACAGTTATTCTCAAGCAGAGTCTCGCCCCGGCAGAATATTCACAAGTAGAAAGGAGTAAATCCACGGCATAGTCATCTTCGTTCACCATCCCCAGCGGAAGTAGAAGAACCACTTTTTCTACAACGGTCGGGAATTCAATTTCCAGTACTCTCCAGCAGCAGACAGGGATTTATTTCCCCATACTCGGATGTGTCACAATAGCATTTCATGTTCATACATCATGACGTGCGCATACATATTGCATACAGCATAATCTCATTTATTTTGAGAACATCATCACATAATGCATTTCATGCATCGCATATAATTAATCTTGTACCTTTTCAGGAAAGATTGTTATCATCAACAATTCCAACAGTTTAATATTAAATCCGTGAAGCTATACATGTCATATCTGCATACAACTAATGGAAAATCAGTTCCCGAAACCAAACAGGTCAACTAAACTACGTGATCAAATGAGGCTTTCATTTCGAAGTAACCCTACTATCCAGGTTCATTCTCATAGCCCTACTATCCAGGATTTCATTTTGAAGTAACCCTACTATCCAGGTTCCTTCTCATAGCCCTACTATCCAGGTTCCTTCTCATATCTGTATTATCCAGGCTTTCATTTTGAAGTAACCCTACTATCCAGGTTCCTTCTCGCAGCCTACTATCCAAGCTTTCATTTCGAAGTAACCCTACTATCCAGGTTCCTTCTCGCAGCCCCTATTATCCAAGCCTTCATTTCGAAGTAACCCTACTATCCAGGTTCCTTCTCGCAGTCCTACTATCCAGGCTTTTATTTCAAAGTAACCCTACTATTCAGGTTCCTTCTCGCAGCCCTACTATCCAGGCTTTCATTTCGAAGTAACCCTACTATCCAGGTTCCTTCTTATAGCCCTACTATCCAGGCTTTCATTTCGAAGTAACCCTACTATCGAGGTTCCTTCTTGTAGCCCTACTATCAGGCTTTCATTTCGAAGTAACCTTACTATCCAAGTTCCTTCTCATAGCCCTACTATCCAGGCTTTCATTTTGAAGTAACCCTACTATCCAGGATACTTCTCGCAACCCTACTATTCAGGCTTTCATTTCGAAGTAACCCTACTATCCATGTTCCTTCTCATAGACCTACTATCCAGGTTTTCATTTCGAAGTAACCCTACTATCCAGGTTCCTTCTCGCAACCCTACTATCCAAGCTTTCATTTCGAAGTAACCCTACTATCCAGGTACCTTATCATAGCCCTACTATCCAGGCTTTTATTTCGAAGTAACCCTATGGTCCAGGTTCCTTCTTATAGCCCTACTATCCAGGCTTTTATTTGGAAGTAACCCTACTACCCAGGTTCCTTCTCATAGCCCTACTATCCATGCTTTAATTTCGAAGTAACCCTACTACCTAGGTTCCTTCTTATAGCCCTACTATCCAGGCTCATTTTCATAAATTACTTGACGCAGTTTTGCATGGACTTATCCCGAGAAAGCCCTATACGGGTTCCTTCTCTTTTATCTCTGGACAACAGTTTACCACACTGTAAAACCTGGACCCGACCAAATACAGTCGATTTCACATTTCCCCAGTAAGTCATTGTGAAGCCTGGATTCTGACCAGATAGCGGTTCACTCCCATCTCCTCAATCAAGTGATGACTCCTTAGTAGAGTAACGGGAAACTGAAGCTCCTAAAACTCTATGTTACAAGACAGAGACCAACATTCCTCAGCGGAGTCCTCCCTAACAGAAAGAGCAGGAATTCCCACAAAGGGATATCTCATGAAATCATCATTGTTCTGGATGGCATCTTTAAGCCCATCTCTGACGACTCCCCGTCATATCCTCTAGATGGCGTCTCTAAGCCCATCTCCGGCTATCTTCCGCCATCTTCTCCAAATGGCATCTGTAAGCCCATTCCCGACATTATCTACACAGTCAAGTATCTTTCATATGAGTGCAAATTTTTGGCCACTCTAGTGTTCAATCATCTTCCACCTTCAGATCACGAAAGCCAGACTAGCCAATCTACATCTTCAGGTTTAAGAAGATTGAATAGGGGTAGTTGTTGTACCCCAAAATGTATCCTCTTTATTTCGACCTTTTTGACTTACATTTCATTATTACATACATGCATATCATTGGTTTTATGGTTATAGAATCAAGGTATATTTAGCAAGCTTCTTCATGTTACAAGTGACGTTTATTTCGTCAATGGATGTTCTCAGAGTATTTTTCGTGCTGAAGGTCGGTTCGTCGTTTCGCAATGATTAGAGGTTCAAAGATTCACGAGTCCAACCCGGCGCATCTTATTCAGGTGTTCTTTCACCAAGGTATCCTTGATAACATATTCTTAAATTCAGGTTCGGCTCGAGAGCCAATTCTTTAAAGGTCTCTAAATGTGCAATTTTTTCTCGAAGAAGTATTGTGAAAAGTGTGCTGAAAGTGCATTTTTTACGCAATAAAAAATTCATAACTTGAAGATCGTGGCTCGTTTTGAACCCGTTCTAGTGGCCAAAATTCTATCTTGACGTCATCTACGTTTTCATCTCTCACGGCTGAAAGCCAATTTCGATCAGAAGGTCTTCAAAAATGCGGATTTATCAAGTATTTTCGTACAGAAAATTTGTGATAGAAGTTTATTTGCGTCATGTTCATAAAATCATAACTTGGTCAATTTTCATCGTATTGAGCTGGTTCTGGCGCTAAATTTTCTCAGGAGGTATCAAGTTCGAAAGGTATCCAAAAGGCCTTCATTATTTTCCCAGAGTACGCGTGACGCACCGAAAATCCTGAATGCTGAATATCATTTCTTCTGGGTCGAAACTTCGAAAATTCATAACTCGTTCAATTTTTATCGGATCGGACCCATCTTTTTTCACAAGGTCACTGATTTATATATCTACAACTTTTCTTCCAAAGTCGAGATTGAGTTCTGCTCTGATCAATACCATTTTTTTATTGAAGAACGTGTCAGAGTTGACACTGGAGCCCAAAATAAGTTTGTGTGAGCCAAAATTTCAAAAATTCATAACTAATTCATCGTTTATCCGATTGAGCCCATTTTAGGAAAGGAGTTAGTTCTCGGTGTCGGCTATATTTTGGTTTCACATTTCAACTTAAAATATTGCACTTAAGCTCCTGCGGTTTATCCTGGAACATGACGGACTCAAGTGAATAAAAATCTGCACTATTGCTTGTGGTTATTGGAGGCCCAATTGCATATTCAAAGCCCATATATTTGCTATAATTTTCATTATATAATCTCATTATTTTCATACAAATAGGACACGAAAAAAACCTTTACCACAACCTTGTCAAAATATCAAATTCCTTCAAGAACCCTAAAAACCTTAAAATCCTTGTTACAAACCCCCATCTCACTACAAACAAGTCATTCTTGTTACAAACCCCCATCTCACTACTTCTCCAGTAAGGGTAAGGCTGGTTTGATCTCCATGATCAAAAGGATGTAGAAGCATTCATACATGCCATATCGGTTTTAACATTACAAAATTTCATATATTTGCTTAATTCGTATTTCATGATATAGTACTTTATTTAATGTGTTCATGAGATTCAACATTGCACATTTAGACAAGGTCCCAAGCAGAGTTATTACAAAACGCTGAGCCCAAAACAGAACAACCACCAATGCATGGCGAGGCAGACATCCTTAAAAGGTTAAGGGCGTGCGTTCAACACCCACCCCTATTTGTTTTGATTTTCTTCCTTTCTATTTATCCTTTTACCTATTTTCATTCTTTCTGTTTAAAACCTTTTTTCATAAAACCTAACATTTTTCACAAATATTTGATTTTTCATAATAAACTCGAATAATTAATTTTAGGTTTTTTTAAAATTAATTTTAGGTTTTAAATTAAATTTTGGTTCAACACCCACCCCTGACATTTGCATTATTTGTATTTTCTAACACTATTTTTCATTGATGTTTCTTCCCCTATCTATTTTTTGGCAAACTTAATTCTTTCTTGATAATCATTACACATAAACTATTTTTTTAAAACCTTTTTTTAATTAAAATTAATTAGGTTTTAGATTTTTTTTAATTAATCTTTTTTTTAAAAATTAACCTTTTTTTAATTAAAATTAATTAGGTTTTTAGGTTTATTTTAATTAAAATTTTTCAAAGTTAACCTTTTTTTAATTAAAATTAATTAGGTTTTTAGGTTTATTTTAATTAAATTTTTTCAAAGTTAACCTTTTTTTAATTAAAATTAATTAGGTTTTTAGGTTTTTTTAATTAACCTTTTTTTTCAAAATTAACCTTTTTTTAATTCGAACTAATTAGGATTTAGGTATTTTAATTAACTTTTTTTAAAATTAACATTTTTTTATTAATTAAAATTAATTAGGTTTTTTAGGTTTATTTAAATAATTATCATAAATTAATTTTTATATAAAAAATCACCAAAACATTTTCTTTGCTATTTTCATCTTATTTTATTTTCTTAGATAAAGTGTATAGGGCGCATTCAACTGTAATAGCGTAGCTTTATTTTTCCCATTTTTTTTCATCATTATCATGTAATTGCTTTCGGGATGTAATAGTTTTAGGATTTCTTTTCCGCACTCTTCACTATTATGTAACTGCTCCAAAGCTCTGTAATAGCCTAGATTTACATTTCCGCCTTTACCTTCAGCTACTATATTTTATGCAATGCTTAGATTAATAGGATTGTGTAGAAAAATTAAAACAAATTGAAAACAAACACTTGCACACATTCACACCTCTAGGGTAACCTCACTTGTTGCCTTTGGAAAAACAATGGTCATGTCCCTCGAACGTGGGGATACCCTTAGCAAAACCCTCAGTTAAAGTTATCATAAAGATCATAGTCCCTCGATGTTCCTCGATTTTCCTACGAAAATTGATCTTGTCCCTGGATGTTGCCTATGAATATATGATGACATCCTCTTCGAACTGCTAAGGTATCCCTATAAGTTGTCTTCTATGACCATAACGATAACCCGCGCTTGTCCCTCATACATCCAACGATAGGGCTACCTACTCACTAATAGTAGGATAGCACTGTCTAAAGGTTAGGAGGAAAAGAACAATCTTTTTGAGTATAAGTAGATAAGTTCTTAGATGCTTGCTCAAAACAACTTTTTGCACCTACATAAAAATATTTTCAAAAACACTTTCAAAAACATTCACCTTGTCAACACTTTTGAGGACTGATACAAGAGTTATCACAAAGAGAATCGCCGCACTAATACATTTTCAAAACACACAAACATGAAAGCAATTTTCAAAAATGAGAAAGTACCTAAGAACCTGTAGAAAACTACGGATGGAAATGGTTCTAACACCTTCCCTTTCCATAATCTACCCACCTTACTCAGAAAATCTGGAAAAAGGTCTTTTTCTGTTCTTTTCACCTTTTCCTTTGTTGGATAAAAGAAAAGTTCGTGGCAACTCTTGCTTACCGCACATTTGCAAACAAAAAACACAAACCAGTATTAACAGTCGGTTCTGCCACCGTATTACACAGAGGCTGGAAGATGCTGCCAACGAAATCGGAAAGTTGATTAGATGGTATGAAAAGGTTGTGCAGGAAAAGAAAGCGCTAGAGGAAGATTTAAGGGCTCAAACCCAAAGCTTGGCCCAGACATCCATAGACCAAGAAGAACATATGAAATATCTCACTACTAGACTACAGGATAGCCAAGAGTCAGAAGTCAAAGAGCGCCTGATGAAAATGAGGGCAGAGAGACATCTGACCCAGAAGACTGGTGAGTATGAGCAAGTATGCCTCGAACTAGAGGGGCTCTGAAAGAACTTCCTGATACAGCGAAGACTCTACACCAAGCTGAGAGTTGAAAAGATGTATTGGGAAGAGCAATGTGCAAAAATTGCCCAAGCATGAAGGGTTAACCACAAGATAATTCCTCACCTCTATCAAGAGTACTGATACTACAAAGATAAGCACGAGAAGCTCGCGTTCTTGGCCAACAACCTTATCGAAGACAATCTCATAAGCTTAAAAGACATAGAAAGTGTAATGGTCCCTCTCCTAGAGGAAGTTGACAACTTTCCCAAGCCGTGCAAGACAATGGTGGATCGCTTCAGAGAATATACTCGCAGATGGGGTTAGAATTTTGTTTTCCTTTGGTTTATTTCCTTTCCAAGCAAATTTACTGTTTTTAGAATTGTAATATTTTCAGTATCAGAAATGTATTATCTTCTAAAGACAGTGATGTTTCAATAAAAGCTTTGTGTTTTCTATCTTGTTTGTGTATTCATTTTTCAGATACTTACTAAATCAAAATATTAAAATTATATATATATATATATATATATATATATATATATATATATATATATATATATATATATATATATATATATATACCCTGGTGAATAAGACACGCAAGGCATAAATCTTAACAGCATGCATACATAATCATGCATTCATAAAACATTACATCTCATGTATTTTCCATTCAGAAACTCATCGTTTTTCAAAAATATTCTCCAGTTGAACCATTGGTAGAAGGAAACCGCCACCTCCTTGGCCGTCGTATCAAACAAGAGCTCACCAACTAAGAGCCGTGGAACAAATAGAAGGAAATCAGGCAGCCTTCAAGTTAGATCTGGAACAAGTTAAGAGCAACATCAACTCAATGAGGGGTGATATGAGTCAGGTTCTTCTAGCCTTGAAGAACATCATTGATAGGCAAGAACAAATTCCTAGAATAGCCTTTGGAGAAATAACCCAAGCTATTGGTGCATCAGGCGGTCACCAACCAAGAAAATTACTAGAAGAAGGGTCACAGAAATATGTCATGGCTCAACACGAGACCAGACAAGAATCTGAAGGGTTTATCCCTCCTCCACCAAAGGCAGGGGCATCTCGTACCCTCAAATTCCAGTTAATCATGTTGACGATTACTTAGATTTACAATACACAGATCACGATTTGGAGATGTTAATCAGGCATCGCAGAAGGTGACCAACACCCCTGCTGTTGAAAACTCATTGACACTGGATCCATACAAAGATCTAGAAGAAAGGTTGAAAGTTGTGGAAGGATATGATGCTTTTGACGTCGATCCCCTTGAAATGGGTCTCGTTCCGGATGTAATGATCCCGCTGAAGTTTAAAGTACCTGACTTTGGAAGATATAAAGGGCTCACTTGTCCAAGAAACCACTTACGCATGCATTGTAGGAAAATGCATGCCTATGCTCAGAACCAGAAGCTAATGATTCATTGCTTTCAGGACAGCCTAAGTGGAGCATCACTGGATTGGTATATGTAATTAGAAAGGACGCATATAAAAACGTGGGCAGATCTTTCCAATGCATTCCTGAAACAATATAAGTAAAACCTGGATATGGCACCTACCCGCATCCAACTCCAGAACCTATCCAAGAAGAAGGAAGATTCCTTCAAAGAATACGCTCAAAGATGGAGGGAGATGGCATCTCGAGTACAACCACCACTTCTGGAGAAGGAATTGGTCGACATGTTCATGGGAACTCTGCAAGAGGTATACTATGATAAGATGGTAGGAAGCATTTCTTCAGGCATTTCCGACTTAGTGGCCATTGGAGAAAGAATTGAGGAAGGGATACAAAATGGAAAGATTCAAGTGGGTTCATCAAATGCCCCTTTTAACACAAAAGGTCGATGCCTAACTTTACAAAGAGGAAAGAGGGTGAAGTTAATGTTGTGGCTTCGCAACCAAGAACACAACAATCGTTAATCATCCCGTGGGGACCACAACAAAACAAATTTGAGAAGCCGCTAAGAAAATTGGATCCACTTCCTATGCCACCCAGCCAATTACTACAACATCTGACCAAAGCGTCTTTAATAGAGCTGAAACCTTTAGCTCCTCTAATTGGGCCATTGCCTCCCAAGTACAACGTCAATGCCAAATGTGAGTACCATGCCAATTCTCCAGGGCATACCATAGATAAGTGATGGGATTTCAAGCATAAAGTACAAGATCTAGTAGATTCCCAAGACATTACTTTTAAGAAAACAAACATCAAATCAAACCCCATGCCTTCGCATGGTGGTCTAACAATAAATGCAATTGAAGTAGTCACCAATTGTGGGGTTGGAAGACAAGCAAAGTCTCCTAAGAGACTATTGAAGGAATACTTGTTAGAATGTGGGTTCCTGTTGGAACACAATGAAGCTTTTGAAAAGACCTTGCAATAATTGGTGGATTAGGGGATAGTCCAATTCAGGCCATACCCTGAGGTGGAATATATAGCAGCAATTGAAGGAAGTACGAAGAAACCATTGGCGATTCCTTATCATGACAAGAAAACTCTCGTGATCCCATGGGGAGATTCGAAAGAAATCTCGGTAAAGGAGACTCTAAGAATTCCGATAGCACCAAAGACTACAATGGTAATTAAAAGGCCATTTCCTACCCCCCTACAAAACTTATAAGGCAATGCCATAGGATTATGATTCGACTGTGTATATCAATGGCTCGAAACAAGAATGTGAGTCATCTTCAAGTCAAAAACCTATAATTTCAAACATAGCAGGGATAGGGGGCATGACCCGTAGTGGCCGAGTATTTAGATCTAAACCATCGGAGGGGAACGACAATGTGTTGAAAAATAAAAATGACTTGTTGATAAAAGAAAAAGGAAAAGCAATAGAAGAGGCGAATTAAGAGCCTGCAAATAAAACCTTCACCAACCAAGAGGACGACGAATTCTTGAAGATGATTAAGAGAAGTGATTATAGGGTGGTAGACCAATTGCACCAAACGCCGACCAAGATCTCTATACTCTCATTACTCATCAATTCGGAAGAACATCTGGATTCTTTAATGAAAGTACTAAGTTCTGATCATGTTGCAGAAGAAATCACTATAAACCAATTTGATAATGTGGTAGCCAATCTGAAGTCTGGGTTCTATTTGGGTTTCAACGACAGTGAATTGCCGCCACAAGGTCGAGCTCATAATCAAGCACTACACATTTCAATACAAATAGGTACTACGAGTCTATCCAGGGTACTTACTGATATTGGTTATGCTCTCAATGTGTTACCCAAATCTAGCCTAACGAAGTTAACACTAGGAGGTATTGTGATAAGATCGGGTTCCACGATAGTCAAAGCCTTTGATGGATCTCAGAGTACGGTATTCATAGAAGTGGACCTCCCAGTTAAGATCAGTCCGCACATGTTCTACATCACTTTTCAAGTCATGGATATAGAACCGACATATACGTGTTTACTCGGACGACCCTGGATTCATACGGCAGGGGCTGTCACGTCGACTTTACATCAAAAGTTGAAATTCTTTGTCGAAGGGAAATTGGTCATAATTGGTGGGGAAGAGGACATCTTCGTAAGTCACATTGAGTCCTACAGGTATATCAGTGCTGACGAAGATTGCATAGCTACACCATTTCAAGTACTGGAGGTTGCTTCCACAGTAACTTTACCGGTACAAAAAAATCAAAAAGCCCAGTATGACTTCATGGAGAGACTTACAAATGGCAATGGAGAATGGTGATTCAAAAGTTTGGGGAAAGCTCCCCAAGATACCTGAGAAGAAGAATCGTTTTGTCTTGGGTTATGAATTGTCAAACACTACTCTCAAAGGGAAAGCAATGTTTCCACCAATCCATGAAGTCTTCATCAGCAAAGGAGTGGAGCATGGCAAACAAGTGGCAATGGTGTCCCATAAAAATACCATAAAAAAGGCGACAAATTTCATTCGTGAATGTGCCCCGGATGAAGAGTTGAAGAACTGGACAGTTGTGGAAATTCCTGAAATTTTCATTCCAAAGTAATTTTCTTTGTTTTTGAAAGAACCTATGTCAAGCCCGAGGCATAGGGGTTGTTTGTAAGGGTCCCCATGTGTTTCAATTAATATTTATGATTAATTAAAATGTGTTTCATATTCAATTAAGATCCTTGTTTTTCTTTTATCCTATATGTTTTATAAAAATGGCAATACATTTTCTCATATGCATTTTCCAAATTCCCGTACTAAACAAAAACTGCACCAAAACATGATAAATGTGCAGATCCATGCCCAAAATCATCGATGATGTTGCTACTATTCGATATGATTTTGATAATCCTATCAACCAAGCTGAAGAGGAAGATGTTGAGAATTTTGAACTTTCTGAAGAACTGGAAAGAAGCATAGAACAAAAGGCCGACAACATACAACCATATCAAGAGCCTATCAAGACCATTAATATCGGCATAATAGAAGATCTGAAAGAAGTCAAGCTAGGGGCATCATTAGAAGAAAGCGTAAAAGAAAGACTGATCAAGTTATTGCACGAGTATGTGGATATATTTGCCTGGTCCTACAAAGACATGCCAGGGTTGGATACAGACATTGTGGTACACAGGTTACCTCTCAAAGAAAGTTTTCCTCTGGTCCGACAAGATTCAAGAAGAGGTTCTGAAACAATTCGACGCAGGGTTCTTGGTAGTGGTAGACTATCCACCTGGGATAGCTAACATTGTGCCAGTATCTAAGAAATATGGTAAAGTACGCATGTGTGTGGACTGTCGGGATCTAATTAGGGCAAGCCCTAAAGACGACTTCCCATTACCTCACATAGATGTTCTCGTAGACAACACAACTCAAGCTTCAGTATTTTCGTTCATGGACGACTTCTCAGGTTACAATAAAATCAAAATGGCACCTGAAGACATGGAGAAAACTACCTTCATGACACCTTTGGGCACTTTCTGCTACAAGGTAATGCCATTCAGTTTGAAAAATGTAGGGGCAACCTATCAACGGGAAATGGTGACAATGTTCCATGATATGATTCACAAGGAGGTTGAGGTGTACGTAGATGATATGATCGCCAAATCTCATACAGAGGAGGACCACATCGTACATTTACAGAAGTTATTTTATCAACTGCGAAGGTTTAAACTAAGGTTGAACCCAAATAAGTGTACCTTTGGTGTCAGATCAGACAAGTTATTAGGTTTTATTGTAAGTCAGCATGGTATCGAAGTGGACCCTGCCAAAGTAAAAGCTATACAAGAAATGCCAGCACCAAGAATAGGAAAAGAGGTTCGTAGGTTTTTAGGTCGTTTGAACTACATTTCAAGGTTCATACCACACCTAACTGCCACATGCGAGCCTATATTCAGATTACTGCGAAAAGACCAAACGATAACATGGAATGAGTATTGCCAGACAGCTTTCGAAGCAATAAATTAATATTTGCAAGAGCCACCAATATTGATGCCACCAGTCCCGGGGAAACCTCTCAATATGTACCTAACTGTACTTGAAGGATCGATGGGGTGCGTATTGGGCCAGCAAGATGAAATAGGTAGAAAAAAGCATGCAATCTACTACCTTAGTAAGAAATTCATTGACTGCAAAACCGGGTACTCACTCCTTGAGAAAACCTGTTGCGCTTTGGCTTGGGCAACTAAAATATTGAGGCAATACATGTTGATGCATACCACATGGATAATAGCAAGGATGGATCCTTTAAAATATGTGGTCGAGAAACCAGCTCTTACAGGAAGGATTTCTCTATGGAAGATGTTACTATCAGAGTATGACATACTGTATGTTACCCAAAATGCCATCAAGGGTAGTGTATTGGCTGATCATCTAGCCCATCAACCATTTCCAGAATATCATCCCATGAAATTTGACTTCCCGGACGAAGATATTATGGCTATCAATGACTACGAAATACTAGGACCCGACGAAGGACCTGAGCCAAGGGCACGGTGGACACTCATGTTCGACGGAGCTTCAAATGCGTTGGGACATGGTATCGGGGTAGTCTTAACTTCTCCAAAGAACTATCACAAACCTTATACTGCAAGGTTATGTTTCAACTGCACCAACAATATCGTCGAATATGAAGCTTGCATTCTAGGTCTGGAAGCTGCCAGCGGCTTGAGAATCAAATATCTTGAAGTATTCGGAGATTCCACATTAGTAATATGCTAAGTCAAAGGTGAATGGGACACCAAACACCCAAACTTAATTCCATATCGGGATCACGTCTTAAATTTGGCTGCAGAATTTACCGAAATCACTTTCAATCATATCCCACGAGTAGAAAATCAAATGGCAGATGCTTTAGAAACCTTGTCGGTTATGTTTAATGTAACTTGGCCCAACCACGAGCCACGCATCACTATTAGAGATTTTGAAGAGCCAGCACATTGCCTCGCCATTGAAGAAGGACCAAATGATAAACCTTGGTTCTACGACATCAAGAGAAATCTTGAAAGGCAAGAATACCCTGAAGATGCCTCTATCGTTGACAAACAAACCATGCGAAGGCTAGCATCAAAATTCTTTCTGAGTGTTAATGTACTATACAAAAGAAATTATGATATGGTGCTACTCAGGTGTGTAGAGAAACAAGAAGCAGACACGCTTATGAGGGAAATCCACGAAGGCACCTTCGGAACCCATACAAATGGGCATGCTATGATAAGAAAGATTCTACGGGTAGGGTATTACTGGTTAATGGTGGAGGCAGACTGTTATCATTATACAAAAACCTGTCACAAATGCCAAATCTACGCTGATAAAATGAACGTACCACTTACTCCTCTGAATGTCATGAGCTCTCCTTGGCCATTCTCAATGTGGGGAATCGATATGATAGGTATGATCGAACCGAAGGCATCTAACGGAAACCAATTTATACTGGTCACCATCGATTACTTAACCAAATAGGTAGAGGTTGCATCATACGCAAATATGATGAGCCAAGTGGTCACTCATTTCATCAAGCAAAATCTCATATGCATATAAGGGGTTCCAAACAAGATCATAATTGATAATGGGTCTAATTTAAATAAAAAAATGATGAAAGAATTATGCGACAATTTCAAGATCGAGCATCATAATTCCTCACCATATCGACCCAAGATGAACGGGGCCGTCGAAGCTGCGAACAAGAATATTGTTAGTTCTCTTGTTTTAAGATTGGCTTAAATTTTGTAAAACAAATAATAGCAGCAATAATGTAATGTAGAATAGGATGTATAAACTTGATAAGAAGAACAAGTACAACAAGAAGTCCTATTACAATGTCAGATCATGTTGTGTTGAACTTTTTCAACAACTGGAACAACATGTCGAAGAAGATGTCTTGACATCGCGCCTGCTGAGCTGGATTAATGAGATTTAGTTTGTTCTCAATATTGGCAGAATATTCAGGAGAATATTATGCATCTTATGTGCCGAATATTTAAAGGTCCATAAAATTTAATCAGAAATCAAGGAGAATTAAGACTTTCTAAATAAGGAGATTATTTAGGAAAGTAAAGATTGAAGACCTTTCTTGGGGCAGAAGTTTTTGTAGTTTGTTATAGCTGATTTGCTGTGATTGAAGGCCCAAAATTAGTTAGGTAACAGGTTATAAATAGAAGGGTTTGTAACCTAGGAAAGAACAGGGCTCAAGATGTAGAAGTCTAGGGTTTGTCAAGGTAAACCTCTCGGGTTGTGGGAAGGTTACCAAGTTCACCTCAAAGCCTGTAGGTAAGAGGTGTATTGTTCTTGGAGGAAGCTTTGAAGCAACTCCAGGATGTTTACTTAGTTAGGATAAGATATAACAAACAGTGGAGTTTGGCTTGGAGACTTAGCTAAGTTGTCATGAAAGTGTGTCTTCCAAATTGTCCATCTGTGTGATCAGAATTTTTGTGAAGGGCCGTTGATGCAGTGACTGAGGTGTTGACTGCTAGACATCATTGCGATGATTGGAAGTGGAATGGGGATATTCCATATCTAGGGAGGACCTAGGTAGAAGGGTAATTTGGTAGTGATTAAGTGCGTAGATCATCAATGGGTGTGTTGGCTGTAGGGTCTACAAATTGATACTACTGATAGTCGACTTCATTCCTGGCTTGGTAGCCCCCAGAGTAGGTGTTGTTGTACACTGAACTGGGTAAACAATTCTGGTGTGTTCTTTATCTTTTCAGTACTGTTTTATATTGCATGTGTGTTTATGTCAGACCAGATGTCTCGACATCCTTATAGGACATCTGAGTTTGTTGTGCCAGAATTTCAAATATCAAGAAAATCATTCAGATGATGGTAAAGACATACAAAGATTGGCACAAAATGCTTCCTTTTACTTTACATGGCTATCGTACCTCTGTACGTACGTCAACTGGTGCAACTCCCTTTTCACTAGTATACGGAATGGAGGAGGTACTCCCAGTCGAGATAGAAATTCCATCTCTCTGAGTGCTATTGGAAACTAAGCTCAAAGAAGCCAAGTGGGTTCAAACACGACTTGATCAACTCAACCTCATTGAAGAAAAACGCTTGACAACTGTGTGCCATGGTAATTATATAAAAAACGGATGAAGAAAGCCTTCGACAAGAAGGTTCATCCTCGTGTATTCAAAGAAGGGGACTTAGTACTCAAAAATATTCTGCTACCCCGCCTCAATTCACGTGGTAAATGGACACCCAATTACGAGGGTCCATTTGTGGTAAAAACAACATTCTCTGGTGGTGGTCTTATCCTCAACACAATGGATGGGGAAGAATTACCGCACCCAGCAAATACATACATAGTCAAAAAACACTATGTATAAGAAACCTCGCTAAGCTTGACCCTTAAAAAGGATACTTAGGCAAAAAAGAGGGTCTCGGAGGATTGAAAACCCTAAAAAGGGCGATCCAGGCAAAAATTAGGGACATACAAAAAAATTATCCCGGTGGATTGAAAACCCGAAAGGGAGATCCAGGCAAAAATTAGGGATTTCATTCAAAGAAATAAAAAACAAAAAGACTGCAATCTACGAGCCACGTTTACAAACCACGAAAGGAGGAATCAGTCTAAATCATCTGATTCAAAAGCAAAGAAGATTGGAGCTATCAAAAGAACATTGGGGAAATCGTAGTAGCAGCCATCATTTTTATTGCCATTTACATCTTTTTACCAAAACTTTCTGCAATTACCTCTTTTTAGGGATTACATCTTGTATACTCTCCTATTCATAGGCATTTTTATCAATAAAAACATTAAAGTCTTTTTCAAATATTTCAAATGTGTCTCTTTCTTTTAAGACTTGTTTGCAAAACACTATCTTTATTTTTGTAAATATCGTTTGAAATCATGTTGAGGGATTGACATAACAATAAAGCACTCGATAAAACATCGAAAAATATTTTGGTTATAAGAACATTAAAGGAATATCCACCTTTACGTTTACGACTATGTCAATATTCGTGTCGACAACATCCATGTCTTCATCCATACCTACACTTGCACCCACGCCACAAATATAAAGACCTATGTTCAAATTAAATTTAAAAAAAATACAACGACGTCGAAAAAGGGGTTGGCATCTCAAAACCAACGGTTTAAATAGGAAAATACAAAATCATTTTCGCAACATTTAGGATATATGGTTTACACCAATATATGTTTAAGACATACGCTCATTCGTCGCATTCGCATTTCAAAATCCAACATCCATTCACGCATTATCCAAGTCATTCATAAAATACAATCATCACATCACATACATCAATCAATCATACTACGTCTACATCACATATGGCATTCTTCAAAACCCACTCTGAACAAAGCCATTATCTTAAGGGCCCTCCAATCAATTCTTACCTTGTTTAGAAGCAAATAACCAGCAAAATCTGTTCTCGTCTCAGTTTTGGTTAAACTAAGATATGATCACTCACAATAGTTTATTCTTCATTTAAATGTATTATATCAGTCTCCATGCAACAATATGTCTTTTATTTGTGATTCAAACATGTTGTGTCAGTCTCCATATAACAATGTGTTTCTTTCTTAGCTCGTTGTGTCCAACCCCAGGCAGCAATGTTGCGAAGTCGACAATTCCACCCGTTGTGTCAGTCGCTACGCAACAATGTGTGAATTTTCTACATATAACTTATTGTGTCAGTCTCCATGCAGCGATATGTTTTTTTTGTGATCTAGCTCATTGTGTCAGACTCCAAGAAGCAATGTTACGAAATCAATAATTCCATTCATTGTGTCAGTCTTCATGCGACAATGTGTGAAACTTTCTATATTTAACTTATTGTGTCAGTCTCCATGCAACAATATGTTCTTTCTTCACGATCTAGCTCATTGTGTTAGACTCTAGGCAGCAATGTTACGAAGTCGACAATTCCACTCGTTGTGTCAATCTCTATGCAACAATGTGTGAATTTTCTACATATAACTTATTGTGTCAGTCTCCATGCAGCGATGCCATTATCAAATTCCTTCTATTGCGTTGGTCTCCATGCAACAATGCTTTTACAAAATTTTGTCTACTTCATCAATCTCCATGCCACAATATTTTTATCAAGCTTTTTTCACTGTATAATCCATTGTGTCAGTCTCCAGGCAGCAATGTCACCATCCGAGTTTCTTCCCCGACATAACTCATTGCATCAGTCTCAATGCAGCAATGTTTGTTATCAGTTTTTCCTTTGATATAACTCTTTGCATCAGTCTCCATGCAACATTGCATCATTCAACTTTTTTTTATCCATCCCCTAGGTTACGATGAATAAACAAAATCAAATCAAAACCTTCTATATTAGTCTCCAAGCATTAGTAAGTTAGTTGTTCAAAATTGTAACATTTACCTCCTAGGTTACGGTAAATAGACAAAAATCTACAATCTTTCCATGTCGTCGTATATAAGTTAAATCAAAACTTTGGTTCAAACTCTAGTAAGATGATGCATCATCATATATGCCTACTCTCCATACTCAAGGGAGCATTGTACGGTGTATCTTATAATCTTTCGGACAGATTTTTGGGGTCTTCCAATATTTAACAAACTTTCGATCTGAACATGCGAGACCTGCATATTCTCGCACTATTCAATCGAAAGATAATTAAATAGGGGCAACTTTTATACACCAAATTTGTCCTACCCTCCTCTAGGTATCATATGGCTTATATATTTCATGCCCCTCATCTAACACATCATGCACTAATAAGCTTAGCGTGGGAATAAGGATTTTGAAGCTATGGTTTCTCTATGATTATGAGTTTTCCACTTCACTCCAACTTAATTCAACTGGCTCATTCATCTATTGTGAAATTAAGGTTCATTTTCATAGGGCACTTTGAATTTCGTTTTATCAAGTTACGAGATTTCCTTTAAACAATTTTTATCTAAGATTAATGAATCAGGGTTTTCTTCATCCTTTTGATTACTTCAAATGAAAGTTGTTATAAACATGGAGTTAAGACATGCATTTAAGGGCTTAATTCAAGGAGGCATCCATTATGCAAAGCTAAACCATGGAGATATGGACTCATTTAAGGCATCATCATAATATTATACAAAAGAAGAAGGGATATTTGAGTCTTGTTCAATTATTTAAAACCAGGGACTAGGAATCAAGGAAGGTGACAAGGAGTTCCTCTTGTTCGAAGTTAAAATAAAAAAAAGTGATGTATCCATTAATGAAGGTAAAAAGAAGTAGCAAAACATTAGATCACTTATGTTAAATTGAAGAAACTTCTGGGCATATTGAACTACATGGGATCAAACTCAAGAGGAAAAGACTTTGAGACATAGAAGAGAAGTTGGTTTAAAATGTTTTGTTTAAACCAACATGGATAATTACAGAATGTTAAAAAAATGCAATCATATCATTACAACACCATTAAAGGTCACCATCGCAAAGAAAATTACAAAGAATACATGAAAGTGTCAAAGTCTATTTATCCTAAAACCTAAGCCAATAAGTAGCACATCTCTTTTTCCTAACAGTGGCAAGACAACTTCAACCCCCCCCCCCCCCCCCCCCCCCATGGAAAACTTTTGGTCATGTCGTCACACCTACCAGAAAAGCCCTACATTAGTATTAAACAAAAACAAAATTGATAAATAAAAAATAACGACGATAACCATGAAGCAGCCTGCTTAAACCATACCCCATGCCAACGATTTACCTAGCAGCTCTGCATAGACCCTCATCAAGTAACACTTGCATTTCAGACCTTTACAAAATATTCACAACAGATAACCTGCACGAGTTCATATTAGTCCATTAACATAACAAGAAAAATCCAAAACCAATCAGCATTAACCTATATAAACTACTGCACCAATTAACCAACCCCCAAGACTCCTCCATGGAAAACTTCTGGTTATGTCGTCACACCTACCAGAAAAGCCCTGCATAAGTATTAGACAAAACAAAATGGATGAATCAAAAATAGTAGTGCAACCTACTTAAAACCATACCTCATGCCAATGATTTGCCTAACAGCTCTGCTTAGACCCGCTTCAAGTTAAACGCCAATTCTTGACCTGCATGAAATCCAAACAGAAACATATATATCAATGCAGCACTGTTTATATATACGAAGTATAGCCTACTGTTGTATCCCAAAATTTTCCCTCTCATTTCTCAAGGATTTTCTCACAAGATCTTCCATGACAACGAGTTTGCAGCACTGATACATCAATTTAGGTCTGGAATTGGCACAAGGGCAAAATGGTCAATTGCATGCTGAAAAGTCAAACTTTGAATTTTGGATCAAAATCAAGTTTCAAGAATCATATTTCATCAAGATAAGTTAAAATATGAATTTTGTTTCATTAAGAAAGTCGAGAGTCAAATTTGCTTTGGAAAAGTCAAAATTCTAAATACGTAAAAAATTTCTAAGTGTTTAGGAAATATGATAAATTCAGAACTTCTGGCCAGATTTTCACCATGATACAAGTTGATTCTGGAAGAACTTCTAACACAAGATTTGTAGATTTCAATATGAACTAAAACATTTCAGAACAAAACTTCTTCTAGAAATGTTGGGATTTCAAGTTATACATCTTTGAAAGCACATCCATGAAACGAAAGCATTCAGCAAATTTTGGGCATTTCTAAGACAGGATTTGGTTACAACTTTTAAGCCAGTTTTTATGTAGGTTTAGGCATAGTTTGTAAGAGGTCCAAAGAAGGTTTACAGAGCGTGTTACAAGCTTTCTGAAAATTCTGAGAACTCCTTCAGAACATGCTGGAGCAAGGAGATGCAAAGATTAGAAGTTGGATATTTGTTCGAAGTTACGCTAATGCTGAACTTCTGATCTAGATTAAGCTATGATACATAATCTCATATTGCATATTTTATGTTTGATAAATATCATCATCATTTAATGCTCACACCCACTTTTGAGTATTTATCCAAAGGATTTCCTCATGTGTGACATATAAGTACAATTGATGTCCTAAGCAAACTTTTGTAGAAGTGTATGATAGGCCCATGCTTTACCTTTACTTATGAGGGTACTTTTCCTTAATTCATTCTTACAAATCCAGCTTAGGCACGAATAAAAGCTGCTAACCACTGTACTTATTTAACTTGCTTCAAGAACAAGTCAGCGCCTTAGCATGATGGTTGTACTTTTGGCTTCTCCAAGATCCAAAACCCTTGCCTATAAATTGAACTTCATTTGCAACTCTAAAGAGGTCGAAAAATTGAAAAGAAAAAGCCTTGAAACCTTGATAAAATTCCAAGAATCCAAAACTGCAAACACAAATACAAAACCTACTAGTTTCTGATTTTTGCTTTCAAACTCCCATTTTCCTCAAGTGTTTTTGACCAAATTATCAACACAACTTCTAAGACACATTTAAAAGTCATCTCAACTTCTGTTTTTAGACTGTAACACGTTCTTCATCAATCTCCACCTCAAAAGGTCTGAACTTTGTTTCCTGGCTGATCCAGAATGCTCCAGCCATTCATAGTTCAACTTAAGGGTCGTTCTAGCTTTCTAAGAATTGAGGGAAGCTGATCCGAACATCACCCTAGTCAAAACAAGGCTCAAGTTCAGAGAACAACCTCCGGCTGCAAGGTATGTTTCTTTTGACTTTTACCTCATTTCTTAGGCATTGCTAGGCTTGCATTTTCAAAGATACAATGTAGATATCATGGCTATGATTATGTACATATTCATAGATTTCATGTATTTTTGCCTAAGTAGAGAGAATTTCAGTTCAGAACTTCTTGAGGAAAATTAGGGTTCAGAATTAGGATTAGCATAATTCATGTATGTTTCTGATTTATAGTTATGATACTTTATATTTCTGAAACCATGATGAAACCTGCCATAACTTTTATGTTTGCATTTTCTGTTTTACTGAAAAATGGTTAAGCTACAGATACTCTGACTAGCATGGATAAGGAGATGAAATTCATCATCAGAGTTTACTTTATGATACATTTTTATGTCTTTGCTTCTAATACCAGATGTACAGCCACCCCAGTGGTAGGAAGCGTGCACATAAGACATTAATGCTAAGGGTCCTGGGTTCTAGCCTCATAAGCATCTTTTTTAGGTTCATTAATTGATGTTTTTACCCATTTATCTTTCAGAAAATATTCCTAGACCAGAACTTCTAGATATCCTCACCCAACAGTATTATCACCTCACTCTCTCAACAACCAGGACTTCTAGGTCTCCAGTTGCATTAGAACTTCTAGGCTCTCTCAAATGATCAGAACTTCTGACCTACCAGTGACATTAGAATTTCTAGATTCCCTCAGCAATCATAACTTCTAGACTTCCCTTTGTTCCCAGTGGACCCAGAACTTCTGACCACCCCTTTTTTGCTAACATTTTCCTTCTGACTTGCAGCACACCAGAGTCAGAGCTTCTTATTTCAGCAACACACTGACTCTTATTATTTTCCCTTTTATTATTTTTAATATCACTTTTATTTTCAATAATCAAAAACACCAAAAATATTTTTATATTCACATACTTTATTTTATCTCTTTTAAAACCAAAAGATCAAAAATATTTTCTTAAATAAACTTAATTCTTTTCTTAAAAACAAAACAAGTCCATTTCAATTCATGTACATTATTTCAATATGGTTGTAATAGATAATTAGGATTTTAATTTCTTGCACTCCCCATTTGTAAATTTGTACACCCCATCCCCCTAATGATTGTAATAGCGTAGAATATTTTCCGCAATTTACCGCTTTCATATAAATGCTAGTAATTAGGATTTGTATGGGAAGATAAAATCAACAAGTGGACAACCTGTGATACGGTGGGATAACTGACTTAGGATGTTTTGCATTTTATCACAAATGTTGCGGTTAGCAAGAGTCACCACCGAGTTTTCTTTTATCCAAAAGGAAAGGTTGAAAAGAACAGGAAATACCTTTGAGATTATTTCTTGAGTTTGGGGGGTAGATTATGAAAAGGGGAGGTGTTAGCACCCTTTTCCTCCATAGATATCTATGGGATCTTAGTTTCTTGCTAGATCACTTGCTTTTTATTTGAAAATGTGCTTTGTGGTGGTTTTTGAAAGTATTTTTGAAAAGGCGCCTTCGTTTAGGAAAACTTTGTAATGGTTCTCGTTCGTAAGAACGTATACAAAGTGTTGGACCTTTGAAAATATTTCATGTTTTGATAGTTTGTTTTTGAAAGTGTTTGGTGTTTGTTTTGAAAATGAGCAAGCAACTAGGAACAATCTACCTACTCAAAAGTCTTTTGTTCATTTCCTCCTTTCTTTTGATATTGCTTTCTTATTATTGATTGATAAGAAGTCTTATCTTTGGATGTAAAAGGGATGGGCATGGGTCATCGTATAGTCGTGATAACAGTGTTGTGATATATCTTAGCATTTCTTTTTGAGGGGCTAAGATCATTTTGAAAGACAACATTTGTAGCGTCATCGAGAGACTATGATCTTGTATTTTTTATTGTTTTTGCTAAGATATCACACATGTATAACATGACCATATTTTAGGCAACAAATGGAGTTAACCTTAGGGGTGCATGTGTGAATAGTGTGTTTGATTTACATGAAGTTAATCTTTGATTAGGATTATCTACTTGTTGATTTTATCTTTCCATACAAACCCTAATTACTAGCATTTATATGAAAGCGATAAATTGCGGAAAATAAATTTACGATGCTGTTACATCATTGGGGGGATGGGGTATACAAATTTATAAATGGGGATTGCAAGAAATTAAACCTAATTATCTATTACAACCATATTAAATAATGAATAATGTACAAGAAATGAAAATATAATATACAAGGGTATAAATGGAAAGGAAATGATTTTTGTTTGGATTTTTGAGAAAAGGGTTTTAACCTAATTATCTAAAAGAAAAGAAAAAAAATATTAGTAAAATTAAATAAAATTAAACCTAAACTAATTAAGAAAATAAATTAAGTTAGAAGGCATTTTTTAGGGGTTTTTTAAGAAGAGGTTTTAAGTTTTAATAAAAATAGTATGGAAGTTAATTAATTAAAATAAACCTAAATTCTAAGTTAATTTTAATTAAGGAAAAGAAAAAAAACTAAACCTAAATCTAATTATTATTTATTAAGAAAAAGAATTAAATTTATTTAAGAAAATATTTTTGTCTTTTGTCTTTATAAAGAAAATAAAAATATAAGTGTATAAATAATAAATAAAAATATTTTTGGATTTTTATTAATAAAAATAATAATAATAATAATAATAATAATAATAATAATAATAATAATGAAAATAATAAAGAAAAATAAAATTAAATAAAAATATAAATATAAAAGTCAGGGGGATTTGAAATGGATTTTGGGAGTATATTAGAAGGAAAAAAACAGTTTTGTTTGGTTAGGCCCACTAATGTTTTTTGTAAATCAGAAGAAAAAAAAAGGGGGGTTGGGTCTGTGTTGTAGCAAGCAAGCAGGGGGTGTGGTGCAGCAAAAATGGCAAAGCCTGGTAACTAAACCCATGTGTTGGTTGTTTGAAACAAAAATAAAGAAAAACATTGGAAATTAAAACAAAAGGCAGCGTTGGGACTTGAACTCATAACCTCTACCATACACGCGCGCTGCCTTTGCCACTGGGGTGGTTGTACATCCGTTAACATAAGTGAAACAATAAATATATAACATAAATCTAGTCCTAGAAATGACTTCATCTTCAACCTCCAGCCATGGTTCCTTTAACTTACTCATTTCTCAACAAAAATGAAAAATGTAAACATGAAAGTTGCTTCATTTTTCCATACGAATCCAATCATATAAATATCATAAGCTATAAATTAAAGATGAATGAGAATTTCTAAAAGTACCAAATTCTGACCTAACTTTTTTCAGAGATTCAAACCTAAAATTCACTAAGCTCAATCAATATAAATGGAAACTACGGACATGTACAGTTTCAGGGCAATGATATCTACATTTTATATTCACAATAGCAAGCTTAACAATGCCTAAATGAAAAGATAGAAGTTCAGAAAAGATACCTCAAAACTGGAAATCGTGAAATGAGTTTGAGCTGCTTTCAAGGAGTTGTGATGATCAGGTTAGCTTCCTCAGGTTCCCAGGAAGCTATGCTTAGCTTGAGCAATGGATGGCTAGAATGGCTTGGAGAAGTCAACTTACAAACTCTGTTTTTTGGTTATGGAGGTTGATGAAAATGGTGTTACAGTTCTGGAACAAGGACAGGGATGGACTATATTTGAGGTATAGAAGCTTTGTAAATGAATTTGAGGGAAAACGCACGAGGGAAATGAGAGATACAAGTTCAAGGTCAGAACTGTGTATCAATGGAGTTTTTTGTGAAGTTTCTGGATTTTGAGTGCTTGAGAGAGTTTCAGGGTGTTTTTGCTCGTGTATTAGCTTGCAAATAGTATCCCTATTTATAAGCAAATGGTTTTTGAGACTTGTAGTTGATCAGAATTCAAATTCACATGTTTAAGCTCAACGTGTGATTTTCTTGACAAAACAAGTTTCCATGCTTTTGTACTTGCTATTGTAGAGTGGTTACCCTTTGAACAAACTTGCTTTTGACTTTGTAGATGGAGTGTGATCAGAGGGAACAAGTGAGAGGCTCAAGAATTGACTTTATGCATAAAGCTTGCTTTCAAGAATGGCAATGTTAACTTTCTTCCCAAAATGGAAAATTGACTTGGACAATGCTTAAACCACTTGGATCACAGCTCAAAAGTTTGTGTAATCCATTAATTATGTATAGATACAAAAGTTAGAAGGTCTGAAAAGCAATATTATGCAGCATAACATTGAGATTGGATTATGTGTTCATCAAGGAAATGGCTTGTAATTCAAGTTGGAAAACCTAACTTTTTGCTTTCGATTCTCCCAGCTCAAGTATGATCTCAATGAGTTCTTGGGCATTTTGGAAAGCTTGTAGAATCCCCTACAACCTTCATGTTGGACATTTTTGAAAATTCCATTTGGAACTAGGTGAAACGTTTCCATGAAGTTAGGGCAAAATTTCACTAAGTCTTTTAAGTTTTATGAACATGTCTTCACAAAATCATCATTTGAAATATAAGTATTTCTAGGAAAAGTTATGCCCTACAATGTTTTAGATATCATTGAGATCTACAACTTTCATGTTGGAAGTTTCCTTTGAATCATCTTGCATCATGGTGGAAATTTGGCTCAAAGTTATGAAAAAAGTGAACTTTTCCAACACTTAGAAAAATTCTAAGTTTTAGAAATTTTAACTTTTCAAAAATGAAATTTGACTTTTTGATTTCTTGATGAACAAGTTTCATATTTTGACATGTCTTGGTAAATTATAATCTTTGAAACTTGATTTTTATCAAAAAGTCAAAGTTTGACTTTTTAGTGTACAGTTGACTTTTCATTAGTTGACTGAAATTCATCTGCCAATCAATTGGTCTTGAGAAATGTTTTGAGCCATGCCATTAGGTAAAATGAATTATTTGAATCCTTGAGATCATGTCTTGAACCAATAAGTCATTTGTTAGGTCAAAAGTCAAATATTTGAACCTTCTTAGTCAAAACCTTAATTTTGACCATTTTGCCCTTTTGATGATCTGATCAAATTTATTGAGGGATTGTGATCCAAACTTGATCAAATGACATATATGAGTTCATTATGTTGATATGAATAAAAAATTATGAAGTTTGACTGTAAATTGACCACAATTGACTTTTTCCCCAATACAGTTGATTTTGGGTCAACTGATCAATTGATTGAGCAAAAATGTGATCCAAGACTTAAAATTTTACATGAGAAATATTGAGGGTCCAAAATTATCCATGAAAGTCATATGGGGAATTAAAAGTCCATTTTTCCTTGTGCAAACTCAAACCCTAATTTGAGTCATCAATGCTTAAGGAGGTGTCTTGAGTTGATCAAACCTTGTGCAGTCTTGAATCAATGGAGATCTTGTGAGAGATTTCTTGAGAAATGAGAGGGAAAATTTTGGGGTACATCATAACCCTAATAAAATACTAAATGAATGAAAATCAAACACACTATGCACATGTGCACCCCTAGGGTTAACTCAACTTGTTTCCTAAAAATGGTCATGTTATGCACGTGGGTTGTCTTAGCAAAAACAATCAAAATACAAGATCATAGTCCCTAGATGACGCTACGAATGTTGCCTTTCCAATGATCTTAGTCCCTCAAAGAGAAATGCTAAGATATCTCACAACATTTCTATCATGACTATACGATGACCCATGCCCGTCCCTTTACATCCAAAGATAAGGCTTCTTACCAGTCAATGGTAAGATAGCAATATAAAAGGAAAGGAGGAAATGAATGAAAGACTTTTGAGTAGGTAGAAATGTTCTTAGTTTCTTGCTCACTTTCAAAACAAACACACACCAAACACTTTCAAAACAAACACACACCAAACACTTTCAAAACATGAAATATTTTCAAAAGTCCAACACTTTGTATACGTTTTTACAAAACAAGAACCATTACAAAGTTTGCCTAAACAAAGGAGCCTTTTCAAAAATACTTTCAAAAACAACCACAGAAGCACATTTTCAAACAAAGCAAGTGATTTAGCAAGCAACTAAGAGCCCATATATAACTATGGAAGAAAAGGGTGCTAACACCTTCCCTTTTCATAATCTACCCCCCGAACTCAAGAAAATGATCTCAAAGGTCTTTCCTGTTCTTTTCAGCCTTTTCTTTTTGGATAAAAGAAAAGTCGGTGGCGACTCTTACTAACCGTAACAATTGCGATCAAACGCAAAACATCCCAAGTCAGTTCTCCCGCCGTGTTACAGAACGGGCGACTCTGCTGGGGATCTACTTAAAGTGGGGTTACCTTAGGGTTAGACCACATTTACTTGCTATCCTTGTTTGACTTGCTTGCTTTACATTTTGTGTCCTTGTTTTGGTTACTAAAAGATTCTATACCCGGATCTGGGAAACCTTTTTAGGTAAGTAGCAATAAATCATGGAAGATGTATGGGGTATATCGATATGGACGAAGTGATAGCTACGTTAGCGTGATATTTTGGTCTGTACTAATGTTCCTTGAGTCAGTCAAGGATAACATTAGGCTTGCTTAGTGTCATTATGCGCTAACTGACCTTTATAACCTTTTAATTGACTCATCCTTGGCCATTAGGAAGTTGTGAGATAGCCGGCTTTGGTTTTGACCGAAGATTGGTTGATACTCGATAGTACGCTCATTAAGATCAGACTTTCGGGATATTTCGGTCGCCATTAAAGAGGCTTGCGCTGAAACAATGCCCGATAAGAAAGATCAGTGATATTGAGATCCCCTAGAACCCGGTTACTATTACTAGGACATGTGTAGCCAACTAAACTTCAAGAGGGTATTTACCTACAAACTCCATGCGAGCCTAAAACCTAAGGACTTGTCTGCTTTGTATGTATATGATTATTTGTATATAACAAACTTGCTTACTTTGCATACTTGTACATGACATCATACCATAGCATTTTCAATAACCATTTCAAGGATGTCAAGGGCCAATGATGCAGGATCACGTTAAACCAGACGTCTATCAAGGGGCAAGAGGATTTATTTTTCCTCTAAACAACCGTCGTCAAGACCAAAGCACGTTAACTTGAGTCTAGGGCTACAACCCACTAGACATGGTGAGCTTGATTCTCGTGGAAGGACATCCACTAATACAAAGTTTTTCAATCAAAGTTATTGATCAATGTTCAATTTCTAACCTCTTCTTGTTTTTACCCCGCGAGATCCTTGAAAGAATGGCATCCACATATCATGCATGTCATCATAACAGGTTTTCCCGTACAGGCTTTCTCATATGCTTACTATTTATTTCAGTAAGAGATGGCTCTAGAGCAAACAGTTAAAGATCTCCAAGCTCAAAACACTCAGTTCCAACAAGCGCTCATGAACTTGGCCCAAGGGCAGGAAGATCTGAAAATACTCTTCACCAAAGAGAGCAAGAAGAAGAAAAAGTTTGTCATCCTCAACATAAGGAGAATGTCTAAGGGGCATGCCCAGTTAGCTCAAAAAGAAGATGTTTCTTCTAAATACAGTCAAGAAAAGGAAGATGGAAGCATTAGTGCTAACATAGCTACTGATGATGATGACTCTTCTGAGGAGTAATATCCATCGATAGATGAAAAATACAAACAGCTTGAAGATAGACTAAAAGTTGTGGAGACCCAAGTTGTGCCTGTTTTGGACTTAGGAGACATGGGTTTGGTCCCTGGAGTGGTCATCCCACCAAAGTTCAAAATCCCTACCTTTTCCCTATACGATGGAGTCTCTTGCCCTAAGATGCACATAAAGTCTTATGTCCGCAAGATTCAACCATACACAACTGACCAGAAGCTTTGGATCCACTTATTCCAAGAGAGTTTAACTGGGATGCAACTTGAGTTGTTCTATCATTTAGAGAGTTACCACATTCACACTTGGGAAGATCTAGTTGCTGCCTTTTACAAGCAATACCAATACAATGCTAATCTTGCACCAACTCGTGTGCAGTTGCAGAACATAACCATGCGTTCCAACGAGGGCTTCAAGGAATACGCCAATTGACAGGGAGCTGATTGACATCTTCATGGGAACTTTGATAGGACCTTTCTTCAATCACCTAATCGGAAGCTCCTCAGTCGGGTTCACCAAGATAATAATGACTGGCGAAAGGGACGAAGTTGGCATCAAAAGCGGAAAGATCCAAGGGGCTACACCCTTTGATGCTCAGAAAAAGCCATACAATGGGAAGAAAGAGTCCAATGATGTGTATGGTAAAAAGAGTCTTAACAAGAGCAATCATGACCAATATGTGGGGGAAGTCCTAATCTCTGGTCCTGCATCGCAACGGCAACAACAAAGGGGAAGTCAACAAAGGCTAGACGAGCCTAAAAGATAGTTTACCAACATTAAGATGTTGTTGTCTCAAGCACTACAACACTTGTTGAGGATGAACCTGATTACGTTGATAGGACCTTATCAAACCCTAAGAATTCTTATCCTAACTACAATCCTAATGCAACACATGCTTATCATTCCGGCAGTCCCGGGCATGATACTAACGATTGTTGGGCGCTGAAGTACAAGATTCAGAATATGATTGACGCCAAGGAGATCGAGTTTGATCCTCTGGAGACTCCAAACATGATCACTGCTCCTATGCCAAATCATTGAGAGCGTCCTATTCATTTTGCATTTTCAATTGTAATTTCTTTTGTTATTCAAACAATTATATATTATTGTTAAACTCTGTTTCATTAATGCATTGCATATGTTTGTCTTGAATTCGTCCATTCGTTTTCACTATATTTAAACTATGCTTTTTAATCCCTTTATGATTTTCAACTTTTGTTTCAAAAGTTACAAGCCTTTAGAGGGAGGATGACGAAAACCATGCCTTAATCTCATACAATATGCTTTTGAATAGACCTTGATGATGATGTACAGACGTTATTTCAAATCCTAAACACTAGAGTTATAAGGAAGATAATCCCTAGTCAACCCCTTTGAGCCAAAGAAGTAGGAGTTTCCTTTTTACACAAATTGAAACCTTTAATCAAAACCTGGGGCAGGGTAGTCTCTCAGTTAATTCAAATGTGTGTTCAGCCATAAACTTTCACTTTGTAATACAACGAATGACATCAAAGGCATTCCTCTAGAATCAAAAGACGGTGATGGTTCCATATCACATAGGCAGTCATTATCTCTCAAAAGAAAGGCCCACTGAGTCAAAACATGCAAAGGAGACTTAAGAAAAACTGGGGCATCCCGCTGACTGTGATCTCAAAAACAAGAACAGTCAGACAAAATCAGGGATAATAAACCAAAAAAGAGGTCACTACAAATCCTCGACCAACATGACCATTGTTACAAAAAATGACTGCCTTCGGATAAACTAAACATGTCTGAACCATCACCAAAACGTCATTGGAGTTCGAACATAAAATTAATCGAGTTTAGGACTGAAGAACATCACGAAGAACAAGTGGGTACAAATAAAATTTAAGCCTTTATCCTTTGTTTCTTAAATAGTGAACCAAGCCACATTACAACCCTTCAAAAGTCCTAATTGAAGCATGGGTTAATTCGAAAGCATGCTGTTACAAAAGGTATCCTGACTCCTGTAAGGCTTTACTCTAAATCCTGAGTTGAATTTTCTTACAAAAATTCTTTTATCTGTAAAAACGCATTTTCAAAACTTCAAGACAAGCATAAACTTTGCATTATTTGAATATCGCTATTTGAATGTGGCTATTTATTTGACAGCGAAGAAATTCACACGAAGAATATCCAGTGAACAAAACCCTCTCAATGAGCAAACTTGTTTCAAGTGGGAAGACGCTTCCAATAACAGATCCCCCATAAGCAAGTGGGCATGACGTGTCACTATCCAACACACCTGGGGCAGTCCAGTCGAGATTCCAAGAAATATCTCAAGAAATGCTGAATATACCAGGTGCAGGTCTCCATCTGAATCACTTGGGGCATTAAACGCGAATCCAAATAAAGGGTTACGTACAGTCAAACATTTCCAGGAAGTGCCACAAACACCTGCTACTAGGGGCAATGACAAATCCCCCCCCCCCCCAAAGTCCTTTTCAAAGGGTGACCCCTAGCCAGGGTTTCAATCTCTGAAAACTTCTCCCCAAGTGAGTCAACCTCAAGGATCCTCGAGGATTTTCTGCCAAAAGAAGACACCTCTCAAATAGATTGGCGACAGGGTTTATTTCCCCAACAAACTACAAATTCCTCAGCTTGAATTTGCTTCTCCGATTTCTACAAATCAAGGGACCACAACTCCTCTTCCCCAGTAGACTGCTCTACAATCCCCAGCAAGTTACTGCGAAACCTAAAAACTGACTAGATAATAGTGAACTTCAGTAAGTTGTTGTGAAGCCTCGACCCGACCAGATATCAGTTTAACTTCATCCTTAAGCAAGTTACTGCGAAACCTGGAAACTGACCAGATAACAGTGAACTTCAGTAAGTTGTTGTGAAGCCTGGACCCGATCAGATATTAGTTCAACTTCATCCTTTCTAGCAAGTTACTACGAAACCTGGAAACCAACCAGATAACAGTGAACTTCAGTAAGTTATTGTGAAGCCTGGAACCGACCAGATAACAGTTTAACTTTACTCTCCCAAGAAATTTTCTGCGAAGCCTAGACTACGACAAGATAACAGTTGTTTTAATCTTCACCAAGATAACTCCCCAGTAGAGAAACAGAGACTCCTAAACTCTTTTCCCCAAACAGAAATCAACATTCTCCATAAAGATTTCTCAAGTCAAAATCAATATTCCCCAGAGGATTTATCCTCAATCAACAAAACACAGGAATCCCCAGTGGAAACATCCTAAAACAAGGTCCGAAAAGGAACATACTCTTTGTGATACGGTGGGAGAACTGACTTGAGGTTTGCGTTTGTATTCGCAAATGTTGCGGTTAGCAAGAGTCGCCACCGACTTTTTATTTTATCCTAAGGAAAGGTTAAAAAGCACAGCAAAAACCTTTTGAGATGTTTTCTTGGGTTCGGGGAGTAGATTATAGAAAGGGAAGGTATTAGCACCCTTTCTATCCATGGTTATCCACGGGCTCTTAGTTACTTGCTTAGATCACTTGCCTTTTGTTTTCAATTGTTTTAAATGGTGCTTGAGTGTGTGGGTTTTGAAAATGTTTTTGAAAAGAGGCCAATGTGGTGGCAACCTTTGTAATGATCCATGTGGGGATGTATACAAAGATGTGTGTCTTTTGAAAAGATTTTCATTTGTTTTTGAAAGTTGTTTTGGAAGTGTAGTGTTGTGTGGTTTTTGAAATCGGGCAAGTGTTTTGTTTTGCAAGTTGATTCAAGTAACTAAGAGGTTATCTACTCCTAAATTTTCTCAAAAGACTATTGCTATACTTTAACCCTTTTAACAAGTTTGCACCACCATTGTATTTGGTGGGCAACCTTGTGTTAGGATGTGAAAGGGACAGGTGCGGGTCATCGTTTAGACCATAATTGTAACGACGTTAAATGTCTTTGGGCAATTTCTCTAAGGGACTTGATCATTTGTTTTGTTTGTTTTTGAAAAGTTTTATCGAGGGACTATGATCATTCAAACTGTTTGCTTTGCCCAAAGATGTTCAACATACAATATGGCCCATTTATTTGAAGGCAACAAGTGGAATACCCTAGGGGGTGCAAGTGTGACTTGTGTGTCCATTTTCATGCTTGTTTATCTTGTATTAGGTCAAACTATTTTTTATCGTTTTTTCGCATTCAAACCCTAATTCTAGCATGTCATTATTTAGAAAGCAATAAAGTGCGAAATTAAAATTACTAAACTATTACACAACCAAATATGGGAAGGGGGGTACAAATGTTCAAATGGGGATATTGACAAGAATTTAAATCTAAATTATTACAACAATTGGATATTTGCATGGTAAATAAATTGCATAATTTAAATGTAAATAAAATAAATATGTGAAATGTAAAAAGGAAAGTTTTTTTTATGTGCATGAGAAAATATTTATGTAAAAGGAAAAAGAAAATAATAATGTATCTATTTTTAGTATTTTGAAACTTAGGGTAAGAAACCCTAATTTTTATATAAAAAAGTATTATTATCTAATTAAATTCTACTATTTGTTTATTATGTACAAAATAAAATAAAATGAAGTATTTTGTGAAAAAAAGTATTTTTGTATCAAATATTAATAAAAATGAAGAAAATCAAGTATTTTATATTTTTATCTTAAATATATTAATAAACATGTATATATACATATATTAAACCCTAAATGAGTATTATACAAAATAAATATTTATTTAATATTTTAATAAAATAAATAAAAGAGTTTTTTTGTGTGAAATATTTTCAGAGAGTAAAAATAAAAATAAAAATGTATCTACATTATTTTTTTACATTTTTTCTAATAATCAAATATATATATATATATATATGTACAAACTAAACAAATAATCAAATAAACATGTAATAAATGCAAAAAATTATGAAAAAAATATTTTTAATTTTTTAATGGCATGAGAAAAAATAAGTGAAGTCAACCAAAAAGAAAAAAGTCAAAAATGTTCAAAAATAAGCAAATGGGCTCAGGGGGGTGCAAGCCAAAAAGGATGGTGTGAAAAGAAAGAACAACAACAGCCCAGCCCAATAACACACTGTCTTCAACCTCCAGCTTCAAACTTTGAAAAAACGCGCGCCTCTTGCTTCAATGTCTAACTCCTGATTCCTTGATTTTTTGAACAAGCTTCCAACACAAAAGATGTTAAGCATGAAGAGACGGTTCTAACCATATAAAGAACATGTCCTATCTCTCTAAGATGAGGGAGAATTTCTCTCCCCCTCTTTCCTGACCTAATTATTCTACCATTTTCAGAGCTCAAATTCTCTCTACTCAGGCAAAAGAAATGAAAAGTAAAGCTATGTACATGTTCAGGGCTATGAGTAGGACTTTGTTTCTTCACAAACTTAAGACTAAAGATGCCTAATAAGAGAGATAGAACTCCATGAATATACCTGTTCAGTTGGAATCGAGCTGGGCAATGGAGGATGTTTCAGAGTGAAATGAGGACTTGTACAGCTTCCTTGAAGTGTAAGGAAGCTTTTCCAGTTCCTACTTTGCCTTGAAACTTCCTGAATCGAGCTGATGAACTCCAACTGCAAAACAGAAAATTAAAAATGGTGGAGTGGCTTGGAGGTGTTACAGGTCTGATTTTAGGATATGGATAGCTTGTATATATTGTAGGGAAGGTAGAGGAAAAGGTTTCAACCAAAATGCTTGAAGGGATTGGGAGTTTGAACTCAAACTGCAGGGGCACCCCTGTTTGTGCAGTTTGAGGATGATTCTGAGATGGAGAGGGTTTGAAAGGCAAATGGCTCGAGCAAAAGCTTCAATGAGGTCTATGGAATGTGTTTGATATCTTTTGTGCTGTGTTCTTTGACTGATATGAGAGATAGCATAAGTTATGGATGTTACTTCTATGTGAAGCAAGCAAATGTCAACTTGGTTTCTAGGCCAGTACAATGCCTCAATCTATGCTGCACCTTTGAGTCTTGATCAGTGGGATATGCCTATGCTTTTTTGCTTCAAAGATTTGCATTGTACTTCATAGATTTGCAAAGTTGCCATAAAGTATCACTTTACAAGAATGGATATCATGCTTTTTCTAGTTTTGGCTTAATTTTGTGTGTATTATCCAAATGAGCAAAATAATGTTAGAACACAAAGGATATGCATTGAATTATTGAGTGAGAATGGGATTAGAGGCCTGCAATGTAGCTTAAGCATGCTGAATTCAAATTTGCCAAGTTTATGAACATGCTTTGATGTAGAACAAAAGTGAATTTTTGCCAATTTGTGAAATTCGAATCTCTCAAGTTATGAGGTTGTTTGATGAGTTCTTGGACATTTTGGAAAGCTTGTAATGTGTACTACAATCCATCTTTGAAATGCAATTTGAAATTCCAAGTGGAAGGGTATGAAAAGTGGCCTTGAAGTAGGGTAGAAAACCTTGTCAAAATAGGTCAAATTTCACTAAGTTAAAAGATGGTTTAGTGCCCTTATTCAAAAAATCATAACTTGAGATACAAGCTTCAAATGAGAAAACTTTGTGAATCAAAGTTGTAGATTTTGCAACAAGCTACAACTTTCATGTTTTGACTTTTGTTTGAATCCAAATGGATCATGGTGAAAAGATGGGGCAAAGTTGGGAAAAAATTAGGGTTTTCCATAACTTAGAAAAATTCTAAGTTATGAAAAATTCCATTTTCAAACCCTAATTTGCATTTTGACATTTCTTGGTGAACAAGTTTCATAATTTGGCATGTTTTGATGAAAAATGAATCTTGACTCTTGATTTTGACCAAAAAGTCAAAGTTTGACTTTTCAGTATACAGTCAAAATTGATCAATTGACTGAGAAATTCAATTGTCAATCTTGTGTACTTGGGATCTTTTGAGCTTGATGAACATGTCAAGATAATTCCATTGAGTCCTTGAGGCCATATGTGAGCTTGGTTTGCCATTGGCTAGGTCAAACAGTCAAAAATTGCCTTTGTGCAGTCAAAACCCTAAAAATGACCATTTTGCCCTTTTGGTGATCTGATCAATTTTCTTGTGGAATTGTGATTCAAACTTGATCAAATGGTTCATATGAATTCAAAATGTTGATGTGGATCAAATTTCATGAGGTTTGACTGTCAATTGGCCACAGTTGACTTTTTCAAATACAGCTGATTTCTAGGTCAACTGTCCAATTGACTGGGTAAAACTTGGAATCAAGACCTGAAACTTGGTATGGGTAAACTTGGGAGTCCAATATGAAGCATGAAAGTCATATTAGGCATTTTAGGTCAAAACATCTTTGTGCAAACACAAACCCTAATTTGAGTCCACAGTGCAAGGAGAAGTCTTGAGCAGAGGAAACCCTAATTTGTATCTTGATCTTTAAGTGCCTTGTGATGAGAAAATGTTGAGGAAATGGGAGGGCAAATTTTGGGGTACAACAGTTGCCCCTGTTCAATCTTCTTAGACCTGAAGAGTTAGATTGGCAAGTTTGCCTTTCGTGACTCGAGGGTAAAAGGAGATTGGACACTAGAGTGCCCGGAAATTTGCACTCGCATGCTGGAGTCTTAACAATGTGGTGTCGGGAATGGGCTTATAGATGCCATTTGGAGAGATGGTGGATAGGGAGATGGGCTTTGTAGATGCCATCTGGAAAAGTGACAGAACTTTGTCGGGAATGGGCTTATAGATGCCACTTGGAAGTGTTGATCGCATAAGAGATTCCTTAGCGAGAACTTGTGTGTTTAAGAAAGACAGATGTTTTCCTGGCTTGTTACAGGTGTTTGATCTTCAATCTCCTTATGCAGATATGCCCTGGCCGGATACAGGTATCGAATCTACAATTGGTGGCTCACAGATGTGCCCTGGCTGGATACAGGAGTCGAATCTGGAAATGGTCGTCAATAGATATGCCCTGGCTGGATACAGGAATCGAATCTTTGAATTCTTCAGACGTGCCCTGGCTAGATACAGGAATCGAGTCTGGGAATGTGGTCAACAGATATGCCCTGGCTGGATACAGGAATCGAATCTGGAAATGTTGTAGTTGATAGATGTGCCCTGGCTGGATACAGGAATCGAATCTTCGAACTCTTCAGACGTGCCCTGGCTAGATACAGGAATCGAGTCTGGAAACTGATCACTCTCAGATGTGCCCTGGCTAGATACAGGTATCGAATCTGGAATTGTGACAGTTGAAAGTAGTCGTTTTTGAGATTGTCTTTTTCCTGAAAAGGCAAAGACGTAAGCTGCATGCAATGTCATGATGTATGATATGCATGATGTCATGATGTTCAACATTTGATGTTGTATGTGTCTCATCATGTATGTAAGCAAGATGTATGAAAATGTGAAATGTTTATGGGTGTAATTTCATCTTAGGAAAATAAATCCTTGACGAATGGCCGGGAAGCTGCTTTGCGGAAGAGATACTTGGCCGAAGCTCTGATGAGAGGCCTGCCGAGGACTCTAACAATGGATTCCGCTAAGGATAGTGATGATAAACTCCGCTGGGGAAACTCCAAAGATAAACTCTGCCTGGGAATACCAAAGGTAGACTTCGCTGGGGATTGTAGGAACTTTTGCCGAGAACGGTCTTCCGTGGCTTTTAGCTGAGGATAACCCAGTTATAAGTCCTTGTGAGGAAATAACTCTAAATAAAACTTGGGCGAGACGTCCGTACTTTGCAGGGGATAAGCTTCCAGAATCTACTGGGGATGAGCTTTTAAGACCTGCCGGGGAATATTGTGCCTTTTTCAGGATCGACGGGGAATCGACTCCTGCTTGGGGAAAGTGCTGCTGAACCTTGCTTTACTCTGCGGGGAGTTAAGATGATTTGGCCATATTTTCAGTTGAACCTACCTTGGTGCCTTGGTGGACAAAGCAACTAGACCGCATTAAACAACTTCACATTGCCCCTGCCTCTGATGTCACTTGTAATTAATCTCTTTTTTCGTATGCAAACATTTATGAATCAGCAATTTAATGTCAAATGCATATATCAAAAATGAACATTGGACGTTCTTCGCAAGACAAAACAACAAAAGAAAAAACAATGGCAATTTGTATGGACAAGTGAATTTTCATTGATTAAACTTTGCCTGTGAATAGGCGTTTTTTGTACAAGAGACTGACATCCTAGTAAGAGGACATCGCCAAACAACATAGAGTTTACAATTTGAAAAACAAAACAGCTATGTGAACAATCCCACTGGGTTCCAACTCTGCTATTGCCTTTATGTCTCCGAACGTCTCATCGCTTTGCTGCCTGATCGAAGATGAAGCTGATTGGTCGATGCCGTAATCTGAGCCAGATAGTTGATGCCGAATTCCGGGTGCGAAGTGATCCAATGAGACATAGTGTTACGCTTTTATCCCTAACTTTTGCCTGGACCGCCCTTTCGGGTTTTCAGTCCACCGGGATACCCTTTTTTGCCCAAGCCGCCCTTTCAGGTTTTCGACTTGCCGGGTGTACAGATTTTTATTTATTTCATCCCTTATTTTTGCCCGAACCCTTTTGGTTCGCCGGGAAGCCCTTATTTTTGCCTAGGTATGTCAACCTAGCGGGTCTTTTATTTATGCGTAGTATTTTTTCACTATGTCCGCATTGGCGGGGTGAGAAAGGTCGTCACCGTCCATGGTGGTTAGGATCATGGCTCCTCCTGAGAACACACGCTTAACCACAAATGGCCCTTCGTAAGTAGGGGTCCATTTGCCCCGGGGATCACTTTGAGGAAGGATGATGCGTTTGATTACCAGGTCCCCAACTTGATACTCTTGCGGTCTGACTTTCTTGTTAAATGCCCTGATCATCCGTTTTTGATACGTTTGACCATGACAGATAGCAGTGAGCCTTTTTTCGTCAATTAGATTTAATTGATCAAGTCGAGTTTGGATCCAATCATCTTCATTTAAGTCTGCATCCTTCATTATCCGGAGAGAGGGTATCTGGATTTCGATCGGCAAGACTGCCTCCATGCCATAGACTAGGGAGAAAGGAGTTGCCCCGGTTGATGTCCTTGCTGAGGTGCGGTACCCATGAAGAGCGAACGGTAACATTTCGTGCCAATCTTTATAGGTCACTGTCATCTTCTGCACAATTTTCTTGATATTTTTATTGGCTGCCTCTACAGCCCCATTCATCTTCGGCCGATAGGGGGAAGAATTGTGGTGCTGTATCTTGAATTGTTCACAGAGTTCAGTGATCATTTTGTTATTGAGATTGGTACCGTTGTCCGTAATGATCCTTTCCGGGACACCGTACCGACATATCAGATTATGCCGGATGAAACGCGCCACGACGCTCTTGGTTACCGTGGCATATGAAGCTGCCTCGACCCATTTCGTGAAGTAATCGATTGCCACCAAGATGAAGCGGTGTCCATTGGATGCCGTCGGTCGGATTTCACCGATCATATCGATGCCCCACATTGCGAAAGGCCAAGGTGCCGTTAGGACATTCAAAGGAACCGGAGGGATATGCACCTTGTCAGCATAGATCTGGCACTTATGACAAGTCCGGGAGTGTTGGTAACAATCGGCTTCCATTGTGGACCAGAAATATCCTGCCCGAAGGATTTTCTTAGCCATGGTGTGTCCACTGGAGTGGGTCCCAAACGTACCTTCGTGCAGTTCCATCATGATTTTCTCTGCTTCAACCTTATCCACACAACGTAACAGAGTTGAATCATGATTCCGTTTGTAGAGAATGCCGTTGCTGAGGAAGAATTTTGCAGCAAACCTCCTCATGAACTTCTTATCATTGACAGATGCGCCCTCAGGGTATTCCTGAGCTTCCAAGTACCTCTTCACCTCGTGATACCAGGGTTTTTCAGTCACCTTCTCAGCCTCGAGCTCGCAGCAGTATGCCGGTTCATCCAACTTCCAGATTAGGATTTGGGGAGCCTCATTGTCCCATTTAACTTTAAACATTGAAGACATCGTGGCTAGTGCGTCCGCTAGCTGATTTTCCTCTCTGGGGAAATGTTCAAAAGTTATCTCTTCAAAGTGGGGGAGCAGGGTCGATACATACTCCTTGTAAGGAATGAGATTCGGGTGTTTCGTATCCCACTCGCCTTTGATCTGATTGATCACGAGAGCGGAATCTCCGAAGACACTTAGAAACTTGATCCTCAGGTCGATTGCAGCTTGTAAACCCATGATGCATGCCTCATATTCTGCCATGTTGTTGGTGCAGCTGAAACATAATCGGGCGGTGAGTGGAGTATGAGTCCCCTTGGGAGATATGATTATAGCACCGACGCCGTTACCCAAAGCATTGGAGGCTCCGTCAAAATGCATAGACCATCGGGATCCTTTCTCAGGTCCTTCATCCGGTCCAGGTACTTCACAGTCAGTTACCACCATGATGTCTTCGTCCGGAAAATCAAAGTTCAATGATTGATAATCGTCCACAGGTTGGTGTGCCAAATGATCAGCCAGTACACTCCCCTTAATTGCTTTCTGAGTTGTATACTGGATGTCATATTCTGTTAAGATCATTTGCCATCTCGCTATCCTCCCAGACAGAGCGGGCTTTTCAAATATGTACTTGATGGGATCCATCTTTGAAATCAATAAAGTAGTGTGAGTCAGCATATACTGTCTCAGCCGGCGAGCAGCCCATACAAGAGCGCAGCAAGTTTTCTCAAGCAGTGAGTAACGAGACTCACAGTCGGTAAACTTTTTGCTCAAGTAATAAATAGCGTGCTCTTTTCGGCCAGACTCGTCATGCTGCCCCAGCACACACCCCATTGAATTATCAAGCACTGTCAAGTATAGTATCAGAGGTCTTCCTTCCACTGGTGGCATAAGAATGGGTGGCTCTTGGAGGTATTCCTTTATTCTTTCAAAGGAGGCCTGACATTCATCATTCCAGCGTACCACTTGATCTTTCTTCAGTAATTTGAAGATTGGCTCACAAGTAGCAGTCAGATGTGAGATGAATCGGGCAATGTAATTCAATCGTCCTAGGAAACCTCTGACTTCTTTCTCTGTTTTTGGGGTCGGCATCTCTTGAATAGCTTTAACCTTGGCAGGGTCCACCTGGATACCTTTATCACTTACAATGAAACCTAGCAATTTTCCGGACCTCACCCCGAAGGTGCATTTGTTGGGATTCAATCTCAACTTGTACAACTTGAGTCGGTCAAACAACTTCCTCAGATGATCAAGGTGCTCCTCCTCAGTTTGAGACCTTGCAATCATGTCATCAACGTATACTTCAATCTCATGATGGATCATATCATGAAATAAAGCAACCATGGCACGCTGATAGGTTGCCCCAGCATTTTTTAATCCGAATGGCATGACCTTATAACAGAAGGTGCCCCACTGGGTCACAAAGGTAGTCTTTTCCATATCTTCTGGAGCCATCTTGATCTGATTATACCCTGAAAAACCATCCATGAAGGAGAACACCTTGTGTTGAGCTGTATTGTCAACAAGGACATCAATGTGAGGTAGGGGGAAGTCATCCTTGGGGCTGGCCCTGTTCAGATCCCTGTAGTCAACACACATTCTGACCTTGCCGTCCTTCTTCGGCACTGGCACAACATTGGCAACCCACTGAGGGTAAGAAGTTACTGCAAGGAAACCCGCATCAAACTGTTTCATCACCTCAGCTTTAATCTTCTCAGACATCTCTGGACGCATTCGTCGAACTTTTTGCTTTACTGGAGGGCAATCTTCCTTGGTTGGCAAATGGTGAACTACAATGTCGGCATCCAAACCAGGCATATCTTCATAAGACCAGGCAAAGATCTCCATGTAGTCTTGTAGCATCTGGATCAATCGTTGCTTCACGCTGAGCTCTAGATTGGCACCAATTTTGACCTCTTTCCTATCTGTCTCAGTACCCAGGTTAATTGTCTCCACAGGCTCTTCATGTGGTTGAATAGCCCTCTCTTCCTGTAGTAGCAGTCTTGCGAGTTCACCAGGCACTTCGCAATCATCTTCACCTTCGTCTTCGGCCAAGTTGATCGGATTTTCGAAGTCATAACTGGCGGTAGCAGAGCTGTTGCCAGTGAGATCCAGAGTGGATTGAAACCTGTATAAGTGAGTGTGTGTAAATATAGCTGTTTTGCAATATATATAACACAGAAAGAAAAGGAGCACAAGATTTGAAATGCAACAAACGTCCAATGTTTTGATTGATGATATATGAAAATGTCATACAAAAAAGCCCTCACAAATGGAGCTACGATGCCCCGGGCAGGACATCGAGCCAACAGAGTTTTAACATATTGTTTGTTACAAATTTGGAAATCAAAAGAAATCAATTACTGCGTGACAAATGTGATAGGGGTAAAATCCTTTGCTGTCCAGTTGCTTGGTCCGTCGCTGGCAGTCGGGTAGATCCAATTATCAAACTCAGCTTCCTCCACATCCTCCTCGATAGCATTCACCCTTGAACTGGAAATAAACACCGGAGCCTTTCCAATCTTCTCTTTGCGCATTGCCTTCTGAGCCTCTGCAGTAAAGCCTAGCCCAAACTTGTCGTTCTTCTGAGTGAAGTCGGGAAGCTGACCCCAGTGTGCACCATTGCCTTTCTGAACCACAGCCCGGGCATCCCTTAGGGAAACCATCTTCAAGGAATCATTCTCTTCGACCATTGTCTCCGCAGCTGCTGAAATTGGATGTACCTCCTCGAAATGTTGGAAGGGAGTTTCAATAAATTCTCCGTCCATCTCGATGTACCTGAAGGAATTCAAATGGCTCACCATATACTCCTCTTCTCCTTGCACAGTGACAATTTTCCCCCTGACGGGATACTTCAGCTTTTGGTGTAAGGTGGAGGTCACTGCCCCAGCTTTGTGGATCCAAGGTCTACCCAACAGACAGGAGTACGATGGACGTATATCCATCACGTAAAAGGTAGAGTCAAACACTTGAGAGCCCACACGAATAGGGATGTTAACCTCTCCATGAACCATCCTCTTGGAACCGTCAAAGGCTCTGACGATGATATTGTTGGGTTTCAACTCCAAGCCCTCATAATCCAGACGATCCAAAGCCTTTTTCGGAAGAACATTCAAGGAAGAACCAGTGTCCACCAATACATGTGCCAGAGTAGTGCCCCTGCATTCAATAGAGACATGCAGGGCATCATTATGGTTTCTCCCTTTTGCGGTTAGGTCAGCATCTGAAAAGCCCAAACCGTTGTCCGCCGTCAAATTTGCTATGCAGTCAGTGAACTGGACTGCAGACGTCTCCTGCGGCACATGGGCCGTCTTGAGAAATGAGATCAAGGCTTTTGCATGGGCCTCGGAACATAGTAATAAGGAAAGCAGGGAGATCTTGGAGGGTGTATGCCCTAACTGTTCGACAACATTAAAATCACTTTTCTTTATTATTTTCAGAATCTCCTCCATTTCTTGTCGGGAGGCCTCAGCATTCACAGGTATTGGTGCCTCCATCCGGGCAGGCTCTTCTTCAATCCCTTTGCCCCGAGCATTTGATGACTCAGCAGCAGGGGACACAATTTGATCAGCAACAGGACTTGGTAAACTTGCAGGTTTTATGAGGAGGGGTTTTCGAATGGCGGGTGGCGCAATGTCAGGCGAGAAGAGCCTGCCACTGCGGGTGACTTTAGCTGGACCGGTGATATCGCAGATACTGGCACTAGCATCAAATTCCTGCTTGATTCCATTTACATACACGTCTGCCCCATAATGCCAGGGGACAGCTCTATCAGACACGTAGGAGAGGGGTCCTGGAACAGTAATGATCACAGGCGCAACTGTCAAGATTTGAATAGGCTTCTTTGGGGGAGCCTTGATTGGATTTTTGAAGATGGTAATCACGGAAACTTCTTTTATTGGAACCAATTGAACAGCAGTCTTTTTGAATAAAATCTCCTTGCTATCCATTAGGCCTTGGATGCCTAACCTTAGCAAGGGACAATCGGATAGGGAAATAGCACAGAATGGGCAACCTTCGCCGCAACCCGGAAATAAACCGGCCCGCAGTAGGTTCTTCTTAACAGTCTTCAAAGGGGTAACAACTTCATCTATCGAAACAGCATACACTTCTTCCTCAATGGCATTCACCCTATGCTGGGGCATAGGAGCCGTTACAACATTCGGTCTTTCCGGCGCTTCAAACTGAATTTCTTTTGCGTCAATTAGATCTTGCACTTTGTTTCTCAAGGCCCAACAATCATCAGTAGTGTGCCCGGGACTATCAGAATGATAAGCACACCGGGCATTCGGGTTGTATTTAGGGGACGCAGTGTTGACGACCTTAGGAGCTTCTTTGAGGGTCACCAGGTTGGTGGATAACAGTTGGGGTAAAATTTGAGATAATGTCATGCTCAATCGGGTATACTGCCTCTTGGGCCTTTCACTTCTTTGCTGATTGTACTGCTGAGGAGCAGCAACAGGTTTAGAGATGACCAAAGCATTAACGGCTTGGCGACCTTCGGGCTTGACTTGTCTCCTAGGGCCATAGACGGCGCTTGCTTCTTTCTTAAACGGCCTCTTCTCAGCACTTGTAGAGGCAGCTTTCTGTATCTTGCCTGACCTGATACCAGCCTCAATTCTTTCTCCTGTTAATATCAGATCTGTGAACCCAGCGGAGGAGTTTCCAACCAAATGATTGAAAAACGGACCAGACAACGTTCCCAGAAACATATCAACCAGCTCTCGATCAGTTAATGGAGGCTGCACCCTGCCAGCCAAATCTCTCCATTTTTGAGCGTACTCTTTGAATCCTTCACCCGTCCCTAGAGACATACCCTGAAGTTGGGTACGCGTAGGAGCGAGATCAGAATTATATTGGTATTGTCTGTAGAAAGCAGTCGCCAAATCCTCCCAGTGCCGTATGCTAGCTCCGTCTAATTGGTAGAACCATTCAAGCTGAGACCCCGAGAGGCTGTCCTGGAAGAAGTGAATCCAGAGGTTCTTATCTGCCGTGTAAGGTTGGATTTTCCTTACATACGACCTCAGATGCAGCTTTGGGCAGGAGACCCCATCATACTTGGCGAAGGCAGGCGCCTTAAACTTGTGTGGAATTACTACTCCAGAAGATAATCCCAAATCCCCGAAATCCAGTCCCGGCACGTTCTGAATTTCCATAGCGCTCAAACGGTCCTCCAATTGTTTATATCTGTCAGCAGCAGGCGGGTATTGTTCCTCGTTATAGTCCGTCTCGTTGTCGGAGACTGCGGGACTAGGAGCTTCTCCCCCTTGGGGACTGTCTTTCTCAGCAGAAGAAGTGGTTGGATCAGCTTCATTGTGGAGAGTGTTCCCAAATCTGCGTCCGGCGTTGAACATTGCCGTCCTCTTTTTCTTCTTCTTCTTCAGGAGTAGAGTCTTCAACTCTTGCTGACCCTGGGCTAGGCTTAGGACCATCTCTTGAAACTGTGCACTTTGGGCCTGAAGGGCCTTGATTGCTTGCTCACTGGATGACTCCGAATTCATGATGACTGTTCACATAAACAGCGAAGAAAATTAAGCAACCTGTGAAATAGGGTACCTGCTATGCATATGGTGTAATGGAATGCGTATGTTTTATGTTTTCAAAGACAAATAAGATTCAACTTTGTAGACAAAAAGGGAAACACACTTCATTAGATTAAAATTTTTCAATTGTTCAACAATTTGCCCTTAGGCATTACAGGAATGAAAAATACGGAAAAGGAAATAAAACTACAAAAGGGAATAATCAAAGTTCATCAATGCTCCCATGGCCTCCTCCTCTCAGTGCTGATGTAGTTGTTCAGGACACGTTCTTCCTCCAATTGCTTAGTCAGCCTTTGGACCTTCCTTTCCTGCTCGTTGAACTTCTCCCGATAGAAATCCCGTTCTTCCTTTAGCTGTGCCCAAGATCTCTTCATGGTGTCAAAATCAGTAGGTATCTGAGGAGGGAGGACAGTTGGAGGAACCCCATCTTCATCGGGAGATTCAAGGATGATTGGTCTGACAGCTTCGTATGGCATACCTAGCCTCTGAGCACGGATGCGGACCCATTTGCAATAGGGCTCCAATGGTAAAGAAGTTTTTGGTCCTAGCTCATGTGGGTCAGCTTTGTGGATTCTGTCCCAAGCTCTAATGAATCCCTGTCGTAGTTTGTCACTGCCTGCCTGAAACTCAAAATGGAAGTGAGGAACCAGCATTTCATGGGGCCCATCTCCTCTGGCTCTTCCGAACTGACGGAGAGCTAAACATGGATTGTAAGAGATTCCTCCTTGGATACCAATCAACGGGACATTAGGGTATTCTCCGCAACGGTCGATAACAGCTACCTCATCCAAGCCTCTGAGAGTCCAAGTGATATCCTTATCTGTGAGAGACATTAACCTCCGAGCCCAACCTTTTCCTTCTTCATTCTTCAGCACGGACTTAGGAAGGTGCGAAATAAACCACCTTACCAGCAAAGGAGCACAACACCACGGAGTTCCCCGTTTTCGAGCAGTACGAGCATGGAGTTGTTGTAGAATGTCACCCAAGAGAGTGGGTACCGGATTTCGAGACATGAAGATTCTTATGACATGGATACTGATGAAGGTGTCAGGGTTGGGAAACAATACCAGACCATAGATCAAAAGAGCCAGAACATCTTCATATGCTTTGAAGTCCAAGTCATTCCAGAAATCATTAGCCTTGCCAACCAGAAATTTGACCAAAAAGCCCTTGATCCCATTTCTAGTTTCCCAGTTGGACAATACCTCTTCTTTGGTCAAGGGGAGAATTGCAGCAATCTCTTCAGGCCTAGGAGTCTTTTCCAAACCAGTGAAAGGAGTTTGTTCCAAAACAGGAATCCCAAGCAAGTAAGAGAACTCTTCCAGGGTAGGAACCAGCTGGAAGTCTTGAAAGGTGAAACAATGATGCAGAGGGTCATAAAACTGGGTCAGAACACTTATCAGTTGTTGGTCCCATTTTGCAGTGATCAAGCCAAGGAGGGAACCATGTCTGTTGATGAAGGAGGTAGTGTTTGGAATTCTTTCAACCAGATCTTTGAGTAAAACTGGTGGTTGAACAAAGTTGAGCCGGACAGTATTTCTACGCACGGGCATCATGATGTCCTACAAAACAGAGCAAAGATGAAACCTTTTTGTCTTTGAAATGGGTTAGCTTTTTATGCATGCAATGGTATGATGGCATGATGCTATGATGAAGCACATCACAAGTATTCACATAGGCAAATAAAGCACACAAGTCACACAAGACACCCTTAGGTTTCAGGCCAGCATGAGTTTCAGGTATTACCCTCTTTTGGTTTTGTTGGTTAAAACCTGTCCTATCAAAAGTAACCGGGTTCTAGCGGATCTCAAATCATTGGCTACCCTTAATCGGTCATAACTCCAGCATCGCAATCTTTTCTCGCGGCCAGAACCATCTCGAGAGTTTAGCCTCAATGAGTGTAGCATACTGCTACTGTCCTAATAGCCAAGTTGGTCAATTTAGGGTTCTAAGGTTGGTTGGTGTTTAATGACCCCTTAGAAGACCTATATTCTCCCCGTTACAACACAAGGGATATAGGTACAGACTAAGATGCCACACCAACGTAGCCACTGCTTCACCCATGTCGGTCTACGCCGGACAGGTCCCTCACAGATTATGCTACCTAAAAAGGGTATTTCCCAGATCCGGGTTAGGATCTATGAAACTCCAATGCAAAGCCCACAAACATAAAAGCAAACAAAGCAAACAATTGAAAACACAGGTGATCTAAAACCCTAAGGTTACTCCACTTTTAAGTAATTCCCCAGCAGAGTCGCCAGTTCTGTGATACGGTGGGAGAACTGACTTGAGGTTTGCGTTTGTATTCGCAAATGTTGCGGTTAGCAAGAGTCGCCACCGACTTTTTATTTTATCCTAAGGAAAGGTTAAAAAGCACAGCAAAAACCTTTTGAGATGTTTTCTTGGGTTCGGGGAGTAGATTATAGAAAGGGAAGGTATTAGCACCCTTTCTATCCATGGTTATCCACGGGCTCTTAGTTACTTGCTTAGATCACTTGCCTTTTGTTTTCAATTGTTTTAAATGGTGCTTGAGTGTGTGGGTTTTGAAAATGTTTTTGAAAAGAGGCCAATGTGGTGGCAACCTTTGTAATGATCCATGTGGGGATGTATACAAAGATGTGTGTCTTTTGAAAAGATTTTCATTTGTTTTTGAAAGTTGTTTTGGAAGTGTAGTGTTGTGTGGTTTTTGAAATCGGGCAAGTGTTTTGTTTTGCAAGTTGATTCAAGTAACTAAGAGGTTATCTACTCCTAAATTTTCTCAAAAGACTATTGCTATACTTTAACCCTTTTAACAAGTTTGCACCACCATTGTATTTGGTGGGCAACCTTGTGTTAGGATGTGAAAGGGACAGGTGCGGGTCATCGTTTAGACCATAATTGTAACGACGTTAAATGTCTTTGGGCAATTTCTCTAAGGGACTTGATCATTTGTTTTGTTTGTTTTTGAAAAGTTTTATCGAGGGACTATGATCATTCAAACTGTTTGCTTTGCCCAAAGATGTTCAACATACAATATGGCCCATTTATTTGAAGGCAACAAGTGGAATACCCTAGGGGGTGCAAGTGTGACTTGTGTGTCCATTTTCATGCTTGTTTATCTTGTATTAGGTCAAACTATTTTTTATCGTTTTTTCGCATTCAAACCCTAATTCTAGCATGTCATTATTTAGAAAGCAATAAAGTGCGAAATTAAAATTACTAAACTATTACACAACCAAATATGGGAAGGGGGGTACAAATGTTCAAATGGGGATATTGACAAGAATTTAAATCTAAATTATTACAACAATTGGATATTTGCATGGTAAATAAATTGCATAATTTAAATGTAAATAAAATAAATATGTGAAATGTAAAAAGGAAAGTTTTTTTTATGTGCATGAGAAAATATTTATGTAAAAGGAAAAAGAAAATAATAATGTATCTATTTTTAGTATTTTGAAACTTAGGGTAAGAAACCCTAATTTTTATATAAAAAAGTATTATTATCTAATTAAATTCTACTATTTGTTTATTATGTACAAAATAAAATAAAATGAAGTATTTTGTGAAAAAAAGTATTTTTGTATCAAATATTAATAAAAATGAAGAAAATCAAGTATTTTATATTTTTATCTTAAATATATTAATAAACATGTATATATACATATATTAAACCCTAAATGAGTATTATACAAAATAAATATTTATTTAATATTTTAATAAAATAAATAAAAGAGTTTTTTTGTGTGAAATATTTTCAGAGAGTAAAAATAAAAATAAAAATGTATCTACATTATTTTTTTACATTTTTTCTAATAATCAAATATATATATATATATATATATATGTACAAACTAAACAAATAATCAAATAAACATGTAATAAATGCAAAAAATTATGAAAAAAATATTTTTAATTTTTTAATGGCATGAGAAAAAATAAGTGAAGTCAACCAAAAAGAAAAAAGTCAAAAATGTTCAAAAATAAGCAAATGGGCTCAGGGGGGTGCAAGCCAAAAAGGATGGTGTGAAAAGAAAGAACAACAACAGCCCAGCCCAATAACACACTGTCTTCAACCTCCAGCTTCAAACTTTGAAAAAACGCGCGCCTCTTGCTTCAATGTCTAACTCCTGATTCCTTGATTTTTTGAACAAGCTTCCAACACAAAAGATGTTAAGCATGAAGAGACGGTTCTAACCATATAAAGAACATGTCCTATCTCTCTAAGATGAGGGAGAATTTCTCTCCCCCTCTTTCCTGACCTAATTATTCTACCATTTTCAGAGCTCAAATTCTCTCTACTCAGGCAAAAGAAATGAAAAGTAAAGCTATGTACATGTTCAGGGCTATGAGTAGGACTTTGTTTCTTCACAAACTTAAGACTAAAGATGCCTAATAAGAGAGATAGAACTCCATGAATATACCTGTTCAGTTGGAATCGAGCTGGGCAATGGAGGATGTTTCAGAGTGAAATGAGGACTTGTACAGCTTCCTTGAAGTGTAAGGAAGCTTTTCCAGTTCCTACTTTGCCTTGAAACTTCCTGAATCGAGCTGATGAACTCCAACTGCAAAACAGAAAATTAAAAATGGTGGAGTGGCTTGGAGGTGTTACAGGTCTGATTTTAGGATATGGATAGCTTGTATATATTGTAGGGAAGGTAGAGGAAAAGGTTTCAACCAAAATGCTTGAAGGGATTGGGAGTTTGAACTCAAACTGCAGGGGCACCCCTGTTTGTGCAGTTTGAGGATGATTCTGAGATGGAGAGGGTTTGAAAGGCAAATGGCTCGAGCAAAAGCTTCAATGAGGTCTATGGAATGTGTTTGATATCTTTTGTGTTGTGTTCTTTGACTGATATGAGAGATAGCATAAGTTATGGATGTTACTTCTATGTGAAGCAAGCAAATGTCAACTTGGTTTCTAGGCCAGTACAATGCCTCAATCTATGCTGCACCTTTGAGTCTTGATCAGTGGGATATGCCTATGCTTTTTTGCTTCAAAGATTTGCATTGTACTTCATAGATTTGCAAAGTTGCCATAAAGTATCACTTTACAAGAATGGATATCATGCTTTTTCTAGTTTTGGCTTAATTTTGTGTGTATTATCCAAATGAGCAAAATAATGTTAGAACACAAAGGATATGCATTGAATTATTGAGTGAGAATGGGATTAGAGGCCTGCAATGTAGCTTAAGCATGCTGAATTCAAATTTGCCAAGTTTATGAACATGCTTTGATGTAGAACAAAAGTGAATTTTTGCCAATTTGTGAAATTCGAATCTCTCAAGTTATGAGGTTGTTTGATGAGTTCTTGGACATTTTGGAAAGCTTGTAATGTGTACTACAATCCATCTTTGAAATGCAATTTGAAATTCCAAGTGGAAGGGTATGAAAAGTGGCCTTGAAGTAGGGTAGAAAACCTTGTCAAAATAGGTCAAATTTCACTAAGTTAAAAGATGGTTTAGTGCCCTTATTCAAAAAATCATAACTTGAGATACAAGCTTCAAATGAGAAAACTTTGTGAATCAAAGTTGTAGATTTTGCAACAAGCTACAACTTTCATGTTTTGACTTTTGTTTGAATCCAAATGGATCATGGTGAAAAGATGGGGCAAAGTTGGGAAAAAATTAGGGTTTTCCATAACTTAGAAAAATTCTAAGTTATGAAAAATTCCATTTTCAAACCCTAATTTGCATTTTGACATTTCTTGGTGAACAAGTTTCATAATTTGGCATGTTTTGATGAAAAATGAATCTTGACTCTTGATTTTGACCAAAAAGTCAAAGTTTGACTTTTCAGTATACAGTCAAAATTGATCAATTGACTGAGAAATTCAATTGTCAATCTTGTGTACTTGGGATCTTTTGAGCTTGATGAACATGTCAAGATAATTCCATTGAGTCCTTGAGGCCATATGTGAGCTTGGTTTGCCATTGGCTAGGTCAAACAGTCAAAAATTGCCTTTGTGCAGTCAAAACCCTAAAAATGACCATTTTGCCCTTTTGGTGATCTGATCAATTTTCTTGTGGAATTGTGATTCAAACTTGATCAAATGGTTCATATGAATTCAAAATGTTGATGTGGATCAAATTTCATGAGGTTTGACTGTCAATTGGCCACAGTTGACTTTTTCAAATACAGCTGATTTCTAGGTCAACTGTCCAATTGACTGGGTAAAACTTGGAATCAAGACCTGAAACTTGGTATGGGTAAACTTGGGAGTCCAATATGAAGCATGAAAGTCATATTAGGCATTTTAGGTCAAAACATCTTTGTGCAAACACAAACCCTAATTTGAGTCCACAGTGCAAGGAGAAGTCTTGAGCAGAGGAAACCCTAATTTGTATCTTGATCTTTAAGTGCCTTGTGATGAGAAAATGTTGAGGAAATGGGAGGGCAAATTTTGGGGTACAACACTCTTCATCCACAACAGCATTCCAGGATTTCATTTCCCAAGGTTCCCCAACATGTTGTCAAGGATTTATTTTCCTAGACAAAGATGCACTGCAATAAACGCATCACATTCATACACCATATAACATACATGATATATACATACAACACAACCTCATTTTGAGAACATCACTACATAATGCATTTCATACATCATGACATTGCATACAGCTAACCCTTTACCTTGTCAGGAAAGATCAATCAACAGATAGTTATCATCAACCATTTTCAAGTTCTAGATTAATAACTGTAACAAGCCAGGAAAACTATCCATGGACGACCGACTGTGGATTAATACCTGTAACAAGCCAGGAAATCTATATACATAACCATCCTGAAGAAATCTTACACGGGTTCCTTCTGACTGCTAGACGTAGCTTCACACGGGCTCATCATGAAGCAATCTTACACGGGTTCCTTTTGACTTCCAAATACAGCTTTACACAAACAATCTTGCACATATGAAGTTTTACACGGACTCATCATGAAGTTACCCTACCCAGGTTCCTTCTCATACATTTCCAGATGAAGTTTTACACTGACTCATCATGAAGTTACCCTACCCAGGTTTCTTCTCATACATTTCCAGATGAAGTTTTACACGGACTCATCATGAAGTTACCCTACCCAGGTTCCTTCTCATACATTTCCAGATGCAGTTTTACACGGACGCATCCTAAAGCAACCCTACCCAGGTTCCTTCTCATTTCAAGATGAAGTTTTACGGGGACTCATCCTGAAACAACCCTACCCAGGTTCCCTCTCATTTCCAGATGAAGTTTTACATAGATTCATCATGAAGTTACCCTACCTAGGTTCCTTCTCGTACATTTCCCATATGAAGTTTCACACGGACTCATCATGAAGCAACTATACCCAGTTTCCTTTGCCACATCTCCAAACGCAGTTTTACACAGACTCGTTTTGAAGCAGCCCTATCTAGGCTTCTCTCTCATATGTCTCCTAAAAGCATCCCTACACCGACTCATCATAGATAACAGGCAAACAAAATCCTCTTCTGGTTACATTTATCTTTTCCAGATTAAAAAACAGGAAAAAAGACATCTATTATTTCAGTATAAATCAACCAAAAGATTTACCCGGATACTTTCCCCAGTCATGTTGGATGGCATCTTTAAGCCCATTCCCTACATGACCAACCACCATATCATCGAGTGCAAATTTCTGGGCACTCTAGTGTTCAATCATCTCCCACCTTCAAGTCACGAATGGCGAACTTGCCAATCTAACTCTTCAGGTTAAAGAAGATTGAACAGGGGAAGTTGTTGTACCCCAAAATTTTCCCTCTCATTTATCAAGTATTTTCTCACAAGATCTTCCATGACATCAAGTTTGTAGCACTGATACATCAATTTAGGTCTGGAATTGGCACAAGGGCAAAATGGTCAATTGCATACTGAAAAGTTAAACTTTAACTTTTGGATCAAAATCAAGTTTTAAGAATCATATTTCATCAAGATATGTTCAAATATGAATTTTGTTTCATTAAGAAAATCAAGAGTCAAATTTGCTTTGGAAAAGTCAAAATTCTAAATACTTAAATTTTTCTAAGTGTTTAGGAAATATGATAAATTCAGAACTTCTAGCCAGATTTTCACCATGATACAAGCTGATTCTGGAGGAACTTCTGACACAAGAGTTGTAGATTTCAATGAGATCTAAAACGTTACAGAACATAACTTCTTCTAGAAATGTTGGGATTTCAAGTTATACATCTTTGAAAGCACGTCCATGAAACAGAAGCATACAACAAATTATGGGCATTTCCAAGACAGGATTTGGTTACAACTTCTAGGCCAGTTTTCATGTAGGTTCAAGAAGAGTTTGCAAGAGGTCCAAAGAAGGTTTACAGAGCGTGTTACAAGCTTTCTGAAAAGTATGAGAACTCCTTCAGAACATGCTGGAGCAAGGAGATGCAAAGATCATAAGTTGGATATTTGTTCTAAGTTACGCTGATGCTGAACTTCTGATCCAGATTAAGCTATGATACATAATCTCATATTGCAGATTTTCTGTTTGATAAATCTCATCATTATTTAATGCTCACACCCACTTTTGAGTCTTTATCCAAAGGATTTCCCCACGTGTGACATAGAAGTACCATTGTTGTCCTTGAAAAGCAAACTTTTGTACAACTGTATGTTGGGCCCATGCTTTACCTTTGCTTCTGAGGGTACTTTTCCTTAATTCATGCTTACAAATCCAGCTTAGGCACGGCTAAAAGCTGTTAACTACCATACTTGTTTAACTTACTTCAAGAACAAGTCAGCACCTTAGCATGATGGTTGTACTCTTGGCTTCTCCAAGCTCCAAAATCATTTCCTATAAATTGAACTTCATTTGCAACTGTAAAGAGGTCAAAAAATTGAAAAGAAAAAGCCTTGAAACCTTGCTAAAATTCGAAGAATCCAAAACTGCAAACACAAATACAAAACCTCCTAGTTTCTGATTTTTGCTTTCAAACTCCAATTTTCCTCAAGTGTTTTTGACCAAATTATCAACACAGCTTTTGAGACACATTTAAAAGTCGTCTCGAATTCTGTTTTCAGACTGTAACACATTCTTCATCAATCTCCACCTCAAAAGGTCATAACTTTGTTTCCTGGATGATCCAGAACGCTCCAGCCATTCATAGTTCAACTTAAGGGTTGTTCTAGCTTTCTGAGAATTGAGGGAAGCTGATCAGAACATCACCCCAGTCAAAACCAGGCTCCAGTTCAGAGAACAACCTCCAACTGCAAGGTAAGTTTCTTTTGACTTTTACCACATTGCTTAGGCATTGCTAGGCTTGCATTTTCAAATATACAATGTAGATATCATGGCTCTGATTCTGTACATATTCATAGATTTCATGTATTTTTGCCTAAGTATAGAGAATTTCAGTTCAGAACTTCTTGAGGAAAATTACGGTTCAGAATTAGGATTAGCATAATTCATGTCGGTTTCTGATTTATAGTTCTGATACTTTATATTTCTGAAACCATGATGAAACCTGCCATAACTACTATGTTTGCATTTTCTGTTTTGCTGAGAAATGGTTAAGCTGTAGATACTCTGACTAGCATGGAGAAGGAGATGAGATTCATCATCAGAGTTTACTTTATGATACATGTTTATATCTTTGCTTTTAATATCAGATGTACAGCCACCCCAATGGTAAGAAGCGTGTGCATAAGACATTAATGCTAAGGGTCCTGGGTTCTAGCCTCATAAGCATCTTTTTTAGGTTCATTTATTGATGTTTTTACCCATTTATCTGTCAGACAATATTCCTAGACCAGAACTTCTAGATATCCTCACCCAACAGCATTATCACCTCACTCTCTCAACAACCAGGACTTCTAGGTCTTCAGTTGCATAAGAACTTCTAGGCTCTCTCAAACGACCAAAACTTCTGACCTGCCAGTGACATTAGAATTTCTAGATTCCTTCAGCAATCAGAACTTCTAGACTTCCCTTTGTTCCCAGCGAACCCAGAACTTTTGACCACCCCTTTTTTGCTAATATTTCCTTCTGACTTGCAGCACACCAGAGTCAGAGCTTCTTATTTCAGCAACACACTGATTCTGATTCTTTTCCCTTTTATTATTTTAAATATCACTTTTATTTTCAATAATCAAAAACACCAAAAATATTTTTATATTCACATACTTTATTTTATCTCTTTTAAAACCAAAAGATCAAAAATATTTTCTTAAACACAATTAATTCTTTTCTTCAAAACAAAACAAGTCCATTTCAATTCATGTACGCTATTTCAATATGGTTGTAACAGATAATTAGGATTTTAATTTCTTGCACTCCCCATTTGTAAATTTGTACACCCCATCCCCCTAATCATTGTAATAGTGTAGAATATTTTCCGCAATTTACCGCTTTCATATAAATGCTAGTAATTAGGATTTGTATGAGAAGATAAAATCAACAAGTAGACAACCATAATCAAAGATTAAATGCATGCAAATCAAACACACTATGTACACATGCACCCCTAGGATTAACTCCACTTGTTGCGTAAAAATGGTCATGTTATGCATGTGGAATATCTTAGCAAAAACAATCAAAATACAAGATTATAGTCCCTCGATGATGCTATGAATGTTGCCTTTTCAATGATCGTAGTCCCTCAAAGAGAAATGCTAAGATATCTCACAACATTGCTATCATGACTATACGATGACCCATTCCCGTCCCTTTATATACAAAGATAAGGCTTCTTACCAGTCAATGGTAAGATAGCAATATCAAAGGAAAAGAGGAAATGAATGAAAGACTTTTGAGTTGGTAGAAACGTTCTTAGTTGCTTGCTCACTTTCAAAACAAACACACACCAAACACTTTCAAAACAAACACACACCAAACACTTTCAAAACATGAAATATTTTCAAAAGTCCAACACTTTGTATACGTTCTTACAAAACAAGAACCATTACAAAGTTTTCCTAAACAAAGGTGCCTTTTCAAAAATACTTTCAAAAACAACCACAAAAGCACATTTTCGAACAAAGCAAGTGATCTAGCAAGAAACTAAGAGCCGATAGATAACTATGGATGAAAAGGGTGCTAACACCTTCCCTTTTCATAATCTACCCCTGAACTCAAGAAAATAATCTCAAAGGTCTTTCCTGTTCTTTTCAGCCTTTCCTTTTTGGATAAAACAAAAGTCGGTGGCAACTCTTGCTAACCGCAATAATTGCGATCAAACGCAAAACATCCCCCAAGTAAGTTCTCCCACCGTGTTACACCTACTACTCTAATAAGTCACGTCAAAGCAAACATAGAAGATCAGCTACAAAGAAGAACCAGTTTCAGATCCATACCAAAGTTGTTCATCTTAGATTGCATCGCTTCAGTTTCTCATTCCACAAGCGACGGAAACCAGTACCTTGTATGTCACCAAAGAAAACAAGTTCAATGAACCAGTTAATTTCACAAACCAGTAAAAGACAAGTCGTAATCAGTGCACAAATAGATATATGTTTCATATTAGAATAAAAAGAGAAGTATCAAACTAAAAGCAGAAGCTTAATTCACAACTTGAAACTATGTCATCATCCAAAATAGAGTAATATTCAATGAATCAAAGCACAAAATCATGCATTTATGGCTGAATCAATATTCATTAAACAAGAAATCAATGAATGCAGGAAACACAATCAAGACATGATCGATTAATTGTGGAAACAGTTTAAAAAGATTTAAATCAGCTAACTGCAGAAATAATCAAAAGCAAATCAACAAAAGGGGAAACAATTTGAAATTTGTAACGTGTAACTGCGGACACAATAAATTTCTTCCTAAAAAATTCTAAATCCTAATCACTATAAAAACTTAGAATCAGAACAGAGGAGGGGACGAAAAAAATTTCAGAAAGGGGAATGACAGAGGGGCTTACCAAGTAAAAAGAATAAAAGAGTGAAAGGGTATTACCAGAAAGAGGGTCTCTTCGCAGAGAAATTAGGGTTTCAAATTTTGAAACCCTAACTTCTTTAGGTCACAGCTGTTATCCTCCATTATTCAACTCACCATCGCACCAACATCGTTGCTCCGCTCCACCTAACAAATCAGAAAAAGGAGAATTAGATATTGTGTCAAGGTTCTAGAAAAAAAATACGCAATCTAAAGGTATCAAATGAACTCAACTCTCTCTAAAATTATTGTTTTCCACTTGGATTTTTTTTGGGTAAGGGTTTGATCTAAGGGGTTTGGATTGAGAATCATCGCCGCTAGGGTTAGAGATTGGGGGAGGCTAGGGTTTTACACGCAAGAGAGGTGAGAATGAGAAGGGTTTCAGAAAAGAGATAGATGAGAGGATGACAAGTTTGTTTTGTAAAACAAAAAAATATAATTGTGTTTAATGATCCCATGCACGCCTCCTCATCCTAACTACCATGTACCCCCATCCATGTACATCCAATTCCAATCTAATGACCATCAGCACATGTACTCACCGTAATGTCATGGTCTTGTCCATACACAATATAATGCACTCCCAAAAACATGATTTTGGGCCAGGCCCATACGCTAATGGCACCCCCTTTGTCTTGCGTTTACTCAACGTATCATAAACCACACCCCCTAAGCCAAGCAGGCCAAGTCCAAATTCTGGACTTAGGCCTTGCTACCTACGCACCCCCAAATTTCTGTTCAACTTTAACAATGCACCCCCTCTACTGATGGGCCTGAATTCAATATCTGAATTCAGGCCCAAGCAGTTAACATCCCTAGTTTACTATTCTAAATTAATTAATACCTCCATGCATTTTTTTTATTATTATTTATTATTTTATTATAACTATTTTTATATTTCTTATTTTAATATATTCAATATATTTAATGATATTATATTATTTTTATCATAAAATTAACTAATATATTTTTCAACTCATCAAAATTATTTCTATTTATTGCATTAAATTAAATTATTTTAAGCATGCATTTAAATAGATATTTTTATAATTAATACTTAAAAAATATTCAACAAATACAAAAATAAATTTTTACAATAAATTAATTTAAATAATTAATTTTCAAAAGGGAATGCGCAGCATATTCTAAATAACTACGCGCTTGCCCAATATCTGTGCTATTCACACACCCGAGCTAAGTACGAGGGAAATTAAAATGTCTGCGTAAACCATAAAAAATAAAAACCCTGCTATTGTACCCCAAAATTTTCCCTCTCATTTATCAAGTATTTTCTCACCAAGATCTCCTTTGGTCCAAGACTGCACAAGGATTGATCAGCTCAAGACACCTCCTTAAGCATTGATGGTTGAAATTAGGGTTTGAGATTGCACAGGGATAATTGAACTTTTAATGTCTCATATGACTTTCATGGATCATTGTGGACCACCAAGATTGCTCATGTCAAGTTTTAAGTCTTGGATCACATTTTTGCTCAGTCAATTGATCAATTGACCTAAAAATCAGCTAATTGTATTGGGGAAAAAGTCAACCGTGGTCAATTTACAGTCAAACTTCATAATTTTTTATCCATATCAACATTATGAACTCATATATGTTATTTGATCGAGTTTGGACCATAATTCCTCAAGAAATTTGATCAGATCATCAAAAGGGCAAAATGGTCAAAATTAGGGTTTTTACTAGGAAAGAGCAATTTCTGATTTTGGCCTAGCAAATGGTTGATTAGTGTGATACGGTGGGAGAACTGACTAGGGTTTTGCGTTTGTTTTCGCAAATGTTTCGGTTGAGCAAGAGTCGCCACCGACTTTTTATTTTATCCTAAGGAAAGGTTTAAAAAAGCACAGCAAAAACCTTTGAGATTTTTCTTGGGTTCGGGGAGTAGATTATAGAAAGGGAAGCTATTAGCACCCTTTCTATCCATGGTTATCCATGGGCTCTTAGGTACTTGCTTAGATCAACTTGCCTTGGTTTTCAATTGTTTGAAATGGTGCTTGGTGTGTGATTTTGAAAATGTTTGAAAAGATGCCTTGTGTAGGCTACCCTTGTAACAATTCTTTACTCGAATGTTTTACAAGAGGTGTTTGTCTTTTGAAAAGATGTTTCAAGGTTTTTTGAAAGTTGTTTTGAAAGTGTTTGTGAAGTTTAGTTTGAAATTAGGCAAGTGTTTTCTTTGTAAATTGGCAAGTACTTAAGAGTTATCTACCCTAAAGTTTTCTCAAGGATTTTTGTTATGTTTTAAACCTTTTGACAATTTTGTTCCACCATTGTATTTGGTGGACAATCTTGTCTTAGGAGGTGAAAGGGACGGGCGCGGGTCATCGTTTAGACCATAATTGCAATAGTATTAAATGTCTTTGGGCAATTTTTCTTTAAAAAAAGGGACTTGATCATCCATTTAGGCAACATTTTGAGGGACTATGATCATTTGATTGTTTGTTTTACCCAAAGAAATCTAACATGCAACATGGCCCAATTATTTGAAGGCAACAAAGTGGAATACCCTAGGGGTGCAAGTGTGGAATGTGTTGTCCATTTTCCATGCTTTTTTTTGTCTTGTATTAGGTCAAACTATTTTGTTCGTTTTATTCGCATACAAACCCTAATTCTAGCATGGTAGGTTTAGAAAGCATTAAAGTGCGAAATTTAAATTCCTACACTATTACAACACAATAATATGGGGAGGGGGGTACAATGTTTCAAATGGGTTATATTTAGACAAGAATTTAAACCTAACTATTACATCATTTTCTTTGAATATTTACAAGACAAATAATTGTATAATTAAATGGAAATTGAAATAAATATGCAAAATGCAAAAAGAATTTTTATGTGTATGAAAAAAAAGAATATTATTTATGTGAAAATAAAAATAGAAATAAAAAGGTATTATTTTTGGAGTATTTTCAAATTTAGGGCAAAACCCTAATTTTTAATCAAAAAGGGATATTAATCAATTAATTCATATAATATTTACTATTTACATACAAAAATAAAATAAAATATAGTATATTTATAAAAATGTCTTTTTAGTGTTAAATATTAATAAAAATAAAAATATGTATATTTTTGATATTTTTACCCTAAATGTATTAATATATATATATGTATATTTATATTATTTACAAGATATGTATTATATATATTAATTAATAATATTTAATATTAAAATAAAAAAAGTATTTTTTATATAAAATATTTTCAGGAAGTAAAAATAAGATAAAAGTGTATAAAATATATTTGTGTTATTTTAGTATTTTAAACAAAAAGTATATATTTATTTATTTATGTACAAACTAAAAGAAAAAATCAAATAAATACCTAATAAATTCAAAAAGGGTGAGAAAAAATATTTTTATATTTTTAATATGCTGAGAAAAAATAAATGAGTCAATTAAAAAAGAAAAAGTCAAAAAACATTAAAAATAAAGCAAATGGGCTCAGGGGGTGTAAAACCAAAAAGGTGGTGTGAACAAGAAAGTCACTCAGGCCCAGCCCAAGAAGACATTGTCTTCAACCTTCAGACAAAACCAGTTCAAAAACGCGCGCCCTTCTTCTCAATCTTCTAACTCCTGATTCCTGGCTTATTAATGAAAACTCATAACATAAAAAATGTTCAGCATCAACAGACGAATCCAACCATATGCAGAACTTGATCTAACTCTCTAAGATGAGGGAGAATTTCTTCTCCCCCAAATCCTAACCTAGATTTTCTGCCATTTTCAAATCTTAAATTCTCACAGCTCAAGCAAAAGAAATGAAAAGTAAAAACATGTACATGTTCAGTGGCATGAGTAGAACATTGTTTATTCACAAACTTAGAGCTAATGATGCTTAATAAGAGAGATAGAAGTTCACCAAAATACCTGTTCAGTTGAAGTTCTATCTGGAAATGAGGAAGCTTTCAATGCAAGGTGATGATTGGAAAAGCTTCCTTGAGGTCCAGGGATGCTATTCCAATGTTTACTTTGTCTTGAAAGCTTTTGAATCGTGCTAGAGCACTTCACCTGCAAAACAAGAAACTGAAAATGGTGGAACTGGTTAGAGGGATTACAGGTCGTGTTTCAAGTCATGGTTAGCTTGCATAGATGCTAGGGAATGTATGTGAACTGGTTTGGGCAAGAGAGCTTGAGGGAAATGGAAGATGGCACTCAAACTGCAGGCCTGGCCCTGTTTTTGCAGTTTGAAGGTGATTCTGAGATTGGGAGTGTATGAGAGGTGTTAGGGTCGTGCAATAGCTTGGTTGAGATGTCTTGAGTGTGTTTCACAAGTTCACTTAAGTGTTTGCAAGCTGATATGAGAGTTGTGTTACAATATGCCAAGTTACTTACACTTTAAGCAACAAATGCCCAAGTTGTGTTCTAGGTCAGTAGAGGCCCCCTAATGAGTTGCATAATCCCTCATTGATCAGAGTGTTTTGCTCATAATCTTGTGCCAATTAGATCTCATTTGTACTTCTTGGATTTTCAATTGGACATAAAGTTACCTTTTGCAAAAATGGAAGAAATGCTTTATCTATAAATGGATTAATCCTTTAGGCAATGCTTGAACTCATGAAACAAGGCCTTGGCACAAAGGTTTTGCATTGAATTATTGAGTGTCAAAGGGTTTTAGGACCTGTAATTTAGCACAAACTATGCTGACTTGAAAATGGCTTGAGTTATGAACATGTTCATGATCAATTCAAAAGTGAGTTTTTGCCAAATTGTGAAATTCGATTCTCTCAAGTTATGAGGTTGTTTGAGAAGTTCTTGGACATTTTGGAAAGCTTGGAATGTGTACTACAATCCATCTTTGAAATGAAAATTTAAATTCCAAGTGGAAGTGTATGGAAAATGGCCTTGAAGTTGGGTAGAAAACCTTGTCAAAATAGGTTAAAATTTCACTAAGTTAAGAATGGTTTAGTGCCCTTATTCAAAAATTTGTAACTTGAGATACAAGCCTCAAATGGGAAAACTTTGTGAATCAAAGTTGTATATTATGCAACAAGCTACAACTTTCATGTTTTGACTTTTGTTTGAATCCAAATGGATCTGGGTGAAAAAGTGGGGCAAAGTTGGGAAAAAATTAGGGTTTTTTATAACTTAGAAAAATTCTAAGTTATGAAAAATTCTAACTTCTAACCCTAATTTGCATTTTGTGATTTCTTGGTGAACAAGTTTCATGATTTGGCATGTTTTGATGAAAAATGAATCTTGACTCTTGATTTTGACCAAAAAGTCAAAGTTTGACTTTTCAGTGTACAGTCAAAATTGATCAATTGACTGGGGAATTCAACTGTCAATCTTGTGTACTTGGGATCTTTTGAGTTTGTTGAGCATGTCAAGATAATTCCATGGGGTCCTTGAGTCCATATGTGAGCTTGTTTTGCCATTGGCTAGGTCAAACAGTCAAAAATTGCCTTTGTGCAGTCAAAACCCTAAAAATGACCATTTTGCCCTTTTGGTGATCTGATCAAATTTCTTATGGAATTGTGATCCAAACTTGATCAAATGGTTCATAGGAGTTCATAATGTTGATGTGGATCAATTTTCATGAGGTTTGACTGTCAATAGGCCACAGTTGACTTTTTCCCCAATACAGCTGATTTCTAGGTCAACTGTCCAATTGACTTGGCAAAACTTGGAATCAAGGCTTGAAACTTGGTATGGATAAACTTGGGAGTCCAATATGAAGCATGAAAGTCATCTTAGGCATTTTAGGTCAAAACATCTTTGTGCAAACACAAACCCTAATTTGGGTCCATAGTGCAAGGAGAAGTCTTGGGCAGATGAAACCCTAACTGGATCTTGAGCTTAAAGGGCTTTGTGATAAGAAATCAATGAGAAATGGGAGGGCAAATTTTGGGGTACAACAGTTGCCCCTGTTCAATCTTCTTGAATCCGAAGAGTTAGATTGGCAAGCTTGCCTTTCGTGACTCGAGGGTAAAAGGAGATTGGACACTAGAGTGCCCGGAAATTTGCACTCGTCAAAGCAATGAATGCGGGAATGGGCTTAGAGATGCCATTTGGAGATGGGCTTAGAGATGCCATCTTGAGAGGGTGACAGAAATCCTGTCGGGGATGGGCTTAGAGATGCCATCTGGAAGGGAATATCAGGAAGGTGTCCAAGCTTTGGACCATCTCTGAACTGGGGGTCTGAACAAGCAATAGATTGACATCCGTTGTTGGGAGGAATCCGTAAGCTGTTTTCAGAAGGTTGCATCCGAACAAGTTGATAGATTAACATCCGTTGTTGGGAAGAATCCATGAACTGTTTTCAGGAGGTTATGTCTGAACAAGTGATAGATTAACATCCGTTGTTGGGAAGAATCCATAGACTGTTTTCAGAAGTCTGGAGAAGAAACTGAACAAGCGATAGGTTAACATCCGTTACTTGGAGAACCCGTAAACTGTTTTCAGAAGTCTTGAAGTTTGAATAAGCAATAGAGCAGCATCCGTTGTTGGGAAGCGTCCGTAAACTGTTTTCAAAAGTTGCATCTGAACAAGTCGATAGATTAACATCCGTTGTTGGGAAGAATCCATAAACTGTTTTCAGAAGTCTTGAGAAGCATCTGAACAAGTGATAGGTTAACATCCTTTACTTGGAGAACCCGTGAACTGTTTTCAGAAATCTTGAGGTTGAATAAGCAATAGAGCAGCGTCCGTTGTTGGGAAGCGTCCGTAAGCTGTTTTCAACGGTTGAGAAGAGTCTGAACAAGTGATAGATTACCATCCGTTGTTGGGAAGAATCCGTAAACTATTTTCAGAAGTCTTGGATTTGAATAGAACCGGTGTAGGGTTGCTTGATGATGAATCCGTGTAAAACTGCATCTGAAACTGTTAAGGATAGCTTTTTACTCTTATCCTGAAAAGGAAAAAATGTCAGCTAAACAAAAAATTATGTTGCATGAAATGTATGATGCAATATATGTTATATCAATGTTTATGATATGAATGTAATGAATGCGCATGTAAGCTGATGAGCTGTCTTGCTGGGGATAGATGAATCCTGGATGGCTGAAGATAAAAGCATCGTGACTGCTTCCGGGAAGAATAATTCCTTGGCTATGACTGGGGAATAAGGAGCTTGGGTTGTATACCAAGCCTCTGGGGAATTCCTGATGACTTCTACCGGGGAGTACCAACCTAGTAGACTCATGCTGGGATGCAAGACTGAGAATCTTTAGTTTGGCGGGAGGCATCTCTGGCGACTTCACTGGGGAACTCAAGATTTGTTCTCCTAAAACTCTGTGGGGAGAAGGTTCATTAGTCTGGCTCTGCTGGGGATATTGAAACTTAAATTCTGAGGGAAATTGGATTCCTGAGGATCCTCTGGCTGGGGGATTGTAAAGATAAGTTACTGCTGGGGAATTTTGATGAACTCCGCTGGGGATAGGAAGAATTTTGGCGAGTGCAATCTTCCGCGGTTGTTAGCTGAGGATAACCCAGTTATAAGTCCCTGGGAGGAATAACTTTGAATAAAACTCGGGAGAGACGTCTGTTCTCTACGGGGAATAAGCTTCCAGAATCTACTGGGGATGAGCTTCAAGACTTGCTAGGGATATGGATTCCAAATCTCCCGGGGGTTTCCTTTGAAAGGGTATCAGGTTATCCAACTGTACCTTCGACTTATCAGTAATCCTCTTTCTTGGTTTATAAGGAAATGATTATGTTTCAAATGCATATGCCTATTTAACAAAACATTGGACGTTTCTCAAAATAAACAAATAGCGCAAGAGAAAAGAAAAGGAAATGACTCAAATTTCTGGGAAAAGTATTTGTATTGATTTTCTATGAGTATATTTGTACAAAGGAGACAATCATCCTAGTAAGAGGATTTTGTCGTAAATATTTGAAAGGTTTATACAAAATAAAGATGGCTATGTGAAATAATTCCATGGGATTCCATTCTGCTATAGCTTTCACAACCCTGAATATCTGTCCATTCAATGCTTCGTTTGACGATGAATGGATTGATCAGAAGCCTGGAACCGATTGATGAAGAGATTGTCTTTGAAGTGATTCGTCGAGACATAGTCATACGCTTTAATTCCCTAACTTTTTCCTGAATCGCCCTTCCGGGTTTTCGATCCACCGGGATACCCATTTTTGCCCAAGCCGCCCTTTCGGGTTTTCAACTTGCCGGGTGTACAGATTTTTTTATATTTTTATCCCTAATTTTTGCCTGAACCGCCCTTTCGGGTTTTCGGCTCACCGGGATGCCCATTTTTGCCCAAGCCGCCCTTTCGGGTTTTCGACTTGTCGGGTTATTTTATGCGTAGTATCTTTTGACTATGTCCGCGTTCGCAGGGTGCGGCAAATCGTCGCCGTCCATGGTGGTCAGAATCATTGCACCACCAGAAAATATGCTCTTGATCATAAATGGTCCTTCATATGTAGGAGTCCATTTGCCCCTGGGATCACTTTGCGGCAAGATAATCCGCTTGATCACAAGATCTCCGACTTGATACACTTGACGTCTGACTTTCTTATTGAAGGCTTTGATCATCCGTTTTTGATACGTCTGACCATGGCATATAGCAGCAAGTCGCTTTTCGTCGATCAGATTGAGTTGATCAAGTCGGGTCTGCGTCCAATCATCTTCATTCAAACCTGCATCCTTCATAATCCTTAGAGAAGGGATCTGGACTTCCATGGGCAAAACAGCTTCCATGCCATAAACTCAAGAAAATGGGGTTGCCCCGGTTGAAGTACGTACCGTCGTACGGTATCCATGCAGAGCAAACGGTAACATCTCATGCCAGTCTTTGTAAGTGACTGTCATTTTCTGAATGATTTTCTTAATGTTTTTGTTCGCAGCTTCAACAGCACCGTTCATCTTCGGCCGATAGGGAGATGAATTGTGATGATAAATCTTGAACTGTTCGCACAATGCAGTGATCATTGTGTTATTCAGATTTGTACCGTTGTCTGTGATGATCCTGTCTGGAACACCATACCGACATATGAGATTTTGCTTGATAAAGCGGGCAACCACATTTTTAGTGACAGAGGCGAAGGAAGCTGCTTCGACCCATTTAGTGAAGTAGTCAATGGCAACCAGGATGAAGCGATGTCCGTTGGAAGCAGTGGGCTTGATCTCTCCAATCATATCGATCCCCCACATTGCAAAGGGCCACGGAGCAGTCAGGACGTTGAGAGGAACCGGAGGAATATGAACTTTCTCAGCATAGACTTGACACTTGTGGCAAGTACGGGAATGTTAATGGCAGTCAGCCTCCATAGTAGACCAGTAATAGCCTGCCCTTAGGATCTTCTTAGCCATTGTATGCCCGCTCAAGTGAGTGCCAAATGTGCCGATGTGTATATCAGTCATGATCAACTCTGCTTCAGCTTTATCCACGCATCGGAGTAATACACAATCATGGCTTCGTTTGTAAAGGATGTCGTTGCTCAGGAAGAACTTAGCAGCAAATTTCCTTAAGAACTTCTTGTCATTCATGGAAGCTCCTTCAGGATAATCTCGGGTCTCGAGATACCTTTTGATTTCATGGAACCAAGGTTGTTCCACTACTTCTTCGGTATTAATCTCGTGGCAATGCGCCAGTTCATCCATTCGCTCGATGGTGATTTGGGGAGCCTCGTTATCCCAGTTGAGTTTAAACATGGAGGACATTGTGGCTAGAGCATCTGCTAGCTGATTCTCTTCTCGCGGGAAATGCTCGAAGGTAATTTGCTCGAAATGCGGCAACAATGTCAGGACATGTTCTTTGTATGGGACGAGATTAGGATGTTTTGTATCCCATTCTCCTTTGATTTGACTGATAACCAAAGCCGAGTCCCCAAATACGATCAAAGATTTGATCCCCAAGTCTATAGCAGCCTTGAGACCAAAGATGCAGGCTTCATACTCAGCCATGTTGTTTGTGCAACTGAAGCAAAGTCGGGCCGTGAAAGGTGTGTGACAACCTTCCGGAGAAATGAGTACTGCTCCAATACCGTTTCCAAGCGCATTTGAAGCACCATCAAAGTACAAGGTCCATCGGGATCCCTTTTCAGGTCCGTCATACGGTTCGTCACCTTCAACGTTGTCCAAATTCATGATGTCCTCGTCTGGGAAGTCAAATCTCATGGGTTGATAGTCTTTGATAGCCTGATGAGCCAGATGGTCAGCTAGCGCACTCCCTTTTATAGCTTTTTGGGTGGTGTACTGGATGTCATACTCAGTTAAGATCATTTGCCATCTAGCTATCCTTCCAAATAAAGTGGGCTTTTCGAAGATATACTTGATAGGATCCATTTTGGAAATCAGCAAGGTAGTATGAGTCAACATATACTGTCTTAGTCGGCGAGCAGCCCATACCAAAGCGCAGCAAGTTTTCTCGAGCAGTGAGTAGCGAGTCTCACAGTCGGTAAACTTTTTGCTAAGGTAATAAATAGCATGCTCTTTTCGACCAGACTCGTCATGCTGGCCCAAAACACACCCCATTGAGTTATCCAAGACGGTCAAATACATGATCAATGGTCTTCCTTCGACGGGTGGCATCAGAATAGGAGGTTCTAGCAAATACTCCTTGATTCTATCAAAAGCAGCTTGACAATCGTTGTTCCATTCCACTACCTGATCTTTTTTCAAGAGTTTGAAAATTGGCTCACAGGTAGAAGTCAGATGTGAGATGAATCTGGCAATATAGTTTAAGCGCCCCAAGAATCCTCTAACTTCCTTCTCAGTATGGGGAGCAGGCATCTCTTGTATTGCTTTTACTTTTGCGGGATCGACTTCAATGCCTTTGTTGCTTACAATGAATCCCAGGAGTTTACCAGACCTAACTCCAAAAGTGCATTTACTTGGATTCAGCCTGAGCTTGTATTCTTTTAACCTGGCAAACAGCTTCTCTAGATGTTCAAGGTGCTCTTCCTATGTTTGTGACCGAGCTATCATATCGTCTACGTAAACTTCAATCTCATGATGTATCATATCATGAAATAAAGCTACCATGGCGCGTTGATAAGTTGCCCCTGCGTTCTTCATCCCGAATGGCATCACCTTGTAACAGAAAGTGCCCCATTGTGTGACAAAAGTTGTTTTCTCCATATCCTCGGGGCCCATTTTGATTTGATTGTAGCCCGAGAATCCATCCATGAAGGAAAACACTTTATGCTGAGCTGTATTGTCGATCAAGATGTCAATGTGAGGTAGCGGGAAAGCATCTTTAGGGCTGGCCCTATTCAAATCTCGGTAGTCCACACACATCCTGACTTTGCCATCTTTCTTAGGTACTGGCACAATGTTAGCGACCCATTGAGGATAGGACGTAACAGCCAGAAATCCAGCATCGAATTGCTTCATTACTTCTGCTTTGATCTTTTCGGACATGTCAGGCCTCATTCGGCGAACTTTTTGCTTGATCGGTGGACAGTCTTCTCTTGTGGGGAGACGGTGAACCACGATGTCTGTGTCTAAACCCGGCATGTCTTCATAAGACCAAGCGAAGATTTCAACATACTCATTCAACAACTGTACCAGGCGCTCCTTGACTCTTGGTTCCAGATTGGCACCCACTTGCACCTCCTTCCGGTCTTCCTCGGTTCCCAAGTTAACAGTTTCCAATGGCTCTTCATGCGGTAAGATGGCCCTTTCCTCTTGTTGCAGAAGTCTGGCTAGTTCCCCGGGTACTTCACAACCTTCGTCATCTTCATACTCGGCTAGATTGATCAGATCTTCAGAGTTATTGAAAGATATAGCAGAATAGTCACCCATGGAATCCGGAGTGGATGGGTACCTGCATTGGTGAGTGTGGGTGTGTGTAAGGGATAGCCATCCTTAAACAAAAAAATGCAAAAGGAAAGAAAATGAACACAAGCAGTTTATCAAATGAGAAACGTCCAATGAATCATTAAACATGGCATATGGATATGAAAAATAATCAAAACCCTTACAAGTGGACCTACACGCCCCGGGCAAGGCATGAGGTGAAAAGATAGTGTACGGATTGTTTGAAAGTAAATATTACAGACCAAATAGGAAATATTTAACAGATAAATTACTGATGAATAAAAGTGATGGGGACAAAGTCTTTTGCCTCCCAGTTGCTCAATCCTCCTTTGACAGTTGGATAAATCCACTCTTCAATGTTGCTCTCTTTGTCTTCGTCTTCCAAGGCGTTGATTCCGTGGGGAGAAATTTTGACTGGCGCCCTTTCAATCTTCGCACGGCGCATAGCTTTCTGACCAGCGGCTGTGAACCCTAATCCAAACTTGTCAGTCTTATGTGGAATGTCAGGTAACTGCCCCCATGCTGAATTCTTCCCTTCTTTTATTGCGGCCCTTGCGTCCTCCAGAGATGCCATCCTGGCCATCTGCCTCGGTGTCTCAGCTGCCAACTTTGCTACTGCTATTTCAGGAAGGACTTCTTCGAAATGTTGAAATGGTGTCTCGATGAATTCTCCTTCAACCTCCACATACCGGAAATAATTTAAGTGACTAATCATGTACTCTTCTTCGCCATGGACGGTAATGATCTTTCCCTTAACAGGATACTTCAACATCTGATGTAAGAAGGAGGTGACTTCCCCAGCATGGTGTATCCAAGGTCTACCCAGCAGGCAAGAATATGATGGACGGATGTCCATCACATAGAAAGTGGATTTAAACACCTCGGTGCCTATCTTGATGGGAATTTCAACCTCTCCATGGACCATTCTCTTCGAACCATCGAAAGCTCTGACAACAATATCACTTGGCTTCAATTCCAATCCTTCACAATCTAGTCGGTCCAAGGCCTTCTTAGGCAAAACGTTCAGCGACGAACCAGTATCAACCAAGACATGTGCGAGAGTAGTTCCTCGACACTCGACTGAAATGTGCAAAGCATCATTGTGATTTCTACCTTTAGGAGTTAGGTCGGCATCAGAAAAACCTAATCCATTGTCTGCAGTCAGGCTAGCCACGCAATTCTGAAATTGATCCGCAGAGGTTTCCTGGGGCACATGAGCTGCCTTCAGGAATTTTATCAGGGCTTTAGCGTGCGCTTCTGAGCAAAGTAGTAGTGCCAGCATGGAGATCTTGGAGGGGGTTTGCCCCAGCTGTTCTACTACATCGTAATCGCTTCTTTTGATTATCCTCAAAATCTCGTCCATTTCTTTCTTGGAGGTTTCCGGGATTACCAAGGGTTGAGCCCTCGTCCTGACGGGCTCATCTTGGATTCCCTTACCTTTGTCAGCAGCGGTAGGAGAGACAGTACTAGGAACAACAATGTCTTCAATCAGAGGAGTTCTAGCAGAGAGTTTTATTGGTGCAGGGATGACCTTGTTAGCTGATGAGGGTCCAAAGACTGCTCTTGGAGGGGCAATCTCTGGAGAAAATATTCTCCCGCTCCTGGTGATTTTGCTAGTGCCCGCAATGTTGCTAATGCTGGCTTCATCATCATCTGAACTTTCTTCAATTACTTCGATTTACTTGATACCATGGTAGTAGATGTCACCGCCATAGTTCCAAGGTATCGACTTCTCAGAAACATAGGGAACAGGCCCTGGCATTGTGATCTTCAAAGGAATAGATTTCGTAGCTGGTGTAATCTTAACAGGTTTTTTGACGGCCTTGGAAAGATTGGTGTGAATGGTTATGATTGAGACATCTTTAGTATGAACTGGAACAGCAGAAACTTTTTCAAACAAAATTTGTCGACTATCCATAAGGCCTTGGATGCCTTTCTTCAGTAGCGGACAATCAAACGGCAGAGAGTAGCAACAATAGCAGTCTTCCTTACATCCCGGGAAGATCCCGGCCCTTAACAAATTCAACTTGATGGTTAGCAGTGGAGTAGTCAGATCACTGACATCAGCAACACACGAATCTTCTTCAATAGCATTGACATTTCGGCCGTGCTTCGGCATGGGTGCAGATATTACATTAGGCTTCTCTGGAGCGTCAAACTCTACTTCCTTAGCCTCTATCAGGTCTTGGATTTTATGCTTGAGTGCCCAACAATCATTGGTGTCGTGGCTGACACTGTCTGAATGGTAGGCGCATTTAGCATTGGCATGATAATACGGAGAGGACGTATTCACATTCTTTGGTGCCTCCTTGATGGTGGCAAGATTCAACTTCAACAGATGTGGAAGCACTTGCGCTGGAGTCATATTAATACGGGTGAACTGCCGTTGTGGCCGTTCCACTCGTTGTTGATTTGGTCTGGACTGGTTATAGCGAGGCTGCTCACTTGGAGTATTTTGAATCATTACGGCCCCCACAGTTGGCCGACGCTCCGTCTTCCCTGCTCTTCTCTGCGAATATACCATAGCTATTTCCTTCTTAAAAGGTTTCTTCTCAACACATGCGGCAACACCCTTCTGAATCTTTCCTGACTTGATGTCAGCTTCTATTCTTTCGCCTGTTAAGATCAAATCGGTAAACCCCGCGGAAGAGTTACCAATTAGATGATTGAAAAATGGCCCAGATAGGGTCCCAAGAAACATATCAACGAGTTCACGATCGGTTAAAGGAGGCTGCACCCTGCCAGCCAGATCCCTCCATTTTTGTGCATATTCTTTGAATCCCTCACTTGTTCCTAGTGACATACCCTGAAGTTGGGTACAGGTAGGAGCAAGATCAGAATTATATTGGTATTGTTTGTAGAAAGCGGTGGCCAAATCTTCCCAATTTCTGACACTGGTTCCTTCTAGCTGATAAAACCACTCCAACTGAGCTCCCGAAAGGCTGTCTTGAAAGAAATGAATCCAGAGATTTTTATCTGCCGTATAGGGTTGAATCTTTCTCACGTAGGACCTGAGATGCATTTTGGGACAGGACAGCCCATCATACCTCACAAACACTGGCACTTTGAATTTTGGGGGAATCACAATCCCGGCAACCAAACCCAAGTCTTCAAAGTCCAAGCCCGGTACTCTTTGTAATTCTATGGCGGCCAATCTGTCTTCTAACCCTTTGTATTTATCATCAGCTGGAGGGTATTGCTGGTCAGAATAATCTTCATCCTCTTCAACCTCTTCTTCCTCCGCATCAGACTCGGAAGGCACCGCAACTCCATCTCTTTTACTAGTCCCTTCATCAGAAGTAGGAGGAAATTCAAGCACTCTCCGAGCTTCTCCGTCAAATCTTCTCCCCAAAGTAGCTACCCCAATCCTATTTTTCTTCTTTTTCACTGGGTCCCTATTCCCCAATTGAGTCTTGATATCCTCCTGACCTTTAGCCAAGGTCATCAGGAGTTGCTGGAACTGTGCATTCTGAGCTTGTAGGTCTTTGACTGTTTGCTCGAGATCCATCCTACTGAAATAAACAGCAGACAGATAAGGAAACCTGGAGTGAGACCTGCTTATGCACATGATGAATGGTATGCTTATGTATGCAATGTATTCAAGGATTTAGAACATTCAAAATTGTTTCAGACAAAGAAGAACGCACGTCATATTAATAAGAAGAAATTTGTTAGTACATAAATGCCCCATGGGCCAAATATTACAAAATAAACTTCTTAAGGCAGAAAGACATTGCACATCCTCTTTGGTGCGATGTAGGTGTTGAGGGCCTCTTGCTCGTGGAGTCGGCGGGTAAGCTCTAGAACCTTCTTCTCACTGGCGTAGAAGCTAGCTTCAAAAGTATTCCGTTCTTCCTTGAGCTGAATCCAACTTTTCTGCATTTCCTCCCACGATGTAGGCATGTCTGGATGTAGGATGGTGTAGGGGACCTCTCCTTTATTGACGGGCTCTTTAATCACTGGGAGTACATGAGGATAAGGCATCATTAGACTTTGGGCTCGGGCTCGTACCCACTTGAGGTAGGGCTCAAGAGGGATGGAGTTCTTGTGTCCCAGAGTCTTGCTATCAACCTTGTTGAGTTTTCCCCAAGCTCTGATGAATCTTTGGCGAAGTCCTTGCGCATCGTTGTCGAAGTCAAAAACTAGGTTAGGAATCAACATGTCATGAGGGCCATCCCTCCGTGCATATCCAAATTGCCTCAAAGCTAGGCAAGGGTTGTAGGTGATACCTCCCCTGATTCCAAGTAAAGGAACATTAGGAAATTCTCCGCAACGATCGACAATGATGACATTTTCTCTGGACCGAGAACACCAATGCACATCAGAATGAGTAAGAGTCATCAACCGTTGGGACCACCTTGTACCTTGGTCATTCTTCAAGACAGATTGCGGAAGGTGCGAAATAAACCACCTTGCAAGGATAGGAGTACAGCACATGAGAACACCCCTCTTTCTCATTGTTCGTGTGTAAAATGAGTGAAGAATGTCCCCAAGCAATGTTGGTATTGGATTTCTGGACAAGAAGATTTTGACGGCGTTGACATCTACCAATTGGTCAGGATTTGGGAACAAGACCAACCCGTAGATAAGGAGTGCCACAATCTCTTCAAAGGCTTGTAGGTCCAATGAGTTCCAACATTCTTGTGCCTTCTCAAACAAGAACTTTGCTAAGAATCCTTTGACGCCGCTTTTAGTTTCCCAATGCCCCTTGATGTCGGATGGTTGTAGATGTAATGCTCGAGCAACATCTTCCGGCTTTGGTTCCTTTTCCGTACCGTTGAAGGGTAGTTGATTAAGGATAGGGATTCTTAGGAGTTGAGAAAACTCTTCCAAAGTGGGTACCAACTGATAATCAGGGAAAGTGAAGCAGTGGTGAAGAGGGTCAAAGAACTGGAATAGCACTTTCATCATGTCTTCTTCAATGTTGGTGTTGACTAGGCTGAGCAGTCTACCATGTCTTTCACTGAAGGATGAATTTTCCGGAATTCTTGAAGTGATCTCCTTGAGTTGAGGAGAGATTCTCACCAGGTTGACTTGAATGGTGTTTCTGCGAGGAACTTCCATGACCTACAAAACAAGAACAAAGATGAAGATCCAAACCCTTGAAATGGTTAGTGAATGCATATGATGCTTCATGATGTTTATGATGTATGCACAAAACATATGTACAAGCAAATCACACCAAACCCTAGTTTCGGGCTTGCATGGGGTTTCATAGGTAAGTACCCTCTTGAGTGTAGTTGGCTTAAAAACCTGTCCTATAAATAGTAACCGGGTTCTAAGGAGCTCAATATCACTGGATTGTTTTCATTGTTCATGGTTTTGGTTTAGCCACTTAACTAGCGACCAAAATATTCCAAGAAAACAACCCTTAATGAGTGTAGTATCGAGTATCTACCAACTTCGGACTGCACCAAAGCCGGTCATCTCACTACCCCTAATAAAAGGCCAAGATGGTCAAGTAAGGTTCTAGGTCATTAGTGCTTAGTGACATCACTCAGCGGCCCCGTACTCTCCTTGATTGAACTCAAGGGTTACCGGTACTCACAATTTTGTTCCACCATTGTATTTGGTGGACAATCTTGTCTTAGGAGGTGAAAGGGACGGGAGCGGGTCATCGTTTAGACCATAATTGCAATAGTATTAAATGTCTTTGGGCAATTTTTCTTTAAAAAAAGGGACTTGATCATCCATTTAGGCAACATTTTGAGGGACTATGATCATTTGATTGTTTGTTTTACCCAAAGAAATCTAACATGCAACATGGCCCAATTATTTGAAGGCAACAAAGTGGAATACCCTAGGGGTGCAAGTGTGGAATGTGTTGTCCATTTTCCATGCTTTTTTTTGTCTTGTATTAGGTCAAACTATTTTGTTCGTTTTATTCGCATACAAACCCTAATTCTAGCATGGTAGGTTTAGAAAGCATTAAAGTGCGAAATTTAAATTCCTACACTATTACAACACAATAATATGGGGAGGGGGGTACAATGTTTCAAATGGGGTATATTTAGACAAGAATTTAAACCTAACTATTACATCATTTTCTTTGAATATTTACAAGACAAATAATTGTATAATTAAATGGAAATTGAAATAAATATGCAAAATGCAAAAAGAATTTTTATGTGTATGAAAAAAAATAATATTATTTATGTGAAAATAAAAAGAGAAATAAAAAGGTATTATTTTTGGAGTATTTTCAAATTTAGGGCAAAACCCTAATTTTTAATCAAAAAGGGATATTAATCAATTAATTCATATAATATTTACTATTTACATACAAAAATAAAATAAAATATAGTATATTTATAAAAATGTCTTTTTAGTGTTAAATATTAATAAAAATAAAAATATGTATATTTTTGATATTTTTACCCTAAATGTATTAATATATATATATATATATATATATATATATATATATATATATATATATATATATATATATATATATATATATATATATATATATATATATATATATATATATATATATATATATATATATATATATATATATATATATATATATATATATATATATATATATATATATATATATATATATATATATATATATATATATATATATATATATATATATATATATATATATATATTTATATTATTTACAAGATATGTATTATATATATTAATTAATAATATTTAATATTAAAATAAAAAAAGTATTTTTTATATAAAATATTTTCAGGAAGTAAAAATAAGATAAAAGTGTATAAAATATATTTGTGCTATTTTAGTATTTTAAACAAAAAGTATATATTTATTTATTTATGTACAAACTAAAAGAAAAAATCAAATAAATACCTAATAAATTCAAAAAGGGTGAGAAAAAATATTTTTATATTTTTAATATGCTGAGAAAAAATAAATGAGTCAATTAAAAAAGAAAAAGTCAAAAAACATTAAAAATAAAGCAAATGGGCTCAGGGGGTGTAAAACCAAAAAGGTGGTGTGAACAAGAAAGTCACTCAGGCCCAGCCCAAGAAGACATTGTCTTCAACCTTCAGACAAAACCAGTTCAAAAACGCGCGCCCTTCTTCTCAATCTTCTAACTCCTGATTCCTGGCTTATTAATGAAAACTCATAACATAAAAAATGTTCAGCATCAAGAGACGAATCCAACCATATGCAGAACTTGATCTAACTCTCTAAGATGAGGGAGAATTTCTTCTCCCCCAAATCCTAACCTAGATTTTCTGCCATTTTCAAACCTTAAATTCTCACAGCTCAAGCAAAAGAAATGAAAAGTAAAAACATGTACATGTTCAGTGGCATGAGTAGAACATTGTTTATTCACAAACTTAGAGCTAATGATGCTTAATAAGAGAGATAGAAGTTCACCAAAATACCTGTTCAGTTGAAGTTCTATCTGGCAATGAGGAAGCTTTCAGTGCAAGGTGATGATTGGAAAAGCTTCCTTGAGGTCCAGGGATGCTATTCCAATGTTTACTTTGTCTTGAAAGCTTTTGAATCGTGCTAGAGCACTTCACCTGCAAAACAAGAAACTGAAAATGGTGGAACTGGTTAGAGGGATTACAGGTCGTGTTTCAAGTCATGGTTAGCTTGCATAGATGCTAGGGAATGTATGTGAACTGGTTTGGGCAAGAGAGCGAGGGAAATGGAAGATGGCACTCAAACTGCAGGCCTGGCCCTGTTTTTGCAGTTTGAAGGTGATTCTGAGATTAGGAGTGTATGAGAGGTGTTAGGGTCGTGAAATAGCTTGGTTGAGATGTCTTGAGTGTATTTCACAAGTTCACTTAAGTGTTTGCAAGCTGATATGAGAGTTGTGTTACAATATGCCAAGTTACTTACACTTTAAGCAACAAATGCCCAAGTTGTGTTCTAGGTCAGTAGAGGCCCCCTAATGAGCTGCATAATCCCTCCTTGATCAGAGTGTTTTTCTCATAATCTTGTGCCAATTAGATCTCATTTGTACTGCTTGGATTTTCAATTGGACATAAAGTTACCTTTTGCAAAAATGGAAGAAATGCTTTATCGATAAATGGATTAATCCTTTAGGCAATGCTTGAACTCATGAAACAAGGCCTTGGCACAAAGGTTTTGCATTGAATTATTGAGTGTCAAAGGGTTTTAGGACCTGTAATTTAGCACAAACTATGCTGACTTGAAAATGGCTTGAGTTATGAACATGTTCATGATCAATTCAAAAGTGAGTTTTTGCCAAATTGTGAAATTCGATTCTCTCAAGTTATGAGGTTGTTTGAGAAGTTCTTGGACATTTTGGAAAGCTTGGAATGTGTACTACAATCCATCTTTGAAATGAAAATTTAAATTCCAAGTGGAAGTGTATGGAAAATGGCCTTGAAGTTGGGTAGAAAACCTTGTCAAAATAGGTTAAAATTTCACTAAGTTAAGAATGGTTTAGTGCCCTTATTCAAAAATTTATAACTTGAGATACAAGCCTCAAATGGGAAAACTTTGTGAATCAAAGTTGTATATTATGCAACAAGCTACAACTTTCATGTTTTGACTTTTGTTTGAATCCAAATGGATCTGGGTGAAAAAGTGGGGCAAAGTTGGGAAAAAATTAGGGTTTTTTATAACTTAGAAAAATTCTAAGTTATGAAAAATTCTAACTTCTAACCCTAATTTGCATTTTATGATTTCTTGGTGAACAAGTTTCATGATTTGGCATATTTTGATGAAAAATGAATCTTGACTCTTGATTTTGACCAAAAAGTCAAAGTTTGACTTTTCAGTATACAGTCAAAATTGATCAATTGACTGGGGAATTCAACTGTCAATCTTGTGTACTTGGGATCTTTTGAGTTTGTTGAGCATGTCAAGATAATTCCATGGGGTCCTTGAGTCCATATGTGAGCTTGGTTTGCCATTGGCTAGGTCAAACAGTCAAAAATTGTCTTTGTGCAGTCAAAACCCTAAAAATGACCATTTTGCCCTTTTGGTGATCTGATCAAATTTCTTATGGAATTGTGATCCAAACTTGATCAAATGGTTCATAGGAGTTCATAATGTTGATGTGGATCAATTTTCATGAGGTTTGACTGTCAATTGGCCACAGTTGACTTTTTCCCCAATATAGTTGATTTCTAGGTCAACTGTCCAATTGACTGGGCAAAACTTGGAATCAAGGCTTGAAACTTGGTATGGATAAACTTGGGAGTCCAATATGAAGCATGAAAGTCATCTTAGGCATTTTAGGTCAAAACATCTTTGTGCAAACACAAACCCTAATTTGGGTCCATAGTGCAAGGAGAAGTCTTGGGCAGATGAAACCCTAACTGGATCTTGAGCTTAAAGGGCTTTGTGATAAGAAATCAATGAGAAATGGGAGGGCAAATTTTTGGGTACAACAATTAGCTTGAGACATGATCTCAAGGATTCAATTGCATCATTTTGACCTAATGGCGTGACTCAAAACATTGCTCAAGGTCATTTGATTGATAGTTGATTTTCAGTTAACTAATCAAAAGTCACATGTACAATAAAAAGTCAAACTTTAACTTTTTGGTCAAAATCAAGTGTCAAAATATGAAACTTGTTCATCAAGAAATCAAAAAGTCAAGATTTTATTTTGAAAAGTCAAAGTTTCCAAACTTAGAAATTTTTCTAAGTGTTGAAAACTTTATATTTTTTCACAACTTTGAGCCAATTTTTCACCATGATGCAAGATGATTCAAAGGAAACTTTCAACATGAAAGTTGTAGATCTCAATGATATATAAAACATTTCTTTACACAACTTCTCCTAGAAATTCATGGATTTCAAGTTATGATTTTGTGAATACATGTTCATGAAACTAAACACTTAGTGAAAATTTTGCCCTAATTTAGGCAGGATTTTGACCTAACTTCATGGCAATTTTTCAAATAGTTCCAAGTGGATTTTTAAAAAGTGATTCAAAGAGTGGTTGTAGAGAAAATTACAAGCTTTCTAAAATGTCAAAGAACTCCTTAAGATCATATTTGAGCAAGGAGAATCGAAGGCATGAAGTTGGCATTTCATTCTTGAATTATAGGTCATTTTCATGATGAACAAGAATTGAAATTCATGTTAGGCTACACAATCTTTGCTTTGAAGGCCTCTAACTTGCTTGACACTCCATAATTAATGTTTGGCACAGCTGTTAGAGGCTTCAACTCAAGCATTCAATGCATTGCCCATGCTTATTTCCATTTTTGGAAGAAAGTGCACATTGCCATTTTGAAAAAGTAGCTTTATGCACAAAATCAGTTCTTGAGGTTTGCACTTGTTCTCTTCTGATCATACACAATCTATTACCCAAAAGAAACTTGTCTAAAGCATCTAAACAACTCAGCCCATACTTGTACTATGCCTTGAAACCATATTCCCACTTTTCTTCAAAATCAAGTAACATAGCAATCAGTCTATATCTTGTACTTCTGATCCTCTCAAGCACTCTAACCTTCTCCTTACTTGTTCACAAGTTTCTTGCATCAAAACACACGCATACACAAGCCTAAAACTCTCAAAAAACCAGAAATCGTCGTACAAGCATAAAAACTTGTCATTTCTGATTTTTGAATCCAATCTCAAAATCCCATCGTGCGTTTCTTGGCCAAACCATCCACAAAGCTTCTAATACACATATAGAAGCTATCCCAACCCCTGTTTTCAAACTGTAATACCATTTGCACCATCCTCCATTTTCAAAAACAGGGCATTGCACATTGACTTCTTCAGCTTGATTTAAGAACTCTCGGCACAAAGTAAGCTTTGCAATAGCTTCCTGGAGGTTCAAGGAAGCTAACCCAATCATCAAAACACTTTGAAAGCAGCTCAAATTCTAAACAAGAATTCCATTTTCAAGGTGAGTTTTCTGACTTTTGAACTCTTCATATAGGCATCATTAATGGTTAATTTGTGAATGAAAAATGTAGATATCATTGCCCTAAAGCTAACCATGTCCATAGTTTTCATTTATATTGCTTGAGCTTAGAGGATTTTAAGTTTGAATCTTTGAAAAAATTAGGTCCAATTTGGTACCATTTAAAATTCATGTTCATCTTTAAGTGTTAGCTTAAGTTATTTACATGGTTGAATTCGTGATAAAATTTCCAGCAACTTTCATGTTTGTACTTTTGAAAATGGTTGAGAAATGAAAGAGATAGCAATTTCAAAAAATCATGTTGAATGGTCTGGCGCGAGGTTAAAGATGATACAGGCCTAGGAATGTGTTTCAAATATATATATATATATTTTTGGTTTTGTATTAATAAACGGATGTATAGCCACCCCAGTGGTAGAAGCGCGCGTCTCTGACTATAAGGACCTGGGTTCGAGCCCCAGTGGTACCCTTTTGCTTTTTCATGTTTTATTTTTACAGATCCCATAGAGGCAGCTTCTACACGCGCATGATATACCCTCAATCAACACCATCTGATCTTCGTCAAGCCAGATCCAGCGCACTATATGCTTCCACCTTGATGGACCCTTAAAAGACCACCCACACTGGATTATAATACAGGCGCCTGGGCCAGCATGGTGATTGGGCATAGCTTTATTTTACTATTTCTCATCCCCTGATCACTCTTGCAACTCAGGCCCATTATATTTTTCTCTTATCCTTGTTTTTTTTAATTTATTTGATCCCTTTTAATCATTTTATGTTCAATCAAAAAGTCATAAAATCATTAAAAAAAATATAGATTTAAGTTTTTTTGAATTAATTAATTTCTTTTCACAAATAAAATTAATTTATTTTAATCACACCTTAGGTTTATTTTATTAATTTGTTTAAATTAATTACAACTAGGTTTTTATTTATTTTTTTTACACTACATTAAAATATTTTCCTAAACAAAAACTCCAAAAACAATATTTTCTAAAATATTTAGAATGCTTTAGGTTTTAATTTATTTTCATAAATAAATTAATTTATTACACCTTTCTTTTTATTTTTATTAATTTGTAAATAAAATAGAATTAGGATTTAACTTCTAATTTCTTTACATTAAAAATTTCAATTTCTCTTCTCAAACAAAAACATTTTCTTTCTTCAAATATTTAGAACTTTGTTAGGGTTTGTACTTAGCCCTTTTCCCATATTTGCCCATTTATTCACTCTTTTACATTATTTTGTGACTATGCATTTATTGTCAAATTTTGTAATAGTAATTTAGGGTTTATTGCTTTCATCCCCATTCATAAACTTGTACCCACCATCCCCTAAAATGTTGTAATAGCGTAGGACATTTAAATTCTGCAATTTACCGCTTTCAATATTATGGCTAGTAAACTAGGATTTGTATGGAAAGATAAAACCAATTCTTAGAAAACCCTAATTAAAAGAAAAAACAATGCATGTAAATAAATACACTCACACACTTACACCCTTAGGGTAAATCCACTTTGTTGCCTTATGAAAATGGTCATAATATGCGTGTAAGATGTCTTAGCAAAAGCAATAAAAAAATACAAGATCATAGTCCCTCGAGGACGCTATCAAAGTTTCCTTTCAAAATTATCTTATTCCCTAAAGAAAATGCTAAGATATCTTACAACATTGTTATTCATGACTATACGATGACCCTTGCCCGTCCCTTTAACATCCAAAGATAGGATTTCTTACCAAATCAATGGTAAGATAACAATATCAAAGGAAAGAGGAAATAAACATGAAAGACTTTTTAGTAGGTAGAATGTTCCTAGTTGCTTGCTCATTTTAAAACCAAAAACATCCTTGCTATTTTCAAAACAAACACCAACACTTTCAAAAACATCTTTCAAACTTGAAACCTTTTCAAAAGATTAACACTTTGTATACATTCTTACGAACGAGAATCATTACAAAGTTTGCGTAAACGATAGCGCCTTTTCAAAATACTTTCAAAAACCACGCAAAGCACATTTTCATACAAAAGCAAGTGATCTAGCAAGCAACTAAGAGCCCGTAGATAACTACGGATGAAAAGGGTGCTAATACCTTCCCTTTTCATAATCTACCCCCCAAACTCAAGAAAACATCTCAAAGGTCTTTCCTGTTCTTTTCAGCCTTTCCTTTTGAATAAAAGAAAAGTTGGTGGCAACTCTTGCTAACTGTAACATTTGCGATCAAACGCAAAACAACCAAGTCAGTTCTCCCACCGTCTTACAGAACTGGTGACTGTGCTGGGGAGTTTTTTTTAAAGTGGGGTTACCTGAGGGCTAGATTAAATTTACTTGCTTTCATTGCTTGATTTGTTTGCTTTATATTTTGGTTCCTTGTTTGGGCTTGCTTTGATCCTCCACCCGGATCTGGAACACCTTGTTAGGTAAGTAGCAATAGATTGTGGAAACTGTACGGCGTAGACCGATATGGTTGAAACAATGGCTACGTTAGTGTGACGCGTTTATGGGTACCGGTATCCCTTGTGTTGAATCGAGGAGAATACGGGGCCGCTGAGTGCGTCATGAAGCACTAACTGACTTTAGAACTTTAATTGAACAAACTTGGCCATTTAGGACGTAGTGAGATAAGCGGTTTCAGTGGAAAGCTAAAAATTAGTTGATACTCGATACTACACTCATTGAGACTAGACTTTTGGGATATCCCGGCCGCAAGAAAAGATTGATTGTGCTGGGACAATGCCTAAAATAAAGGTCAGTGATATTGATATCCCTTAGAACCCGGTTACTATTAACTAGGACAAGTTTGAGCCAACTAAACTTCAAGATGGTACTTGCCTACAAACTCCATGCAAGCCTAAGACTAAGGACTTGTTTTTGTCTTGTGTGTATATGCTTACTTGTACATAACATCATGAAAATCATAACATCATATGCAATCTCACTAACCATTTCAAGGATTTAGGAATTTATCTTTGTTTTTGTTTTGTAGGCCATTAACTCCGTCCTAAGAAACACCATTTGAATCAACTTCGTGAAAGCACACCCTCAGCTCCAAGAGTTAGCATCAAGGGTGCCCGAAGATTCTCCTTTTACCAACAAATATGGACGACTCCTCAGTTTGGATACCTTCAATTTCCAAGAAGAAATGATGTGTGTGCTCTTCCAATTCTTTGATCCCATACATCATTGCTTCAACTTTCCTGACTATCAGTTGGTACCTACACTAGAAGAGTTCTCTCTACTATTAGGAGTGGTCGTGCGTGATCAGATACCATTCACCGGTCTAGAAGGGTTCCCGAAACCTGAGGTCATGGCCGAAGCTCTACATCTGAAGAGAGCTGACATCATAGCAAATTGGGAGACTAGAAGTGGAGTCAAAGGGTTCCTAGCCAAATTTCTATTAGAGAAAGCTCGTTCATTCTGGGAAGATATGGATTTTCAAGCCTTTGAAGACGTCCTGACCCTTCTCATCTATGGTCTGGTTCTTTTCCCCAACTCGGACCAATTCATAGATGTAAACACCACCAAAGTCTTTCTCTCCCGTAATCTTATACCTACCTTGTTGGGAGACATCTTACATTGCATCCATACCCGCACCATGAAGAAAAGAGGTAGCCTTTTGTATTGTATTCCCCTACTTGCCAAGTGGTTCATTTCACACCTACCTCGATCACCATTAAAGAACGAGAAAAGATTGACATGGTCTCAAAGGATGATGTCCCTCACCCACTCGGATATTCATTGGTGTTCAAGATCTTCGGATGATACTTCTATCATTGACCTTTGTGGGAAATTCACTTACAACCCTTGCTTAGCTTTACGGAAGTTTGGGTATGCCCGGAGAGATGGTCCTCATGAGATGCTCATCCAAGGTTTGGTGTTCGACTACGAAAGCGACGAGCAAGGCTACCGTCATAGGTTCATCCAAGCTTGGAAGATGGTAAACAAGGTGGATAGCAAGACATTAGGCATAAGAATTTTATCCCTCTTGAGCCTTATCTCAAATGGGTACAAGCCCGTGCTCAAATTCTTATGATGCCTTACCCATCCATTCTCCCAGTTATCCTAGAGCTTGTTATGGAAGGAGATGTCCCATACACTATCCTTCATCCTAACATGTCCACCTCTCTCGAAGACTTACAAAGAGATTGGATACAGCTTGAGGGGGAACGAGACACCTTTGAGGCCCAATTCTATTCCAGCGAGAAGAAGGTTATGGAACTCACCAGGCAGCTTCATGAAGAGCGGAGTATAAACGCCTACATCGCACCGAAGAGGATGCGTTAAACTTTTTTGTCTTAAAATTTTTTGTATTTTTATTTCTTTGTAAGCCCAAAGAGGCATGACGTACTCAAACTTTGATTTATTAACATAAAGTGTGTTCCTTTTTTGTCTAAAGAAAATTTAAGTCTCTAATTTCCTTGAAATCATTTGCATATGCATTTTCATTCATCATAACATAAGCAGGCTTCTTACAACAGGTATCCTCATCTTTCTACTTTTTATTTCAGTAGGATGGACATGGAATAAACGGTAAAAGATCTTCAGGTGCAGAATGCTCAGTTTCAACAAATGTTCTTGAATCTAGCCAAAGGACAAGAGGATTTGAAAACTTTGTTGATCAAAGAAAAGAAGAAGAAAGCAAAGAAATCAACCGGTGTTTTGAATCTGGGAAGAAGGTTCCCAGGGCCAGCTAGAAGGACCCTAGACTTCGCAACATTGTCAGGTGAAAAGCATAATCAAGAAGGGAAAAACAATGGAGTGACTGACCATCCAGAATCTGAAGAGGAAGAAGAGGATAACTACTCTGAAGAGCAATATCCTCCAGCTGATGAGAAGTACAAACATCTGGAAGAGCGTCTAAATGTAATGGATATTCAGAAAGTGCCTTGGTTGGACTTTGAAGAGTTAGGTTTGGTGTCTGAGATTGCTATTCCACCAAAGTTCAAAGCACCAGTGTTTTCTAAGTACGATGGGTTTCGTGTCCCAAGATGCACCACCGATCTTATGTGAGGAAGATACAACCTCACACTACTGACAGAGATTTGTGGGTCCACTTCTTTCAGGATAGTCTATCCGGGACTCAGCTAGATTGGTTTTATCAACTGGAGAGGGCCAATATCCATAATTGGGAAGACCTGGCCGCTGCTTTTTATAAACAGAATCAGTATAACGCAAACCTTGCTCCCACCCGTACTCAACTCCAAAGTCTGGCTATGGGTTCGAGCGAGGGTTTCAAAGACTACGCTCAGAAATGGAGGGACTTAGCAGGAAGAGTCTAGCCTCCCTTGTCTGATAGGGAGCTAGTGGACATGTTTTTGGGTACTCTGTTCGGTCCTTTCTTTAATCATCTAATTGGAAGCTCCTCAGCCGGCTTCACTGAATTAATCTTGACTGGGGAGAGAGTGAAAGCCGGGATTAAGAGTGGGAAGATCCAAAAATACGCATCCTCTAGTGCCGTGAGAAAACCATTCATTGAGAAGAAAGAGGTTGGTGATACATACCATTAAAGGAATCAGGACAGAACTGAACACCGTCCAACGGTAGGGGCCGTCATGATCCCTAAGCCTGCACCTACTCAACAAAGGAAGAACCAGCCTAGAACAGAAAGACCAGTAAAACAATTTACCCGGATAAATATGATGTTGTCTCAAGTCTTGCCATATTTGTTGAGATCTAATCTGGTAACTTTGAAGGAAGCCCCAAAGAATCCCAACACAACCTCTCCTTATTACAACCCGAATGCTCGTTGTGCTTACCATTCAGAAAGTCCAGGCCATGATACCAACAATTGTTGGGCTTTGAAAAACAAGGTGCAAGACCTTCTCGAAGCAAAATAAATTGAATTTTATGCTCCTGAGATCCCAAATGTTATCACCTCTCTTATGCCCAAGCATGGCCGTGATGTTAACGCTGTTGAAAATGATGTGTTTGTTACTGTTGTTGATGAGCTTATTACTCCTCTCCTGACCATCAAGAGGAACCTGTTGAAGGCTGGTTTATTTCTGGGCTGTGACGAAGGCTACCACCTCTGTTTATCCCTACCAATGGGTTGTCATTTACTGAAGGCATGTGCCAACGCTTGATGGATGACAAAGAGATTTTGTTTGAAAAGACTCCCGTTCCAACCATTTCTTACAAGGATGTTTCAATAATAACCATTTCTGCCAATCCTTCCAGGGTCTCCACCAAAAGACTCGTTAGGATTACATTTGTTCCTAAGGTGACTCCACTGATAATTACTATGACAGGGCCTATCCTGTACTCCTCATATAAAACTGTACCTGGAACTATGGGGGTCACGTCTACTATCACGGCATCAAGCAGGATTGGCTGGCTGTTGAAGACTCAGTTTTTGAGAAGGCTGACCCCGACATCAGCAACATTGTGGGAACCAGCAAAATAACCCGAAGTGGAAGAGTGTTCTCTCCTGAGATTTCTCCTTCGAAAACTGTTACCGGTCCTTTGATCATCCTTGCTTTTGTTCCTACTACTACAGTTCCTATGGTTATCCCTACTGACACCCCTGCCGCTGATTCGATCGAGACTCGGGGCAAAGGCATTTTGGTTGAACCTGTCCAGATGAAGGTGCAATCAGTATCTATCCCAAAGCCTCCAAGAAGGAGATGGAAGACATTTTGAAAATTATAAAGAGAAGCGACTACAATGTAGTCAAACAGCTAGGGCAGACCCCTTCAAAGATCTCTATGCTAGCTTTATTGTTGTGCTCTGAGGCTCATGCGAAGGCCCTGGTGAAATTTCTTAAAACTGCCCATGTGCCACAAGAAACCTCTGATGACCAATTCAAAGACTGTGTGGCCAGTTTAACAGCTGATAACGGTATGGGATTTTCTGATGTTGACCTGACACCTAGAGGGAGGAAACACAATGAGGCATTGCATGTCTCTGTCGAATGCAGGGGCACTACTTTGGCCCATGTCCTGGTTGATACTGGTTCATCTTTGAATGTGCTGCCTAAGAAGGCTCTAGATAGACTAGACTGTGAAGGTTTGAGCTTAAAACCCAACAACATAGTGGTAAGAGCCTTCGACGCTTCAAAGAGAATGGTGCACGGGGAGGTGGACATCCCCATTAAAGTTGGAACTCAGACCTTTGATTCAACTTTCTATGTAATGGATATTCACCCTTCATATTCCTGTTTATTGGGCCGACCTTAGATTCATAACGCTGGTGCTGTCACCTCTACATTACATCAGATGTTGAAATATCCAATCAAGGGAAAAATTATTACTGTCCATGGAGAAGAGGAATATATGGTCAGTCACCTGAACTCCTTCAGATACGTGGAATTGGATGGTGAATTCATCAAAACTCCGTGCCAGCATTTCGAGGAAGTCCCACAAACAGTGGAAGCAACCAAGACTGTTTCCCAAGTCTCGGAGATTACCAGACCTCTGCTAAAGATGTCATCTTTGAAAGATGCCAAGGCAGTGGTTGAAGAAGGTGGGTGTACTATTTGGGGCCAAATCCCAGATATCCCCTACAAGTCTGACAAATTTGGTTTGGGTTTTACTTCAGGAGCCCAAAAAGCTATTTATCGTGCTCGTGTCGGGGGACCACCTTTGCGAATCAGCAACCATGGAGTCAACGTAGTGGAAGATAGTGATGACATTTGTGACCTGGAAGAATGGATTTTCCCAACTATCAATGGAGGACTCACCAACTGGGAAGCCAAAGAATTTTTCCCAATTACTTTTATCCAACAGTAATTGTCTTTAAATTTTTGTCGGACTTGTAATAATTAAACAATTGAGACTTTTAAAACCTTGTGTCTTACCCGAGGCACAATGGTCCATTTGTAAGGGCTATTACTACATTTTCATATGTCATCAATGAATCATGGACGTTTTTGCATGCCAACTTTACGCTCTTTGTTCTTCTTTTTCTACATATTTATTTTTTCAATAATAGCTATGCTCTTACACACACTCACATATCAAAATGCAAATCCACATCCACTCAGAATCCCATGGGTAACGATTTTGCTATGGCTTATTGTGACTTTGAAAATCTGATCTACCAAGCCTAAGACGAAGGTGAGGAAGATTATGAAGTGCCAGGGGAACTAGCCAGGTTACTACAACAGGAAGAAAGGACCATACAGCCTCACGAAGAACAGGTTGACATAGTTAACTTAGGTACCGAAGAGGACAAGAAAGAAGTCAAGGTAGGAGCCAATCTGGAACCCAGTGTCAAGAAGCATTTAACTCAGTTACTACATGACTATGTTGAGGTCTTTTCTTGGTCATACAAAGACATGCCAGGACTTGATGCTGATATCGTGGTCCATCGTCTACCGACAAAAGAAGATTGCCCTCCGGTAAAACAAAAAGTCTGTCGCATATGGCCAGACATGTCATAGAAGTTCAAGACTGAAGTCATGAAACAATTCAACACTGGATTCTTAGCCGTCACCTCCTATCCATAATGGGTTTCCAATTTTGTTCTAGTGCCTAAAAAGGACGGTAAAAAACGCATGTGTGTGGATTATCGAGATTTGAATAGGGCAAGTCCTAAGGATGATTTCCCACTTCCCCGTATCGATATTTTGGTTGACAATACCGGATAACATAAAGTGTTCTCATTTATGGATAGTTTCTCAGGCTATAATCAAATCAAAAAATGGCACCTGAGGACATGGAGAAAACGACTTTCATCACACATTGGGGCACGTTCTGTTACAAAGTTATGTCATTCGGGTTGAAAAATGCTGGGGCAACTTATCAGCGCGCCATGGTAGCTCTATTTCATGATATGATCCATCACGAAATAGAGGTCTATGTGGACGACATGATAGCCAGATCTCAAACTGAAGAGGAACATATTGACCATTTGAAGAAACTGTTTAAAAGGCTAAAGAAATACAAGCTAAGGTTGAACCCGAATAAATGCATATTTGGGGTGAGGTCTGGTAAACTCCTAGGCTTCATCGTCAACGATAAAGGTATCAAAGTCGACCCGTCCAAGGTGAAAGAAATACAAGAAATGCTTGCTCCTCGCACCGAGAGGGAAGTCAGAGGATTCTTAGGACGGCTAAACTACATCGCTAGATTCATTTCTCACCTAACCACTACTTGTGTACCAATCTTCAAATTACTAAAGAAAGATCAAGTAGTCAAATGGAATGATGAATGCCAAGTTGCCTTCGACAAGATCAAAGAGTACCTTCAAGAGCCTCATGTTTTGATGCCGCCAGTCGAGGGAAGAACTTTGATCATGTATCTAACTGTTTTGGAAAATTCAATGGGGTGTGTGCTGGGGCAGCATGACGAGTCTGGCCGAAAAGAGCATGCTATATACTACCTAAGCAAAAAGTTTACTGACTGTGAAATAATATATTCACTGCTCGAGAAAACTTTCTACGCTCTGGCATGGGCTGCTCGCCGGCTAAGACAATATATGCTGACCCATACTACCTTATTGATATCCAAGATGGATCCAATTAAATACATATTCGAGAAGCCTGCCCTCTCTGGGAGAATAGCAAGATGGAAGATGATCTTGACTGAGTAAGACATTCAGTACACTACCCAAAAAGCAATAAAGGGAAGTGTTCTAGCCGATCACCTTGCTCATCAGGCCGTGGATGACTATCAGTCCATGAGATTCGAGTTCCCAGATGAAGACATCATGTTCGTAAACAATTGTGAAGAATTCAGACCATATGACGGACCTGAACAAGGATCCTGATGGACCTTGGTTTTTGACAGAGCCTCCAACGCACTCGACAATGGCATAGGTGTTGTAATCATATCCCCTGAAGGATGTCATACTCCCTTCACTGCAAGAATTTGTTTCAATTGTACCAATAATATGGCAGAATATGAAGCGTGTATTTTTGGTCTCAAAGCTGCCATAGATTTGGGAATCAAGTCCTTAAGTGTATTTGGAGATTCAGCCTTAGTCATCAGTCAGATCAAAGGAGAATGGGACACAAAGCACCCTAACCTTATCCCCTACAAAGAACATGTGTTGACATTAATCCCACATTTTGAGGAAATTGCCATTGAGCATTTTCCACGAGAGGAAAATCAACTAGCGGACACGCTAGCCACTATGGAATCCATGTTTAAACTCAAGTGGGGTAACGAGGCTCCCCAGATCACCATTGAACGGATGGAGCAACCGGCTTACTGTCACGAGATCGATACTGAAGAAGTAATGGACAAGCCTTGGTTCCATGAAGTCAAGAGGTATCTCGAGGCCCAAGAGTATCCGGAGGGAGCTTCAAACAATGATAAGAAGTTCTTGAGAAGATTCTCTGCTAAGTTCTTCATCATTAATGGCATTCTCTACAAGCGCAACCACGACTCTGTTTTGCTTCGTTGTGTAGACAAGGTTAAGGCAGACAAGATCATGGTTGATCTATATGAAGGCACTTTTGGCACCCATTCTAGTGGGAACACGATGGCTAAAAAGATCCTACGGGCAGGATACTACTGGTCTACCATGGAAGCAGATTGCCATCAGCATTCACGAACCTGTCACAAGTGTCATATCTATGCTGACAAAGTACATGTGCCTCCAGTTCCTCTAAACATCCTGACTACTCCCTAGCTATTCGCTATGTGGGGCATTGATATGATTGGAGAAGTCAAACCTATACCTTCTAATGGACACTGCTTCATCTTGGTGGCCCTTGACTATTTCACAAAGTGGGTTGAGGCAGCTTCTTTCGCTTTCGTTACCAAGAATGTTGTGGCCTGATTCATCAAACAGAATCTCATCTATCGGTGTGGTATCCCGAAGAGAATCATCACAGATAATGGTATGAATCTCAACAATATTATAATCACTATACTATGCGCCTAATTCAAGATCCAGCACCATAATTCTTCTCCTTACCGGCCAAAGATGAATGGTGTTGTCGAAGCCGCAAATAAGAACATCAAGAAGATCATACAATAAATGACAGTGACCTACAAGTGAAGGGGTGAAAAACACAAGAAGGGGGGGTTGAATTGTAAAACTGAAATCTAAAGCAATTGACAAGATATTTTTATCCTGGTTCGTTTGATCTCAAACTACTCCAGTCCACCCGTCAAGGTGATTTCGCCTCTCTCCAACGAGGTCTTAATTCACTATATTCAACTGAATATTACAGACTGCTTTAACAACCGCTAAAGCCTTCTTGATTCAAACCACAACCCGGTTTGTCAAGGCAACACTTTCTTACAAAGGTATAAAACAATGTGTGTGGATGTTTTCTACAAAACTTTATCACAACTGTGATGTATACACAAATGAAGCTTAGAAACTAGATTGCTAAACTGTAATGGAGTATCAGAGTTTGTGGTTTAGCAAAACTGGTAGAACAAAGATTATGGTTCAGCTTTGTGCGTGTAGAGATTTGGAGAGCATTAGCCATTATAATCTTCAAAGCCTTGTTTATATAGCACTTGAGAAGATGAACGTTGAATGCAATATTCTTGATTCAATGCTAATAACAAGCTTTCCTTTTTGAGCAGATCTTGTCTGGAATGAGGCTGTTGGAATTTATTAGCGTTCAATGCACAGTACCGTTGCTTCTTCAATGCACGTTCTGGCTTGGCTCATTCTGATTCTGCTTCGCTGCTGATGAACTATTGTGTTTCTGTATCAGAGTGTTTGAGCGCAGTCTTGTTCATCAAGCTTCAGCATGTGCGGAGTTGATCATCTGATCTTGACGTTCTGATGTGGCAACTTCTGATGCTGGTGTATGAAATCAAATTCTGATGCTGAAATAAACGTGATCTTGCTTATGTCAATCAGAGTATCTGCAAGTCAGCACATAATAATTTAGGCAGCAGATAGTTCAAACATGAAACATTTAAATACTATATCTTTTCACTTTGTTATCATCAAAACTTAAATATAGGGTAGTAGATTCAAACATTGTTCTAACAATCTCCCCCTTTTTGATGATGACAAAAACTAGATATTTTAAATGAAAAATAACGTGAAAAGGTATCTGGAAACATGTATCAGAGTAAGAAGTACGGAGAAGTCAGAGTTAAGAGATACTCCCCCTGAGTTTATTACTTCCCTTTGATATACGTGTTCTTCAGGATCAGATCTTTTTCTTTCTTTGAACATCAGATTATCAGAGTCTTTGACTTATCAGAGAGCAGAGCTTCAGAGCTTTTCCTGTCAGAGCTTTGCTTTGGATCAGAGTGTTAGGTCGATCAGAACTTCATATTGATCAGAGCAACATTGATCAGAGCTTCTACATTTTGATCATCTTCTAGTCTTCAGAGTGACCAGGAGCTTCCTTGTGCCTGTAGACTTTAAACAAAACAGAAAAACATTTCAAGTAATAGAGTTAGAATGTTTGAGAGTTTCTGTCTAGTTAGCCCGTTATTGATTTAAATATCATTCTTGTTCTCCCCCTTTTTGTTAGCAATCAAAAAGTGTTGGTGATGTGCTAAAACAATTTGATCAGAAAAACTAATCATATTAAGATAGTTCAGAATCAGAGCAAGAAAAATATTACAAAAACTTAGTCAAAACAGTACATCAGAAAATGAAGAAAACATGAAAAATGTTATGCATGAAAAAAGATTTAAGGTTGAGGAGGCATGCGTGTGAACAGGCTCTCCAGCATCGCTTGAATCTTTTCAGAAGTTTCATTCTGCTTCTGAACCATGTTGACAACAGTGTCAATATTGCTGTCCTGTACATCCATTCTTGCTTTCATCTTCTGATCATTCTCTTCCATCCGCTGCTGTAGACGCAAGTCATTCAGCCTTAATTCTTCCAGAGTCTGCCTGTCCAAGGCAGCTTGAGAGGCATCAGAAGGAGGAGGCTTCTCAGAACTTTCAGCGACATCTTCTGCTGGATTTTCTTCAGCCTGAATGGTCTTGTCTTCTTCTGATGGGTGCACCTTAGCAGCTTGCTGTTTCTCAGACCAAGGTTCAGAGTCCAGAGGGAGCACAACTTCCTGAGGTGGCTGACTTTCAACTTCCTTCAGCAGCTTGCTGAAGTTCTGTTGAGCCTGCTCATAGTTGACGTCCTGCAACTTGAGGGTTTCAGCACGTACCCAAGATCTGAACTGTGACCAGAGCTGATCAGAAGCAGCTGGGTCAATCATCCCAGGGCAAGCTTGCTTCAAAGAAGCAATCCATTGCAGCACACCTGTTTCAAAATTCAAAATACCAGAGCCAACATCTGGTTGCTTTGGTTTTGGGATGGCAATTTTGTGTCTTAAATCAGCAAGACGTTCAAGACTGGTTAAGTCAATGAAAGTTCTGCTGGGGTTTTCAGCAGATTTCTGAGAGGCTGTTTGTTTTGGAGGAGGGGTATCAGAATCAGATATTTCGATTGGAGTGGTTGGAGTTTTTGGAGGTGTCGATTCTAATGAGGATGGTAACTGGGGCCTGAAAACAGTGGTTCCACATGGCAACTGGATTGCCAACGGTGATGGTTGAGGTGAGTGAGGGTCAGAATGATGAGGAGAAGGGGTTTCATAGTGGTGAAACTCTGTTTGTGGTGAAGGTGGATTTATTTCTGGTTGGGGAGATGGAGGTGGAATCTCTGATTGCACAGGGATCAGAGGTTCTTCTGAGAGTGGTTGTTGTTGTTGTGGTTCTGGTTCTGGTTGTTGTTGTTCTGGTTGTGGAGGGGGAATATTTTGTGGTTCAGAGTGTGGTTGAGCAGAAGCATGTTCATGCTCAATATCAGCTAGCACTCGGTCAAGTGCTGGTGTTGTTGAAACTGTTGGTTGTTTGGGGAGTTTGGTTCTGGGTCTTCTGAGTAGTAAGGCCTCAGAAGGGTCTTCTGGTATGGTTTCATCAATAGTAGGGATTGGGATGGATATTCTGTGGGAGGTTTGAGAAGGGACAGCAGATGTTGGAATAGTAGATGAAATTAAAACAGGGGCAGCAGATGAAATACCTCTTTTCTTTGGAGTCTGATGAGATGATCCTTCTGCTGGCGCTTTCCTCTTCTTTGTCTTCTTCTGAGTCACTTCCGGTTGGGGTTGACTCAGATCTTTGATCTTCAGCTTTGAACCTGTATCCTCTGCCTTGTACGTATCTGGGTACCTGAGAAACATCTCTGGTTTGGATTCCATTTCAGAAAATACCGGAAAATTACTCAGAGGCACTCTTCTGCTGGAGATATCAGCAGTTGAAGTAGCTCTGGGTTCCTTCTGAATATTTTCTATCAGCTTCATCTTTTTCAGATTCTTAGCGTTCAGAGGTTTCCCAATGGTTGGTTCAATAGTGCTCAGCTCCTGAGCTTCAATCAGATGTTCAATCAGCCTATTCTCTGTCAGAATATCTGATATAAGCCTTCCAAACGGTGTCCAGTCCCTCTTGGTTCTTTCTTCTTCTCTTGTCTCTTTCACACTGGTTTTGAGATGGTTGAACAGGAAGTGAGCCAGATTGATCTTAACCTTCTGATCAATAAAGTAGATCAGAAACTGCTGATCCACGTTTATATAATCAGGAGAACTTGTTGGTTTCCTGTGGTTGAAGCATCCCAGAATAATCTTAGCCCATACTCTGCAGTGATCCTTCAGATCCTTAATCTTGCTGCTGGGCATTCCAAGAGTGAAAATCCTGTTGGCTACCACACCTACATCAGCGCATCTTTCGGCCATGTCCACACAACGGACTCCACCACCACTTTGACCGATTAGCTTTGCAATGAGATCTTCAGAAATCACGATCTTCTTTCCCATAACAGAAGAAATGACTAGATGTTTTGAAACCTTGGCGTGAATCCAAAATTCCTTGACTAGCGCTGGGAATGTTGGTCCAACCAACCTATCGAAGTACCTTTCCCACTTTTGAGCCCTAATTTCTTCAGTTAGGTCAAATCCATTTTCCTTCAAGCTTTCAAAGTCAATGATTAACTCAGAAAGCACTTCAAGGTTCTTTACCGGAGTGAGAAGAGTTCTGAGGGGCACCTGATATTGTTCAGAGGTTTCTTTCTTCTGATTGCCTGCAGAAATGCTGGAGGATGCCATTGTTCACACTAAAAAAGCTTTGAGAATGAATTGAGAAAGAAAGGTTTGCAAGGGATGAACTCAGAAATATGCAGAAAATGCTTGAGTGATTGTGAGAAAGCGTAAAGAATAAATGAGAGATTAATGTGCTTAAATAGAGTTTTCAAAGTTATTTTGAAAAGTTAAACGTTTTTAAGAGAGAGAAAAGAAATCATGATTGCCATTTAAAAGAATGATTACTTTTCATTAAATGCTTGCTGATTTTGGGGGATTTGAGAAAGATACTTAAAAACGGTTACCAGACATGTGTCTCAATGCACCCAATCAGCGCTTTGCCTTCTCAGAAGCGTGCACGCGTTCTGCTTCAGAGATATGCTGATGATTGGATGACACTTGTTTGATGTAGTGATCAGCAAGTCTGTCTTTGAGATTAGACTCTCAGATCTTTAGACTTGCATCTGATACAATCTGCATGTTCTATTTTTCTGAAAGAAGATTGATCAGAAGTTCACAGTAATATAATTACATTCTGAAGATAAATATATGGAATTAAAACATTTTCATTCTGGGCATACTTTCATGCTGAGATGTTTCAGAATGAAATTAAACCTATCTTCTGAAAGGGGTTTAGTAAAGATATCAGCCCATTGATGGTCTGTATCTATAAATTTTAAGTTTAAAATACCTTTCTGAATATAGTCCCTAATGAAATGATGCTTTATTTCTATATGCTTAGCTCTAGAATGTAAAATAGGATTCTTACTTAAGCAAATAGCAGAAGTATTATCACAAAGTATAGGAATGTTACTCTCAAAAATCTGGAAGTCTTCAAGATGACTTTTCATCCAGAGCATTTGTGTCCTACATCCTGCTGCTGCTATGTACTCAGCTTCTGCTGTTGACAGAGCAATTGTTGATTGCCTTTTGCTGGACCAAGAGATCAGATTTTCTCCCAGAAACTGGCAGCTTCCAGAAGTACTTTTACGTTCCACTCTGTCTCCAGCAAAATCAGCATCGCAGTAGCCTACTAAGCTATAATCACTAGATTTTCTATAAAACAAACCCAGATTAGTAGTACCTTTCAGATACTTGAAAATTCGCTTAACAGCTGTTAAGTGAGATTCTCTAGGATCTGATTGGAATCTAGCACAGATGCAAACACTGAATAATATATCAGGTCTTGAAGCAGTCAGATAGAGGAGAGAACCAATCATACCTCTGTAGACTTTCTGTTCTACACTTTTGCTTACCTCTTCTCTTTCCAGAATGCACGTGGGATGCATTGGAATCTTTGATGGCTTACATTCTGAGAGGTCAAATTTCTTCAGAAGATCTCTGATGTATTTGCTCTGATGAATGTAAGTTCCTTCTGGAGTTTGATTGATCTGAATTCCTAGAAAGAATTTCAGTTCCCCCATGAGGCTCATCTCAAATTCTGCCTGCATACACTTAGCAAATTTTCTTCCAAGAGAAGGATTAGTAGAACCAAAAATGATATCATCAACATAAATTTGACAGACTAAGATGTCACTCTTAATTGTTTTACAGAATAGAGTAGTGTCCACTTTCCCTCTGGTGAATTCATTTTCAAGCAGAAAGTTACTTAGCCTTTCGTACCAAGCTCTGGGAGCTTGTTTCAGACCATACAGTGACTTCTTTAGTTTGAAAACATGTTATGGATGTTTTGTATTTTCAAAACCTGGGGGTTGGTGAACATAAACTTCTTCTTCTATATAACCATTTAAGAATGCACTTTTGACATCCATCTGATACAGAGTGATGCCTCTATTAACAGCAAATGAAATTAAAAGTCTGATAGATTCTAACCTGGCGACTGGGGCAAAGGTTTCTGCATAGTCTATCCCCTCTTGCTGACTATAACCTTGTGCAACCAGTCGTGCCTTGTTTCTGATGACTTCACCTTGTTCATTTAGCTTGTTTCTGAACACCCATCTTGTTCCAATGACGTTGAATCCTTTTGGTCTGGGAACGAGATCCCATACGTCGTTTCTGGTGAATTGATTCAGCTCTTCTTGCATTGCCAGAATCCAGTCATTGTCCAGAAGTGCTTCATCAATAGAAGAAGGTTCAATCAGAGACACAAGTCCCATAAGAGTTTCTTCAGAGTTTCTGAAGCTTGCTCTCGTTCTGATTGGATCTTCCTTTCTTCCTAGGATGATCTCTTCTGGGTGATCCAAGCTGCTTCTGGGTACTCTCTTCTGAGGTTGATCAGCAGCTGTTGTAGGATTTCTAGCAGTGCTCCTTTCAGACGTTGAAGGAATGTCTGTGTTGAGAGCTTCTGATGACTTGTCTTCAGAACCTGCAAATTCAATTTCTATACCTGCAAAAGTTTCATTCTGCTTTGACTTTTCAGAGTCAAGCTTATCATCAAAACGAACACTGATTGATTCTTCCACAATCTGTGTTTCTGTATTGTATACTCTGTACCCTCTTGAGCGTTCAGAGTATCCTAACATAATACACTTCTGTGCCTTAGAGTCAAACTTGTTCAAATAATTCTTTGTATTCAATATAAAGCAAGTACATCCAAATGGATGAAAATATGAAATGTTTGGCTTTCTGTTCTTCCACAATTCATATGGAGTCTTTTCCAGAATAGGTCTTATTGAGATTCTATTCTGAATGTAGCACGCTGTGTTTATTGCCTCTGCCCAGAAAGTCTTAGCAACGTTTGTCTCATTGATCATGGTTTTGGCCATTTCTTGCAATGTTCTGTTCTTTCGTTCTACAACTCCATTTTGTTGGGGAGTTCTAGGACAAGAGAAATCATGCAGAATGCCTTTGTCATTAAAGAATGACTCAAAATCTTTATTTTCAAATTCTCCACCATGATCACTTCTGACTTTAACGATTCTAAGATCTTTTTCATTCTGAACTTGGTTACAGAAGGTAACAAACACAGAGTGTGACTCGCCCTTGTGTCTTAATAACTTTACCCATGTCCATCTGCTATAGTCATCTACGATTACTAACCCATACTTCTTACCACTGACTGAAGCAGTTTTAACTGGTCCAAATAAGTCAATGTGCAGAAGTTCTAATGGCTTAGAGGTGGAAACAACATTTTTGGATTTAAAAGAAGGTTTTGCAAATTTGCCTTTCTGACATGCTTCACACAGAGCATCTGAATTGAACTTCAAATTAGGAAGTCCTCTGACCAGATTGAGTTTGTTAATCTGAGATATTCTTCTCATACTAACATGCCCCAATCTTCTGTGCCAGATCCACTGCTCGTTGTTAACAGACAGAAGACATTTTACATTCTGACTCTTTAGTTCAGAAAGTTTGATTTTGTAAATGTTGTTTTTCCTCTTACCATTAAACAGGATAGTCCCATCTTTCTGACTAACAGCTTTACATGATTTTTGATTAAAGATTATATCATAACCGTTATCACTTAATTGACTTATGGATAACAGATTATGCATCAATCCATCTACTAGCAGAACATTATTAATAGAGGGAAGATTTCCATTACCTACAGTTCCAGAGCCAATTATCTTTCCCCTCTGATTGCCTCCAAAGCCAACGTGGCCTCCAGGCTTAAGTTCCAGGCTTTGGAACATATGCCTTCTTCCCGTCATGTGTCGTGAGCAGCCAGAGTCCAGGTACCATGACTGGTGTTTCTGACTTGCTGCTAAAGATATCTGCAACATGTATTATTTTGTCCTTAGGTACCCAGATTTTCTTGGGTCCTGACTTGTTAGTTTTACCAAAACTCTGGTTGAATTTTGGTTTCACATAGTGCTTACTGCTAGTATATTTGATGTCGTGTGTGTGACCATACACAAAGTGTGAATTTAGAGGAGTGTGTTTAATGGTTAAATCCATGACATTCTTAGGTGTAGGAACCTTACCTTGGTATCCTATTCCTTTCCTGCCGTTTCTGCTAACTCCATAGATCATTGAAGCCATTCTGCTTCTATCTATGCTTTTAGCTAAGAACTTCTGGAAACTATGATCATACTCCTTGATGATCTCATCAGCGTTGCTGGGAGTTTCAGAAATTGGTTTCTTCTGAGAGTTTTGTAAAGTGTTTTCTAATTTTGAAATTTTATCTCTCAGCTCAGAATTTTCCAATTTGAGACTCTCAGACTTATTAGAGTCAGATTCAAGATTCCTTTTCAGGTCTCTGAATTTAGCTCTAATCTGCTGATAACGTTCCAGAATCTCATTAAGGCTTTCAACAAGTTCAGCCTTTGTAAAGTTAACAGCGAAGTTAGGAAATACCTCTTCTGTGTCTGATTCTGAGTCTGATTCAGAAGCTTCACTATCATCTGGAATGTTAGCCATTAGCGCTATGTTTGCCCTTTCATCATCTGATTCTGAGTCAGCTTCAGACGAGTCAGAGTCATCCCATGTGGCCATGAGACTTTTCTTCTTCTCTCTTCCAAACTTCTTTTTGGGCTTTTCCCTCTGAAGCTTTGGGCAGTCACTCTTGTAGTGTCCTTGCTCATTGCACTCGTAGCAGATGATGTCTTTGGTGTTTGGCTTCTTGCTACTGGAGGAGCCTTCAGATCTTCTGTATCCAGAGGAAGAATCTGTCCTTCTGTATCTGGAGGAGGACTCGTTCTGATCAGATCTTCTGGGATTCCTGAACTTCCTTTGTCTTTGCTTCCACAGTTGATTTACTCTTCTGGAAAGAAGGGAAAGTTCGTCTTCTTCTGATGAGGATCCATCAGATGTTTCTTCAACTGCCTGCAAAACTTTAGACTCAGATTTTCTGTTAGATTTTAAAGCTAAAGGCTTACCTTGCTTCTGAGGCTCGTCAGCTTCTAGCTCTATCTCATGACTTATGAGGGAGCTTATAAGTTCCTCCAGAGTGATCTTGTTGAGATCTTTAGCTAGCTTCAGAGCAGTAACCATAGGCCTCCACTGCTTGGGTAAACTTCTGATTATTTTCTTGACATGGTCAGCAGTAGAGTATCCTTTGTCCAGAACTTTGAGACCAGCTACCAGAATCTGGAATCTAGAGAACATAGCTTCAATGGATTCAGATTCTCCCATTTTGAACGCCTCATACTTCTGAATGAGCGCCAGAGCTTTTGTTTCTTTGACTTGAACGTTGCCCTCATGCGTCATTCTGAGAGAATCAAAGATGTTCTTTGCTGTGTCTCTGTTGGAGATCTTTTCATACTCAGTATAGGAGATGGCACTGAGGAGGATGGTTCTGGCCTTATGGTGATTCTTGAAATCACGCTTTTGTTGATCAGTCATTGATTTTCTATCAATCTTCTGACCACTTGCATTCACAGGGTGCGTGTATCCATCTGTCACCATATCCCACAGATCAGCATCATGTTCTAGAAAGAAGCTTTCAATTCTGTCTTTCCAGTAATCAAAGTTTTCTCCATCAAAGACTGGAGGTTTGCCGCTGAATCTGTCTCTGTCCTCATTATTGTCATTGCTGAAGTGAGAATTGTTTCCTGCCATTGTGTTTTTCTGACGCTGGATCTTGTACTGACACGGTTAAGTGTTTTAGCTCAGAACCAGGCGCTCTGATGCCAATTGAAGGGGTGAAAAACACAAGAAGGGGGGGTTGAATTGTAAAACTGAAATCTAAAGCAATTGACAAGATATTTTTATCCTGGTTCGTTTGATCTCAAACTACTCCAGTCCACCCGTCAAGGTATTTCGCCTCTCTCCAACGAGGTCTTAATTCACTATATTCAACTGAATATTACAGACTGCTTTAACAACTGCTAAAGCCTTCTTGATTCAAACCACAACCCGGTTTGTCAAGGCAACACTTTCTTACAAAGGTATAAAACAATGTGTGTGGATGTTTTCTACAAAACTTTATCACAACTGTGATGTATACACAAATGAAGCTTAGAAACTAGATTGCTAAACTGTAATGGAGTATCAGAGTTTGTGGTTTAGCAAAACTGGTAGAACAAAGATTATGGTTCAGCTTTGTGCGTGTAGAGATTTGGAGAGCATTAGCCATTATAATCTTCAAAGCCTTGTTTATATAGCACTTGAGAAGATGAACGTTGAATGCAATATTCTTGATTCAATGCTAATAACAAGCTTTCCTTTTTGAGCAGATCTTGTCTGGAATGAGGCCGTTGGAATTTATTAGCGTTCAATGCACAGTACCGTTGCTTCTTCAATGCACGTTCTGGCTTGGCTCATTCTGATTCTGCTTCGCTGCTGATGAACTATTGTGTTTCTGTATCAGAGTGTTTGAGCGCAGTCTTGTTCATCAAGCTTCAGCATGTGCGGAGTTGATCATCTGATCTTGACGTTCTGATGTGGCAACTTCTGATGCTGGTGTATGAAATCAAATTCTGATGCTGAAATAAACGTGATCTTGCTTATGTCAATCAGAGTATCTGCAAGTCAGCACATAATAATTTAGGCAGCAGATAGTTCAAACATGAAACATTTAAATACTATATCTTTTCACTTTGTTATCATCAAAACTTAAATATAGGGTAGTAGATTCAAACATTGTTCTAACAACAAGGACTAGCATGAGATGTTACCGTTTTCTCTCCACGGTTACCGTACCACGGCGCACACATCAACGGGGGTAACTCCTTTCTCCTTGGTATACGACATGGAAGATGTCCTACCAATTGAAGTCGAAATACCTTCTCTGAGAATCATAAAGGGTGCAGGGCTAAATGAAGATGAATGGATTCAAACTCGGCTTGGCCATTTGAATTTAATTGATGAGAAGAGGCTTACGGCTGTCTGTCATGGCCAGATATGCCAAAAACATATGATCAAAGCTTTTAACAAGAAGGTCAAACGTCAGGTATATCAGGTTGGTGATTTGGTAATCAAGCGTATCATATTGCTACAAGGTGATCCCAAGGGAAAATGGATTCCTACATATGAAGGACCATTTGTGATCAAAAGCATATTCTATGGTGGAGCAATGATCTTAACCACTATGGATGGCGACGACCTTCCACACCCTTTGAACGCGGACATATTCAAAAGATATTATGCATAAATAAAGACCCGCTAGGTCGACTGGCCTAGGCAAAAATTAGGGCATCCCAGTGAACTACAAAGGTTCGGGCAAAAATTAGGGATAAAATACAAAAAAAAATATTTATACACCCGACAAGCTGAAAACCCGAAAGGGTGGCTTGGGTAAAAAAAGGGTATCCCGGTGGACTGAAAACCCGAAAGGGTGGTCCAGGAAAAAGTTAGGGAATTAAAGCATATGATTATGTCCCATTAAATCACCTTATATAAAACCTTCAGCATCTACTGACAAACTCAAACGGGTCTAATCAATCAAATCAACTTCGGACAAGGCAGCAAGTGGATGAGACGCTCAGAGACACGAAGGCTATAGCAGAATGGGAACCCTATGGGATTATTTCACATTGCTACCTTTTCTTTGTATCAATTTTCATTTTCTATAGTGACATTCTCTTACTAGAACGTTCGTCTCGTTGTACAAAAATACTTATTCAAGTTAATACAAAGATATCCCTTTGAAAGTGCAAAACTATCTGGTTTTTTTTTCTTTTTCCATGTTTTGTTTGCGAAAATGTCCAATGATTATTGTTGAACATATACATTTGAACGTGATTACTGTTTACAAATGAGCAAAAAAGGGGAACAGAAAATAGAAAGACAATCACTAATGGCTTTAAGAAATAGGATAATATCTTTAGACTATTCCATAAAATCCCCCGCATGTACTTTTTCCAGCAAGAGAGGAAAAAAGGGGACATCCCACTTCAGGATCACTAACGTATCTCTAAGTACGTATCCTAATGGTATCAAGTGCTCTCACATACCCGAAGGAACAAAACTTCCAGTCACCGCTCCAAAGATTCCCCAGTGAAAGTCTCCCAGTTTCTCAGGATTCCCCAGCAGGATTTCATGAGGTCAACAAGCAATGCACGTCGTTTCCCTTTCACAACAGAGTTTATTTCTCTAAGAAATGGAAACTCATCAACACTTCAACTTCAAAATATGAAGACTTACACTCCTCATTCCCGGAGGTACTCAGGGATTTATCTCCCCCAACTCCAGCAACATTGCGGCATAACAACTAACGTATCCATACATTACATTCAAATGTCATAGCATTGACAACACAAATGCATACAGTGCAATCTCATTTATTTTGAGAAACAACATTATACCATGCATTTAATATATCATGACATTGCATGCAACTAACCTTTCATCTTTTCAGGAAAGATCATTCAACAGAAAATTATCGTCGAATTTTCAACAAGTCAATTACAAATCAATTCCCAAGAAAGGACCAGTCAACCATTTACATCACAGATATTTCTTTCAGATCCCTGCTGGTTCAGTTTAAATCTCTCAACGGTTTATTCTGATTCTTTCCTGCAGATGTTTTCTCTGGTTCAGATAAATCTCTCAACGATTTATTCTAATTCTTCTCCAGATCCCTGTCGGTTCAGTTTAAATCTCTCAACGGTTTATTCTGATTCTTTCCCACAGATTCTTTCTCTGGTTCAGATAAATCTCTCAACAATTTATTCTGATTCTTCTCCAGATCCCTGTTGGTTCAGATAAATCTCTCAGTGATTTATTCTAATTCTTTCTTAGTAGACACTTTCTCTGGTTCAGATAAATCACTCAAAGATCTACTCTGATTCTCTCCAGTTAAAGAATATTCAAGACCTCTTTTGGTTCAGTTTTAAATCTCTCAACGGTTTATCCTGATACTTTCCAAATGAACATTTCTGGTTCAAATAAATCTCTCCAAGATTTATTCTGATTCTTCCCAGTCAAACAACATATAAGACTTCTGCTAGTTTCAGATAAATCGCTCCAAAGATTTATTCTGATTCTTTTCCAGTTGAAATCAAGTTCAGACTTAGTCCATTTTCTATCAACGGTCACCTTTGGATGGAATCTACAAGCCCATCTCCTAAAAATCTCCCCTATTCTTCCAAATGGCATCTATAAGCCCATTCACAATTCATCTTCGAGTGCAAATTTCTAGGTACTCTAGTGTTCAATCATCTTCCACCTTCAAGCCACGGATGGCGGATCCGCCAATCTAACTCTTAAGGTTTAAGAAGATTGAACAGGGGCAGCTTTTGTACCCAAAATTTTCCCTCTTATTTATCAAGTATTTTCTCACCAAGATCTCCTTTGGTCCAAGACTGCACAAGGGTTGATCAGCTCAAGAAACCTCCTTAAGCATTGATGACTAAAATTAGGGTTTGAGATTGCACAAGGATAATTTAACTTTTAATGTATCATATTACTTTCATGGATCATTGTGGACCCCCAAGATTTCTCATGTCAAGTTTCAAGTCTTGGATCACATTTTTGCTTAGTCAATTGACCTAAAAATCATCTGTATTGGGGAAAAGTCAATTGAGATCAATTTATAGTCAAACTTCATAATTTTTTATCCATATCAACATTATGAAGTTATATATGTCATTTGATCAATTTTGGACCACAATTCCTCAAGAAATTTGTTCAGATCATCAAAAGGGCAAAATGGTCAAAATTAGGGTTTTTACTAGGAAAGAGCAATTTCTGATTTTTGGCCTAGCAAATGGTTGATTGGCTTGAGACATGATCTAAAGGATTCAATTGCATCATTTTAACCTAATGGCATGACTCAAAACATTGCTCAAGATCATTTGATTGATAGTTGATTTTCAGTCAACTGATCAAAAGTCAAATGTATACTGAAAAGTCAAACTTTGACTATTTGGTCAAAATCAAGTGTCAAAGATCAAAATTCATCAAAAACATGTCAAAATATGAAACTTTTTCATCAAGAAATAAAAATTCAAGATTTTATTTTGAAAAGTCAAAGTTTCCAAACTTAGAAATTTTTCTAAGTGTTGAAAACTTCATATTTTTTCACAACTTTGAGCCAATTTTTCACCATGATGCAAGATGATTCAAAGGAAAATTTCAACATGAAAGCTGTAGATCTCAATGAGATCTAAAACATTTCTTTACACAACTTCTCCTAGAAATTCATGTATTTAAAGTTATGATTTTGTGGATACATGTTCATGAAACTAAACACTTAGTGAAAAAATTTCCCTAATTTAGGCAGGATTTTGACCTAACTTCATGGCAATTTTTCATATAGTTCCAAGTGGAATTTTTAAAAGTGATTCAAAGACGGGTTGTAGATCACATTACAAGCTTTCTAAAATGTCCAAGAAATCCTTGAGATCATGTTTGAGCAAGGAGAATCGAAGGCATGAAGTTGGCATTTCATTCTTGAATTATATGTCATTTTCATGATGAACAAGAATTCAAATCCATGTTAGCTTGCACAATATTTTCTTTTCAGGCCTCAAACTTGCTTGACACTCCATAGTTAATGTTTGGCACAACTGTTAGAGGCTTAAACTCAAGCATTCAATGCACTGTCCATGCTTATTTCCATTTTGGGAAGAAAGTGCAAATTGCCATTTTGGAAAAGTAGCTTTATGCACAAAATCAGTTCTTGAGCTTTTCACTTGTTCTCTTCTGATCATACACAATCAATAACCCAAAAGAAACTTATCTAAAGCCTCTAAAAAACTCAGCCCATACTTGTACTATGCCTTGAAACCATATTCCCACTTTTCTTCAAAATCAAGTAACATAGGAATCAGCCTATATCTTGTACTTCTGACCCTCTCAAGCACTCTAACCTTCTCCTTACTTATGCACAAGTTGTTTGCATAAAAACACACGCATACACAAGCCCTCAAACTCCCAAAAAACCAGAAATTGCCATACAAGCACAAAAACTTATCATTTCTGATTTTTGAATCTAATCTCCAAATCCCATCGTGCGTTTCTTGGCCAAACCATCTACAAAGCTTCTAATACACATATAAAAGCTATCTCAACCCCTGCTTTCAAACTGTAATACCATTTGCACCATCCTCCATTTTCAAAAATAGGGCATTACACATTGACTTCTTCAGCTTGATTCAAGAACACTTAACACCAAGTAAGCTTTGCAATAGCTTCCTGGAGGTTCAAGGAAGCTAACCCAATCATCAAAACACTTTGAAAGCATATCTAATTCAAAACACGAATTCCATTTTCAAGGTGAGTTTTCTGACTTTTGAACACTTCATATAGGCATCATTAATGGTTAATTTGTGAATGAAAATGTAGATATCATTGCCCTAAAGCTAACCATGTTCATAGTTTTCATTTATATTGCTTGAGCTTAGAGGATTTTAAGTTTGAATCTTTGAAAAAATTAGGTCAGAATTTGGTACCATTTAAAATTCATGTTCATCTTTAAGTGTTAGCTTAAGTTATTTACATGGTTGAATTCGTGATGAAATTTCCAGCAACTTTCATGTTTGTACTTTTGAAAATGGTTGAGAAATGAAAGAGATAGAAATTTCAAAAAATCATGTTGAATAGTCTGGCGCGAGGTTGAAGATGATACAGGCCTAGGAATGTGTTTTAAATATATATTTTGGATAAACGAATGTATAGCTACCCTAGTGGTAGAAGCGTGCGCCTGTGACTATAGGGACCTGGGTTCGAGTCCCAGTGGTACTCTTTTGTTTTTTCATGTTTTATTTTTACAGATCCCATAGAGGCAGCTTCTACACGCGCATGATATATCCTCAATCAACACCATCTGATCTTCATCAAGCCAGATCCATCGCACTATATGCTTCTACCTTGATGGACCCTCAAAAGACCACCCACACTGGATTATAATACTTGCGCCTGGGCCAGCATGGTCATTGGGCTTAGCTTTCTTTTACTATTTCTCACCCCCCTGATCACTCTTGCAACTCAGGCCCATTATATTTTTATCTTATCCTTGTTTTTTATTTATTTAATCCATTTTAGTCATTTTATGTTCAATCAAAAAATCATAAAATCATTAAAAAAATATAGATTTAAGTTTTTTTTTTAAATTTATTTATTTATTTTCACAAATAAAATTAATTTATTTTAACCACACCTTAGGTTTATTTTATTAATTTGTTTAAATTAATTAGAACTAGGTTTTCTTTTTACACTACATTAAAATATTTTCCTAAACAAAAACTCCAAAAACAATATTTTCTAAAATATCTAGAATGCTTTAGGTTTTAATTTATTTTCATAAATTAATTAATTTATTACACCTTTCTTTTTATTTTTGTTAATTTGTAGATAAAATAGAATTAGGATTTAACTTCTAATTTCTTTATATTACAAATTTCAATTTCTTTTCTCAAACAAAAAATAAACAAAAACATTTTCTTTCTTAAAATATTTAGAACTTTGTTAGGGTTTGTACTTAGCCCTTTTCCCATCTTTGCCCATTTATTCACTCTTTTACATTATTTTGTGACTATGCATTTATTGTCAAATTTTGTAATAGTAATTTAGGGTTTATTGCTTTCATCCCCATTCATAAACTTGTATCCCCATCCCCTAAAGCATTGTAATAGCGTAAGACATTTAAATTCTACAATTTACCGCTTTCAATATTATGGCTAGTAAACTAGGATTTGTATGGAAAGATAAAACCAATGCTTAGAAAACCCTAATTCAAAGATAAAATAATGCATGTAAATTAATACACTCGCACACTTACACCCTTAGGGTAAATCCACTTTGTTGCCTTATGAAAATGGTCATAATATGCATGTAAGATGTCTTAGCAAAAGTAATCAAAAAATACAAGATCATAGTCCCTTGATAACGCTATCAAAGTTGCCTTTCAAAATAATCTTAGTCCCTAAAGAAAATGCTAAGACATCTTACAACATTGCTATTCATGACTATACGATGACCCTTGCTCGTCTCTTTAACATCCAAAGATATGGTTTTTTTACCAAATTAATGGTAAGATAACAATATCAAAGGAAAGAGGAAATAAACATGAAAGACTTTTGAGTAGGTAGAATGTTCCTAGTTGCTTGCTTATTTTCAAACCAAAAACATCCTTGCTATTTTCAAAAAAAACACCAACACTTCCAAAAACATCTTTCAAACTTGAAACCTTTTCAAAAGATCAACACTTTGTATATATTCTTACGAACGAGAATCATTACAAAGTTTGCCTAAACGATGGCGCCTTTTCAAAAACCACATAAAGAACATTTTCAAACAAAAGCAAGTGATCTAGCAAGCAACTAAGAGCCCGTAGATAACTAAGGATGAAAAGGGTGCTAATACCTTCCCTTTTCATAATCTACCCCCCGAACTCAAGAAAACATCTCAAAGGTCTTTCCTGTTCTTTTCAGCCTTTCCTTTTGGATAAAAGAAAAGTCGGTGGCGACTCTTGCTAACCGCGACATTTGCGATCAAACGCAAAACAACCAAGTCAGTTCTCCCACCGTGTTACACCTGCGAACTACGAAATGGGACTCTGATTCCTCCTAAGAAGGATACGTAGGCATGTGATCAAAAATCGTGATGAGTTCTGCTAACCAAAATTCAAATCCCTTTCCTTAAAAAGTAATTAAAACTCTATTTCCTAAAATATCGCGCTTCTAAAACAAGTATCCTTGTGAGCAAGGTAGAGGAGGGATACTTAACACCTTCCCATTTCCTGGAATCAAGTCCAAGCCTAGAATCTCTGAATTTCTTTTAGGGTTATTCCTTTATACTCTCTTCCTTTAGGCTAAAAATTAAGGGTGGCGACTCTTTTTAAAAACCAGATGCAACACATACAATTGTTTCAAACATTAAACTCATCCATGTTTTCACAAGTTTGTCTCACCTTTTGAATATATTTCCTTCATAAACTCTTTTAAAGCATAATAAAACATCAAAAACATGTTTTCAACTTTCACCCTTTTGTCACAACTTTTACCAAATAAAATCCATGGATTATCATCCACTTGTATAAATAACATGTTCCACTAAGCTTACTTGGTTCATTTTAAGTTTTTTATGAAACTTGAACCAAGATAGACATTAGGATCTCAATCCAAGCATGACAATATTAGGGTAGAATTTCCCCCATAATCTCAACTATAGGATCAATCTTTGCATGACAACATTAAGATCAAGTCTCCCAGTTAGACTTTTTTTTCCTTTTGCATTGAATCTTTAAGACTAATTTATTTTCTCATTCAAATATCCAAAACCACTTAAAATATTCAAAACACTTTCAAAACTAAAGGTATGAAGGTGATGGGTGTCTCCTTGGATGAGGGTCCACTTAAAACCTTCCTCCTAACAAAAAACACAAACCAAATCCAAATCATTTTTGCCTTGGGGATTTTTCATTTTAAAATATTTTCAAAAATGATATGTTAACTCCTTTCTACACAAAACAACGACGTGTAGTATGTAACGGTCGAGTGGCAATGTTAACTGTTAGAATGTGAATTTAACATCATCCATAAAAAACACACAACAAAACATTTTTAAGAAGAACTAAGGTGTTTTGATTCCCTTATGGATACGTAGACATGGAGTTTCAATGCTCATGTGAATGCACTAATAAAAACATTTTATTTTTCCCAATGAATTTATGCATGCATTTCTCTTTAGCAAGAAAGTTTTAGATAAGCACATCCATTGAATAGAATAACAAGAGTGGATCTCGTGGAGTACCACAGACGTGAAGGGTGCTAATCAATTCCCCTTGCATAATCGACTCCCTTACCCGAGATTTGGTTATGAGACCATGTTCTTTTCCCGATACCAAAAGTTTTCTCTATATTTTCCATTCCCTATATTTTTTTGGATAAATAAAGTTAGGTGGTGACTCTGTTTGTTCCATCTGAAGTTATTTGTTTTATTTTTCGAGTAGCTTCATGTGTTTTTAACTAGATGTCATGACATCTTGGTCCGGTACAACAGGAGTTGTTCTTTTATTTCTTGACAAGATTTGAGTTGATTTTCTAATATTTCTTTTAGATATATCTCTGTTATTTTCGCAGGTTAATGTTTTTAAATCTGGAATTTTATTTATCTCCAATTGTATACATGTTGCCAAAATTAGACTTTGATACAATTAAGGAAACCTTGTATTGTGTTCCAAGATTCATGGATATTTTTCTGCGCAGATTGGTGCAGCTATAAGCATGGACAACAAGGAATATCTGGGAGAATATTCGAGGCCCAAGCATTGCTGGGAAGTATTTAAAGAAACTACCTAGACCTAATATCTTTAAGAACTTTGTAAAAAATAAGGGGAAGCCAGATTTTCTTAGTTTTGGGTTTGAGGGTTCTTCAAAGGAGTTTTTGTTTTTCTTTGTACGTCCTCATGTATTATTGATGTATTTTGAGTTGACTTGTTGTTACTTGTTTATCAAGTTATTGTTCTCCTCGAAGCTTGTAAGCAAGAGTTGAGTATTGTTCTTAGTGAAGCTTTTAAGCAAACCAAGTATTTATAATTTGGAAGTGTGTTCTTCCTTTTTGGTTTCTTGAGACATTCCCTGGGACTGGGAGTTGTTTTTTATCACTGCCGTGATTGGAGGTGAAATGGAGATTTCCCATATCTAGGAGGTGCCTAGGTAGAAGTTGCACTGGATAGGTATTAGTCGAGAAGTTGTAAACAGGGGAGTTTAGCTTTGAACTAGTTCTTCTGATATTGGATTTCCTTCCTGGCTTGGTATCTCCTACAGTAGGTGAGTTGCACCGAACTGGATTAACAATTCTTTGTATTCTTTTACCTTCTGAACTTTATAATTATGCATAGTTTTAATATTAGTAAAAGTTTTTGTTCTCCCAGCAGATGTCGTAACATTTATCATGATATTGTGCTTGTGTGTTGACATCAGTCTTGATATTTATATTGTGTGTGCCATAATTTTAAGGTGGATATTTGTTCAGTTTGCGAATGATACTTTATTAGTCGAGGAAGGTAATTGGAAACATTTTTGGACCCTTAAAGCGGTTTTAAGAGGGTTCGAAGTTGTATTAGGACTTGGTGTTAATTTCCTAAAGATCATATTAGTTGGTATTAATATTGATGTTCACTTTCTTTCAGCTACCTCAAATTTTATATCATGCATGATTGAAGATAAACCTTTTATCTTTCTCGGGAGTCCTATTAGATCCAATCCAAGGAGAATCTCTTTGTGTAAATGGCTTTTATCCAAGTTGAAGACCCGTCTTGATAGTTGGAAAGAGAGATTGCTTAGTTTTGGAGGAAGAATTACTTTGTTAAAATTAGTGTTATCTAGCATCATTATTTTTCATCTTTATTTTTTCAGAGCCCCGGTGAAGATTTGTAAAGAATTCACGAAGATCCATAATAATTTTCTTTGGGGCAATATAGTCGACAAGAGGAGGATTCAATGGGTATGTTGAGAATGGGTGTGTTTACCTTTGAAGAAAGACGGTTTAGGATTGAAGAGAATCATAGATTTCAATGTTGCCTTGCTTTATAAATGGAGATGAAGGATCCGAAACGGGGAAGTTTCGTTATGGAAAAAAATATTGATGGTAAGATATGGTAATCTGAATATCCAAATACTTTATGGTTCTACTTATAGTTCCACCATTTCCAATTATGCTTGGTGGAATGATTTGGTCAATTTGGAGCAGAGACTGCCCGAGTCAGTGTTCTCTAAAAATTGCAGGTTTTCTTTAGGTAATTGTGTCTCAACTATGTACTGGGAGGTTAATTGGTTAAATGATGTTAGTTTAAAGATTTTGTTCCCATAGTTGTTTTTGTTAAGCAACTATAAGGAAGTAGCACTAGCGGGGATGGGGAGTTGGGTAGGCAATGCTTGATAGTGGGGTGGTCTGGGAATCATTTCAGTGCTTAGTTAGGCTGAGTTATTCAGTCTGCAAGTTCTTCGTACCTTGGTTTCTTCGAGTGCACTGATTTTGGATTCTACTTATAAGGTGAGTTGGAAGCCCGATACACTAGTGCAAGAAAGACTTTTTACATCGGATGAAAAACACATTATACATCGTGTCTGGGTCTGATATAAAGTCAAGCGATGTAGTAAATCAAAGATATTTTACATCGAGAAACTGCCCGATGTGAAAAACACACCTACCACATCGGTTGACTATTATGTCTGATGTAAAATAAGGGGTTAATTCTTTTTTTTATAAATAAATGCAATATTTAACATCGGTTGCCTTAATGGCCCGATGTAAAATATAGGTTTTAACATCGGTTGTCTTACTTGCCCGATGTAAAACATAGATTTCTACATCGGTTGCAAGGCGCATTCGATGTAATATGTTTTCTATCTTTCTTTAAAAATTAGGCTATTTTTTAGCGGAATCGAGGTGGATTCCCTGTAATGTTTTTGGTACCCAATTTTTCATATTTTCCAACATCACACAGACGACAGTTAGGTCTATTTTTCATATTTTTTCAATATCACACAGACCACATTTAGGTCGCTATTTTCATATTTTTCTAACAAGTGAAAGGTAATTTCATTGCACTAAATAACTAGGATGCACATATATATTCTTCAAAATGGACAATTGATTTACAAAAGTACTAATTTAGGATACACACAAGTGTACAAAATTATAAGAAACTTTACACACGATGGACTACTACAACAACAAAACGAGTGAAAACATACAAAAATGTCCAATCATTTATAAGTAAGTGACACACTCTGTTTTTATCACGTAACTTATCATGTATGTATTTTTTAACATATGCTTGAGATTTCGACACATTATCAACACACATACACCTAGCAGGATCCATAAACCCATATACATCTGATGTGAATTATCAACACATACACAATAAATATACCTGAATAATTTTAAAATAAACATTAGAATCAAAGTGATGAGAGATATAACATATTAATAGATATTGACATTAATAAAAAAAGAAAATGTACTTACGTATACCAAACTTGCAGAATAGACACGTCAAGTCAATGAACTATGAAAACAATGTACCGTCACTACTGTCCAGTGATAAATCCCAGGGAAGTGGACAAAACAGCCTTCTAGGAACTTCATGTGGAACGGTGCTTGACTTTATATAAAATACTGCAGTCCACAACACAACCATCACTAGAACCCCATAATATGCAATAAAACCTCGTAGCCTCCATAAATTAAAATACAAGAATAAAGAGCAATGGAGTCATAAGGCAAATCAAGTCTAAACGACACAAAAAATCATTTTTCTTAAGGTCTGGTGTGGTGTAATGGTATTAGATTTTTGGAATCATTTACTAGTTCCATATCGTCGTGTTCTTGCTCTTCGGCTTTTAAGTGCAGAGACGATTAGTCCTAGAGAGAAAACGAGAGCAAGTAATCCATTTGTATACTGCCATTGAATTTGCTCCGAGGAAGGTTCTTCAACTTTGGGATTGCTGAACTCGCCTATCAGTCCCTGTGGTTCAAACAATTACCATCAAGTTGATTGCAAAATTCACAATCTATACAATATTTTTGCTTGGAAGAGGAAACAAAACAATCAACAACACATTTATAGCCTCTTGAAAGAAAAGATTAGTGATAATCATGCCAAATAACTCCCCTGCAATTCTTGTAAATATAGTGATAATATTGCAAGCATTAAATATAACTCGGAAGCGTTGTATTTGTTGGAAAGATGTTACAAATGGAAAGAGATGAGAGATGAGTTAACGAATTACCTCGAAAAGAGTTAATGCCAGAGTACGAAGATGCGCCGCCGAGGGAAGGAGTGGGACGGTGGCGAGCTAGGTGGTTCAGTCGGAGGGAGACGCACCGCCGAAAAGGAGTGGGACGGAGGCGATATGTTTGTGAGAGAGATGAAGAAAGGAAATGGATTTCTGTCTTGGAGGCGAAAACAAAAAGAAATTATATGAGTTTGTAAGACAAATTAGGTTTTTTTTTTTAATTGGCATCTCACATCGGTGCAAGTCTTGACCCGATTTAAAATCTTTTATAATAAAATTTCATTTTATTTTCTAAACCGCCGCCGCATTTTGTTCACATCGGTCAAAATCCAGATCCGATGTAAAATCTTTTATAACAACTTTATTTTATTTACTAAACTACCACTGTATTTTTTTACATTGGTGCAAATCCAGACCCGATGTAAAATTATTTAACCAAATATTTATTTTTAGTAGTGATATTTTGTCGGGATACACAACCAAATCGGGATATTGTCTCATTTTGATGAGGGGAGTAACATCGAAGGCGAATTCGTTGCAACTCTTAGCTTTCTTTGGAAATTATTTGTTTCTTATAGAATTAAATCATTTGTGTGGAGATGTTTTTTTGAAATATCTTCTCTTCCAAAGAGGTATTGTTTTATCTCCTAGTGATCTTCTTTGTGGGTTTTGTTCAGGTGAGGAGGAATCATTGGAATATCTCTTTATTAATTGTTCTACTTCAAAGTTTGTCTGAAAATAGATGGAGATTTGGTTTGGTTTGCGTTTGAATTCTAAAGAAATAGTGTGGAAATTTTTCTCAATTGACACATAGGATGTGGGAAGAAGAGAGTGAAGGCTTATCAGGGGTGTTTAATTTAGTTAGCGGCGGTGTAGGGCATTTGAAATTTGAGGAATGAAAGTATCTTCAACAGTGGTTCGGATAATGTTTTTGATCTCATTTAGAATATCAAAATGAAAGCAAGTATAACTTTTATAAATTTTATAAAAATCCGTTGTTCTATTTATCTTAAGTTTTAATTGGTGGATAATTTCTCTTGTTCTAAACTCTTCTCGACTTTTTGTAAACCGGTTAAAATATCCTTAATATTCTCTATTAATGATAATTTTTTTATAAAAATAAATAAATATTTCTAGAAGCATTCACTAAATTCTAAAAAAAACAAACACATTTAATGACACTTTCAAACACGGAAACGTGAACCAAATGGATTTTCCCAAAAACCATAATTTCTTGGAAGCAACGGAAGAAGAAATATACGAATGAATTACACCAAGGACACAAAACAGGATCACATAAAAATGACAAATTCTTATGACTATTGGTTTCTTTAACTTCATAATTGTCAAAGTAAAAGTCTAAAATTGAGAATCTTATAATAGAAGTTTCTTCATTAACGTCAAAATAGTTTTTTCTCTCTTTTCATATTACAAGTCTTAAGACTTGTAGTTAAGCTGTCTATAAATAGAGTTAGTATCTTTGTCTTTGTTGAAACAACTCCAAACACAACTTTGATAAAAAATTCTTGCAAATTAAAATGGCAAAGCTAGCTTCAACTGTTTTGATTTTCAGTTCAATAATGGCACTTGTTTTGCTATCTTCATGCCCAGCAATGTCTCAAGAAGTTGGTAATCATCTTCTTTTTTTTGTTTAGTTTCTTTATTTGTTATTAATTTCCATAAATTTTAAATTCCATTAAAAAATGTTTAACATCTTTATCAAATAATAATAATAATAATAATAATAATAATAATAATAATAATAATAATAATAGTTCGTGCATGTATAAGTGTGCCACATAATTAAACTGAAATATTTATTTTTAAGATATTTTATATTTAATTAATTTTGAACTTATGGTATTTGCAGAAGATGAGAGTGAGTTTAATTATGATGAAGGGAGTGATAAAGGACCACAAAATTGGGGGAACATTAAACCAGAATGGTTCATGTGCAAAAATGGAACAAAGCAATCACCAATTGATTTATTGAATCAAAGGGTTCAAATTGTATCAAATTTAGGAGCACTCCAAATTAACTACAAGCCCTCTAATGCAACTCTTAAAAATAGAGGTCATGATATCATGGTCAGTTAATCAAAAATAATCTTATTATAAATAAATTATTTACAATATATATTTCTATTTTCTTTGTGTTCATCTAATAATTTTGTGATGAATAGTTGGAATTATTTTCCAACTCAAGCTATCTACAAATTAATGGAACTCAATATGTGCTTAAACAACTCCATTGGCATTCTCCTTCTGAACACACCATAGATGGCAAAAGGTACCTATTCTCTTATTCTTTACACTTAATTCATGATAATTAGCATTATTGCATAGTTAATTAAACTAAATATCTAATTATTAATTGTGTTGTAGATTTGATCTAGAGTTACATTTGGTACACCAAACTCCATCAGGAAAAATAGCAGTGATTGGAATATTGTACAAGATTGGAATACCAGATATTTTCTTATCATTGGTAAATTAATTAAGTATTAGAGCCTATATAATTGACTTAATTAGTTAAATTAATATTATGATTTGACTTATACAATTTTTATAAATAATGTAGTTGAAGAAGGACTTGGAGGCAATTTCTGAAAGTACCGGGGCAGAAAGGGAAATAGGTATAGTTGTTCCTAATCTGATTACATTTGGCAGAAGACAGTATTATAGATACATTGGTTCGTTGACTACTCCACCATGCTCTCAAAATATTACTTGGACAATTGTTACAGAGGTTATTAACTATTTTAATTTGTTAAATAAATACTTTAATTATTTTAGTATATTTATTAGCTTTCAAATTAATTTTATATACTTTTATTTCGAATGATTAGGTGAAATCTGTTTCAAAGGAGCAAATCGAATTGCTTCGAGTTGCGGTTCATGATGTAAGTTTATTTTAATGTTAACCTTTGATTATTCATGGTTATTTATTATTTATATATTTAGTGAATTAGAATATACGTTTGCTTGGCAGGAATCAAACTCTAATGCAAGACCATTGCAACCTCTAAATGACCGTTTAGTGCAGCTCAATAAATTTGGACCAAGAGTATGAAGAGGAAGAAATTGTAAAAGACTATTTTGCCACTTGAGCCAATAGTTTCAACCTTGCGAATATGTTTTTGGAATAATCATGTTCATTGTTATTTTAGCAATAATTTTTTTCTCTTAGAATCTAAATGGTTGAAAATTAGATGGAAGACTACCTTACTATTAAATTATTTTACTAAATGTAATAAATGGATAAGGGAATAATTTTTAGAGTGTTTAAGAAAATATGTTAAAGTGTCTTGAGTCGGAGGGTTTATGGAAGTGATTTTGCAATAAATGTTTTGCTCCGAATAATAACATATGGACTATGCAGTTATGTTGTTCAAATGTTATCATCCAAACATATAAATTTCTTTCTCAAAATTTTTAATTCAAATAAACAACACAATGGTTATTGATTGCGGTGCTTCTAGATTGTACTATCAAGACGACAGGGAGAAAATAATTTAAAATTTTCATAGGGTTTAAGAGAAACATATAGGATGTATTAGGCAATCATGACATATAAATGGACAATAGTGACTCAACCTAATTGTTTAATAGGATTATAAAAAATAAAGCTCAACCCAATTACCAAGGGTGAAACTTCATTGTGATAGGGAGGCCACGACTACCCCCCAAACATTATTTTTTTATAAATTTTTTATTAAAGTGTATTGTAACCAAGGTTTGGTTTGTTAAAGTGTATCTCTAAGCAATGCTAAGGATGTTAAAGCAATGTTGAACAATGTTTGACAATGTTAAAATGTATTTTTTTAATGTTTTGTCAAAGTTGAACAATGTTATTAAATTGTTTTTTTTTTTTTCCAATGTTAGGACAATGTTGTTTAAGTTTGTTTTGTTCTGTTTTTGCAGCACCAAATTGATGATGAAGAGTAGAAAAATTTATTTATTTTTTAATAGGAAAAAAAGATATGTTAGAATATCAAGGAGTTCTTAATAACTCAAGAATTAAATAAAATGTTAATAGAGTTTATTTATATGATATTAAGAATTTTGTAGAACGTGATTGAAATAATCGGCTGAACAATCAATTGATAATGAAATTAATGAAGTCGCCATTAAACGTCTTTTATTTCACAAGAAGGGAAAGGTAAATATCGAGTAAACCTGAGAAGGGTGAAATCAAGGTCGAACGACCAAGAGATACGGGCAAAGGAGTCTGTTACGCGAGGGGAAGGTATTAGCACCACACACATTCGTAGTACTCTACGGTATCCACTCTTGTTGTCTATCTGTTTCCAGTGATTTCTGGTAAACAACCGCTAGTCTTCCAAACTATCGAATAATCTTTCTTACTGTTATTCAATCTCTCTGGTAACTCACAGGATCGACTAGATTGATCCTAGGATTCCTTGGATATTAAGGTTACTCTCACAATCGAACAGATACTCATGGTTGATATTGTATAAGTGTTTGGCTTGTTTCGATCTCTCTCTCTAAGAGTCTAAAGATGTAATCAAAACGTGTATGAGAACTAAGTTGTACGAATAGATGCTAATTGTAATGCTGAATTGTAAAGACATATAAAACTGCATGAAAATGAAGTAAATGGTTTCGACTTACAAAACGTTTAACATAAAAGGTTTCTGGAATGTAGAAGTTTAAAGATGTGAAGAAAGCGTTTAATGCAAGAAATCTGTAAATGATTTTAAGTAAAAGTATGCATTCGAAAGACAAAACTTGAAGGTAAAGGTATGGAAAATGTGATAGTCTTCTGAAAGATAAAGTGCTCAAAACATAAAGAAAATAATAAAATGTAAAACTTTGAGGAAGAGACTTCGAAGTGAAAAGACTGTAAATAAGAAGACTGGTAAATGTTGTTTGACAAAGAGAATAAAGGAAAGTACTGGAAATGGTAAAAGGTTTTCATTAAATCAAAAATACATGGTGCTATCATACATACATTTCTCTTGCATTCGTTTCCCTTGCCATGTGGTAGTTTGAATGTTATTGAGTATTTTGTATAATAGATATGACACACTGAAATCCTAATACTAAGACTTCTATTTATACTAATTCGACCCTAACGGTCTCGCTATAGGATTATGCCACGTTTCGAACATGCAGGACAATGCTTCTTTCATCTTTCCACGTGTCCCCAAATGCTCCAACACATAACTTTCAAACTTTGAAAGTCCCGCTTCCATTTGAATTTAAAATACTTTGGTGTTTCTCCGTTTCGAACGCTTTTCCCAAACATAGCCTCGCTGTTGTTTCGAGACTCCTTTAGATAAGTTCCCATAATTGTCGCTCGAAGCTTCAAGCTTTGACACACTTATTCGAAACACTGCTTCCGCAACTTCGAAATATGGCGTTTAATTCCATTTCGATCAGAACGTTCAACTCTTTTGGCTTCTAAATAACATTATCAAAATCTTCAGCCAACAAATTGCCCCTTTAAAATATGTATTTCGATTCCTCTGAGAAATACTTATTTTAAACATCTACACAAGATTTTGATAAAACTTTCGAACCATCGTGACATTTAATGCATTTGACTCCAGTCACATCAATCATAACACCTTTTGGATTCCTTAACCGCCCGGAGTCACTTCACAGCGTGGTGCAGTTATAAGTAATGATTATCTTTTTAATCACGCCTATTACCTATGTAAATCTTCACGCCACCTCTTCATCACACCAACCCACGATCTCCACGTATCACACTTCTATTCGGTGGATGCTTAAACTTCCCATTATAAAACATCAACTTAATCTTCTTCTTTCCTTTTCACACTCTTAAATCTTTCATACTCTGAATTTTTTACCCTCCTTCTCTCACAAAACAATCTAAGCTTTCAACATCCCTCAAAATGTCTTCTTCTACTTCATTCCAACTCAAGAAAGTCTCCAAGAAGAAAGGAAAAACTACAGGAGCTACCATGGAGAGTAAAATCATCACCATTCAAGGCCAATCTGCTCTTGCTCCTCAAATGATTTCCAAAGAAAAAGAAATGTTGTACGCATCACAGGTACTCATTCCTACCCATGTTGCTGGTAAGAGATTAGCCTTAAATGGCCCTCTTACGGTTTTTGAAATATTAAAGGACACCAGGACAATTTTTCCCGTCTGTTATAGCTTCAAACCTTTATTCAACAAAATGGATGCCCCTAGGGCAGTAGAATCCCCTAGTTCAAATACCGTAGAAACCCCAACTGTTCCTCCCAAGGACCCCTTTGTTTTGGATTATGTAAAAAGCAATTTTAAACCATTTCGATCCTGCCCTACTTCTGATATTGCTTATCAAAATTGGTTCACAAAAGTAGAAGCCAAGAAATCCCAGCAATGGGAAGAATTAGGCATTTATAACCTGATTAAGCTATCGAAACCTGGATTCACCTACAGCCATCCTCTGCTATTCGCGTCCCTTTATTTCTGGGACAGTACCTACAACACTTTTCATCTCCCAGGTGGAATGATCACCCCCACCTTCTTCGATATAGCGGCCATTACTGGGCTGTCGCCAGTGGGAGAAACTTATGTTCCTGAAAACGAAGAGCACTCAAGCATAATTGACTTCGAAGTCAAGTTAGCCAGCTTTTCCAAATTTATCAGCCATTATCATGCTGAAGGGGACAATGTGTCTGACGTAGAGCACATTGCTTTCTTAACCCTGTGGCTGTCTAGATACGTTTTCTGCAGTAGATCCCTGCAGGTAGCTAGTAGGTTCATTCCTCTAGCTAGGGATTTACATGAAAATCGAAAAGTGTGCCTAAGTGAATTACTCTTAGTTGACCTCTATGAAAGCCTGAGGTCAGCTGTTTCGAGCCTCAAATCCCACACCTCCAAAAACATTTTATTGGCTGGCCCATTTTGGTTACTCCAACTATGGCTAAATGCCATGTTCGAACCTTCCTTATCAACCGCCAATACCATTGATGAGCAAGATTCTGAAATAAGTGATAGGATAGTCGAAGGCACTAGGCTTCGAAGACTAACTCCCAATGATGAAAAAGATGACTTCAAGGTTCAATTCTCGAAGTACATCATGATATTCTCCAAAAGGCACAAGTTCGAAGAGAGCATGGCGCCTTTTGCTTCGAGGGCTCATGGACCTTCTTGGTTTAACATGGCTCTCTCAGAAGCCATCAAGAGCAAGGAGATTCAGGATGTATGGAGAGCTTTCTTGCTTCCTAGACTCATCTCTTCAAGGATAACCCCAGCTAAGAACCAAATTCTTCTCTTTGCCTACCAACCAAACTTTGTTTCGAGGCAGTTTGGCTTATGCCAACTGATTCCTGAACCTTTGTTCCAAACTGAGAGCGCCATCACTTCTGGACGAACTTTCAAGGCAAGGGAAGCCAAAATCCAGCAAGAACAATATCAAGGCTTTGCCCAATTTGAGCTGATAGCCTTCGAACCTACCCATCTCGCAGCTAAAGGATTTCTGGAGTGGTGGATTAAGTTTTATCAAACTTATATGTTCGATACACTTACAATTCGACAGAAACTAATTGATGCCTTCGATGTGCAGGTACCGGAAAAGAAAGGTATGTTTACTCATGCCAAAGAGATTAAAGCTTTCCAAAATTATTTTGAAACTACTTACGACCCCACGCGCTTGGACTCCACTGTGCATCAAGCAACTGAGACCTTGAAGGAAAAATTTAAACAAAAAGTTTCTAAGCTAAAACTTCCTTCAGGGCTGTCACCTGAGGATAGGTATAGGTTGGCATTCGAAATGCATCCACCTAAATTTCCCAGATTACCTACCTCAGAACTGGCTCTGGCTTGGTTTCCCCCATATCCATGGTGGTTTACTTGCAAAGAGATGTTCAAATATCTTCAAAGGAAACCAAAGCCATCTGAGACTGTGACATGGGCTCGATACTGGCTTCATGATTTCCCAGGACACCTTCGATACGACCTTTCTGCCATGTCAATTAAATCTGATCAGGGCACAGGTGCGAATGCTTGGGAAAAATCCCAAATGTCTTTTATTTTCCATATCTTTAACCTTTGCTTTAATTGTTTCGATTTTCAGCTATCAGGATAAAGACAGCTGCCTCGAAATCGAAGGAAGGGAGTGCCTCTCAAGCCTCCATCGAAACTACTGAAAAAGCTACTCCACCCGAAACAACTACTACTGCTGCAACTACAACAACAACAATAACGCCAACAACAACAAGTGCTCCAATTCCAACGGTAATCACTTAGCCTTGACGCTTCGAATTCACCCAAGCTTTGTGGTTTATATCTAACTTTTCGTTAAAATTCTTTCAGACCAACAAGCTTCCTCCTACTACTCCCAAGAAGCGGAAATTAAGCACTACTGGGGAAGACCCCAAGGCTGGAGGAAACTCAAATACTGCTTCGAAGAAGAAGCTAAAGAAAGATACTCCTAAAAGCACTATTCCGACTAGTGTCTCTGGACTCGATTCCAGGGATGCTGCTCCCTTACCTAAATCCAAAAATCCACCTTCGACCTCCAACCCACCGTTGGAACGTATAGCTAGTAACCTCTCCTCTGAGGGTCCACAGGTAAATTGAACCTCTAAAAATTGTTTCTAATACTAACTTCTTATTACCTTGGTGAATGTTTTTCTTTAACATTCTGCTGTTCCTTGCAGAAAATTTTGAATCCCACTTCTACCATTTCGACCTCACCATCCAGAGCTGCTGCTCCGCTCAACTCCTCTCCTCAAGGAGATTCCAGCAACTTGGTCCAAAACAAAGGTTCCTCCAATGTGGCGGTTCTGGCTGGAACTTCTGAACAGCAGGATGATCAAGGTACCTCCATTCCTCTGAAAGAGGTGAACGAAACAATACTTCAAACGTCTGCAGAGGATTCGCAAAGGGCTCTTTAAAAGTCCCCTCTTGAAACTCTTCAAGAGGACCCAAAGGACACTCAGACTGAAGAAGAGAAAGCTGATTCTGGGCAAGGAGCCGAAGAATCTGCAGACGAAGAATCTGAGGAGGAAAATGCCAATGACGAGGAAAATGTTAATGACGGTTCGACTGCTGGGACGGAGTCTAACGCAAATAGCGGCGAAAGGGATGGTATCGAAGTGGTAGATTTAGACGAGGATGAAGAAGACCAAGAGCACGAAGCAAATGAAGGGGATGGTGATGCAATCAACGAAACTCTAGAGGTTGAAACAAACGTGGTTCCCCTACGCGTGGAATTCCCCCAATCCTCTCCGTCTCGAATGACTGACGAGGAACTGGCACTTCTGAGGCGAAATGACCCCATTGGGTACATGAAGGCAAAGTTGGCTCAGAGGGACATCCCACTCGCTAGGGCTGGCACAAGTTCAACCAGCTATCCTCTTCCCACAGATGAAAGAGTTGTTCTTCTCAACAAAATTAGGAGAACTATTCTCAATGTGGATATATTCGAAGTGCTTAAGCAAGATAGTACTGCTTGCTATACTATGAAGGAGCTGCTTACAAAGGTCAATCTTTCCACCTGCTCCTTGCCAGTTAGTACTCTCTTGTTCGACCTTCAGAATTTACTGGACAACATAACTGGCTACCTTCTCCAAGACGAATCTGCTGCCAAGAAGGTTCAAGAGAAACGCATTGCCATGGATGCCGCTTATGAACAAGCTTCAAAACTTTCTCAAGAAGCTGAGGATCAAGCTATGCATCTGAAGCAGGCGATAACTGAATATGAGGCTCGAGCTGAGTCCATTCTTATTTGGGAAAGGCAGATTCTGGAACTTCAACAGAAAGTTAAGGAGGCCAAGGAACAACAACTAGCCTTCGAAACTAATCCTGCAGGTAACCAATTCGAAGAGCTTCTCAACCAGGGGCTTGCAGAAATGGAGACTGCAGAACAACTTAAAGGAGAAGTGGAAACCTTGGAAGGTGCCAGGCGATTCGCTCAGCAGAAACTTGAAACATTTCGAAGCACCTTTAATCGATTGAAAAATAATGCTTATTTCTAGATTTTGATGTTTATTTGACTATGATTTTGGTTTCTTTATGTAATATTCGAACAACGCCATTTTGGCATTCTATCTTGCCATCTTGGCTTTTTATAATATTTTGTTTACGTTGTTACTATTCGAATCTCCTGTAGGCTTGGCTTATATTTTTTTAAATATTTCCCATTTACCTTTAGGACACGTTTATCATCTAAGAGTTCTTCAACTTCGTATGCATTGTTTGAGAACACTTTTAATATTCGAAAAGGTCCTTCCCAATGAGGTGACCATTTACCTAACGCTTTATTCTTCTTATCCATAGGCAATATGACTCTCCAAACCAAGTCATTAATAATGAATACTTTTTTCTTCACCCTTTTATTGTATGTTCTGGCCACTAGGGATGTCAGTTTGGACCTGTTAATGGGGATCCCCGCGGGGAACGCCCCGTTCGGGGCCCCAAAGATGGGGAATTTTCCCCCGTGGGGGCGGGGATGGGGAGAAAAATTCCCCCGAGAGCATTTCGGGGACGGGGACGGGGAATACACCCCCCGCCCCGCGGGGACCCCGCCCCGCCTATTATTTTAATATAGTTAATTTAATATATATATTTTAGATTAGGTTTTTTAGTCATTTCCTTTATGTTTATTTATAAAAATAAATAAATAAATATTCATGTATTTATTAAGAGAGAGAAATGTAAATATTAGACCCTAAAAAAGTTGAAGCGTTTCATTTTCTTCTGCCAGACATTTAGAGTCTCACACGTTAGACTCCTTTTTTTTCTTCTCCAGTCAAATCTCCATTCATAATTATCCCTTATTAGTTTTGATGAAGTATAGTTTTTTAAGCATAATTATGTTGTTGGATTTTTTTAGTTGTTTAGGCATATTGTTACTTTAAAAAGTATTATAGTTCATTTTGTTGAATTTTATAGCATTTTATAGAAATTTATAAAAAAAATATTATTATTTTGTGTTCCATTAGTATTTTTAATAAAAAATAATAAATGTCAAATACTAGTATTTTTTAATAACATAATAAATATGTGAATTCTTTGTGCTTTTTATTTTTATAGAAAATATAAACATTTTAAAAAAATAAAATATTAATGAATAAATGTAGGATCTATGGGGATCCCCGCGGGGAACGGGGATGGGGATAGAAATTCCCCCGTGACGGAGATCGGGGACGGGGACGGGGAATGAATTTGATGGCGGGGAAAAAGATGGGGAAGTGTCCCCCCGGCCCCGCCCCGCCCCATTGACATCCCTACTGGCCACTCTTTCTTTTTGCCTCATCAAAATTTCCAACGCATGTAATCTAATTTCGTCTAACTCAACTAATTCATTCATCATCATTTCCCAATATAATGCAGTTGGAATTTCGTTTTGTCTCTGAATTCGAACTGATTGCAGATGAATTTCTACTGGTAACACTGCATCATGACCAAATGTAAGTTGGAAAGGCGTAGTGTTAGTAGCTTCCTTAGGAGATGTTCTACAAGCCCATAACACTTGGTCCAGAGTTTTGTGCCAATTTCTTGGCTTCTTGCCAATATGCTTCTTGATTAATCCTATTATTACTTTATTTGCTGCTTCGACTTGTCCGTTTGCTTGAGCATAATATGGTGTTGATGTTAGCAATCTAAACCCCATTTCTTGGGCAAATCCTTGCATCTTTCTACCAGTAAATACAAAGCCTTGGTCTGTAGTTATGCTTTCTGGCAATCCAAACCTATAGATAATGTGCTTTTGTATAAATTCAATAATTGCCTCTTGATCCGCAACTACCAGAGGTATAGCTTCGATCCATTTGGTAAAATAATCTACTCCCACCAAGATGTATTTATGTCCTTTGGACGAAGCAGGATTTATTTCTCCTATCAAATCCAATGCCCATCCTCTAAATGGCCATGGCTTGATGATCGAATGCAGCTCACTTGCAGGGGCATGTTGAATTCCTGCATGTTTCTGACATTCCTCACATCCTTTAGCAAAGTCTATGCAATCTTTGAGCATGCTAGGCCAATACAAACCGTATCGAAATAGCAACCATTTCATTTTATGGCTTGCTTGGTGTGCCCCACATGCCCCATTATGGACTTCAGACAATGCTAAATATGCCTCACTCTCTCCTAGGCATTTCAATAATACACCCTCTTGGGTCTTTTTGAACAATTCGTTCCCCATGAGGAGATATGACAATGCTCTATATTTTGTTTTTCTGTCCACCTTTAGAGTTGGGTCTGCTAAATAACTCTTCAATGGACTTCGCCAATCTGCATCTGACAAAGTGTTTATGGCTAGTATTTCGAATCCCTGCTTCTCAGCATATCCCAATCTCATACTTTCCAGATCCGATGGTGTGAATCTAGTAGCCATAACTCTTCCCCTTAATTCGACCAAATCCTTAAAGTTCTTGGTAGACACTTTATAACCTGAAGCCAACTGTGCTAAGTCGTTTGCTTCTTGGTTCTCTATTCTTGGTATGTGTTGAATATCCATGTATTCAAATTTCCTTAATAGCCTATTGACTATGACGAAGTATACCATTAAATTTTCCTTTATGCACTTGTATTCCTTTGTGATTTGTTTGACCACCAATTCAGAGTCTCCTTTAATTTCGACTCTGGTTGCCCCCAATTCCAACAAAGCTTCAAGTCCAACAATGAGCGCTTCATACTCAGCTTCGTTGTTCGAACAACGAGGACCATCCAATTTATACTTGAATTTTGTTGGAATTCCTTCAGGAGAAATTAGAAGGACTCCAACACCACTTCCATTCCTGTGGGTTGAACCATCAAAGTACAATTTCCATGGTTGCATTTCGACGTAACTCGTGCTTGTCTGCTCAACAAACGAATGATCCACAATGAAATCAGAAATCACTTGACCTTTCATAGCTTTTAAAGGCATGAAAGTCAATGAATATTCTGTTAAGGCTAAAGCCCACTTGCCAACTCTACTATGCATTATTGGTTTTGAAAGCATATGTTTAATGACATCGAAGTGAGATGAAACATAAACATCAACAGGTTTTATATAATACTTGAGTTTCATACAAGAGAAATACAAATAGAGACATAGCTTTTCTAAATTGCTATATCTGGTCTCTGCATCATTTAGCACTCTACTTAAATAGTATATGGCTCTTTCGACGCCATTGTTATCCTCTTGTGCTAGCATACTACCTATACTAACTTCAGAGGCAGATATGTACAATCTCATGGGCTTCCCCCATGATGGTGGAGACAAAATAGGAGGCTGAGAAAGATATTCTTTTATTTTGTCAAACGCCTCCTGGTGAGCTTCGTTCCATTCGAAGGCTTGACCTTGCTTCAGACGAAGTAACGGAGAGAAAGCTTGGGTTCTTCCACTCAGGTTCGAGATGAATCTTCTGAGGAAGTTAATTTTCCCTAGCAGAGATTGCAACTCCCTTTTTGACACAGGTGCTTTCGTCTCCATTATGGCTTTGGTTTTGTTCTGGTTGATTTCGATTCCTTTCTTGTGGACCACAAAACCAAGAAAATCTCCAGCCTGCACAAAAAATGCACATTTAAGGGGATTCATCTTTAAGCCATGTTTTCTCATTCGCTCGAATGATTGGCTTAAATGATGCAAATGTGTTTCTGCAGATATAGATTTGATGACTATATCATCAATATACACCTGCATGAAGGTTTCAATGAAATCATGAAAAATTGAATTCATTGCCCTTTGATAAGTTGCCCCAGCATTCTTTAAACCAAAAGGCATCACCACCCATTCATAGGTGCCTAAGGCTCCTGGGCAACGAAATGCTGTTTTTGCAACATCTTCTTCAGCAATGAAAATCTGGTTATACCCAGAGTATCCATCTAACATACTCAAGTATTCGAACCCTGCAGCAGAATCTACTAGCATTTCTGCCACGGGCATGGAATATTCGTCCTTAGGGGTTGCAGTGTTTAAATCCCTAAAATCTATGCAAATTCTTAAAGAACCATTTTTCTTAATAACGGGTACTATGTTTGCTAACCATTCAACGTACCTTGTTGTTCTGATGAATTTGCAGCGCAGCAACCTTTCGATCTCAGCTTTAATTTTTGTGAGGACTGCTGGTGCGAACCTTCTGGGAGTTTGTTTGATGGGCCTCTTGCCATCTTTGATTGGCAGTCTGTGTTCGACCAATTCCCTCTTTAAACCAGGCATCTCATCATAATCCCATGCGAAGCAATCTTTGTTTTCCTTAAGGACTTCGATCACTTTCTTCTTGAGGCTTGGGCTAAGTTTAGCGCTTATGTAAGTTACTCTTTTCGTTTTTTCATCCCCTAAGTTGACTTCTTCGAGTGGATCCTGTGCCAACATTTTGACACCTGAGTTTATGGGGTCCCTTTCGAAGCCTAAGGGTTCTTTATCATAGATGGCATCCAACCTTTGATCCATCTCAAATTCCTTGGTGGGTGAGCATTTCGAACCCTCCCCACTAACTTCGTTCGTCTTTATAGTTGATTTATTTATTTCAGCCTCTAAGGCCGCTTTTGATTCGTTCTCAGCCATATAGGCCGAAATCCTTTCGAAAAAGGTAGACTCAGTCATGGCTAAGGTTGTCGAAGTCCCAGCCTGCTGGCCATTTTTGTATAGTGCTTTCGACTTCCTCTTCTTCACTGATTATTGTTCTATCCCAGTAAAGGCCGTCATGACGAAGTGTCATGTAGTAGTGGGCGTTTCTAGTTTCATTCATCTCATCATTTGGAACACATGGAGCAATCTTTGCCAGATTTTTATCATAATCCCTTTTATCAACTAAATTGACAGTTGACATAAAGTAACTCTGGTCTGCTTCGATGTTTTCTACGATTCCATCATCTCTCCACAGAACTAATCGTTGATGCATGGACGAAGGAACTGCCCCCACGCCATGAATCCACTCTCTTCCCAGCAGCAGGTTATAGTTGGCCTTGGCTTCGATCACCATAAACATGGTGGGCCTACAGCTTGAGCCTATTGTCAATTCCAACTGGACCACCCCCAGTGTTTTGCCCACTTTTCCCTCATAATTGGACAGAACCATATTATGGGGCTTGATATCTCCTTCGCGGATCTCTAATCTTTTTAGCATGAAATGGGGTATCAAATTGACTGCAGCACCCCCATCCACTAGAACTTTGTTCACACCATGGACACCAACTTTCGCCCGAATGAAAAGTGGTTTGAGATGGTTCTTCATTGCAAGTTCTGGACGTTCGAAGAACGCATTTTGTTCCTCAATAGCCCCATTGTCCATCACGTAGTAGCACACGGGCCTGTGTTTCATCAAATCTGTGGTGTCTTCCTCCTCATATTCGTTGATTTCGGTTTCCTGCCCAAATTCACAGGGAAGCACAGACACCACGTTACAGTTCAAGTTAAATGAAGTCTCCCCCTCCGATTCGAAGTTATCTGTTATCATATCTTCGTCCTCTTCCGGGCCTGGAGTGTATTCCTTTGGTTCATTGCATTGTTCTTCAGAGAAGAGCCTCCTATTGACTGGAGGTTTATCTTCAGTTTGATTTTTTGGGTTGTTGGTGCTAGATTCACCTTGTATTTTCGTTGAAGTATCCCCTTTGTTTGCCACAGCTTCTCTCTCAGCCTTTCGAATCCTTTGATGTCTGCGCCACTGGGATCTTGACATGGGGTTCCTTCCTTTGTAATTCTCTAATCTAACTTCCTCCCTTTTTTGTGTGTTGAATTGCCTCCTGTATGTCACAGCATGGCGTGCATTTCGTTCAGCATTTCTCCATCTATCTTTGCCTTTGTCATTTCTGACTTGTAACCATCTATCGGTTGGCACTTCAGCAGGGAGTTTGAAAGTCACTCTTCGAGCAGCTTTGGGGTGAGGGCTATCAGGCCTTCGCTGTTTGTGTCTGCTGTCGAAACGTGGGCCCATCTGGGCAGTTTCTTGATGGCTCCAGCAAGGGGCGAAGGGAATCGTTTCGAAGGCCCTGGCCATGCTTTGGTCATACACAGCAGAACACCTTGGGCAAATCAAGCACTTGGTTGCCCCTTTGTAGCAACGAAACACAAACTCCAGCAGACTTTCCCCAGCCTTAGGATAACACCTAAAAAGCTGGTTATCCTGGCGCCAATTGTTGCCAGTTCGAGCCCTCTGTACCCTTTCGAAATTCGCAGCAATTCTTTGGTTGCAGAGGATGCTCCACCTAGGGCACAATATCATGCCTGGATCTCCTTTGTGGCATGTCATGAGATAATCTTTGAGACTAGCATCTCCAGTGTGACTATCCCCCATTCTGTACTTTTCTTTTTCTAAGTACTTTTCCACTTCCTCCATCTCAGAGCGAGGTCTTTCCATATCCACCATATTTATTTCCACATCCCCCTCTTTAGCTTCATCATCACCCCATCCTGTGGGCTTTATATCCTCAATCTGAACCTTCGAACTCTCTGGGGCAGAGTATTTGACCAGATAGTCAAATTTTCCACTGGGTTCCCCTAGAGTGTCCCATATTTCCTTCTGAGGGGGAATTGGCTGCGTGATTTGGACTTTCTCCAATTCCAGCCTCAAGCCTTCAGTGACTTGTGTTAATCCTTCGTTTTGATTCCCTTGGCCTTCAGTAGCCTGGGTTTCTCCTGCAACAGCTACAGGTGCAGCAATCGAAGTTTCTGGCGTATTCTGGATGTCTTCAGTGACCTCCTCGCTGACTTCGACCATCACCCAGTTTTTAACTTCAGTATCCTTCTCTTCTGTTAGGGCGTCGCTTCGATCAGTTTCCACCATGTTGACCTCTCCAATGCATGCAGGCTCGGAGTAGTTGGTGTCTGCGACGTCCAAAGGATCTTCGTCCACTTTCATCTTCACCTTATCAGCAAACTTTAGTCTGCCATCTTTGATCGCGTTTTGAATCAAGTCCCTGAAAAGAAAACATTGTGAGGTCTTGTGGCCCAGGAAACTATGATATTTGCAAAATCCCCTCTTCTTTCTCTGATCCAAAGGAGGTATTTTGACATTTGATGGCACAATTAGTTGGCCATCCTTGACAAGCAAGTCAAAAATTTCGTCACATTTAGTGACGTCGAAGGTATAAACCTTCTTTGGAAATTTGTCACTTTTCTCATTTTCAACAATATCTTTCCCTTTTGTGGGAACTAACATTTTGCAGGAGTAAGGCGGGGCCTGTTTTAATTCAGCGAGGTCGATTTCGACCTCTTCGAATTCGAATTCAGGATATTCTTCTACTTCCTCAGTCCCAACATAGGAAATCCTTTCTTTCTTGCTATTCTTAAAGACTCTGGCTTTTTCGGCCTTTAGTCTTTCGACCTGTCGAACCCTATCGGCTAACTGAGCCATATCCCTCAAATACTGAGTGTCTAGTTTCTTTCGAATAGAATAATCCAAGCCACCAGCGGCCATTTCGACTAACTCATGTTCAGGCACTACTGTGTAACATCTGGATTTCAACAGCCTAAATCTATTCAAATAATCATCTATGGGTTCGGTGAACTTTCTCTTAACACTGGCCAGTTCCTTCAAACTTATTTTCGATTGTCCCATGTAAAATTGTTCATGGAATAATCTCTCTAAGAGAGCCCAAGTGTCAATGGACCCAGGGGGCAAAGTGGTAAACCATGTGAAGGCGTTTTTTGTCAAGGAACTTGGGAAGTATTTGATCCTGAGATCTTCATTATTGGCTATATCTCCCGCTTCGGTTAGATATCTCGCTATGTGTTCGACTGTTGACTCATTGGTATCCCCAGCGAACTTTGTAAATTTAGGGACTTTATATCCCCTTGGTAAATCAGTATGCATTATACAATCCAATATAGGAGAAGCGTAATTTGGCCTCCTCATTCCTTTGTTGAGGCCATTCTGGGCCATGATCCTCTCTATCATGGTGGTTAGGTTGTTTTCTGCCAGGATGTTATCGTTTCGAATCCTATGAACGACGGCATCGGCATCTTGATTTCGACCAACCAAAACAACTTCCCTAGGTTGTTCTTCTCGAAATTCTGGGGCTTCTGGCCTTTCGACCCTTGCTCCTGGTTCCATAACTTCCCTTTGTGGACCTGGGATTATTGGGGCTTCTAACCTTGGTGCCCTGGCCCCTAAGTTAACTTCTTCCCTGGGTGGCCTATAAATTGGGTCGTTAGCAATTTGTTCTATAACAGGCATGTTTGTTCGAAATCCCGCCTGGTTCTGCCTACGCCTTTCTGTGGGAGCAAAGAAATCTGTTATTCGACTCATATTATCAGCGTTTTCCCTGTTCGTCACAGTCACATTCTGCACTATTGGGGCAAATATTTCCTGCATGGTTTGCGCTAACACCCCTATCATATTATGGTTACTGTCATCCATCAATTGCCTAAAAGCCAACTGGTTATCTGTGGTTAGGATAGGCAATGTGCTATAACCCACTGACCCTTGGTTATTTGTCATAAACTGATTCGCCCCAGACCCAGACCCTAGTTATGGGGATGAATTCGATGTAGAATTGTGTAATCCTGCCATAAAAGATGTTGGCATTCCATAAGAGGAATTTCTGATTCTGTTCCCATCGAAACCGGGTGGTCTAGTTAATGGGGTGGCGAAATGGGATTGTGTCCCTGATGGTGGAACGAATCCCCCAGGGTAGCCCATAGTTCCAGTATTTCCTAAGATCGAACTATTAGTTGATATGCCACTTACTCCATTGGTGGCTATGTTACTGGTCGAAGATGCAACAGACTGTGCATTCGAAGGGATTACATTAGATGTTCCGCTCGAAATGGACGCGTTAGTGCCTGTTGCATGTGGGCCACTTTGGTCTCCTTGTTGATTGTCTGAATTAGACATTTTGTCCAAACGTTTTCTTCTGGATAAAGGTTGGTTGCTGTTGGTTATCTTACCACTTCTTAGGTTCATAAAACAACAAACTTCTCAAGTTCCAACGTTTTTGTGATGGTTACGTCTTAACAATCCTTAATTCTAATATCCAATTATTCGTCCCACCGGGTGTGCCAATTTGTTTCCAGTGATTTCTGGTAAACAACCGCTAGTCTTCCAAACTATCGAATAATCTTTCTTACTGTTATTCAATCTCTCTGGTAACTCACAGGATCGACTAGATTGATCCTAGGATTCCTTGGATATTAAGGTTACTCTCACAATCGAACAGATACTCATGGTTGATATTGTATAAGTGTTTGGCTTGTTTCGATCTCTCTCTCTAAGAGTCTAAAGATGTAATCAAAACGTGTATGAGAACTAAGTTGTACGAATAGATGCTAATTGTAATGCTGAATTGTAAAGACATATAAAACTGCATGAAAATGAAGTAAATGGTTTCGACTTACAAAACGTTTAACATAAAAGGTTTCTGGAATGTAGAAGTTTAAAGATGTGAAGAAAGCGTTTAATGCAAGAAATCTGTAAATGATTTTAAGTAAAAGTATGCATTCGAAAGACAAAACTTGAAGGTAAAGGTATGTGATAGTCTTCTGAAAGATAAAGTGCTCAAAACATAAAGAAAATAATAAAATGTAAAACTTTGAGGAAGAGACTTCGAAGTGAAAAGACTGTAAATAAGAAGACTGGTAAATGTTGTTTGACAAAGAGAATAAAGGAAAGTACTGGAAATGGTAAAAGGTTTTCATTAAATCAAAAATACATGGTGCTATCATACATACATTTCTCTTGCATTCGTTTCCCTTGCCATGTGGTAGTTTGAATGTTATTGAGTATTTTGTATAATAGATATGACACACTGAAATCCTAATACTAAGACTTTTATTTATACTAATTCGACCCTAACGGTCTCGCTATAGGATTATGCCACATTTCGAACATGCAGGATAATGCTTCTTTCATTTTTCCACGTGTCCCCAAATGCTCCAACACATAACTTTCAAACTTTGAAAGTCCCGCTTCCATTTGAATTTAAAATACTTTGGTGTTTCTCCGTTTCGAACGCTTTTCCCAAACATAGCCTCGCTGTTGTTTCGAGACTCCTTTAGATAAGTTCCCATAATTGCCGCTCGAAGCTTCAAGCTTTGACACACTTATTCGAAACACTGCTTCCGCAACTTCGAAATATGGCGTTTAATTCCATTTCGATCAGAACGTTCAACTCTTTTGGCTTCTAAATAACATTATCAAAATCTTCAGCCAACACTATCTTATGGGTGTGTTAGAATCTAAACCTAAATTGTACAGGGAATACATGTAAAATAAAAGAGAAAAGAATGTAGGAAAAATAAAAGTTGTGCTCGTTCGGGCCCTACCCCGATGCCTACGTATCCCTTTTAAAGAATCAGAGCAGCCGTAGTTCGGCTTCAAAAGTTTTTATTGGTTTTTATTTTTTAATGAACAACATTAATTTCGCCTTCTGCCGCAGCTCAACCTTTGGAGACTCACGCGTCAGCACAAAAGTGAATTAACATGTTCTTTTGAAAAGGTTTGAAAGAAAAGTCTGAAGGCACAAGAGAGTTTGCATTGATTGGTATTTTTTACCTTAAAGAAGGATTTGAAAGTTGTTAGATGTTTTATGCTTTTTTAAGAAAAAGAGTTTTTGTCTTAATGCATGGATGCAAAAGAAAGAAAAATCATCTAAGGAAGACTAACCTAGATCTATCTCTAATATTATCATACAATGATTAATCTGAAGGTTGAGTTTTGAAGTGAAATCTCTACCCTAAGTGGACACGCTTGGATAACAATCCTAATGTCTATCTCAACTCACCATCTATAGATGAATCAAGAAGTCCTAAAGGAGCATAGCAAGGGTCTATCACCTAAAACTATGTCTATCTCAAATCATCATCTATAGTTGAATCGAGAACTCCTAAGGGAACATGCCAAGGGTATATCATCTCAAAACATGCACACAAAGATGAAATCAAACAAACAAGCCAATAAACCCAAGAGAGCACATCTAGAGAGATCCTATCTAGGCTAGCATTACCTAAGAAAGTCTAACAAAACTATCCTATGGGGAACATGCAATGAGAGCGAAGTCGTGATCTCAATTTCTAAATCGAGTGACTCATCGATCAACAAGAAATAAAGGAAAGCAATGAAATCCTATAGGGAACATGCACTGAGAGCGAAGTCGTGATCTCAATTTCTAAATTGAGTGACTCATCGATCAATAAGAAAGTAAACAAACACAAGCACAACACATATAATAAATGAAGTGTGGAATGCCTGCTACAGGTCTTTAAACAGCGACTTCGAGCGCACGATCTTTATTTCCTACTTCTCATGATATCTAGAAAGCAGTAAAATACTGAATGAGATAAACAAGATAAAATACCAAACGGATACCAATCCGTAGCAAAGCCTATCAAAACAAAGAAATCTGACGATCTTCACGAAAAGCTTTACCAATCAAAGAAAGGAGTTAGAAATCAAATGCTCGGAATAAGTATCGATGCATCATCGGTGTGAAAATAAATCACAATCGAAATCTCAAGCGCATTCGCATATCGTACAATAAACCTGCATAAGACTCAAATTTCAACAAGAAAAGGTTAATTACCAATCTCAAATATAATCGGATAATCGAAATTTAATTTCCTAAAACTAAAATGAAAAAATCTACAAGTTTTTATTGATTTTATCATTTTTATCATGTAAAGAAAATTCAAACAAGTCTAAACAATTCACAAAATTATTCAAAAGAAAATATTAAAAGAGTAAACTCAGGGGGTGTTATGTTGAAGTCAGGGGATGCTGAAACAAAACCAGGCGCTAGGCCCATTAGATTAAGTCCCATAAGCTGTTTTTGTTCATACTTGTTTCAGGCTGTCCAAAAAATGCATATGCGGGCCTAGGAAAGGTAGCGGTCCAGCTGCATCTTTTTGTCGTGTTATCCTCAATCATTTCCATACAAAAACTGCAATAGGCCTATGGAGCAGGGTCCGGTCCAAGGGATTGATCCATTACGGGAGAATCAATAAAATCATTAGTATTTCTTGAATTGTCATTAGACAGGCTCTCTTCTTCTTCCCTGCGAAATGACACTGAATCCCTTTCAATTTCTAATCCACCACCGTAGCGTTTTATACCCCACTACCGCCATCTTTCTCCATCTTCCTCCCTTTTCCATTTTTGTCACTGTTGTACCCCAAAATTTGCCCTCCCTTTCTTCAGGAAACCACCTTGGATTTTCAAGGTCCCTCTGAAACAAATCCAAGTCCTGAGTTATATTTTTGCCCAAGCAAGCCGCTTACAAGAGCAAGATGATCTCACGAACTCCAAAAAAAAAATGACGCTTTTATCTTAAGAAAAATCAAATTCTAAATACTTAGAACGTTTCTCTAAAATGAGTGTTTAAGAAAAATCAGCGCTTCAGAACTTCTGGACCCATTCCAGATAAAAACGGTCAGAAGTTGCAAGCCTGAGCGTGGTCAGAAGTTGGCTTTTCAGCAGCTACATCAGTTCAATCAGAAGTTGTAAACGTGGTTCAGAATGTAAGCCTCAAACAGAACATGCCCCTTCAGCAGTTACACAAGCTCAGTCAGAATTTGCTAAAGGAATGCAAGAGAAGCAGGGAAATCTGAAGGCTCCTTCAGAACATGCCGAATTCAGAAGATGAAAAGGTCAGAAGAATGGGTGTTACACTGATACAGAATCTCTAAACCCAGGAGGTCCAGAAGTAAATCCAAGGAACGTACCAGAAAACCAGGAGAATCTCCAGAGCTTACTAAGACAACAGGTAGCCAAGGCCAGAGCATGGTCTACACTGCTGATGCAACGTTGGTTTCCATTACCAGAATATTGATGTTGATAGGTCTTATCACCATTTAATGCCCATTAATGCTTCCAACCACTCCTGAACATTCACGTGTGGCTTGGAAAACGCTTTTGTGCAGATTCTGGCATGGGTCTACGCGCCACCGCCCACTTCAGAGGTCACTTCTCCTCAATTTACGCCTGCTGCTGCAGCCTAGGCTGAAAGCTATCTGTTATCACAACTTCCCAGGAATTTCTGTCAAAGAAAAAATTCAAACTCTGTTGGCGCTTTAATGTTCAAGGCATCCACAAGAACTTTGCCTATAAATAGAGAGTCTTCACCACTGCAAAAGGCGTTCAAGGAAAAAGAAACAGAAATTGCTAAGTGAGAAACAGAACTCTTAGCAACATAGCGTTCTGAAACTCTGTCAAAATCTCCAGTTTTGTTTCATAACTTTGAGTTTCTCACCTTCAAACTTCATCAAATATCCAGTTTTCTCTGTGAACCAGAAAAAACACCCTTTCCAAACTTCTGACCCTACATACGTATACGCCTTTACCAGCCCTTTCAAAGAAAATCTGTCCAGAACACTACCAGAGCCAAAAAGCTAACTTTCACCCACCAACTTTTCCAACAGTCAGGTAAGCACTATTGTAATTATGGTCTAAACGATGACCCACGCCCGTCCCTTTCACATCCTAACACAAGATTGTCCACCAAATACAATGGTGGAACAAAATTGTTAAAAGGGTTAAAGCATAACAAAAATCTTTGAGAACTTTAGGGTAGATCGCTCTTAAGTACTTGTCCACTTGCAAAACAAAAACACTTGCTTATTTTTCAAACCACACTTCACAAACACTTTCAAAACAAACTTTCAAAAAAACCTTGAAACATCTTTTCAAAAAGACAAACACCTTTTGTAAAACATTCGAGTAAAGAATTGTTACAAGGGTAGCCTATACAAGGCATCTTTTTCAAAACCTTTTCAAAAACCACACATAAAGCACCATTTCAAACAATTGAAAACCAAAGGCAAGTTGATCTAAGAAAGTACCTAAGAGCCCATGGATAACCATGGATAGAAAGGGTGCTAATACCTTCCCTTTCTATAATCTACTCCCCGAACCCAAGAAAAATCTCAAAGGTTTTTGCTGTGCTTTTTAAACCTTTCCTTAGGATAAAATAAAAAGTCGGTGGCGACTCTTGCTCAACCGAAACATTTGCGAAAACAAACGCAAAAACATAGTCAGTTCTCCCACCGTGTCACAGTCACACTCTCTCAATCTTCGCCCAAACAAAAACTAAACGAAAAGATGGAAAAAACCTAGGTATCCAAAAACTGAAACCAAATGGATATGTTGAAGAATCGGAGCCTGAGACCTTGGGGTTACCACTCTACATGCTATAACACATACTTTGGTGTGAAGAAAAGTCGAAAAGGATGAAGCATCATAGAGTTACGGTCTTACTGGCCGGAGGCTTCTTCAATCATGGTGAGCGTAGCGAAAAATCCAGAGACTCAGCGATTCTAGTAGCTCCGCTTTCTTGTTTCTGCACTTTCGTTTTTTCCTTATTCTCTTCTTCTACTCCGGTTGTCTGACGTGTATGCTTGCATTTTTATTGATTTCGCATTTCTGTTGAGACACAGATTGTTGATGGTGATTCTTCAGCAATTGTGAAGAATGAAAGTGAAGGTTGAAGTAGCGTGAATGATGCAGATTGAAGAATGGATGACGGAGATTTGTGAAGCGCAGAGAGCTGAGAGAGTTTTGTTTTGTGTTTTTGGTGGATGAAGAAGAAGATGGAGAATGAAGAATGATGCAGGTTCGATTGAGCAGAGAGAACTTTTTCTGATTTTGCGATTTTTCTGCAGAAGTGAAGAATGAAGATTGTTGCAGGAGAATGGGTGACGAAGATGATTGAGAAAAATGTGTTATTTCAGAACGAAGATTGATGCTGAAGTAGAAGATAAAGATGATGTAGTGAAACGAAGGCGTTGTTGAGGTTCAGAGAAGAGGTTGATGAACGTTGAAGATGCAGAGTGTGAAGATTGAAGGTTGGTGATGATTGAAACCTAAGTCTATTTAATGTTTTTTATTTATTTTATGATTTGGTAAAAAAATGATTAAAGAAATAAATAATAAGACAAATAAATATTTAAAAAAATCAAATTGGGCCTGGAGATAATTAGTAAACAGGGGGGTGCGCTTGGAATTTTTGTCAGGCCCAAAAGCCTGAGTCCAATGTTCCAATGGTGATCCAATAGGCACCACTCTTGGAGTTACAGGGTGGAAATGCACCTCAGGATGGTCAGATTTCTTTGCATCACATCAGAAGGCTCAAACATGAAGGTATATGGTGAACGCTTAGGGGTGCAACGCACTGAATCCTGCAAAGCAATGTTAGAAAAATGTAAAATACTGGGCCTGGGATTCGAACCCAGACACTCTCCTTCATACATGCGCGCCTTTACCAATTGAGCTGCTTTACAATTCGTGTGTTATAACTAAAGCATTACATTATATGTGAAATAAAGTCAAATATATCTGAAAACAAAAAAAAAGCGTGTGGATTTGAACTGGCCAAAGGGAAAGAAACAGGTATTACGCCGGAGTCAACAATTCAATGGTGCTGGAGTCAAACTTCGGTCGATATCTCCGGCCGATTCAAAATTCGCCCCTGCAAAACAAGCAAACTAAAGCAAAACCAAGAGTCTTATCCTTCATAAAATCATGCGCTGATTTCAAATATGGCCTTAGATTGACCTAAAAACCTCTGGATTGAGAGCTTGAACCCTAACAGCTATGGATACCCTAATAATGGCATCCATCGTTCTAGGTTCCAAGACTCTCATGCGAAGCGTCTATCCTTCCCTAGTGAAGGTCCCGAGCATGAATCAAAACATCAAAACATCAAAACATTCCATAACGCATAGATCAAGAGATTAAGAATCAAAATTTTACCAAGGAAACAATGAATTGGCTGGGTGTGTTCTGGGCGTAGAACAGCGTGGATGAGGAGCGATACATGCTCCTGGAAAGCTCAGAAGGTTGACAGATGGATTAGATTGGATTGGAACAGGCTGGAAGTGTCTGTTTGAATTTTTACAACTTTGCTATTTTTTTGCAAACTTTCGTGTGACTCTAGGTTGTGTATCCATCCCCGAGGCTTGCAAATTCCACCTTTATATAGAGCAGATGGAGAGGACAAGGTAGGAGGGAAATAAGCATGCTCAATAATGTTCTTTAATAGCCATAAACAAATATTTTAATCTTTGCCAAAGGTATGGAATTCTTGTCTCTTTTTTGAATTTGAATGAATGTGAACACCAATGGCTTTCGAATGCCTTCAATCCATGCCCTTTGATTGGACCTCTTGTACATCCTTCGAATAGGTATTTTGAATATCTTTTCAAATAGTCCATATGTATGACTTGTGCCCTCTTGGAATGGGCCACCAAGGTGTGTCCTTCGAATGGATCAAGTCTCATCATTGGGGCCTCTTCGATTGAGCCCCTACTCAGCTAGCTGCTTGATTCAAACAACTCAAATGAAGACTTCAATATGGCCAATCGAAAACTTTATTTGTCACCACCTTCGAGTTCTATTGCTCAAGAGGCCTGGACCTGGCCACATGAAGGACCAAGACCCATCACAAAGCAAACTTGTTTTCAATAATCATGTGTTCTTCGAATGGACCAATGAATGCTTCTTCGAAGGGACGACATGAATGCGCCTTCAAAGAGACTATCATGAGTGTTGAAGTTTGTACAACTGTTTCAAAAGGGACCATTTCCCAATCGAATCTGGCACAAAGGCAGCCCATGCCTTGTGGATGCTAGCATGAGGCAGGTCAAAGCAAGTGTAAAAGAGGCCATTGCCTAGGCGAAGCTGGCACAAAGGTAGCCAATGCCTTGTGGGTCGAAGGAAGCTTTTTTCCTGGTGGATCGAAGGCAAATCTGAAAGGGTCTTGGCCTTGTGTGCTGAAGGCAAGTTGAAGAGGGGGCCTTTTTCCTTGTGAATTGAAGGAATGTCTGAAGGGTCTTTTCCTTATGAAACCAAGGAAAGCATGAAGAATCATTTTCCCTAATAGACCAAAAACAAGCATGAAGAAGCGTATGTGTGCTGATGACAAGCTGAAGGGGACTTTTGCCCAGTGGGAGCTTTGTGAACTAGGCTTGATTGAAGGATACTCAGCGCCTAATTGAAGCTGGTATGCAGGAGTTCATTGCTGGTGAATCAAAACAAACTTGTAGGGAATTCTTGCTTTGTGCGCTGAAGGCACGCACAGAGGGAGTGTTTGCCTAGTGTGCTAAAGGCAGGTTGAAGAGGGGGTATGGGCCTTATGCGTTGAAGGCAAGCACAGAGAAGGCCATGCTGGAATGATACTTGTAGACCAAAGCTTTCTCAAATGGGTCTTTAGATGTCTAATCGAAGCTTTTCTGCAGGGGACTACTATTTTATGAATCGAAGCAGGGATGGAGGAAGTTCTTGCCTTGTGAATCAAAGGCAAGCCTGAAGCAACCAATGCGCAGTCAAAGCCTTTGTGATTTTAACTTGATCAAAGGGGGGGGGGGGGGCAACATCTAATTGAAGCTTGTGAATCAGGCTTGCGTCAAAGGAGGTTCAGCGCCCAATCGAAGCTTGCTCAGATGCCAATTGAAGTACCCTGTTTAGATGCCAATCGAAGGACATTGCTGATTTGCAAATCGAAAGACACTTTGCTAACATTCAAAATTTTCATTTTCTTTAGGCAAGTGTTTGTAACCACCCATATAAGAGAAAAAAACTTGGGAAACATGAGAGCGAAAATTTTGGGGTACAATAACTGTAATGTTGAGATTGGTACCGTTGTCTTTGATGATCCTTTTAGGGATGCCATACCGGCAGATCAAGTTGTGTTTGATGAACCGGGAAACAACACTTTTGGTGACAGAGGCGAACGAGGCTGCTTCAACCCACTTTGTAAAGTAATCAATGGCGACGAGGATGAAGCGGTGTCTGTTAGAGGTCGTAGGCTTGATTTTTCTAATCATATCAATGCCCCACATTGCAAGTGGCCAAGGCTCAGTCATGATATTCAATGGTACAAGAGGCACATGAACTTTATCAGCATAGATTTGGCACTTATGACAAGTTCTTGAGTGGTGGTGACAACCAGTTTCCATGATTGACCAATAGTAACCAGCTCTTAAGATCTTTTTAGCCATAGTGTGTCCACTGGAGTGAGTACCAAAGACTCCCCCGTGCATGTCTTGCATAATTTCTTCTGCTTCTTTCTTGTTCACACAACAAAGCAGGGTTGAATCATGATTGTGCTTGTATAGAATTCCATTGCTCAAGAAGATTTGGCTAAGAACCTTCGTAGGATCTTCTTGTCATTGATAGATTCCCTTTCAGGGTATTCTTGAGTTTCTAGGTACTTATTGACTTCATGAAACCAAGGTTTTTCATCTACTCCATCAATATCAATTCTATAGCAGTGCGTCGGTTCATCGAATCTTTCAATGGTAATTTTGGGAGCCTCATTGTCCCATCTGAGCTTGAACATGGATGACATGGTAGCCAGAGCATCTGCCAGCTGATTCTCTTCTCTTGGTATGTGCTCGAAGGTAATCTCCTTAAAGTATGGAATCAGGGTTAGTACATGCTCTTTATAAGGAATGAGATTCGGGTGCTTCATATCCCAATCTCATTTAACCTGACTGATTACCAAAGCTGAATCCCCATGCACGCTTAATAATTTGATTCTTAGGTCGATAGCAGCCCTAAGAACCATGATGCAAGCTTCATATTCGGCCAGGTTATTGGTACAATCGAAGTAAAGTCTCGCTGTAAAAGGTGTATGGAAACCTTTAGGGGAAATGATTACAACACCAATTTCGTTTCCAAGTGCGTTGGAAGCTCCATCAAAAACCATAGTCCATCGGGATCCTTGTTCAGGTCCTTCATATGGTCTAGGTTTTTCATAATTTGTTACTTGCATAATGTTCTCGTCCGGGAATTCAAAATTCATAGACTGGTAGTCGTCCACGGCCTGATGCGCCAAATGGTCAGCCATTACACTTCCTTTGATGGCTTTTTGAGTGGTGTATTGGATGTCATATTCTGTTAAGACCATCTTCCATTGGGCTATTCTTCCCGAGAGAGATGGTTTCTCGAATATGTATTTGATATGGTCCATCTTAGAGGTCAACAAAGTGATGTGGGTCAACATATATTGTCTTAGTCGGTGAGCAGCCCATGCCAAAGCCCAGCAAGTTTTCTCGAGCAATGAATATCTTGTTTCACAGTCCGTAAATTTTTTGCTAAGTTAGTATATTGCATGCTCTTTTCGACCAAGCTCGTCATGCTTCCCCAGTACACACCCCATTGAGTTATCTAGCACTGTTAAGTACATGATCAGAGGTCTTCCTTTGATTGGTGGTATCAGAATGAGAGGTTCTTGCAGATACTCTTTAATCTTGTCAAAAGCTACCTGACAGTCGTCGTTCCATTTTATTACTTGATCTTTCTTCAACAACTTGAAGATTGGCTCATAAGTAGTAGTCAAATGCGAAATAAAACGGAAAATGTAGTTCAACTATCCTAATAAACCTCTGACTTCCTTTTCAGTTCAAGTAGCAAGTATCTCTTCAAATAGCTTTAACCTTCGTAGGTTCAACCTCAATACCTTTGTTGCTGACAATGAAACCCAGTAGTTTTCCGGATCTCACCCCAAAGGTGTACTTGTTTGGATTCAACCTCAGTTTGTACTTTTTTAGTCTCTCAAACAATTTGTGTAAATGATCAAGATGTTCTTCCTCGGTTTGTGATATGGCTATCATGTCGTCAACATAGACCTCTATCTCGGGATGAATCATATCATGAAATAAGGCTACCATGGCACGCTGGTAAGTTTCCCTTGCGTTCTTCAACCCGAAAGGCATGACCTTGTAACAGAAAGTGCCCCACTGTGTGACGAAGGTAGTCTTTTCCGTATCTTCAGGTGCCATCTTGATCTAATTGTAACCCGAGAAACCATCCATAAAGGATAATACCTTGTGTTAAGTGGTGTTGTCGACCAAAACATCAATATGTGGTAGTGGGAAGTCGTCTTTGGGGATTGCCTTTTTCATATCCCTGTAGGCTATGCACATACACACTTTTCCGTCTTTCTTTGGCACCAGAACAACATTAGAAACCCATTGAGGATATGATGTCACTTCCAAGAACCCTGTGTCGAACTATTTCATAACCTCAACCTTGATCCTTTCAGACATTTCAGGATGCATGCGTTGAACCTTCTATTTTATCGGAGCACAACCCTCTTTCATTGGTAGATGGTGAACCACAATATCAGTGTCGAGCCCTGGCATGTATTCGTACGACCAGGAAAAGATTTCAACATATTCATGCAGCATCTGGATTAACCTGCTCTTGACACTGCTCTCTAAATCAGCATCTATCTTGACCTCTTTCTTATTTGTCTTAGTACCCAGGTTCACCACCTCAACTGGCTTTTCATGGGGTTGGATAGTATTCTCTTCTTGTATCAAAAGTCTGGCCAGTTCTCCAGGTATTTCACAATCTTCCTCACCTTTGTCTTTGGCTTGGTAGATCGGATTTTCGAAGGCATACGAAGCAGTAGCAAAATTGTTATCGACGAGATCCATAGTGGATAAGGATCTATAATGTAGTGTATGGGTGTGTGTCAGAATACATAGCTATTTTGAAAAAAATGCAATAAGATAAAAAGAAAGATAGGGATCAAAAAATTTGTATGCAAAATGTCTAATGTTTTTATTGAAATGAGCAAATGTTTATGGATCAATCAACCCTTAACAAATGAACCATTGTGCCTCGGGCAAGGCACATGGTTTTAACAGTCATTGTTCAAATTTTACATAACCAAAACTTTTTAAACAATAAAAATAGGAATATAGCCATTACTCCTGGCTTAAAGAGATAGGGAATACGTCTTCCGCTCTCCAATTATCCAGTTGTCACCAATAGTAGGGAAAATCTAGTTGTTGAAGTCACAATCATTGTCTGCATCCTCTATGGCATTGACCCCGTTGTTGCCGATGTGGAACAAAGGTCTCCCAGCATGAACCCGTTGAAAAACCTTATGACCTTCTATAGTGAAACCCAGACCAAATTTGTTAGATTTATAAGGGATATCCGGAAGCTGACCCCAAACTGTACTATCACCTTCTTCAACAACAGCCTTAGCATCCTTCAATGAGGCCATCTTATATGGAGTTTTGGTGATCTTCAGAATGGCCGAGACATCTTCAACGGCAGCAGAGGAAATCACTTCAAACATCTGACAGGGTGTCTCAATGAATTCTCTGTCCATTTCCACATATCGAAATGAGTTGAGGTGGCTGAACAAGTATTCTTCATCCCCACAAACAGTAACAACTTTCCCTTTCATCGGATACTTCAGTTTCTAGTGCAAGGTTGAGGTGACAGCGTCTGCCTTATGGATCCAAGGACGTCCCAACAGATAAGAATAGGCCAGTTAGATGTCCATCATGTAAAAGGTAGATTCAAAGATCTGTGAACCCACTTTGATCGGGAGGTCCACTTCTCCATGTAACATTCTCTTATATCCGTCGAAAGCTCAGACTATGATGTTACTAGGTTTTAACACAACCCATTCGTAGTCTAGTCTATCGAGAGCACCCTTCAGAAGAACATTTAGGGAAGAGCCAGTATCAATCAGAACATGGGCCAATGTAGTGCCCCTTCATTCAATGGAGACATACATGGCCCTGTTGTGGTTTCTCCCTTCAGGAGTCAGATCAGCATCAGAGGAATCCAAACCATTATCAGTTGTCAGATTGGCCATATAGCTTCCAATTGTTTTGTCGAAATCTATTGTGGCGCATGGGATGTCTTCAAGAACTTAACTAAAGCCTTTGCATGGGCCTCATAACACAGCAGTAGAGACATCATAGAGATCTTTGATGAGGTTTTCCCCAGTTGTTCGACGATCTTATAATCGCTTCTACGGATGATCTTCAACACTTCTTCCAAGTCTTGTCCCGAGGTATCCCTGACAGTATCTTCTTTTGGTGCCTCCGTCTGGGCAGGATCTACCATCGGCTCTTTGCCCCGAGTCTCATCAGTTGTCTTAGCAGCAGTGATTTGAACTGGCATAGAGATTTCCGGAGAGAAAAACCTTCCACTTTTGGTAATTTTGCTGGTCCCGGCTATATTGAGAACCCTGGGATTAGCCTCTTCATCTTCTTTGTCAGACAACTCTTGCCTGACGCCATGGTAATAGATGTTATCCCCATAGTTCCAAGTGACATCCTTCTCTGAGGAATACGTGTGATACGGTGGGAGAACTGACTTGTGTTTTGCGTTCGTATTCGCAAATGTTGCGGTTAGCAAGAGTCGCCACCGACTTTTTATTTTATCCTAAGGAAAGGTTAAAAAGCACAGCAAAAACCTTTTGAGATGTTTTCTCGGGTTCGGGGAGTAGATTATAGAAAGGGAAGGTATTAGCACCCTTTCTATCCATGGTTATCCATGGGCTCTTAGTTACTTGCTTAGATCACTTGCCTTTTGTTTTCAATTGTTTTAAATGGTGCTTGAGTGTGTGGGTTTTGAAAATGTTTTGAAAAGAGGCCAATGTGGTGGCAACCTTTGCAATGATCCATGTGGGGATGTATACAAAGATGTACGTCTTTTGAAAAGGTTTTCATTTGTTTTTGAAAGTTGTTTTGAAAGTATAGTGATGTGTGGTTTTTGAATTTAGGCAAGTGTTTTGTTTTGCAAGTTGGTTCAAGTAACTAAGAGGTTATCTACTCCTAAATTTCTCAAAAGATTATTTCTATACTTTAACCCTTTTAACAAGTTTGCACCACCATTGTATTTGGTGGGCAACCTTGTGTTAGGATGTGAAAAGGGACAGGCGCGGGTCATCGTTTAGACCATAATTGTAACGACGTTAAATGTCTTTGGGCAATTTCTTTAAGGGACTTGATCATTTGTTTTGTTTGTTTTGAAAAGTTTTGTCGAGGGACTATGATCATTCAAATTGTTTACTTTGCCCAAAGATGTTCAACATACAATATGGCCCATTTATTTGAAGGCAACAAGTGGAATACCCTAGGGGTGCAAGTGTGAGATGTGTTGTTTATTTTCATGCTTGTTTGTCTTGTATTAGGTCAAACTATTTTTTTATCGTTTTTTCGCATACAAACCCTAATTCTAGCATGTTATTATTTAGAAAGCAATAAAGTGCGAAATTAAAATTACTAAGCTATTACACAACCAAATATGGGAAGGGGGGTACAAATGTTCAAATGGGGATATTGACAAGAATTTAAATCTAGATTATTACAACAATTGGATATTTGCATAGTAAATAAATTGCATAATTTAAATGTAAATAAAATAAATATGTGAAATGTAAAAAAGAAAGTTTTTTTATGTGTATGAGAAAATATTTATGTAAAAGGAAAAAGAAATAAAAATGTATTTATTTTTTAGTATTTTTGAACTTAGGGTAAAAACCCTAATTTTTAAATAAAAGATATTATTATCTAATTTAATTCTACTATTTATTTATTATTTATAAAAATAACCTAAAATGAAGTATATTGTAAAAAAAAGTATTTTTGTATCAAATGTTAATAAAAAAAAATCAAGTATTTTTATATCTTTTTCTTAAATACATTAATAATCAAATATATATATATATCCCTAAATATGTATTTTTCTAAAATAAATATTTAAATATTTTAATAAAAATAAAAAGTAAAGTATATTTTTTTTTGTGTAAAATATTTTCATAAAGTAAATAAAATAATAAAAATGTATCTACACTATTTTCTATTTATTTCAATAATAGTATATATATATATATATATTTGTATATAACAAAAGAAATAAACAAATAAATATGCCATAAATACAAAAAGTGGTGGAAAAAATATTTTAAAAATTTTAATGGTATGAGAAAAAATAAACAAAGTCAATCCAAAAAGAAAAAGTCAAAAATGTCAAAAAATGAGCAAATGGGCTCAGGGGGGTGTAAACCAAAAAATGGGGTGTGAAAAGGAAACAAATCCAGGCCCAGCCCAGATCACTTCTTCTTCAACCTCTGTACAGCTTTCTTCACACAAAACACGCGTTTTCTAACTCTGGATTCCTGGACTTTCAAGCAAAACTCATAACATGAAAAGTGTAGAGCATTAAGAGACGGTTTCAACCATATAAAGAACATGACCTATCTCTCCCAGATGAGAGAGAATTTCTCTCCCCCTCTTTTCTGACCTAGTTTTTCTACCATTTTCAGAGCTCAAATTCTCTTCACTCAGACAAAAGAAATGAAAAGTAAAGCTATGTACATGTTCAGGGCTATGAGTAGGACTTTGTTTCTTCACAAACTTAAGACTAAAGATGCCTAATAAGAGAGATACGAATTCAAACTTTTACCTGTGCAGTTGAACTTCTATGTGGAGAATGAGAGACTTTCAGTGCAATGTAATGAATGGAAAAGCTTCCTTGAAGTCCAGGGATGCTTTTTCAATGCTCACTTTGTCTTGAAACTTCTTGTATCAAGCTATAGAACTTCACCTGCAAGTCAAAGATGTGAAAATGGTGGAAGTGGTTAGAGCAACTACAGATCGTGCCTTAGCTTCTGGATAGCTTGCATATGTTGTAAGGAAGGTAGAGGAACAGGTTTGGACAGAAATGCTTGAAGGGATTGAGAGATTGCACTCAAACTGCAGGGGCACCCCTGTTTGTGCAGTTTGAGGATGATTCTGAGATGGAGGGTGTTTGAAAGGGAAATGGCTCGTGCAAAAGCTTCAATGTGGTCTATGGAATGTGTTTGATATCTTTTGTGCTGCGTTCTTTTGCTGATATGAGAGATAGCATATGTTATGGACCTTTCTTCACACTTAAGCTACCAAAAGCAAATTGGTGTTCTAGGTCAGTATAGGACCCCCTAATGTGCTGCATCAACTCCTCTTGATCAGTGTGTTATGCCCATAATATTGTGCTAAGCAGATCTTCTATGTACTTGTTTGATTTACCAATTGACATAAAGCTAAACTTTTCAAAAATGGAAATTCCACTTTATCTAGTTTAGGATTAAACCATTATGCAATGTTAGAACACAAAGAACATGACCTTAACACATTGAATATGCATTAAATTATTGAGTATGAAACGGTTCAAGGACCTGTAATCAAGCATAAAGCAAACTGATTTCAAATTGGCAAGGTTATGAACATGTCTTGATGAAGAACAAAAGTGAGTTTTTTGCCAACTTGTGAAATTCGAATCTCCCAAGTTATGAGGTTGTTTGATGAGTTCTTGGACATTTTGGAAAGCTTGGAATGTGTACTACAATCCATATTTGAAATGCAAATCAAAATTCCAATTGGAAGGGCATGAAAAGTGGCCTTGAAGTAGGGTAGAAAACCTTGTCAAAATAGGCCAAATTTCACTAAGTTAAAAGATGGTTTAGTGCCCTTATTCAAAAAATCATAACTTGAGATACAAGCTTCAAATGAGAAAACTTTGTGAATCAAAGTTGTAGATTTTGCAACAAGCTACAACTTTCATGTTTTGACTTTTGTTTGAATCCCAATGGATCATGGTGAAAAGATGGGGCAAAGTTGGGAAAAAATTAGGGTTTTTCATAACTTAGAAAAATTCTAAGTTATGAAAAATTCCATTTTCAAACCCTAATTTGCAATTTGTGATTTCTTGGTGAACAAGTTTCATAATTTGGCATGTTTTGATGAAAAATGAATCTTGACTCTTGATTTTGACCAAAAAGTCAAAGTTTGACTTTTCAGTATACAGTCAAAATTGATCAATTGACTGGGAAATTCAACTATCAATCTTGTATACTTGGGATCTTTTGAGCTTGATGAACATGTCAAGATAATTCCATGGGGTCCTTGAGTCCATAGGTGAACTTGGTTTGCCATTGGCTAGGTCAAACAGTCAAAAATTGCCTTAGTGCAGTCAAAACCCTAAAAATGACCATTTTGCCCCTTTGGTGATCTGATCAAATTTCTTGTGGAATTGTGATCCAAACTTGATCAAATGGTTCATATGAATTCAAAATGTTGATGTGGATCAAATTTCATGAGGTTTGACTGTCAATTGGCCACAGTTGACTTTTTTCCCCAATACAGCTGATTTCTAGGTCAACTGTCCAATTGACTGGGAAAAACTTGGAATCAAGACTTGAAACTTGGTATGGGTAAACTTGGGAGTCCAATATGAAGCCTGAAAGTCATCTTAGGTATTTTAGGTCAAAACATCTTTAGGCAAACACAAACCCTAATTTGAGTCCACAGTGCAAGGAGAAGTCTTGAGCAGAGGAAACCCTAATTGGATCTTGATCTTCAAAGGTTTTGTGATGAGAAAATGTTGAGGAAATGGGAGGGCAAATTTTGGGGTACAACAGTTTCCCCTGTTCAATCTTCTTGGACCTGAAGAGTTAGATTGGCAAGTTTGCCTTTCGTGACTCGAGGGTAAAAGGAGATTGGACACTAGAGTGCCCGGAAATTTGCACTCGCATGCTGGAGTCTCAACAATGTGGTGTCGGGAATGGGCTTATAGATGCCATTTGGAGAGATGGTGGATAGGGAGAGGGGCTTTGTAGATGCCATCTGGAAAAGTGACAGAACTTTGTCGAGAATGGGCTTATAGATGCCATTTGGAAGTGTTGATCGCATAAGAGATTCCTTAGCGAGAACTTGTGTATTTAAGAAAGACAGATGTTTTCCTGGCTTGTTACAGGTGTTTGATCTTCAGTCTCCTTATGCAGATATGCCCTGGCTAGATACAGGTATCGAATCTACAATTGGGTTGCTCACAGATGTGCCCTGGCTGGATACATGAGTCGAATCTGGAAATAGTCGTCAATAGATATGCCCTGGCTGGATACAGGAGTCGAATCTTTGAACTCTGCAGACGTGCCCTGGCTAGATACAGGAATCGAGTCTGGAAATGTGGTCAACAGATATGCCCTGGCTGGATACAGGAATCGAATCTGGAAATGTTGTAGTTGATAGATGTGCCCTGGCTGGATACAGGAGTCGAATCTGGAAATCTGCAGACGTGCCCTGGCTAGATACAGGAATCGAGTCTGGAAACTGATCACTCTCAGATGTGCCCTGGCTAGATACAGGTATCAAATCTGGAATTGTGACAGTTGAAAGTAGTCTTTTTTGAGATTATCTTTTTCCTGAAAAGGCAAAGACGTAAGCTGTATGCAATGTCATGATGTATGATATGCATGATGTCATGATGTTCAACATTTGATGTTGTATGTGTCTCATCATGTATGTAAGCAAGATGTATGGAAATATGAAATGTTTATGGGTGTAATTTCATCTTAGGAAAATAAATCCTTGACGAATGGCCGGGAAGCTGCTCTGCGGAAGAGATACTTGGCCGAAGCTCTGATGAGAGGCCTGCTGAGGACTTTAACGATGGATTCCGCTGAGGATAATGATGATAAACTCCGTTGGGGAAACCCCAAAGATAAACTCTGCTTGGGAATACCAAAGATAGACTTCGCTGGGGATTGAAGGAACTTTTGCCGAGAACGGTCTTCCGTGGCTTTTAGCTGAGGATAACCCAGTTATAAGTCCTTGTGAGGAAATAACTCTAAATAAAACTTGGGCGAGACGTTCGTATTTCGCCGGGGATAAGCTCGCAGAATCTACTGGGGGTGAGCTTTTAAGACCTGCCGGGGAATGTTGTGCTTTTGCTTTTTTAGGATCGACGGGGAATCGACTCCTGCTTGGGGAAAGTGCTGCTGAACCTTGTTTTATTCTGCGGGGAGCTTAAGATGATTTGGCCAATATCTTCAGTTGAACCTACCTTGGTGCCTTGGTGGACAGAACAACTAGACCGCATTAGACAACTCCACATTGCCCCTGTCTTTGATGTCACTTGCAATTAATCTCTTTTTTCATATGCAAACATTTAGGGATCAGCAATTTAATGTCAAATGCATATATCAAAAATGAACATTGGACGTTCTTCGCAAGACAAAACAGAAAAAGAAAAACAATGGCAATTTGTATGGACAGGTGAATTTGTATTGATTTAAACTTGGCCTGTGAATAGGCGTTTTTTGTACAAGAGGCTGACATCCTAGTAAGAGGACGCCGCCAAATAACATAGAGTTTACAATTTGAAAAACAAAACAGCTATGTGAACAATCCCACTGGGTTCCAACTCTGCTATTGCCTTTATGTCTTCAAACGTCTCATCGCTTTGCTGCCTGGTCGAAGATGAAGCTGATTGGTCGATGCCGTAATCTGAGCCAGATAGTTGATGCCGAATTCCGGGTGCGAAGTGATCCAATGAGACATAGTGTTACGCTTTTATCCCTAACTTTTGCCTGGACCGCCCTTTCGGGTTTTCAGTCCAACGGGATACCCTTTTTTGCCCAAGCCGCCCTTTCAGGTTTTCGACTTGCCGGGTGTACAGATTTTTATTTATTTCATCCCTTATTTTTGCCCGAACCCTTTTGGTTCGCCGGGAAGCCCTTATTTTTGCCTAGGTATGTCAACCTAGCGGGTCTTTTATTTATGCGTAGTATTTTTTCACTATGTCTGCATTGGCGGGGTGAGGAAGGTCGTCACCATCCATGGTGGTTAGGATCATGGCTCCTCCTGAGAACACACGTTTAACCACAAATGGCCCTTCATAAGTAGGGGTCCATTTGCCCCGGGGATCACTTTGAGGAAGGATGATGCGTTTGATTACCAGGTCCCCAACTTGATACTCTTGCGGTCTGACTTTCTTGTTAAATGCCCTGATCATCCGTTTTTGATACGTTTGACCATGACAGATAGCAGTGAGCCTTTTTTCGTCAATCAGATTTAGTTGATCCAGTCGAGTCTGGATCCAATCATCTTCATTCAAGTCTGCATCCTTCATTATCCGGAGAGAGGGTATCTGGATTTCGATCGGCAAGACTGCCTCCATGCCGTAGACCAAGGAGAAAGGAGTTGCCCCGGTTGATGTCCTTGCTGAGGTGCGGTACCCATGAAGAGCGAACGGTAACATTTCGTGCCAATCTTTATAGGTCACTGTCATCTTCTGCACAATTTTCTTGATATTTTTGTTGGCTGCCTCTACAGCCCCATTCATCTTCGGCCGATAGGGGGAAGAATTGTGGTGCTGTATCTTGAATTGTTCACAGAGTTCAGTGATCATTTTGTTATTGAGATTGGTACCATTGTCCGTAATGATTCTTTCTGGGACTCCGTACCGACAAATCAGATTATGCCGGATGAATCGTGCCACGACGCTCTTGGTTACTGTGGCATAGGAAGCTGCCTCGACCCATTTCGTGAAGTAATCGATTGCCACCAAGATGAAACGGTGTCCATTGGATGCCGTCGGTCGGATTTCACCGATCATATCGATGCCCCACATTGCGAAAGGCCAAGGTGCCGTTAGGACATTCAAAGGAACCGGAGGGATATGCACCTTGTCAGCATAGATCTGGCACTTATGACAAGTCCGGGAGTGTTGGTAACAATCGGCTTCCATCGTGGACCAGAAATATCCTGCCCGAAGGATTTTCTTAGCCATGGTGTGTCCTCTGGAATGGGTCCCAAATGTACCTTCATGTAGTTCCATCATAATTTTCTCTGCTTCAGCCTTATCCACACAACGTAACAGAGTTGAATCATGATTCCGTTTGTAGAGAATGCCGTTGCTGAGGAAGAATTTTGCAGCAAATCTCCTCATGAACTTCTTATCATTGACAGATGCACCTTCCGGGTATTCCTGGGCTTCCAAGTACCTCTTCACCTCGTGATACCAGGGTTTTTCAGTCACCTTCTCAGCCTCGAGCTCGCAGCAGTAAGCCGGTTCATCCAACTTCCAGATTGTGATTTGAGGAGCCTCATTATCCCATTTAACTTTGAACATCGAAGACATCGTGGCTAGTGCGTCCGCTAGCTGATTCTCCTCTCTAGGGAAGTGCTCAAAAGTTATCTCTTCAAAGTGAGGGAGCAAGGTCGACACATACTCCTTGTAAGGAATGAGATTCGGGTGTTTCGTATCCCACTCGCCTTTGATTTGATTGATCACGAGAGCGGAATCTCCGAAGACACTTAGAAACTTGATCCTCAAATCGATCGCAGCTTGTAAACCCATGATACATGCCTCATATTCTGCCATGTTGTTAGTGCAGCTGAAACATAATCGGGCGGTGAGTGGAGTATGAGTCCCCTTGGGAGATATGATTACAGCACCGACGCCGTTACCCAAAGCATTGGAGGCTCCGTCAAAATGCATAGACCATCGGGATCCTTCCTCAGGTCCTTCATCCGGTCCAGGTACTTCACAGTCAGTTACCACCATGATGTCTTCGTCCGGAAAATCAAAGTTCAATGATTGATAATCGTCCACAGGTTGGTGTGCCAAATGATCAGCCAGTACACTTCCCTTAATTGCTTTCTGAGTTGTATACTGGATATCATATTCTGTTAAGATCATTTGCCATCTCGCTATTCTCCCAGACAGAGCGGGCTTTTCAAATATGTACTTGATGGGATCCATCTTTGAAATCAATAAAGTAGTGTGAGTCAGCATATACTGTCTCAGCCGGCGAGCAGCCCATACAAGAGCGCAGCAAGTTTTCTCAAGCAGTGAGTAACGAGACTCACAGTCGGTAAACTTTTTGCTCAAGTAATAAATAGCGTGCTCTTTTCGGCCAGACTCGTCATGCTGCCCCAGCACACACCCCATTGAATTATCAAGCACTGTCAAGTATAGTATCAGAGGTCTTCCTTCCACTGGTGGCATAAGAATGGGTGGCTCTTGGAGGTATTCCTTTATTCTTTCAAAGGCGGCCTGACATTCATCATTCCAGCGTACCACTTGATCTTTCTTCAGTAATTTGAAGATTGGCTCACAAGTAGCAGTCAGATGTGAGATGAATCGGGCAATGTAATTCAATCGTCCTAGGAAACCTCTGACTTCTTTCTCTGTTTTTGGGGTCGGCATCTCTTGAATAGCTTTAACCTTGGCAGGGTCCACCTGGATACCTTTATCACTTACAATGAAACCTAGCAATTTTCCGGACCTCACCCCGAAGGTGCATTTGTTGGGATTCAATCTCAGCTTGTACAACTTGAGTCGGTCAAACAACTTCCTCAGATGATCAAGGTGCTCCTCCTCAGTTTGAGACCTTGCAATCATGTCATCAACGTATACTTCAATCTCATGATGGATCATATCATGAAATAAAGCAACCATGGCACGCTGATAGGTTGCCCCAGCATTTTTCAATCCGAATGGCATGACCTTATAACAGAAGGTGCCCCACTGGGTCACAAAGGTAGTCTTCTCCATATCTTCTGGAGCCATCTTGATCTGATTATACCCTGAAAAACCATCCATGAAGGAGAACACCTTGTGTTGAGCTGTATTGTCAACAAGGACATCAATGTGAGGTAGGGGGAAGTCATCCTTGGGGCTGGCCCTGTTCAGATCCCTGTAGTCGACACACATTCTGACCTTACCGTCCTTCTTCGGCACTGGCACAACATTGGCAACCCACTGAGGGTAAGAAGTTACTGCAAGGAAACCTGCATCAAACTGTTTCATCACCTCAGCTTTAATCTTCTCAGACATCTCTGGACGCATTCGTCGAACTTTTTGCTTTACTGGAGGGCAATCTTCCTTGGTTGGCAAATGGTGAACTACAATGTCGGCATCCAAACCAGGCATATCTTCATAAGACCAGGCAAAGATCTCCATGTAGTCTTGTAGCATCTGGATCAATCGCTGCTTCACGCTGAGCTCTAGATTGGCACCAATTTTGACCTCTTTCCTATCTGTCTCAGTACCCAGGTTAATTGTCTCCACAGGCTCTTCATGTGGTTGAATAGCCCTCTCTTCCTGTAGTAGCAGTCTTGCGAGTTCACCAGGCACTTCGCAATCATCTTCACCTTCGTCTTCGGCCAAGTTGATCGGATTTTCGAAGTCATAACTGGCGGTAGCAGAGCTGTTGCCAGTGAGATCCAGAGTGGATTGAAACCTGTATAAGTGAGTGTGTGTAAATATAGCTGTTTTGCAATATGTATAACACAGAAAGAAAAGGAGCACAAGATTTGAAATGCAACAAACGTCCAATGTTTTGATTGATGATATATGAAAATGTCATACAAAAAGCCCTCACAAATGGAGCTACGATGCCCCGGGCAGGACACCGAGCCAACAGAGTTTTAACATATTGTTTGTTACAAATTTGGAAATCAAAAGAAATCAATTACTGCGTGACAAATGTGATAGGGGTAAAATCCTTTGCTGTCCAGTTGCTTGGTCCGTCGCTGGCAGTCGGGTAGATCCAATTATCAAACTCAGCTTCCTCCACATCCTCCTCGATAGCATTCACCCTTGAGCTGGAAATAAACACCGGAGCCTTTCCAATCTTCTCTTTGCGCACCGCCTTCTGAGCCTCTGCAGTAAAGCCTAGCCCAAACTTGTCGTTCTTCTGAGTGAAGTCAGGAAGCTGACCCCAGTGTGCACCATTGCCTTTCTGAACCACAGCCCGGGCATCCCTTAGGGAAACCATCTTCAAGGAATCATTCTCTTCGGCCATTGTCTCCGCAGCTGCTGAAATTGGATGTACCTCCTCGAAATGTTGGAAGGGAGTTTCAATAAATTCTCCGTCCATCTCGATGTACCTGAAGGAATTCAAATGGCTCACCATATACTCCTCTTCTCCTTGCACAGTGACAATTTTCCCCCTGACGGGATACTTCAGTTTTTGGTGTAAGGTGGAGGTCACTGCCCCAGCTTTGTGGATCCAAGGTCTACCCAACAGACAGGAGTACGATGGACGTATATCCATCACGTAAAAGGTAGAGTCAAACACTTGAGAGCCCACACGAATAGGGATGTTAACCTCTCCATGAACCATCCTCTTGGAACCGTCAAAGGCTCTGACGATGATATTGCTGGGTTTCAACTCCAGGCCTTCATAATCCAGACGATCCAAAGCCTTTTTCGGAAGAACATTCAAAGAAGAACCAGTGTCCACCAATACATGTGCCAGAGTAGTGCCCCTGCATTCAATAGAGACATGCAGGGCATCATTGTGGTCTCTCCCTTTTGCGGTCAGGTCAGCATCTGAAAAGCCCAAGCCGTTGTCCGCCGTCAGATTTGCTATGCAGTCAGTGAACTGAACTGCAGACGTCTCCTGCGGCACATGGGCCGTCTTGAGAAATGAGATTAATGCCTTAGCGTGAGCCTCGGAACATAGCAATAGGGAGAGCAGGGAGATCTTGGAGGGTGTATGCCCTAACTGCTCAACAACATTAAAATCACTTTTCTTTATTATCTTCAGAATCTCCTCCATTTCTTGTCGGGAGGCCTCAGCATTCACGGGTATTGGTGCCTCCATCCGGGCAGGCTCTTCTTCAATCCCTTTGCCCCGAGCATTTGATGACTCGGCAGCAGGGGACACAATTTGATCAGCAACAGGACTTGATAAACTTGCAGGTTTTATGAGGAGGGGTTTTCGAATAGCGGGAGGCGCAATGTCAGGCGAGAAGAGCCTGCCACTGCGGGTGACTTTAGCCGGACCGGTGATATCGCAAATACTGGCACTAGCATCAAATTCTTGCTTGATTCCATTTACATATACGTCTGCCCCATAATGCCAGGGGACAGCTTTATCAGACACGTAGGAGAGGGGTCCTGGAACAGTAATGATCACAGGCGCAACTGTCAAGATTTGAATAGGCTTCTTTGGGGGAGCCTTGATTGGATTTTTGAAGATGGTAATCACGGAAACTTCTTTCATTGGAACCAATTGAACAGCAGTCTTTTTGAATAAAATCTCCTTGCTATCCATTAGGCCTTGGATGCCTAACCTTAGCAAGGGACAATCGGATAGGGAAATAGCACAGAATGGGCAACCTTCGCCGCAACCCGGAAATAAACCGGCCCGCAGTAGGTTCTTCTTAACAGTCTTCAAAGGGGTAACAACTTCATCTATCGAAACAGCATACACTTCTTCCTCAATGGCATTCACCCTATGCTGGGGCATAGGAGCCGTTACAACATTCGGTCTTTCCGGCGCTTCAAACTGAATTTCTTTTGCGTCAATTAGATCTTGCACTTTGTTTCTCAAGGCCCAACAATCATCAGTAGTGTGCCCGGGACTATCAGAATGATAAGCACACCGGGCATTCGGGTTGTATTTAGGGGACGCAGTGTTGACGACCTTAGGAGCTTCTTTGAGGGTCACCAGGTTGGTGGATAACAGTTGGGGTAAAATTTGAGATAATGTCATACTCAATCGGGTATACTGCCTCTTGGGCCTTTCGCTTCTTTGCTGATTGTACTGCTGAGGAGCAGCAACAGGTTTAGAGATGACCAAAGCATTAACGGCTTGGCGACTTTCGGGCTTGACTTGTCTTCTAGGGCCATAGACGGCGCTTGCTTCTTTCTTAAATGGCCTCTTCTCAGCACTTGTAGAGGCAGCCTTCTGTATCTTGCCTGACCTGATGCCAGCTTCAATTCTCTCTCCCGTTAATATCAAATCTGTGAACCCAGCGGAGGAGTTACCAACCAAATGATTAAAAAACGGACCAGACAACGTTCCCAGAAACATATCAACCAGCTCTCGATCAGTTAATGGAGGCTGCACCCTGCCAGCCAAATCTCTCCATTTTTGAGCGTACTCTTTGAATCCTTCACCCGTCCCTAGAGACATACCCTGAAGTTGGGTACGCGTAGGAGCGAGATCAGAATTATATTGGTATTGTCTGTAGAAAGCAGCCGCCAAATCCTCCCAGTGCCGGATGCTAGCTCCGTCTAATTGGTAGAACCATTCAAGCTGAGACCCCGAGAGGCTGTCTTGGAAGAAGTGAATCCAGAGGTTTTTATCCGCCGTGTAAGGTTGGATTTTCCTTACATACGACCTCAGATGTAGCTTTGGGCAGGAGACCCCATCATACTTGGCGAAGGCAGGCGCCTTAAACTTGTGTGGAATTACTACTCCGGAAGATAATCCCAAATCCCCGAAATCCAGTCCCGGCACGTTCTGAATTTCCATAGCGCTCAAGCGGTCCTCCAATTGTTTGTATCTGTCAGCAGCAGGTGGGTATTGTTCCTCGTTATAGTCCGTCTCGTTGTCGGAGACTGCGGGACTAGGAGCTCCTCCCCCTTGGGGACTGTTTTTCTCAGCAGAAGAAGTGGTTGGATCAGCTTCATTGTGGAGTGTGTTCCCAAATCTGCGTCCGGTGTTGAACATTGCCGTCCTCTTTTTCTTCTTCTTCTTCAGGAGTAAAGTCTTCAACTCTTGCTGACCCTGGGCTAGGCTTAGGACCATCTCTTGAAACTGTGCACTTTGGGCCTGAAGGGCCTTGATTGCTTGTTCACTGGATGACTCCGAATTCATGATGACTGTGCACACAAACAGCGAAGAAAATTAAGCAACCTGTGAAATAGGGTACCTGCTATGCATATGGTGTAATGGAATGCGTATGTTTTATGTTTTCAAAGACAAATAAGATTCAACTTTGTAGACAAAAAGGGAAACACACTTCATTAGATTAAAATTTTTCAATTGTTCAACAATTTGCCCTTAGGCATTACAGGAATGAAAAATACGGAAAAGGAAATAAAACTACAAAAGGGAATAATCAAAGCTCATCAATGCTCCCATGGCCTCCTCCTCTCAGTGCTGATGTAGTTGTTCAGGACACGTTCTTCCTCCAATTGCTTAGTCAGCCTTTGGACCTTCCTTTCCTGCTCGTTGAACTTCTCCCGATAGAAATCCCGTTCTTCCTTTAGCTGTGCCCAAGATCTCTTCATGGTGTCAAAATCAGTAGGTATCTGAGGAGGGAGGACAGTTGGAGGAACCCCATCTTCATTGGGAGTTTCAAGGATGATTGGTCTGACAGCTTCGTATGGAATACCTGACTTCTGAGCACGGATGCGGACCCATTTGCAATAGGGCTCCAATGGTAAAGAAGTCTTTGGTCCTAGCTCATGTGGGTCAGCTTTGTGGATTCTGTCCCAAGCTCTAATGAATCCCTGGCGTAGTTTGTCACTGCCTGCCTGAAACTCAAAATGGAAGTGAGGAACCAGCATTTCATGGGGCCCATCTCCTCTGGCTCTTCCAAACTGACGGAGAGCTAAACATGGATTGTAAGAGATTCCTCCTTGGATACCAATCAACGGGACATTAGGGTATTCTCCGCAACGGTCGATAACAGCTACCTCATCCAAGCCTCTGAGAGTCCAAGTGATATCCTTATCTGTGAGAGACATTAACCTCCGAGCCCAACCTTTTCCTTCTTCATTCTTCAGCACGGCCTTAGGAAGGTGCGAAATAAACCACCTTACCAGCAAAGGAGCACAACACCACGGAGTTCCCCGTTTTCGAGCAGTACGAGCATAGAGTTGTTGTAGAATGTCACCCAAGAGAGTGGGTACCGGATTCCGAGACATGAAGATTCTTATGACATGGATACTGATGAAGGTGTCAGGGTTGGGAAACAATACCAGACCATAGATCAAAAGAGCCAGAATATCCTCATATGCTTTGAAGTCCAAGTCATTCCAGAAATCATTAGCCTTGCCAACCAGAAATTTGACCAAAAAGCCCTTGATCCCATTTCTAGTTTCCCAGTTGGACAATACCTCTTCTTTGGTCAAGGGGAGAATTGCAGCAATCTCTTCAGGCCTAGGAGTCTTTTCCAAACCAGTGAAAGGAGTTTGTTCCAAGACAGGAATCCCAAGCAAGTAAGAGAACTCTTCCAGGGTAGGAACTAGCTGGAAGTCTTGAAAGGTGAAACAATGATGCAGAGGGTCATAAAACTGGGTCAGAACACTTATCAGTTGTTGGTCCCATTTTGCAGTGATCAAGCCAAGGAGGGAACCATGTTTGTTGATGAAGGAGGTAGTGTTTGGAATTCTTTCAACCAGATCTTTGAGTAAAACTGGTGGTTGAACAAAGTTGAGCCGGACAGTATTTCTACGCACGGGCATCATGATGTCCTACAAAACAGAGCAAAGATGAAACCTTTTTGTCTTTGAAATGGGTTAGCTTTGCATGCAATGGTATGATGGCATGATGCTATGATGAAGCACATCACAAGTATTCACATAGGCAGATAAAGCACACAAGTCACACAAGACACCCTTAGGTTTCAGGCCAGCATGAGTTTCAGGTATTACCCTCTTTTGGTTTTGTTGGTTAAAACCTGTCCTATCAAAAGTAACCGGGTTCTAGAGGATCTCAAATCATTGGCTACCCTCAATCGGTCATAACTCCAGCATCGCAATCTTTTCTCGCGGCCAGAACCATCTCGAGAGTTTAGCCTCAATGAGTGTAGCATACTGCTACTGTCCTAATAGCCAAGTTGGTCAATTTAGGGTTCTAAGGTTGGTTGGTGTTTAATGACCCCTTAGAAGACCTATATTCTCCCCGTTACAACACAAGGGATATAGGTACAGACTAAGATGCCACACCAACGTAGCCACTGCTTCACCCATGTCGGTCTACGCCGGACAGGTCCCTCACAGATCATGCTACCTAAAAAGGGTATTTCCCAGATCCGGGTTAGGATCTATGAAACTCCAATGCAAAGCCCACAAACATAAAAGCAAACAAAGCAAACAATTGAAAACACAGGTGATCTAAAACCCTAAGGTTACTCCACTTTTAAGTATTTCCCCAGCAGAGTCGCCAGTTCTGTGATACGGTGGGAGAACTGACTTGTGTTTTGCGTTCGTATTCGCAAATGTTGCGGTTAGCAAGAGTCGCCACCGACTTTTTATTTTATCCTAAGGAAAGGTTAAAAAGCACAGCAAAAACCTTTTGAGATGTTTTCTCGGGTTCGGGGAGTAGATTATAGAAAGGGAAGGTATTAGCACCCTTTCTATCCATGGTTATCCATGGGCTCTTAGTTACTTGCTTAGATCACTTGCCTTTTGTTTTCAATTGTTTTAAATGGTGCTTGAGTGTGTGGGTTTTGAAAATGTTTTGAAAAGAGGCCAATGTGGTGGCAACCTTTGCAATGATCCATGTGGGGATGTATACAAAGATGTACGTCTTTTGAAAAGGTTTTCATTTGTTTTTGAAAGTTGTTTTGAAAGTATAGTGATGTGTGGTTTTTGAATTTAGGCAAGTGTTTTGTTTTGCAAGTTGGTTCAAGTAACTAAGAGGTTATCTACTCCTAAATTTCTCAAAAGATTATTGCTATACTTTAACCCTTTTAACAAGTTTGCACCACCATTGTATTTGGTGGGCAACCTTGTGTTAGGATGTGAAAAGGGACAGGCGCGGGTCATCGTTTAGACCATAATTGTAACGACGTTAAATGTCTTTGGGCAATTTCTTTAAGGGACTTGATCATTTGTTTTGTTTGTTTTGAAAAGTTTTGTCGAGGGACTATGATCATTCAAATTGTTTACTTTGCCCAAAGATGTTCAACATACAATATGGCCCATTTATTTGAAGGCAACAAGTGGAATACCCTAGGGGTGCAAGTGTGAGATGTGTTGTTTATTTTCATGCTTGTTTGTCTTGTATTAGGTCAAACTATTTTTTTATCGTTTTTTCGCATACAAACCCTAATTCTAGCATGTTATTATTTAGAAAGCAATAAAGTGCGAAATTAAAATTACTAAGCTATTACACAACCAAATATGGGAAGGGGGGTACAAATGTTCAAATGGGGATATTGACAAGAATTTAAATCTAGATTATTACAACAATTGGATATTTGCATAGTAAATAAATTGCATAATTTAAATGTAAATAAAATAAATATGTGAAATGTAAAAAAGAAAGTTTTTTTATGTGTATGAGAAAATATTTATGTAAAAGGAAAAAGAAATAAAAATGTATTTATTTTTTAGTATTTTTGAACTTAGGGTAAAAACCCTAATTTTTAAATAAAAGATATTATTATCTAATTTAATTCTACTATTTATTTATTATTTATAAAAATAACCTAAAATGAAGTATATTGTAAAAAAAGTATTTTTGTATCAAATGTTAATAAAAAAAAATCAAGTATTTTTATATCTTTTTCTTAAATACATTAATAATCAAATATATATATATATCCCTAAATATGTATTTTTCTAAAATAAATATTTAAATATTTTAATAAAAATAAAAAGTAAAGTATATTTTTTTTTGTGTAAAATATTTTCATAAAGTAAATAAAATAATAAAAATGTATCTACACTATTTTCTATTTATTTCAATAATAGTATATATATATATATATTTGTATATAACAAAAGAAATAAACAAATAAATATGCCATAAATACAAAAAGTGGTGGAAAAAATATTTTAAAAATTTTAATGGTATGAGAAAAAATAAACAAAGTCAATCCAAAAAGAAAAAGTCAAAAATGTCAAAAAATGAGCAAATGGGCTCAGGGGGGTGTAAACCAAAAAATGGGGTGTGAAAAGGAAACAAATCCAGGCCCAGCCCAGATCACTTCTTCTTCAACCTCTGTACAGCTTTCTTCACACAAAACACGCGTTTTCTAACTCTGGATTCCTGGACTTTCAAGCAAAACTCATAACATGAAAAGTGTAGAGCATTAAGAGACGGTTTCAACCATATAAAGAACATGACCTATCTCTCCCAGATGAGAGAGAATTTCTCTCCCCCTCTTTTCTGACCTAGTTTTTCTACCATTTTCAGAGCTCAAATTCTCTTCACTCAGACAAAAGAAATGAAAAGTAAAGCTATGTACATGTTCAGGGCTATGAGTAGGACTTTGTTTCTTCACAAACTTAAGACTAAAGATGCCTAATAAGAGAGATACGAATTCAAACTTTTACCTGTGCAGTTGAACTTCTATGTGGAGAATGAGAGACTTTCAGTGCAATGTAATGAATGGAAAAGCTTCCTTGAAGTCCAGGGATGCTTTTTCAATGCTCACTTTGTCTTGAAACTTCTTGTATCAAGCTATAGAACTTCACCTGCAAGTCAAAGATGTGAAAATGGTGGAAGTGGTTAGAGCAACTACAGATCGTGCCTTAGCTTCTGGATAGCTTGCATATGTTGTAAGGAAGGTAGAGGAACAGGTTTGGACAGAAATGCTTGAAGGGATTGAGAGATTGCACTCAAACTGCAGGGGCACCCCTGTTTGTGCAGTTTGAGGATGATTCTGAGATGGAGGGTGTTTGAAAGGGAAATGGCTCGTGCAAAAGCTTCAATGTGGTCTATGGAATGTGTTTGATATCTTTTGTGCTGCGTTCTTTTGCTGATATGAGAGATAGCATATGTTATGGACCTTTCTTCACACTTAAGCTACCAAAAGCAAATTGGTGTTCTAGGTCAGTATAGGACCCCCTAATGTGCTGCATCAACTCCTCTTGATCAGTGTGTTATGCCCATAATATTGTGCTAAGCAGATCTTCTATGTACTTGTTTGATTTACCAATTGACATAAAGCTAAACTTTTCAAAAATGGAAATTCCACTTTATCTAGTTTAGGATTAAACCATTATGCAATGTTAGAACACAAAGAACATGACCTTAACACATTGAATATGCATTAAATTATTGAGTATGAAACGGTTCAAGGACCTGTAATCAAGCATAAAGCAAACTGATTTCAAATTGGCAAGGTTATGAACATGTCTTGATGAAGAACAAAAGTGAGTTTTTTGCCAACTTGTGAAATTCGAATCTCCCAAGTTATGAGGTTGTTTGATGAGTTCTTGGACATTTTGGAAAGCTTGGAATGTGTACTACAATCCATATTTGAAATGCAAATCAAAATTCCAATTGGAAGGGCATGAAAAGTGGCCTTGAAGTAGGGTAGAAAACCTTGTCAAAATAGGCCAAATTTCACTAAGTTAAAAGATGGTTTAGTGCCCTTATTCAAAAAATCATAACTTGAGATACAAGCTTCAAATGAGAAAACTTTGTGAATCAAAGTTGTAGATTTTGCAACAAGCTACAACTTTCATGTTTTGACTTTTGTTTGAATCCCAATGGATCATGGTGAAAAGATGGGGCAAAGTTGGGAAAAAATTAGGGTTTTTCATAACTTAGAAAAATTCTAAGTTATGAAAAATTCCATTTTCAAACCCTAATTTGCAATTTGTGATTTCTTGGTGAACAAGTTTCATAATTTGGCATGTTTTGATGAAAAATGAATCTTGACTCTTGATTTTGACCAAAAAGTCAAAGTTTGACTTTTCAGTATACAGTCAAAATTGATCAATTGACTGGGAAATTCAACTATCAATCTTGTATACTTGGGATCTTTTGAGCTTGATGAACATGTCAAGATAATTCCATGGGGTCCTTGAGTCCATAGGTGAACTTGGTTTGCCATTGGCTAGGTCAAACAGTCAAAAATTGCCTTAGTGCAGTCAAAACCCTAAAAATGACCATTTTGCCCCTTTGGTGATCTGATCAAATTTCTTGTGGAATTGTGATCCAAACTTGATCAAATGGTTCATATGAATTCAAAATGTTGATGTGGATCAAATTTCATGAGGTTTGACTGTCAATTGGCCACAGTTGACTTTTTTCCCCAATACAGCTGATTTCTAGGTCAACTGTCCAATTGACTGGGAAAAACTTGGAATCAAGACTTGAAACTTGGTATGGGTAAACTTGGGAGTCCAATATGAAGCCTGAAAGTAATCTTAGGTATTTTAGGTCAAAACATCTTTAGGCAAACACAAACCCTAATTTGAGTCCACAGTGCAAGGAGAAGTCTTGAGCAGAGGAAACCCTAATTGGATCTTGATCTTCAAAGGTTTTGTGATGAGAAAATGTTGAGGAAATGGGAGGGCAAATTTTGGGGTACAACAATACGAAATGGGCCCAGGCATTGTAATAATCAAAGGCGCAACTTTTTGATTGGCGGTAATCCTTAAAGGAACTTTGGAAGGGATCCTAAAAGGAGTACCGGAGATAACAGACAGGTCTTGGCAAAAATTGCTGGTGGACGGAAGTTTTTCAATCAAAATAACATGCTCATTCATCAAACATTGAACACCCCTCTTTAGCAACCCGCGATCATTGGGTTCGGTCGTACAGAAATAACAACCTTCAATACAATCTAGAAATAAACCAGCTTGTAACAAATTCCTCTTGATCATAGAAAGAGGAGTAACCACGTCATCTACAGAAGTAACATATAGAATATCTTCATCGACACTTATGCTTTTATCATGCTTGGGCATAGGTGTTGTGATCACATTCGGTGTCTCTGGAGGATCGAATTAAATCTCCTTGTTGTCAATCATGTCGTGGATCTTATTCTTCAAGGCCAACTAATTATCGGTGTCATGACCAGGACTATTGGAGTGGAAGACACATTTCACGTTTGGATTGTATTTAGGAGAAGTGGTGTTGGGATTTTGAGAAGGATCCCACAGTGTTATGAGTTCAACCTTAAGTAAGTGTTACAGTTCTTGAGACAAAGGCATACCAAGTTTGGTAAACTATCTTCTCGGAACGTCTGGCCTTTGACGGTTACCCTTCTGTTGTTCTTGGACAGGTGCCGGATTGAAAATCAAAACTGCTCCCACAGACTCATGGCGATTAATTTTGTTCCGGCTTTTCTGGCGATAGATAGCATCTACTTCCTTCTTACCTCCGAATGGCTTCTTCGCATCACTAGAAGATGTGGCCACCAGGATCTTTCCACTCTTTCTGCCACTCTCGATCCTTTCACCAGTCAAAGTCATTTCTGTAAAACTAGAGGAACTCCCAATTAGCATATTAAAGAACGGGCCCGTCAGAGTGCCCATAAACATGTCTACCATTTCCCAATCATTCAGCGGAGGTTGCACCCTGCCAGCCAGGTCTCTCCACTTCTGCGCATATTCCTTGAACCCTTCTCTTGAACTCATGGACATATTGTGCAATTGCACTCGAGTTGGTTCCAGGTCAGCATTATATTGATATTGCTTATAGAAAGCAACAACCAAATCTTCCCAGGTGCGGATATTGGTTCCCTCCAGCTAATAGAACCATTCTAGTTGTGTGCCAGCCAAACTTTATTTGAAGAAATGGACCCATAACTTCCAGTCAGCAGTGTGAGGCTGAATGTTTCTGACATATGACCTTAGATGCAGTTTAAGACAAGAGACCCCGTCATATTTGACGAAGACAGGGATCTTGAACTTAGGTGGGATGGCCACCCCTGGAACCAAACCTAGTTCCCCGAAATCCAATCCTGGTATCTTTTGGACCTCCATAGCCTTAAGCATATCCTCCAATTGTTTGTACTTGTCATAAGTAGGAGGGTATTGCTCATCTGAGTAGTCCTCATCTTCAGAGCCCTGGTTATTCATGTCTTCCTGCTTGACTGTCCTATCCTCTTCATCTTGATCATCATATTCATTAGAGGAGACTTCAACAGCTTGAATTGGTTGGACCAGACCTTTAAATCTCCTTCCCAAATTAAGGACAACAGGCTTCTTAGTTTTCTTCTTTTGCTTAGCAAGGAGCGTTATTATTTCTTGCTGCCCCTTGGCCAGGTTCAGAAGAGTTTCTTGGAACTGTGCATGCTGAGTCTGGAGATCTTTTACATTCTGTTCTAGAGCCATTTTCTCTGCTGAAATAAACAGAGAGACAAAATGAGAAATTTGTACTGGAAACCTATTTGTAAAACGATGCATGATATGTAGATGCAAATGTTTTCAAGGACTTCAGGAAATTTAAATTTGTGAACCAAAATGAAACAAAGATTTTATTAGCAAATCTTGAATTACAACTGCCTTTTAGGCTTAAATTGAAAATTAAAAACTCCTAGAATCTAAGAATCAAGTTTCCCATGGGCGCTTCCTCTTCGTGCCGAGGTAGGCATTAAGACTCTTTTCTTTGTGAGCTCTAACACTTTTTTTCGCCGACGTAGAATTGAGTTTTGAAATTATCCTGTTCTTTTTTTAACTGAATCCAGGACCTCTGCAACTTTTCAAGATCAATGGGCATGTCAGGATGTAGAACTACATAAGGAACATCTCCTTCAGTGATAGGTTCCACAATTATTGGCAGGATGGTTGTATATGGCATCATAAGGTTTTGAGCGCGAGCTCACACCCATTTGAGATAAGACTCCATAGGAATGGAATTCCTATGCCCCCAAGTCTTAATGTCAACCTTATTTACCATGTCCCAAGCTCGTACGAACCTTTGGCGATACCCTTGAACATCATTCTCGTAGTCGAACATAATACCTTGGATAAGCATATCATGCGGACCATCCCTTCGAGCATAACTGAATTGTCGTAGAGCCAAAGAAGGATTATAACGGATACCTCCCATAATGCAAAGGAGTGGGACATTAGGAAATTCCCCGCAGTGGTCGATGATAGTGACATCCTCCATAGACCGGGAATACCAAAGAATATCTGAATGAGAAAGTGACATTACCCTTTGAGACTAACCCAAACTTTGTTCGTTCTTCAATACTGATTGAAGAAGGTGCGAAATAAACCATCTAGACAAAAATGGTATACAACACATAAGAACCCCTCTTCTCTTCATGGTACGAGTGTGAAGAGAATGCAAGATATCTCCGAGCAAAGTAGGCACATGGTTACGAGGGAGGAAAACCTTGACAACATTCATATCTATGAATAGGTATGGATTAGGGAACAGTACCAACCCATAGATCAGAAGAGCCGGGACTTCTTCGAAAGCTTGAAAATCTAAATCATCCCAAAACGATTGAGCCTTTTCTAACAGAAACTTAGCTAGGAAACCCTTGACTCCGCTTCTTATTTCCTAGTTGGATATGATGTGAAACCATTTCAGATGCAAGGTCGTTGCGATAACTTCTGGCTTTGGAGCTTCCTCTAAACCGGTGAAAGGCCTCTGATCAAGAATAGGTACTTCCAGTAATTGAGAGAACTCTTCCATGGTAGGTACCAATTGATAATCGGGAAAAGTGAAGCAATGGTGTTTGGGTTCAAAGAACTGAAAGAGTACACCCATCATCTTCTCATTAAAGCTTGAGGTAACCAGGTTGAGAAGTCGACCACATTTCTTGGTGAACGAGGAATTCTCAGGAACCCTTTATGCTAACTCTTTAAGTTGGGGAGGTAATTTCATAAAGCTGATCTAGATGGTATTTCTACGAGTGGAAGCCATAGTCTGCAAAAAAGAACAAAGATAAATTCCTCTGGTCCTTGAAATGGTTAATGGAAATGAATATGGATGTTATGATGCGTGATGTCATGTTTGAGCAAATAATCACACACAAGCAAAACACACAAGGCCTTAGGTTTAGGCTTGCATGGGGTTTGTAGATAAGTATCCTCTTGAAGTTTAGTTGGTTCAACCTGTCTTAAAAGAAAGTAATCGGGTTCTAAGGAATCTCAATATCACTGATCTTTTCTTCACCGGGTATTGTTAGAGCACTGTAGTTGGGCTCAAAAAGGACAAAAAGGTGTGTTGATTGATTTTAAATGAAGAGACAAGTCATCATTTTTAGGAGAGAAATCTCAATTAATTGCCCACAAGGTGTGAGAAAGATGGATTGTACGTAAACATGAGGATGGTTTGGAAACGCCTCTGGCACTCAAGTGGGAAAGTCGACATATTTATAACCATGGGAATAGGAGGATGATATCTCGACTAAAAATGAATCATATCTAATCTTGAAAAAGTTTTAAAGGCTAAAAGGTGCTCGAGCGTACAAAAAGGTTTGAATGAGATTAAATGTTTTTTAGTCTTTTTGAAAAGGTTAGAATATGCTTATGTGGTTTAACATTTATTAAAGAAAAGAAGTTTGAAAAAGACACTTGACAAAGTCAAGGTTTATTATGAAAGCGGTTTAAATTTGAAAAACAAAAAAGTTTTGAAAAATATGAGAAGGTTTTGAAAATTGAAGAATGAGATGAGATGAAGAGACTAATCTAAAAACATAAGGTAAAAGCTAAAGGTAAGGAAAGATCTAACCAAATAAGAAGTCAATACTTGACATAAAGAAGTCAATACAACGTTCTTATCCTTTTGGATTTAAAGCCACAAGGAGATAAATAAGCTAAAAGTATATCAAACCTCAGGTGAAAATAATCACAAGCAAACAACATCAAAGAAATCCAAGGCGTCAGATAATACTCAAAGCAACGAATAAAGCGCATAAGGTGAAAATAAATCACAAATCGAGAAAGTGCACCAAGTAAGCTCAAGGTATTAGATGAAGTTCAAAGTATCATCAAGATATCAGATAAAAATCTCTGCATCAGATAAAAATCTACACAAACAGACAAAGGCAGAATAGTAGAGAAATAATCCAAATATCTCATATGAAATAAGAAGTGAGTGTTTAATTAATTAATCAAGAATTGATAAAACTAATAAATTATGTTTAAAAAAATTAATTAACAAAATTAATTAATTTTTAATAACAAAATCAACTAATTAAATAATATTTAATTAATTAACTAGAAGTAACAAATGTGTGGGAAAAAAAAATTAAACAAATAAAGACATGTAGTGAAAGAATTGAAAATTTGGTGAAATTTGTGTGGGAAAATTGAAGAATTTGAGAGGCAAGTTTTGTGTTTTGGATAATTTCGGACTGTTGATTAAATTTGAATGAATGGCTGTGATTAAGTTGAATGAAGGTTTGGAGGCAATTTTGTTGTTGATCGGTGCCAAATTTCTTTGAGTGATATTGGCCATTGAATAATTTAAGTTGATGGTTGAGATCGGATGAATGAATTAGCTGAGGATTGAAGTTGATGGATTTGGTTTTTGTTGTGAGAAATGGCAAGAAAAGTGTGACTATTTTTGCAATATAACAGTGGATTTTTGAATTTGAAATTGGAATGAGAATTTTGTGAAGCTTGCTGGAATCGTGTAAACCGTGGCTGGTATTTCAATGTGGTCCCTCCAATTGCATCTTTCTTTTTATTTTCATTAAAAAAAATTAAAAAAAAATAATAACAAAAATATTAATAATAATAATAATAATAAAGTGGTTAGTAATAATTAAAAAAATGAATAATAAAAAATGTAATAACAATAATAATAAGAAAAGAGAAAAATTATTAGTAATAACAAAAGATTAAAACTAAGAAAAAGATTAAAATAAAATGTAAATAAAATTTGAACTAAATGAAAAGATTTAAAATGATTTTAATTTTTAATAATAATTCAAATTAAAGAAGATATTCAATAAAATATCTGAGCTCTTATCTTTAAAAAATTTCAGAGTGATTTTTTAATTATTCAAAAAAATTCACGAAGATCACTTACCATTACAACACTTCATAATTGGCGTTAATTTCTCCATTCAAGTTTATTATCAAGTCTATTTCAAAGTTCTATTTTTTTTATACACAGGCTACCTGCATAAATGGATTTCTATACTATGCTCCTCAAATTCTTGAGCAGGCAGGAGTAGGAGCCCTTCTATCAAATTTAGGCATTAGTTCAATATCTGCTTCTTTTCACGTAAATATCATTACAACATTCTGTGTGCTTTCTTGTATAGCCATTTCCATAAGCTCATGGATGTTGCTGGCAGAAGGTATGTTCAAAACTATGACTCAGATTAGTTATACATTTATCTTGTTTCTATTTCATGTGTTTAGCTAGTCTTATCTGTATTACTACATTACTGTTAGGTGTTGTTTAGATATACAACTCAATTAAGCACTTAAATTATAAACACCCATCATGTAAGTGTTAAAGTATAAGCGATTTCTATAAAAGAAAAATATGAAGTCAAATTGTTTTCATATAGATATTAGTTCTTTTCCCCTCTAGAGTTTTAAAATAAGATAAAAACACTAGTCAGGAAAATAACTTATCTCATAAAACAAAAATCGGCATAAAATCCAACATTCATGAATCATGACACATAACATTGTCTATTTTCTCATGACAGGTCAATCATGCTCTACACAATTTCGGTTTTGATAGTATGCCTCCTACTACTGGTACTGAAACAATATTTTCAACTCAGCTCTGTCCTAAATGCATCATTCATGAATCATCATTCATGAATCAGTGAAGTATTGTAGTGGTAAGTGATCATCGCTTGTGAGTAAGAAATACTGGATTCGAGACTAAAAAGGATATTTTGTCAAGATATTTTTAATTTGAATTAAAATCAAAAATCAAATCAATTATTGAAATAAAAAGACAATTTTAAAAAAACCAAATTATCTTTGTTAAAAATTCAATTAAAATTGAATATGGTTACAAATTAAAAATTTAAATCAAATTTAAAGACAAAATATCAAAATTAATTTAATTATTAAATCAAAATGACTAAATAACTCATAATTAAAAATTATGGATTACTAGTAAGATTATTTTAATCCAAAAAACTTTGACTAAAACAAATTAAAATACAAATCACAAACTAAATATATATATTTTTTTTGAGATTTTTTTATGAATGAAATGCAATTGAAATAAAGTGATGCTCAATATATATATATATATATATATATATATATATATATATATATATATATATATATATATATATATATATATATATATATATATATATATATATATATATATATATATATATATATATATATATATATATATTATGATTTTTTGAGATAATGATAAAAAATGTAATTTTAAATGAATTAAACAAAGACTTTAATTTTTTGAATTTTTCGAAATACAAAATGAAAGGATAATAATAAAAAAAGGAAATATGAAAAAATGATCGATTTTTTAAAGTACAAAGAAAATATTTTATATGCGAAAAAATTAAGGACGAAATTTAGAGTGCAATATTTGTCTCTATTTAATTATCTTTTAGACAGATGGGCAGAAGATAATTAAATACAAAGAATCTGAATTTCGTCTCTGATACGATGAGATGATAGCATATGCTATGAATGAATGCAATGGACTCTTTTTTTGACATTTTCTAATGATAAGTGATATGAGATAGACTCTGAGAATTATTGAAAAGACTTGAAACTGGAAATTTGTGGTAGTTGAATGATATAACGTGGAAAGACACGTTGGAGAAATACAAAGAGATTAATGGCATTCAATATTGACATTGGAGAGTGAAAAACAATGAACTTGAGATGAAACGTCTAATTATTAGCTTTGGACAACAACGTTACTATGAAAGAGGACCCCGACATTCAATAATTTGCTTTGGATGAAGGGAAGAAAACTTATGAGCTCCAAACATTGAATTTGGACTAAAAAATGACCGCAACATCTAATCATTGGCTTTAGATGAATGAACATCATAACATTCAATTATTTGCTTTGAATGAAGGGAAAATAAATGATATCCAATAATCGACTTTGATCGAAAGAAAAGACCCCAACATCCAATGGTTTGTTTTGAATGAGGTGAAATAAATAACCATGACATCTAATAATTGGCTTTGGATGAAAGAAAAGACCACAACATCTAATAATTTGCTTTAAATGAGGTGAAATAAAATTATGACATCTATTAATTGGCTTTGGATGAAAGAAAAGATCACGACATCCAATGATTTGCTTTGAATGAGGTAAAATAAAACCATGCCATCCAATAATTGGCTTTGGATGAAAGAAAAGATCACGATATTCAATATTGACTTAGGAGGAAAACAAAAGATTGTGACATCTCTAACGTCCGTAATTTAATTAATTATAATTTAATTAATTATTTAATTAAATTATTTTTGGATTATTTGTGAGTTATGTTATGATGATAGATGTTGTGTTGTGATTATTTGAATTAATTTATTCGATTAAGTTGAAGAATAATATTAGAATAATACTACTATTTGATGTGGGCTTATTTTAGTGATTAGAAGTAGTAGAAAAGGGGATGTAGGAGTTTAAGCCCATTAAGACATAATGAGAATTATAAGGTTATGATATTAGTTGTTTAGCAATAATAAGGAAAAAGAAGTAACAGTAAGAAGAGAAAGGAATAAGGGTTGGAAGAGAAAAAGAGAACGTGGAAGTTGCAGAAAAGAAGGAAAAGAGGAAAAATGGAATTCGATCGGAAAATTGTAGAGCAACCTTCAATCCAAGGTAAGGGTGGGGTTCTGACTCTATAATAGGGTTTGTGATGAGTAGTATATGGGATTGGTTTTGAAACAAATTGTTTTGTTTGTGATTGATATATGTATTGTTGTTTGATGAGAAATCAATGATTTAGATATGAATAATGATGCCCTAATGATGTATAATTGATGTAGAAACATAGGATTATCATAAGTGATGATTACCTATGATTAGATGATGTTTTTAGGACCTAGGGAAGGGAAATCACAGTGAAATCGCAGAATAAATTCAGCATAGATCAATATGAGTCGACCTCAAAGGCCATACGTCGACACATGCAGGATTTAAGACTCGGGATGAATCGATACGAAGGATCATGCATCGACACATGCAGTGTTTCAGACTCAGATGGGTCGATACAAGAGGATTACACGTCGACTCATGCAGGATTCCATACCCAGTACGCGTCGACTCAAAGAAGTATGCATCGACTCGTGCAGTCTAATTTTTGATAGATTTTTCCAAAGGCTGTAACTTGAATTTTCGGACTCCGTTTGAGGTGTCATTTGAAGCGTTGGATAGCTAACGCGATGAACTTCATTCATAAGGATTAAAATGAAGGATAAGAAGGATAATCCTAGTACCCAAATTAGGATAGAGTTAGCTTCCCGCGCTAATCACTATGATGATTTCGTGAAGTATGATGAGGATAAGACGATCTTAGATTATTGCTTGGTTCATAACAGTAAGATTAATAATAATAATAATGATGTAGTATTACAGTATAATAATATGTAGAGGTTTAGTAATTAGAGATAAGCATTAGATGAGTGATTAATCATCATGGTCGAGAATTATCTGAATATTTTTGGGCGATATTACGTTGTAGGCCTATGGCCAATGTTAAATGGTTGATGACCTGCTATTGTGTTGTGGATATGGTTAAGTTGTTGTGGATTTACGTGGATGAATTATGCTGATGATTTATGTTGACGAATTTTGTTGATGAATTATGATGAGATGCCTCTAATTATTGGCAGCTATTGAGTTGTAGACTTCTGGCCAACGATGATCCGTGTTGAGATGTTGTTAGTTGTGATTGTTGTTACTACGTTCATGATTGTGTCACATACATTACATATCAAGATGGAGTTGATGCTCGTTAAGATGGCCTGTATTGGTGAATATTAAGACGAAGGCTTATGCCTTGTTGATGCCTCTATTTATTGGCAATTATTTTAAGATGGGAGTTCTGCTCCAATGGTACCACATGCATTTGCATAGTATTGAGTCACATTATATGATTGCATAAGGAAGTTGTGTATTGATGCGTTAATGTTGCATGTTGTTGATGTTCCCTTGCGATTATTTTTGTTTATAAGATGTGAAGTGGTGGTATTGTAATTGCAAGCTTCTCAAGTCATATTTAAAGCATGTGTTTTGATGAAGACAACATGGACATCAACTTTCAAAGGATGGGAAAAAAGCTTATCAACATCAAATAAAAGTCTTGAAGATTATTGAAGAATTATTGAAGAAATCATCAAATGTCAATATGGTATAAATAATTCTTAAAATCTTGAATATAGATGCTCACAATATGCATTCATCAACATATACATATTCCATAACTTTAACATCAAGAAAAACTTTGTTTGAAATATCTTTCAAAAAGTATTTTTGAAAATAAACCTTTAGGAACCGGTTCCTCCCTAACAGGGAACCGGGTTCCAGAATTTCTCAAAAAACATGTCCCTGGTTTTTGTACCAGGAACCGGGTTGTACCAATATGGGAACCGGTTCCTGCGTGATAAATTTGAATTCCAACTTATAACGTTCACTAAGAATCGGGTTTTGTCAGTGTCGGAACCGGTTCCTAGCGAACCAATGCAGCTTTTACTTTGTTTTTTGAACATTTTTCAAGTGGTGTCTTTTCATGAATGCATTGCAACTTTTCATATGAATTGGCATGAATGAAGAGGTTCTTACAACTTTATAAAATGCAGATTTTCTTATTTCAAACAATGTTCAGTGCTTCAATTTTCAAATTAACAAATATACCTCTTCATTAACAATTTTCTCATTTGAATTTAAACTTTCATGTGTTCATAATTTTGTGAAACTTGCCATATACACTTTCATTATCATTACAAGTTTCATTCATACATTGTGAACATTTATATACATTGTTGAGAATTGTTTTTATCTTGAAGAAGAAGATCAATTGAAGATTGATAAAGCTCTCCATATACTTCAAACTAAATCATTGTATTACTTAAAGATTTTCCCTTACTATCCAGGATTGTTGGAAGTAAGTGTTGTGATTTGAAGAGGATTGTTCTTCATTCACAGTAGTGTTTGTTTGGTCTTAAAGGTGTTAAGAACCTTTGATCACCCTATAGGTTAGATAGTAAGCATAGGCTGTACAATCATTCTAACTATAGTGAAATCTCTTTCGTGTTGGAAAGGGGACTAGAGTACTCTCGGATTGTGAGGGGAACCAGGATATATCACCGTGTTCTTTACTTTTCCGCATTTATCGCTTTCATCACCATAATCAGGAAAAGATAAAGATATAATCAAAACCTTCAAACACTTAACCAAAAATTACTACCAAGCATTCTCATAAAACCGAATAAATTTTATAAGACCTAATTCACCCCCCCTCTTAGGCACTCTGAGACTTACAATTGGCATCAGAGCAAGTTATAGGTAACTTGTTCCTAAAGATCCAGAATGGCTTCCGCAAATCATCAACCAGTTTTCAGAGATGGTGGTAGTAACAACAAGCCTCCTCTGTTCTGTGGTGAATATTTTGACTTCTGGAAAATACGCATGAAGGCGCATTTAGAAGCACAAGGAGAGGAAGTATGGGATGTTGTTGAAAATGGTCCATTTATCCCAATGTCAGTAATCAATGGCATTGGTTCTGTAAAACCCAAAACTGCATGGGACGACGATGATAAAAAGAAAGTTCTCTATGACAAAAAGGCAATAAACCTTCTTCAAGGTGCACTCAGTATGGACGAATTTTTCCGTGTCTCGAACTGCAAGACAACAAAAGAAATATAGGATACCCTGGTTCAAACTCATGAAGGAACAACTGAAGTAAAAAGATCAAGGCTAAATACCTTGAGTCAAGAATATGAACTATTTCGAATGCATCCCGGAGAATCCATTCTTGACTTACAAAAGAGATTTGTGCATTTGAAAAATCACTTAAATGCTCTTGGTAAAACCTTGACAAATGATGAACTCAACTTGAAAATCCTTAGATCATTGACTAGGGAATGGCAACCAAAGGTAACGGCAATCTCGGAAAAGAAGAGTCTCTCCGCAATGACTTCCGCTACATTATTTGGCAAACTTCAAGAATACGAAACGGAACTCGGTAGACTTGAAAAACATGAAAATTTAGAGAAGAAATCCAAAGGCATTGCTTTGAAAGTTGATTCAAAAGAAAGTCAAGATAAAGATGCATCGGAGGAAGATGAAAACTTCTTGCTTCTTGTAAAAAGGTTAGGAAAATATTTTGGTCATAAAAATAATCTTCATAATGCTAACTTTGTCAAGAGGAAGAAATTTTATAATCATAAAGATAAAGAAGCCTCCACATCAACACAAGATGTCACATGTTATGAATGTGGAAAGCAAGGTCACATAAAGCCGGATTGTCCAAAACTCTCCAAGAAAAATGGATTCAAAGGCAAAAAGGAGTTCAAGAACAAAAAGGCTTATGTTGCATGGGAAGATAATGAGATAAGTTCTTCATCCGATTCGGAAATCGAGGAATGTGCAAATCTAGCATTAATGGCTTCACATCACTCCGACAATGAAGAAGAGGTTAGTAATGAATTTAATCTTTTTGATGATGATGTTCAAGATGCTATTGATGAACTCTTGAAAGAATGCAAAAGTTTATACAAAAAGGTGTCAAATCAAGAAAAAGAACTTCTAAGTTGTTTAGAAAAAATTGACACCATGACTAAAGATTTTGATCTTCAAAAACAGAATTTTATTAAAGAAAAAGAAAACTTTGCATGCTCCAAGTGTGAATCAAATGTCTTTCAAATTGTTCAATTGAAAAGAGTCATTGAACGATATGAAAAAGGACAAATAGGATTGGAAGGATTACTAAGCCAACAACGCTATCCAAATGATAAAAGGGGTCTTGGTTATGTGAATTCTAAGAAACCAAGTAACAATCCCACTGTTTTTGTAAAGGCTAGTAATAGTTCCAATCCCAAGAAAGTAGAAAAGAAGCAAGTTGTTCATAATCATCAAAAGAAAAAGGCTAATGTATCGAAAAAGAAAACATTTCCTAAGAAGAAATCTTATCCTTCTAGATATAGAAGTAACTTTGAACCTACTTGTTTTTATTGTGGTATTAAAGGCCATACACCTAATGCTTGCTATGTTAGAAACTTTAGTATAGCAAGTGGACATTATGTGTGGGTGAAAAAGGGAACTAACTATGAAGGACCCAAGGCAACTTGGGTACCTAACAAAGAATAATTTGTTTGTGTAGGTATGCTTGAAATCCACATCAAATGTTTGGTATCTTGATAGTGGATGTTCAAAGCATATGACAGGAGATGTACACCAATTTTCATATCTAGTACATAAAGCCAAAGGGTATGTCACCTATGGAGATAACACCAAAGGAAAGATTCTTGGCGTTGGAATAGTTGGCACACCTCCATCCATTCAAATTGAGGATGTTCTCTATGTTGAAGGATTAAAACACAATCTTCTTAGCATAAGTCAACTTTGCGATAGATGGTTCAAAATCAAATTCAACAAAGATGAATGTCTCATTATGGATGAGGCAACCAATGAGGTAAAACTCAAAGGTATAAGAACTAACAATATTTTTATGATTACTTTAGATGATTTGTCTCTGAAGGTACAATGTCTTATGGTAAACAACAATGACGTTTGGTTATGGCACAAGAGGATCACTCACATTCACATGGAGCACTTGAACAAATTGGTTAAGCATGACTTAGTTATTGGTCTACCAAAGATGAAGTTCATCAAGGACAAATTATGTAATGCATGCCAAAAGGGCAAACAAACCAAAACAACTTTCAAATCTAAGAATGTGGTGTCTACTACAAGACCACTACAATTGTTACACATGGATCTCTTTGGTCCATCAAGAACAAAAAGCTTCGGAGGTAATGTATACGCTTTAGTCATTATTGATGATTTTTCTAGATATTCTTGGACTTTGTTTCTTGTGCAGAAAAGTGATGCTTTCAAAGCCTTTAAGAAGTATGCTAAGCAAATCCAAAATGAAAAATCACTAAAGATTGTATCCATAAGAAGTGATCATGGTGGAGAATTCCAAAATGCTCAATTTGAAGAATTTTTTGAAGAACATGGTATCTCTCAGAATTTTTCAGCACCTAGAACTCCATAACAAAATGGAGTAGTTGAAAGAAAGAATAGGTTTCTAGTGGAACTTGCAAGAACAATGCTTAGTGATGCAAATCTTCCTAAATATTTTTGGGCGGATGCGGTTAGTACGGCATGTTATGTTGGAAATCGAGTTATCATTAGACCTATAATAAAGAAGACTCCATATGAACTCTTCAAAGGAAGAAAGCCAAATATTGCTCACTTTCACATTTTTGGATGCAAGTGCTTTGTTCTTAATAATGACAAGGATAATCTCGGTAAGTTTGACGAGAAATCCGACGAAGGTATATTTCTTGGTTATTCGCTTTCTAGTAAAGCATATAGAATTTATAATAAAAGAACTTTAACTATTGAAGAATCTATGCATGTATCTTTTGATGAAACTAACCCCTCTAAGGAGGAAGTAGTTGTTTGTGATGATGATGATCCTATAGATTTACCCCCGGAAGATCTTTCATTTGATCAAATTAAGAAATCACCGGAAAATTCAGAAAACATTGTTCAACAAGATTCAAACACCAATGATCTACCAAAAGAATGGAGAACTCATAGAGACCATCCTATTGACAAAATTATTGGTGACATTAGCCAAGGAGTATCAACAAGATTGAATCTAAAAGATGCTTGCTTAAACATGGCGTTTGTTTCTCAAATTGAACCTACCAAAGTTGATGAAGCCTTAGGAGATGATCAATGGATTATTGTTATGCAAGAAGAATTAAATCAATTCGAGAGAAATCAAGTTTGGGAACTTGTTCCTAGACCAAGTGGTAAACACATCATAGGTATCCGATGGGTGTTTAAGAACAAACTTGATGAGAATGGTCTAATTGTTCGAAACAAAGCAAGGTTAGTTGCCCAAGGTTACAATCAAGAGGAAGGAATCGACTTTGAAGAAACATTTGCTCCGGTTGCAAGGTTAGAAGCTATACGTCTTTTACTTGCTTATGCTTGTTCATTAAATTTTCAGCTTTTTCAAATGGACGTCAAAAGCGCATTCTTGAATGGATACATCCATGAAGAAGTCTATGTCAAACAACCCCCAAGATTTGAAGACTTCAAACATCCTTCACATGTCTTTAAGTTGAGAAAGTCTCTTTATGGCTTAAAGCAAGCACCAAGAGCATGGTATGATAGACTTAGCAATTTTTTGTGTGAAAAAGGTTTCGAAAAGGGTAAGGTTGATAAAACCTTGTTCATTAAGAAAATCCAAAGTAACACTTTATTGGTTCAAGTCTATGTTGATGATATCATTTTTGGATCGACTAACAAAGAAATGTGTGAGGAATTCTCATTGATGATACAAGGAGAATTCGAGATGTCTATGATGGGAAAGATGAACTACTTTCTTGGACTACAAATCAAGCAACTAGAAGATGGAATCTTCATCAATCAATCTAAGTATTGCAAAGAATTATTGAAAAAGTTTGATATGGACAATTATAAAGCCATGAACACTCCAATGGGCTCCGGTACATATGTTGATCAAGATGAATCCGGTACTCCAATTGATATTACAAAGTACAGAGGTATGATTGGTTCTTTATTGTATTTGACGGCAAGTCGTCCTGACATCATGTTTAGTGTTTGTCTTTGCGCTCGCTTTCAAGCAAATCCAAAGGAATCACACCTCATGTCAGTTAAAAGGATCATGAAGTATCTTAAAGGAACAATCAATGTCGGCCTATGGTATCCAAAAGGTAGTACTTACACTTTAATTGGTTATTCTGACGCGGATTATGCAGGTTGTAAAACTGATCGTAAAAGCACAAGTGGTACTTGTCACATTATTGGAAATGCATTAGTATCATGGGCTTGTAAAAAGCAAGCATGTGTTGCTCTTAGCACGGCTGAAGCAGAATACATAGCAGCGGGTAGTTGTTGTGCATAAATTCTTTGGCTCAAGCAACAACTCCGTGATTACGGACTTGATCTCAGATGCATTCCTCTTCGATGCGACAATACAAGTGCTATCAATATTACAAAGAATCTGGTCATGCATTGAAGAACCAAACATATAGATATTCGACATCATTTTCTCCGTGATCATGTACTTAAAGGAGATGTAGAAGTCACTTTTATGGATACTCATAACCAACTCGCAGATATCTTCACTAAACCGCTTGCTCGAGAACCTTTCTTCAAAATCCGAAGAGAACTTGGTATTTTGGATGAAGGTGATATCTAATGTCTCTCTTAAGATACACGTCTTAATTTTTATATGTATTTATTTCACTCTTTTTCCCCATCCTTTTTGATGTTAACAAAGGGGGAGAAGAATATGCATGTGTGTTGTTTTGTTTCAAAGAAATTGCAGGCACAAATAAATATCAAACTCTCTCCAAAATTCAAAGAATCATGGACTTAGGGGGAGCATACAATTTAGGGGGAGCCTTGCATTTGCTCAACATGTTTGTTACACAAAACAACATGAACATTTCAAGAATCATTTTCAAGACTTGGTTGTCATCATCAAAAAGGGGGAGAATGTAATTGCAAGCATCTCAAGTCATATTTAAAGCATGTGTTTTGATGAAGACAACATGGACATCAACTTTCAAAGGATGGGCAAAAAGCTTATCAACATCAAATAAAAGTCTTGAAGATTATTGAAGAATTATTGAAGAAATCATCAAATGTCAATATGGTATAAATAATTCTTAAAATCTTGAATATAGATGCTCACAATATGCATTCATCAACATATACATATTCCATAACTTTAACATCAAGAAAAACTTTGTTTGAAATATCTTTCAAAAAGTATTTTTGAAAATAAACCTTTAGGAACCGGTTCCTCCCTAACAGGGAACCGGGTTCCAGAATTTCTCAAAAAACATGTCCCTGGTTTTTGTACCAGGAACCGGGTTGTACCAATAGGGGAACCGGTTCCTGTGTGATAAATTTGAATTCCAATTGTTGTACCCCAAAATTTGCCCTCCCATATTCTTCAAAAATTTGTCAAAAGCATGCTTCAAAATTCCCCAAGGGTTGCACAGTTCAAGGGCCTCCTAACAGTCAAAATTAGGGTTTTGGTTCTGACAAAGTAAATGAAGTTTCCAAGGGTCCAATCAAGTCCCACATGCCTATAAACATAGTCAAGCATCCTCATATCAAGTTTCAAGACTTACAGCACAAAATTGCACAATCAAAAACCCTAATTGCACTACAGTCAACTGTAGGGGCAAAATGGTCATTTGACAGTCAAAAGTTCAAATTTTTGGTCAACATCTCATTTTGAAGCCACAAACATCATTCGATCAATGCTTGATCATGATTCTCAAAGTATGGCTCAAAAAGTCTCAAGATGCAAAAGTTTCCATATTTGGACAGTTGAAAAAGTCAACTGTAACTTGACCAAGGCATAACTTCCACATGGATTATCAGAAAAATTCCATCCAAAGCTCATTTTGAAGAGAAAGACATTTCCTACAACTCCTCTTCATACTTCAAGTCCAAGAAATGCTCTCACAAAAAGTTATCAATTTCAACATTATAGGTCATTTTCAAAAGTCAACAAAAAGGGACTTTAAGTCAAAGGCCATAACTTGAGATTGGTAAATCAAAATGACATGGGACCAAAGGCATTGGTTAGAGGACTCAAAAACCTTTCCAAAATGTCCAAGAACATGAGCAAATCTTAAACATTGAGCAAGTTATGCCTTGTGGAAGTTGGGAAATTTTTGGATATTTTGAAAAGTCAACATTGATTCAAATGACCTAAAATTGCTAATGGGCCTCTTTTTCTTCCACAATTCATCATCCAAGACATGTGCACGACCATTTGGCCCAAAGGGAAGTTTTTTTTTATCATTTTTATTTATTTATTTGGATTTTTTATTATTAATAATTCATTTAATTAAATAAAATACATGAAAAATACCAAACCTAATGTTTTGAATCTTTTTGTGCATAGAATAGGATCAATATTTCGTGTACAATCAAATAAGGAAAGAATCAAAGGTGATTGGATGTGATTGAAGCTAAAAAGCATGAAAAATATTTGGAAAATTATGGCTTGAAAATCAAATATCCTTTTCATTAATTCATGGATTTTTGATCAATTTCTTTGACCTAAATCATTGATACATATATATGCAAGCTAACCCTATTCAGAAAAGACTCCCAGCTGCGCCATACATAGAAAACCACACTTGAGTTTTTTGCTAAAAAAGTGAAAACTGAAAACAGGGATACAAGGCGATTCAAGGCAAAATATCCATTCCATTGGCTTGCTGAGGCTTCAAGGAAGGAGATTGAATCAATAGCATAGCCTGAAACCTTGAGAATTGGTAGATACAAGTCAAACTGTATCATTCTTTTGGCATAATCGTGTTTTAAAATTCAAGCACATTCATTGCGTTTTTTTTCATGGATTCTTGCTAATTGATGTATTCTGAAGCTAACCATATATTTCAATTGAGTTTTTATGCATTATTGAGGGATTCGCCATTAAAGATATTTAGGGTTACCAAGCTTTTGATTTGGGCGTTTCTTCATACTGTAAAATTGGAAACTCTCAATGCCATGACCATACTCAGCGCGCTTGGACGAAAAGAAATCAACCCTCGCGCCTAATTTATGTGGCCGGACGGCCTAATCGCTATTTTTCATAATGTTGCTTTTGGAGACGGTTCAAAAACCGTTGCCAGTTTCTTTGTGTTTCAGGAAAAAAACAAGCCAAGGAAGAAGAAGGATAGGTGGCCAGCGTTGATTGGATCATTCAAAAATTCGCGCTAAAAAAGTCATTAACGCGTTGTTCTATATTATAATGATTGTTTGTTATTTATTATACAACGCGTGTAGAGTGCTTCAGTGGCAAGGCTTGTTAGTGGTAATCTCTAGGACCTGGGTTCGAGCCCCAGGTCCCCACCCCCTTCCATATTATTTTTCACTTAATGCTTGTGTACAATTTCAATGCTAGGGCGCATCATACAACCCACCATCCAGCCTGCCACGCATATGCCAAGATCAATCAGAGGGCCACAGTTTGAGGAGCATGGTAAACTGCAGTCAACACCTCCACACGCTGGCAAGGAAAGTCAAAAAGGGCCTTAGGACCTTGGGCCTGAATGCTACAATTACACCTCCAAATTAGGGGACAGACCCCCCAGGTTTGCAAGCTTTTACATTTTTTTCATTCTTTTTATTTATTTTAATTATTGTTTTTAATTAATTAAATATTTTCATAAAAAATATAAAAAAACAATATAAAATCAGAAAAAGACAAAAAATAAGTATTTTATTTAATTAATATATTTTTTGTAATAAATATTATTCATCCATGTTAGCTATTAAATTAGGTTTAATTCAAGCATTTTTAATAAATTTAAAATTGGTAGAATTAGGGTTTGTATTAATTTTTTATCCCTTTTCTTTTCTTTTCTCTAAATAATTAAATATTTCCTATTATTTTTATAAATTAAAATTGCATGTAAATAATTAGGTTAATTTAGGTTTAACTTTAATACTTTCTTAATAAACTAAAAAACAATTAGAATTAGGATTAGTATTTTAATTTCAATTAATCTTTCTCATTAAAATCATAAATATCAAAATCTCAACAAAAAAAAACAATTTCCTTTTCTTTTAATTTAATTAATTTAACAATTTAGTTTAATTAAAAAGGGTCCAACGCCCTCGTTTCCAGTTTAATTCAATTAGCGTATTTATTTCTTTTTCTTTTAATATTTATGTACCTCTCCCAAAGCAATGTAACATTTATCTCTTGCACTTTACTTTACTACGTTCTTTATTTTCTGTCAAATCGGGTTCTGGAAATTTTGGCGATGTGGACCCGCGCCTTTGTAATAGTTTAGGAACTTTATATTTTCCGCACTTTTTAACTGTTAATAATGGCATGCAAGAATGAATGTTAAAATAAAAACAAAAGCGTAGATCACCCATGACATGAACAAGCTAAATATAAATGAACATGACACACAAATCACACACCACCCCTAGGGTACGCCTCACTGTTGCCTTGCCTCGAAAGGTGATCGTCGAGTAGAGGATGTCTTAGTAAGTCCTCATGATCCGGGAACCTGGCATGAGGGTAGCTTCTAAGGTGTCTTCCCATTGCTCTGGTGATCACCATGTCCCGAACCTCGAATTGACCCGAACACCTCCAACGGTGGTGCTACCTACCTCTCAATGGTGGGATGGTACTACTTTAAAGGACATTTACACAGACGAATTCCTTAGGGTAGGTAGGTTCTCGTAGATACTTGCTCTAATTTCAAAACAAATCAAAAATACTTTTCACACCGACACCTTTTCAAAAAGCTTTCGAAAGCAACTTTTCAAACCCTCTTGAGGACCGATACAAGAGTCGAACTGGAATTTTCAAAGAAACTTTTTAAAACCCACAGTTGAAAAGCAAACGAACCATTTTTGAAAACACAAGTGAGCAAGTATCTAAGAGCCCATGGATAACCATGGATAGAAAGGGTGCTAACACCTTCCCTTTCTATAACCTACCTCCCGAACCGAGAGCAATCTCTTTAAGGAATTTTTCTGTGCTTTTGTCCTTTCCATTTGGAGAAAATAAAAGACGGTGGCGACTCTTGCTTCCGCGACATTTCGCGAACCAGCGTTAAACAGTCAGTTCCAGATCCACCGATCACAGAACTGGCGACTCTGCTGGGGAGCTTTAACTTAAAGTGAGGTGTACCTTAGGGTTAGTTCATAACTGTGTTTTCAATTGTATTGACTTGTCTGCTTTAAATTTGTGGGTTGCATGGGAGTTACATAGATCCTAACCCGGATCTGGGGATACCCTGTTTAGGTAGCATAAGCTGTGAGGGACCTGTCCGGCGTATACCGACATGGGTGAAGCAGTGGCTACGTTGGTGTGGCGCCTTGGTCTGTACCGATATCCCTCGTGTTGAAACGGGGAGAATATGGGTCTTCCAAGGAGTCATTAAGCACCAACAGACCTTAGAACCTTAAATGACACAACTTGGCCATTAGAACAGTAGCAGTATGCTACGCCCATTGAGGCTAAACTCTCGTGATGGTTCTGGCCGCAAGAAAAGATTGCGATGCTGGAGTTATGACCGATTGAGGGTAGTCAATGATATTGGGATCCTCTAAGAACCCAGTTACTTTCATAGGACAGGTTGAGCCACCAACTTCAAGAGGGTAATACCCAGACCCCATGCTGGA